>JBBGZY010001660.1:0-1200000 GCA_037952925.1 Lithobates clamitans
GGCAGTTTTAATAAGCATGATTGTACTAGCAATGATTGTAGTGGTTAACCTTCAAATTTCTTTATCTAAAACAAAAATATGCAATATCAAAGATGGCAATAGTTTGTAGTGCTTACAGTGACCTTTTCACAAATGGAAACTGGAAGCAAGTACCTGTGAAAAACCGGAGTATGTATCTTTCCTGCTGCGCGCACCCCTCAACTCTGATCATAAGGAAAGGTCCTCTACACTGCTTAGAATTTAGATCTCTATGGTCCCCTGCAGTGCTCAAAGGTGGTTCCTGCTGGCCTGTATGTCACTGCTTTTTTACTGCAATGACATGGATGTCAACAGTAAGCAGTTGTGACAAGAGGAACCACAGCATTTGAATGGAATGAAGGAACAGGATGGAATAAGAAATCTCTCCCCCTGGGAGAAACAAAAACATTTTATCCCATCAGAGTGGGAAAATGATAAAAACTCTGTAAAATGTTTATTACTTTGTATTAAATACTGTGTATTACTTTGTCTTCTTGTTAAGGTGACTCTTGTTTTCCTAATTTCTTATTCTGGTGTCACAGGCAGAGGCGTCGCCAGGGGGTGGCTATCGGGGCTGGAGCCCAGAATGTGGAGCCCATAGCCCCGAGTCTCAGCGGGTGTGCAGGAGAAACTAGCGGGCGGGTCGCGGGTGCGGCGGGCGGCATTGGAGGTGGAGGAGAGAAGAGCAGGCATGTACAAGCACTGAGCCATCGGACCGCCACCTCCCCCCCGCAGCGCTCACCTCTTCTCCCTGCTTAGTTATGCAGCGGGGCTGCATACAGACATGATGCTCAGCTGTCCTGTGACCAGTGGCCCCGGCCGGAAGATCGAGAGCGGCGCATCCCGATTCCCGTGCCCACTGACATCTGTGTTACACTCACTGTCGAGGGCTGGGCAGCGGGCGCTCTGTGATTTGCTGTGCAGGCGGCGGACATGTCTGATTGGCCCGGTGGAGGTGGTGACTGGTCACATGTGGAGGCGGGGCTGGGCTGGACTGTGGATGATCTCGGCCGCCCGGAGTCCCGCCTCCCTGCCTGGCACGCGATGTGTCTCCTCGTTACTGAGGTCTGTTATCTGCTCTTCCTCCAGCCTGTCAGAGTGCTCCTCTCTGTCATCCCGCCCCTCTCTGTCATCCCGCCCCTTTCTGTCAGCACCCCCCTCTCTGTTAGCCCACTCCTCTGTGTCAGCCCACCCCCCCTGTCAGCACCCCCTCTGTCAGCACCCCTCTATGTCAGCACCCCCCTCTGTCAGCCCACCCCCCTCTCTGTCAGCCCACCCCCCCTGTCAGCACCCCCCTCTCTGTCAGCCCACCCCCCCTGTCAGCACCCCCCTCTGTCAGCCCACCCCCCTGTCAGCACCCCCCTCTCTGTCAGCCCACCCCCCCTCTGTCAGCCCAACCCCCTCTCAGCACCCCCCTCTCTGTCAGCCCAGCCCGCTGTCAGCACCCCCCTCTCTGTCAGCCCACCCCCCCAGTCAGCACCCCCCTCTCTGTCAGCCCACCCCATGACAGCACCCCCCTCTCTGTCAGCCCACCCCCCCAGTCAGCACCCCCCGCCCCTTTCTGTCAGCCCCTCTCTCTCTGTCAGCCCACCCTCCTCTCTGTCAGCACCCCCCTCTGTCAGCCCACCCCCCCTCTGTCAGCCCACCCCCCTGTCAGCACCCCCCTCTCTGTCAGCCCACCCCCCTCTCTGTCAGCCCACCCCCTCTCTGTCAGCGCACCCCCCTCTCTGTCAGCCCACCCCCCCAGTCAGCACCCCCCTCTCTGTCAGCCCACCCCCATGACAGCACCCCCCTCTCTGTCAGCCCACCCCCCAGTCAGCACCCCCCTCTCTGTCAGCACCCCCCTCTCTGTCAGCCCACCCCCCCAGTCAGCACCCCCCTCCCCGTCAGCCCACCCCCCCAGTCAGCACCCCCCTCTCTGTCAGCCCACCCCCATGACAGCACTCCCCTCTCTGTCAGCCCACCCCCTTCTCTGTCAGCCCACCCCCTCTCTGTCAGCACCCCCTCTCTGTCAGCCCACCCCCCTGTCAGCACCCCCCTCTCTGTCAGCACCCCCCTCCCTGTCAGCCCACCCCCCTGTCAGCACCCCCCTCTCTGTCAGCACCCCCCTCTCAGTCCATACCCTCTCTGTCAGCACCCCCCTCTCTGTCAGTCCATACCCTCTCTGTCAGCACCCCCCTCTCTGTCAGTCCATACCCTCTCTGTCAGCCCACCCCACTTCTGTCAGCGCCCCCCTCTCTGTCAGCCCACACCCTCTTTTAGCACCCCCCGTCAGCCCTTCCCCTCTCTGTCAGCACCACCCCCCTCTGTGTCAGCACCCCCCTCTTTTAGCACCCCCCCCGTCAGCACTCCCCCTCTCTGTCAGGACCACCCCCCTCTGTGTCAGCACTCCCTCTCTCAAGAGAACACTGGCACGGCGACGCCTCCTTCTCCCTCAACCTCCAGAGTCACGCTGAATAACAGCCATGGTGGCTGTGATTGGGAGTGGGACAGAACGAAGATAAAAAAAAAAGGTGTCACTCTCTCTCTGTGTTTCTCGATCTCCTTCTCTCTCTCGCTTTCTCTCTTTCTCCCCTTCTCTGCTTCTCTCTCTCTTCTTCTCTGTCTCATTTCTCTCTCTTCTCTCTTTTGACGGGCACAGTGGCTTCATTTCACGGGGCACAGTGGTTGCAATTGATGGGGTACAGTGGTTGCAATTGACGGGCACAGTGGCTGCATTTGACGGGGCACAGTGGGTGCATTTGACGGGGCACAGTGGCTGCATTTGACGGGCACAGTGGCTGCAATTGATGATTTGACTGCCCCTTGGCTAATTTTAAATAAATAAACTTAGGCTTTAAGGGGCAAGGGCAGGATAGGTCAGTGCATGTCAGGTAGGTCAGTGTGGATCAGTGTATGTCAGATAGGTAGGTCAGTGTATGTCAGATAGGTAGGTCAGTGTGTGTCAGGTAGGTCAGATAGGTAGGTCACTGTGTGTCAGGTAGGTCAGATAGGTAGGTTAGTGTGTGTCAGGTAGGTAGGTCAGTGTATCAATTAGGTCAGTGTGTGTCAGATAGGTAGGTCAGTGTGTGTCAGGTAGGTCAGATAGGTAGGCCAGTGTGTGTCAGGTAGGTCAGATAGGTAGGTCAGTGTGTGTCAGGTAGGTCAGATAGGTAGGTCAGTGTGTGTCAGGTAAGTAGGTCAGTGTATCAATTAGGTCAGTGTGTGTCAGATAGGTAGGTCAGTGTGTGTCAGGTAGGTCAGTGCGTGTCAGGTATGTCATGTAGGTCAGTGTATGTCAGCCAGGTAGGTCAGTGTGTCTCAGGTAGGTCAGTGTATGTCATGTAGGTCAGTGTGTCTCAGGTAGGTCAGTGTATGTCATGTAGGTTAGTGTATGTCATGTAGGTCAGTGTGGGTCAGGTAGGTCAGTGTGGGTCAGGTAGGTCAGTGTGGGTCAGGTAGGTCAGTGTATGTCATGTAGGTCATTGTGTGTCAGCCAGGTAGGTCAGTGTATGTCAGATAGGTAGGTCAGTGTATGTTAGGTAGGTCAGTGCATGTCAGGTAGGTCAGTGCATGTCAGGTAGGTCAGTCCATGTCAGGTAGGTCAGCACGTGTCAGCTATGTCATGTAGGTCAGTGTATGTCAGCCATGTAGGTTAGCGTATGTCATGTAGGTCAGTGTATGTTAGATAGGTAGGTCAGTGTATGTCAGGTAGGTTAGTACGTTTCAGGTATGTCATGTAGGTCAGTGTATGTCACCAAGGTAGGTTAGTGTGTGTCAGGTAGGTCAGTGCATGTCATGTAGGTCAGTGTATGTCAGGTAGATTAGTATGTTTCAGGTATGTCATGTAGGTCAGTGTATGTCAGCCAGGTAGGTCAGTGTGTGTCAGGTAGGTCAGTGTATGTCAGGTAGGTAACACCCCCCTCCATACAACCCCACCGTCTGCCGCAGCATCACCCCCCCCCCCCCCCCCAGTGCTGGGCTCTGACTTCGGGCTGAAGCCCCTGGTCTTTTTGCTACCTAGCAACGCCCCTGGTCACAGGGATACAAAATGAGAGGCAGTCCTCCCATGAAATTGCATACAGCAATAAAAGCTTGAATAAGGTTCTAACTTTTCCCCACTGGGTAACAAAAAGTAATATTTTGATACATACACTTTATTTTTAAGTCGAAGTATACAGAAGAGGTGGTGGTGACATAGAAATGACAAGCACTTTCAATTTTTATGAACAGCAATTTGAAACCTAAAGCACAGTGGCGTGCACCGCTGCCTTTAATTAAATGTGAAGCAAGTTGTTGAGTCAGGTCATCACTCTTTTTTCTCTCATTTTCCACCATTGATTGGTTCTAAGCCAACTGCAGTAACCTTTCGTGTACTATACTTGTGTGTCTGCTATGAGTGCTTTATCTGGGGAAAACTTAATTTAATAATAAAAAAAAATCACAAACTATGTGCCAAGCTTAGACTCTTATTTGTTTTCTAAAACGTAAATTCTCCAGGCTCATCATCCAATGGATTCACTGTGTCTTAGCTGCTGTGCCCTACTAGGGGGTTTTATTATATAGCCAGGAGACTGAAGTTGTGTGTACCGTACTTATGGCCAAATACTGTGGTCCCTATTATATAATGTGTTTTATGATTGCACACCTATGCCATTTCTTTCAGCCAAATGTTGTGGCCGTATGATGTTCTATTTTCACTTATTAAATTAAAATATATAGTAAAAAAACTGTTTTAGATATTAATAAAAGCCTCAAAACGTACTGGCTGCTCCAGCACAGGAGTCTGCTAGCTCAGGCACAGTGATGCTCAACCCCTGTGAAAGTATGCTTTAGGAACAGCCTTCGTAGGGGGATTTTTCACAACCACCAATGAAGTAGGCTATTCTGAAACTTCTTGAAAACATGCTGCAGTCATCTGTCATGTTTCAGAGCTTCTCCCCAATGATGGCAAATCCCAGGCTGTCCAGAGCTGTTGCCAATTGATAACTGCCTATTTTGTCCTAGATGAATCCAGTTTGCAAAACACTGTTTAAGTATTGTTCTAAGGCCTCATGCACACAAGACGCTGGTGCAAACTCTGCTGAACACGTTTTTAAAAGCTGAAACTGGCGTTTAGAAACGCCCGTTTTGCCACATTTGCATGCCACGTTTTACCGCGTTTCCATCTAGAAGCGTCTGCAGAGCAGAAAATCACATTTTGTGACCCAACTTTGGGGCCCCGTATCTCGAGGTCACTTGGCACTAGGAACCTCAAATTGGATATGTTATAGTGTTAGTCCAGCTGTGTTAGCACACCAAATTTGGAGTTCCTAGCACCAAGTGGCCCCAAGATATGGGGCCCCAAAGTCAGGTCGCAAAATGTCAAGCACTTCCGCAGCAGAGAATGACATTTTCTGACCTGATTTTGGGGCCCCATATCTCAGGGTCACTTGGTGATAGGAACCCCAAATATGGATATGTTGTAGTGCTAGGTCCACTGTGTTTGCACACTAAATTTGGGTTTCCTAGCACCAAGTGGCCCCGAGATATGGGGCCCCAAATTGGGTTGTAAAAACGCAAACGCAGCTAAATGCGGTACCGGCGTTTAGACGCGTGAAAAACGTTTGCGTCTGAACCCATTTTTTTGCTTCTGGAAAAACGAGGTTAAACACAACTGCCTAAAAACTCCAAAAAACGGGACTGTACATGGACACATAAGATAACATTGAATGTGTGTTCGGGGGCAGTTGAAAAAAGTGTCCAACTGCCTCTGAACGCGAGTTTAACAGCGTCTCGTGTGCATGAGGCCTAAAGATCATTTTCTCTATTGGTGTTTTAGTGGGTAGTGAGCGATTCAGTTGTGTTACTTTGGAGTTAAAACGTCATTGGGTGAAACTTGAGAGAGAAAAGATTATGCTGCTCAACGAATTGACTTTAGAATGAACAACAGTCACTGTATTACAGGAAGTGGAAGATCAGTGGATCTACTGGCAGGCTCAACAGGTAAAACCACTATGGTACAGGGGACTCATTAACACAGCTGTTTTTGTTTCTCTTATTGACAAACCATGTCATATGTCATGTTTGCTTTTTCCTATAGTCCTACTTAGGGTAGAACAGCTCTGCAGCAATTGTATCCATCAAATATTCTTGGATCTATTAAGATATAAGAAATAAATATATACGAAGACTGGCCCAGACCCTTTTCTTTGTTCTCCCTCTAAATCTAGTCATATACATAAAGATTCCTCTCATTCACCCCAGCAGGCTGAAAGAGGGAAATCCATAGTTTCCCTCATCCAAGATAAACAATTCACAGGGATTACCTGAAATTCAAGTCTTTTTGTCCAGCTTAACTGTACTCTTATTATCACATCAAAGGCATTACGAGGGTCTCTAACTAGCTGTGAACCTTTCATTTTGCAGGACGGTATTCAAGTCATATCGATATAGTATTGCTTCAAGTGATGTGCTTTCTGAACTAACAATGATTCTTTGTAGCAATTGCACCCTCTTTATAAAGTACATGCTTTACAAATGGCCTAAGCCTCAAGCCAGCTGAGAACTATAAAAATGAGTCAGTATAGTTAAAAAAAAAAAAGGAAATTTTAACCCCTCTTGTTTAATTAAAAAAAATATATACAAAAGAATTAGGGGCAGAGCCCAGGCACATGACCTGTTAAACTAATGTGACCAGCCTCTTGTCCAAAGACGGAATTCTCTCTGCTGCAACGTACAGTTATATCATAAAATGCAGGCTGTGGTGTGTTGCAGCAGATAGAACGCTAGTGATTGAATGAGCGGCTGGTCGTATACCTTTAACAGGTTATGTGACACTGCAGTCTGCATTTTATGAATGGGCTGTAATATGCAGGCCACAGTGTGGATATCACTGTGGAGTATAGCAGAGAGCAATATCTACTTTGCATTACAAATGGGACCCTTTTGTGCAGAATCTGTGGGACTGAAAGAGAAGTACAGTCCCATAGTTATTTTAAAAATAATGTACTGTGCTATGCATAGACATAACTGGTTAACATTTTTTTTGTATTTTACTAATAAACATTTCTTTTAAACTAAGAGAGAGTGTCTGACGTGCTGTCAAACTAGGAGCTGCGGGCAGCATTGTGGAAAAAGGATGCATGTTGTAAAAGATTTTCTGGTGTTTGCTCACGAGGAGCATATTAATATGATATGACATGACAACAGGGCCTGTTTAGTCAAACACTTTTTGAAATTGCAACAGTAATGATTTTTAATTTTCGGATGTGAAGCAAAAACCTCCCATATGCCATTTTCCTAAGGCCTTTTAGCGCAAAGAGAATGCAGTTAGCAGATCTTTAGCTATTATCTTCTTACTGCAATTTCCTATATTCCTGGTAAAACATCTGCCGTCAAGCTTGATATTATTAGTGGTTTTTGAGTGATAACCCATCCGTTATCTTATACTTAACTGACTGGTATGGGATTATATAAACCCCAAAGATCAAATATTTAAAGTGTATGAGAACGCATTTTTTTTTTTTTTTTGGATAGAGTTGTGCAGGGTAAAACCCTCTCAGGTTTTTATTGTTCTCTGCATCCCTATGGGGAGAGTCACCCCCCTATTTGACCTGGTGACGATTGTCCGTAAGAGAAACTCATGGAGAATCCACGGTTTAAAAAAATTATCATGTGTATGCACTAGAATGCTGGTGAGATTTTCATTAATAATAAAGAAATCTAAGCGGCTATGGACTTCCATAAAAGGAACAAACTTGTCTCCAAGCTCTTGCTATAGTTTGTTTTGCTGCCAGTAAAACAAACATTGTCAATTTTAACTGAGACTTTGTGAGGCCCGGGGTTTTCAGATGCAACAGGAAATGCCACGGATCTTAGAAAGCAGCAAGTTAATAAAGATTGTAAGCGTTTAAGAACTTTTGTCCAAGACCTAGAAAGCATAGGACATTCCCACCAAGTGTGGAGTGCATCCCCTGGATCAGAAAAGCCTCAGAAGCAGGTGCTTGGAGACAAGGGGTGTAGGTGTACTAAATAAGATGGGGCCATGTACCACCTTGAGACGGTTTTAAGGGCTGATCCAACTGTGAGTGTGTTGATGGAGCAGGAAGCCATCGTGGACCAGATTTTTGACCAATCTTCCTCATCTTTGGTGCTTTTGAGGTCTCATTCCCACTTGGAAACACAAGTGTGGCTGTTAGGACTTTTGAGACTGTTCAACTGTGAGTAGAGAATAGAAATAAGTCTGGGGGAATGAAGTGTGCGTTGGTAAATGTGCTAAAAATAATAATTGAGATGTCAGATCTTTATCAGCGAGCAGCATAGGTAGCCAGTGTTTAATTTCTAAAAAGAGTTTGGTGAATGGGGATTGCTGCTTGTATCTGATTTCCATTTCTGATTTGTGAAAAAAACACTAGCGGAACGCGTTGGGGTACTCCAAACCCTGGGGGAATATTGAGTTGCCTAGAAGAGGGAGAAGGGGCAGGTGCGGTGAAATTAAGTTTCTGGATTACTTGATGGAATCCCAAACTCGGGTGAATGGGTCATTAGGGAGCTTATTGATCTAGGTCTAGATTTTAGGGGAAACCATTGAAGTGAGCGCAGGGAGACCGGGGGAACAATTGAGCGCTCCCAAGCCCACCCATATGGGTGGGTGCTGAGTAGTATAAGTAAAGGTCAAGGAAGTGATCTGAGAAGCTTGAAAGTATCTGGTGAAGTTCGGGACTGCCAAGGCTCCTTATTTCCTGTGTATGAACATGGTGTGTTTTGAGACCAGAGGTTTCTTGTCGGGCCAGATAAATCTTAAAATGTGTTTCTGGAAAGATTTAAGAGCGTAAGAGGGAATGGGGACAGGGAGAGTACGGAATAAATAAAGAAGCTAAAGTAAGATTTTCAGGGTTTTTAACCACCTCAATACGGGGCATTTACACCCCCTTCCTGACCAGACTAATTTTCAGCTATCAGCGCTCTCAGACTTTGAATGACAATTACTCAGTCATGCAACACTGTACCCATATGAAATTTGTGTCCTTTTTTCACAGAAATAGAGCTTTCTTTTGGTGGTATTTGATCACTACTGGGTTTTTTATTTTTTGCGCTATAAATAAAAGACTGTACATTTTGTGAAAAAAATGCCTTTTTTCTTTGTTTCTGTCATAACATTTTGCAAATTAGTAATTTTTCTTCATAAATTTTGGCCAAAATTTATACTGCTTCATATCTTTGGTAAAAATAACCCAAATTAGTGTATATTATGTGGTCTTTGTGAAAGTTATAGAGTCTACAAACTATGGTGCCAATCACTGAAAATTGATCACATCTGATCACACCTGATGTACTGAAGTCCTATCTCATTTCTTGAGACACTAACAGGTCAGGAAAGTACAAATACCCCCCAAATGACCCCTTTTTAGAAAGTAGACATTCCAAGGTATTAATAAGTATCATGGTGAGTTTTTTTAAGTTGTAATTTTTTCCCAAGATTCTTTGCAAAATTAAGATTTTTTTTTTAAATTGTCATATTAACAGATTATTTCTCACAGAGCATATGCATACAACAAATTACACACCAAAATACATTCTGCTACTCTTCCCGAGTATGGCGATACCATATGTGTGAGACTTTTACACAGCCTGGCCACATACAAAGGCCCAACATTGAAGTAGGACCTTCAGGCGTTCTAAGAGCATAAATTACACTCTCTCATTTCTCAACCACCTATTACACTTTTGAAGGCCCTGGAGCACCAGGACAATGGAATTTCCCACAAAATGACCCCATTTTGGAAAGCAAACACCCCAACGTAGAATCTATGAGGTATAATGAGTCTTTTGAACAGTTAATTTTTTTCCAGAATTTTTTGAAAAATGTGGAAAAAAAATGAAAACGCATTTTTTTTTACACAAAGTTGTCAATTTATAAGTTATTTCTAACACATAGCATGTATATAGCAAAAATAACACCCCTCAACACAATCTGCTACTCATCCTGAGTATGTCGATATCACATGTGTGAGACATTTACACAGCCTGACCACATACAGAGGCCCAACATTGAAGTAGTACCTTCAGGCATTCTAGGAGCATAAATTACACATCTCATTTCATTCCTACCTATCACTTTTGAAGGTCTTTGACCACCAAGACAGTGAAACTACCTACAAAATGACCCCATTTTGGAAAGCAAACACCCCAACGTATATTCTATGGGGCATGGGCTGCAGATAGGTACTCAGGTAACTTGATGATCTCCAGATAGGTACTCGGGTACTCTGATGGGCTGGTGACAGGTACTCTGAAGGGCGGTGACAGGTACTCAGATGGGCTGTGACAGGTACTCAGATGGACTGTGACAGGTACTCGGTACTCCCATGAACTGTGACAGGTACTCGGTACTCCTATGAACTGTGACAGGTACTCATGTGGACTGTGAGAGGTACTCATGTGGACTGTGACAGGTACTCAGATGAACTGTGACAGGTACTTGGGTACTCATATGGATTGTGACATTTACTTTGATGGACTTTGACGGATACTTTGATGAGTGGTGACAGGTCCTCTTTATATGGGGGCAATCAGTTACCGCTCTGTGTTTACATTTAGTGATCGGCTGTGAAAGGATCACAGCTGATCACGTGGTAAACAGCCGCTGGCCAATGGTTGTTTACCAGCGTCAGTGACGAGCAGTGTTCCCGGGAACACGCTGCCATCGACGTGCACGTGCAGTGCGATCGTGCGCATGCGCCGTGCAAAATGGGGAGGTACCATCTGTGATCGCCCGTGACCATCACGGTCAATCGCGTGGTAAACAGCCATGTCCAATGGCTGTTCACCCCCCTCAGTAACGAGCGGTGTCTCCGTGACACGCCGCCACCGACAGTACAGGGCTGGGTGCACACCCTGTTTAAATGGACAGACGTCATGTGATGCCTGGCCATCATATGACGGTCGGCGGATAGCAAGTGGTTAAAGATCAGAATGCTGGGATACAGTTGGCTTCGTAGAGTGTGGGGTTTGAACTGGTAAGGCAAAGCTAGTTTTGTGTTTTCAAAAACATTTTGTTTCCATAAATCCTACCAAGGTCAGTGAGATTACTTTTTTTCAATGAGGAGTTGAGTAATACAGCTTGGTGTCTGTAGACCTCGGAGACAGGATTGTATCGAGGCACAGATCTGGGGAAAGGTACAGAAAAATGTCTGCAGCATTGAAGGTCTCAATGATCACAGTGGCCTCCGTCTGTAAATGGAAGAAGTTTGGAACCATCAGGACTCTTTCTAGAGCAGGCCGCCTGGCCAACCTGAGCGATCAGGGGAGAATGGCCTTATTCAGGGAGGTCACCAAGAACCCAATGGTCACTCTTACAGAGCTCCAGCATTTCTCCGTGGAGAGAGGAGAACCTTCCAGGAAAACAACCATCTCTGCGGCACTCCACTAATCAGGCATGTATGGTAGAGTGGCCAGATGGAAGCCACTCCTCAGTAAATGGCACATGTCATCCTGTCTGGAGTTTGCCAAAAGGCACCCAAAGGACTTTCAAACCATAAGAAACAATATTCTCTGGTCTGATGAAACAAAGATTGAACTCTTTGGCTTGAATGGCAAGCATCATGTCTGGAGAAAACTACTCACCGCTCATCACCTGGCCAATACCATCCCTACAGTGAAGCATGGTGGTGGCAGCATCATGCTGTGGGGATGTTTTTTAGCAGCAGAAACTGGGAGACTAGTCAGGATCGAGGGAAAGATGAATGCAGCAATGTGCAGAGACATACTTGATGAAAACATGCTCTAGAGTGCTCTGGACCTCACACTGGGGTGAAGGTTATCTTCCAACAGGGACCCTAAGCACACAGCCAAGATAACAAAGGAGTGGCTATGGGACAACTCTGTGAATGTCCTTGAGTGGCTCAGACTTGAACCCAATTGAACATCTCTGGAGAGGTCTGAAAATGGCTGTGCAGCGATGCTCCCTATCCAACCTGATGGAGCTTGAATGGACCTGCAAAGAAGAATGGGAGAAGAAACTAGGTGTGCCAAGCTTGTAGCATCGTGACCTGAGGCTGTAATTGGTGCCAAAGGTGCTTCAATAAAGGTATTGAGCAAAGGCTATGAATACTTACAGTGCTTTGAAAATGTATTCATACCCCTTGAAATTTTCCACATTTTGTCATCTTACAACCAAAAACGTAAATGTATTTTATTGGAATTTTATGTGATAGACCAACACAAAGTGGCACATAATTGTGAAGTAGAAAGAAAATGATAAATGGTTTTCCACATTTTTTACAAATACCTGAAAAGCGTGGCGTGCATTTGTATTCAGCCCCCTTTACTCTGATACCCCTAACTAAAATCTAGTGGAACCAATTCCTTTCAGAACTTATCTAATTAGTAAATAGAGTCTAAGCGTGTGTAATTTATTCTCAGTATAAATACAGCTGGTCTGTGAACCCCTTAGAGGTTTGTTAGAGAATCTTAGTGAACAAACAGCATCGTAAAGGCCAAGGAACACACCAAACAGGTCAGGGATAAAGTTGTGGAGAAGTTTAAAACAGGGTTAGGTTATAAATAAATATCCCAAGTTTTGAACATCTCAGGGAGCACTGTTCAATCCATCATCTGAAAATGGAAAGAGTATGGCACAACTGCAAACCTACCAAGACATGGCCGTCCACCTAAACTGACAGGCCAGGCAAGGAGAGCATTATTTAGAGAAGCAGCCAAGAGGCCCATGGTAACTCTGGAGGAGCTGCAGAGAGCCACGGCTCAGATCAGGGAATGTGGCCACAGGACAACTATTAGTTGTGCACTCCACAAATCTGGCCTTTATGGAAGAGTGGTAAGAAGAAAGCCAGGAGCCACTTGGGGGACACAGCAAATGTGGAAAATTGTGCTCTGGTCAGATGAGACCAAAATTGAACTTTTTGGCCTAAAAGCAAAATGCTATGTGTGGCAGAAAACTAACATTCTACATCACCCTGAACACACTATGCCCACCGTGAAACATGGTGGTGGCAGCATCATGTTGTGATGCTTTTCCTCTGCAGGGACAGGGAAGCTGGTTAGAGTTGATGGGAAGCTGGATGGAGTCAAATACAGGGCAATCTTAGAAGAAAACCTGTTAGAGTCTGCAAAAGACTTGAGACTGGAGCAGAGTAATTGTTTGGATCAAAGCATATTCATGTGTTAGAATGGCCCAGTCAAAGTCCAGACCTAAATCCAATTGAGAATCTGTGGCAAGACTTGGAAATTGCTGTTCACAGACACTCTCCATCCAATCTGATAGAGCTTGAGCTATTTTGCAAAGAAGAATGGGAAAAAATTTCACTCTCCTAGATGTGCAGAGACATCCTCAAAAACACTTGCAGCTGTAATTGTAGCGAAAGGTGGTTCTACAAAGTATTGACTCAGGGGGTATGAATACAAATGCATGCCACACTTTTCCAATATTTATTTATAAAAAGTTTGAAAAACCATTTATCATTTTCCTTCCACTTCACAATTATGTGCCACTTTGTGTTGGTCTGTCACATAAAAGACAAATAAAAATACATTTACGTTTTTGGTTGTAACATGACAAAATGTGGAAAACTTCAAGGGGAGTGAATACTTTTGCAAGGCACTGTATGTACATGTGATTTTTTTTCATTTTTTATTTTTAAAAAAATTGCAAAAATTTCAAACTTCTTTCATATTGCCATTATGGGATATTGTTTGTAGAATTTTGAGGAAAATGAATGAATTTAATCAATTTTGGAATAAGCCTGTAACATAACAAAATGTGGAAAAAGTGAAGCTTTCCGGATGCACTGTAGCTTCTTCTGTGATGCCTCTTAAGCTAGCCCATAGTGCTCAGGGAATCATTTGTCATGTATTTAAAGGAACAAAAGTTGTCCCAAAACCATTATAGTTTCCCTTTAAATACACGCAAGTACAATCAAGACTCCAAAGTTTAAATGTAGATTTTGTGCTGTAAGGAGATGTTAGTCTCTCTCCAGCCTTAATTTAGGTTCTTTGGTGCATTTTATTGTGATTCTGTTAACACCCATTGCTATAGTCCTGAAGAAGGGGGAGACCTTTCCCCCCAAAATGCATTGGCTATATCTGCTCTTAACCAATATAAATTTCCTAAAAACTTTTTAAAGCCCCACATTGGGTTACTTTCAACAAACATTCCATTCAATCCAATGACTCCACTGATGATAGCAATGAACCTTTAGTAGTAATTACAAAGAATAAAAGGTACCAGTACCTGTGATGCCGCCATACCATATTTTATGGTATGGCGGCCGCTATGTGAGCGGCATTCAAATGGTGCCAAACATCACTTCTCCCTATCTATGCTTGGCTTGTAGAATACTACACATCCCATCATGCAGGGGATGTTAGTTTCTGGTTATAATTTAGTTGGGTGGATCTGTGGGTGGTGTCATTGACTAATGTCACTGCCCCCAACACCTACACAATATGATCTTAAGAGCAATCCATGCTGACCAGATTACATCAGCCAAGGGGCCCTGGAACTACACAAGGGGCAAAATAAAGTACCCTATACCACCTACAACATACGAACTGGTATCAATTATAAAACTGCTCTAGAATTACATTAAATCCCCTATGTTTTTCTATGTTGCAGTATTCAGAAACTTTCAGGCTTCCTTGCATCATGTGTTATAGTGACATTACTTCCTTTAAATCTCCTGGGGGAAGATTCAAATTGGTACTTGGAATGTTAGTAATAGGCTGGGAATTTGTGTCATCAGCACTTTCATAAACCAATGCGCTGTTCCTTACTGGCAGGATACAAGCAAGTTCTGTACTTATACCAAATATGTACATACCTGTGGTTATTTTACAGGGATTTGACACACATCCTTAACTGTATTTAAGTGTGCACCGAATCCTTTAAATACACATTTACTACTAGGATAAGTGATGGCCACGTTGCATTTACAAGGAATTGTTTAGGATTGACATCTAGCTGTGGAAAGGTGTGTTGTCTAGAGCATCAGCTGTAAAATATTCAGTAATCAGAGGAAAAGACTGTAAATAGTCACCTCTCATAATAGAATTAAGAATTCTACTTTGCATATATTGCCACATATTCCTAAAGCAGGGCTACATTTTACTAGGATATGCTTCCTGTGAGGTGTATTGCTGCCACCTGCTGGATAAAATGTTAATCAGAGTTACTACATAACAACCAAATGCTACAGGCTGAACCATGCAATCAGGCAAAGAGACATGTGTAGTGTCCAGTTCAATAAAGTCGTTCTAAAGGTAAAATCAAAAATGACATGACAGTCTGTGACTAGCATCAACAAAGCAGTCTTTGTTTTTCTGATTCTCCCGGAAACATAGTTTTTATTTTCTTGCTGCTATTTTTCAATTTCCTTTAACAGACTAAGCTGTCCAGCAGATGGTTGACACAATCCATTTAACACTGACAGGTGTGTTTACAATGGTCAGCTTTTATTCATTTAATTAAATTTCATTCCAAAAAGAAAAAAAGACTGTTTCTGTAGCTGCCTAAAATGTGTTAGCTGGGCTTATTAATGTTCTAGTAACTTATATAAGGTCCATCTAAATCTACTAGTCTATTTAGCACTACTCTCTCCAGACAGTGCTGCTGTCCAACGGTGGCTCCATTGCTCCTCTATAGATAAAGGAATATGACAGGAAATGTGTTTCTGGCCAGATTAGCAGGTGAATATAAAGGAAAACCCTAAAAAAAGAAAACTATTGCAACCACCACATCTAAGGATTGGTAAGCTGCAATATATTACATTTTTGCTTTTGTGTTTAAACCCTCAGTTTTTAAGCACAATAGGCAGCTGGTTTAATCACCTACTGTTTATGCAGCTTCTTTTTCTATTAATCCTTGCCTATGTTCCTGTTTAAGTTGATGCCATGAATGCTGCCCCAGGTTTCCTGCTTTGGGGTGGCTCTCTTCTTTTGCAACATCCTATGAAACCACACTTGCATGCAGGAAGAAAAAAAGGTGTGTCTCCCTACATGGTGTGCATCAATAGAAAATCACAGCTCTGTAGCCTAGGGTGATAGGGTACTCCCCTTCCTCCTCCTTTCTCCAAGCTAACAATGTGACAGACCCAACAAGAACAGAGGCTTTTGGAGTGGACTAGGGGCAAGCCTCCTACCCACTATGGGTCCTTGCATTTGAGGGAGCTACAAGCATTTAAGAAGATGTCCTGTTATATAATGCAAAAGGACATTATTACATTTAAAGCGGAGGTCCGCCCACCGCTGCAAAAATTTAAAGCCAGAAGCTACACATACTGCAGCTGCTGGCTTTTAATAATAGGGCACTTACCTTTCTTGGAGTCCGGCGATGTCGGCACCGCTGGACTCCAGCTGATGTTTCCATCAGGTGTCGGGTGCTGCCGCCATTGCAGGTAAAGGAATCCAGCAGTGTAGCCTTACGGCTTCAAGCCGGGAACCCTACTGCGCATTCGTTAGGCTCCGCTCCTCTCTCCTACTGGCCTGGCGGCAGAGGGAGGAGGAGGGAGCCAAGCCGTGAAGTCAACAGCCGTGGCTGTGGCTCCTAGAAGTTGGAACAGGATACCTGTCAAAGACGGGTACCCCCCCCCCAAAAGGTGCCAAATGTGGCACCGGAAGGGGGGGGACAAATAAGCGGAAGTTCCATTTTTGGGTGGAACTCTGCTTTAACAGTCAAGGAAGCCATGAAGGTCTCGGACAAAAAAAGCAGAAGAGCTGGTATCGGGGCTGAACATCACTGAGCTCTACCCAGCATCAACAGCAGCTTCAGCCTTACTGAGAGAAGAGGCAGCTGGCCTTTCTCCAACACCACTAACAGGGACATGTTATTTCCTGCCGGCAGCATCTGTGGCATTACAACAAACTTCTCCAGCTGAAGCGCTGGCAACCGGACAGAGGGTCCAAGACCTCTGCCCCACACCCGTGGCAGTTCCGAAAGCCCAAAGTGAAAAGGTGGCGGTTCCGCCCCAGCAGCAAATCAGGATTCAGGAGAAAAGGAAGTCCGGGAGTCTGGGAGATGGAGCAACCGGCTCATCTCCCCAATAGCAGATCAACCATCTGGGAATGGAGGAAGCTGTCCTCCCTCCCCAACAGTCAGCCAGAGCGGAGGAAACTGTCTTCCCTCCCGAGCATAGATCCGTGCACCTGGGAGACAGTACCAGAGAAATGTCATCCCAGCAGCTAGATGAGCAGCCGGCTCGTTTCCCCAGCAACAAGTTGATGTAGTGAAGCTCCTACTCCCAGCTTAAGCACTGGCAACAGGGCAGAGCGCCGCTAGCCTCTGCCTAGCACCTACAGTTTCTCCAAGGCTTCAGGGAGCCGGGACCGTCGACCCCTCTCCCCAGCAGCAGACCGAGTGCCAGAATGGTAAAGACCACCCAGCTGAAGTGCTGGCAGCCGGACAGATTCCACAACTTCTGCCCCGCACCAACTGATAACAGCTATTCCCTGCAGCCCAGAATGGAGATCAAAAAAGGAAAAGAAAGGCTCCTCTAAGTGCAGTATGCAAAATTTAATAAAGTGCACAAAGGGTTAAAAGCACTTACAAGATTGTTGAGTGTTAAAAGACCTGATAAAATCAGGAGTCCTCATCTGTGGCATGTGTCCATCCTCAGCATGGTGGTAGAGAGCAGTGTAGAGCTGTCCAGCAGCTGTAAAGCGTTCTCATTGAATGCTGCACACTTCTCTTATCACAATGTGGATTAGCGGCAAGGATGGGAAGTGTCATCATAATGGGAGATTTTAATTATCCAGACATAGACTGGGTGGAAGGAACCGTACATTCATCTAAGGCTCAGCAGTTCCAAAATGTCTTGCAGGACAATTTCATGGGTGAGATGGTAAACGCACCAACTAGAAACAAAGCGTTATTAGACCTACTGATTACCAACAATATATACTTAATCACGGATGTAGAAATACGGAGCAATTTGGGAAACAATGATCACAGGTCAAGTCGTTTCAGTATAAATATTCCCTAAACTACGGTCCTTGCTAGAAGATAGAAATTGGGATAAAATCTTAGGGACAAAGAACACGGGGGAGATATTGGTATGCTTTAAGAGCATATTAAATAAAGACATTAGCCAGTGCATCCCAATGGGAAAAACATTTAAAAGAGCTAATAAAAGTCCTGGGTGGCTTAACTCCAATGCAAAAATGCATATAAAAGCAAAGGAGAAGGCCTTCAAAAAATACAAGGCTGGGGGATCATCATCAGCATTCCAACTTTACAAAGAATGCAACAAGAAGTGTAAGGGTGCAATCAGGGCGGCTAAGATAGAACACGAAAGGCACATAGCGGAGGAGATTAAGAAAAATCCCAAGAAATTCTTTAAGTACTGTAACCAGGGGGACAGGTAGCAGGTACAAAAGCTTCCTGGTATAAGCAGGCTTTCAGGCACAGATACCAGAACAAGTGAAGTAGTGACAAACCGTGAAGTGTTTAATGGTGATATTTACAAGTCTTCAGAGGTGCTGTACAGCGTTCAAAAAAAAGAAACGGAACAAAATAGCCAAACAAAAACCTAGCCGTGTCTCGGCTCTAACTGTACATTATGCAGGTCCTAGTTACCAGACTGAGCAAGCCTACTGCTTGTCAGTTTCTACTTAAACTGCTTAACAACTTTTACCAACCTTTTTGCTCTCACAGACCAGCGTTGTCTGTGTTTCCCAGGCAGAGAGCAAAGGCTGTCTGCTCAGGTGAGCTTAAATTAGCCTGGGGAAGAGGACCAAGACCCGAACTGGATCATGGATCAGAGATTTCTGAATGTGTACGAGAGGAGCCTGGGAGACGTATAAACCCGGAACAGGACTTTTCCTGGCTCTCTCTGGGACGCACTGCTACAGTACGTAAATAGTAAGAAAGGGAGGTCAGATCATACTGGTCCCATAAAGAATGATGAAGGGAATATGGTTACTAACGATGGAGAGATGGCGAAGGTATTGAATTTATTCTTCTCCTCAGTCTTCACGAGGGAATCTGGGGGGTTTCAGTAACCTAAACTGCAATGTTTATTTTCATGGCACGTCACAGGAAGCACCCCCATGGCTAACAGAGGACAGAATTAGAAATAGACTTGACGTAACCCTAATAGGTCACCGGGACCAGATGGCTTGCACCTGAGGGTCCTTAAGAAAAATACAGTCAAGTAATTGCCAGACAATTGCTCCTAATTTTTACAGTCTACTGACTGGAATGGTACCAGATAATTGGAGAAAAGCCAATGTAGCACCAATATTTTAAAAAGGGCCAAAATACATCCCTGGGAATTACAGACCAGTTAGCCTAACATCAACTGTATGCAAGCTCTTGGAGGGGATGATAAGGGACTATATACAAGATTTTAGCAATGACAACTGTATCATTGGCAGCAATCAGCATGGATTCATAAAGCCTTCTTTACATGCATGGCTGTTCCAATCTATTAACCTTATTTTAGGAGGTGAGCTGCCATCTAGATAAAGGAAAGCCCATAGGCATGGTGTATTTGGATTTTGCAAAAACATTTTTATACAGTTCCCCATAAATATTTACTGTACAGAGTAAGGTCAGTTGGCATGGACCATAGGGTAAGTACATGGATTGAAAACTGGCTATGGGACAAGTTCAGAGGGTAATGATAAATGGGGAGTACTTGGAATGGGCAGGGGTGGAAAGTGGGGTCCCCCAGGGTTCTGTCCTGGGACCAATCCTATTTAATTTATTCATAAACGACCTGGAGGATGGGATGAACAGTTCAATCTCTGTATTTGCGGACGATACTAAGATAGGCAGGGCATCCACTTCTCCACAGGATGTGGAAACCTTGCAAGAAGATCTGAACAAATTATTTGGGTGGGCAACTACGTGGCAAATGAAGTTTAATGTGGAAAAATGTAAAATATTGCATTTGGGTGGCAAAAATATGAATGCATACTACTCACTGGGGGAGGAACCTCTGGGGGAATCTAGGATGGAAAAGGACCTGGGGGTCCTAGTAGATGACAGGCTCAGCAATGGCATGCAATGCCAAGCTGCTGAGAGCAAAGCAAACAGAATATTGGCATGCATTATAAAGGGGATTAACTCCCAGAGATAAAACGATAATTCTCCCACTCTACAAGACTCTGGTCTGACCACACCAGGAGTTTGCTGTCCAGTTCTGGGCACCAGGATGTGCCAGAGCTGGAGAGAGTCCAGAGAAGGGAAACAAAACGAATAAAGGGTCTGGTGGACATTAGTTATGAAGAAAGGTTACGAGCACTGAACTTGTTCTATCTGGAGAAGGGACACTTGAGAGGGGATATGATTTCAATGTACAAATACCGTACTAGTGACTCCACAATAGGGATAAAAATTTTCTGCGTAAGGGAATTTAGTACGACATGCGGCCATTCACTAAAATTAGAAGAAAAGTGGTTTAACCTTAAACTGCAGAGGGTTCTGTACTGTAATGCCCCGTACACACGGTCGGATTTTCCGACGGAAAATGTGTGATAGGACCTTGTTGTCGGAAATTCCAACTGTGTGTGGGCTCCATCACACATTTTCCATCGGATTTTCCGACACACAAAGTTTGAGAGCAAGCTATAAAATTTTCCGACAACAAAATCCTTGTCGGAAATTTCGATCGTGTGTACACAAATCCGACGGACAAAGTGCCACGCATGCTCAGAATAAATAAAGAGGTGAAAGCTATTGGCCACTGCCCCGTTTATAGTCCTGACGTACGTGTTTTACGTCACCGCGTTTAGAATGATCGGATTTTCCGACAACTTTGTGTGACCGTGTGTATGCAAGACAAGTTTGAGCCAACATCCGTCTGAAAAAATCCTAGGATTTTGTTGTCAGAATGTCCGAACAAAGTCCGACCGTGTGTACGGGGCATTAGAGTGGTTAGGATGTAGAATTCCGTCCACAGGCAGTGGTTTCAGCGGGGAGCATCGATAATTTCAAAAAAGTATTAGATAAGCACCTGAACAACCACAACATACAGGGATATACAATGTAATACTGACATAAAATCACACACATAGGTTGGACTTGTGTCTTTTTTCAACCTCACCTGCTATGCAACTTCTGGGCAGCAAGCTTTCCCTTGTAAAATTGCACCATAGCATCAAAAATACTGGGTACATATATTTGTCCTATCGTGTCCGGTATATTTTATGTGAGTGCACTTTTAAACCAATGTGTCTTTAAATGCTTCATCAGAAGCATTGGATGAAGTCCAGTTAGGACGATACGCATCAAGTGGGATCTGCCTGTCAATCTATGATATCACAGCACTGCTGAGGAAGAGCCGTACTAGTTGGGAGGACAGAGACTGGTCCTCTGTAATCAGGACAAGTCTGTAAGCTCTTTCTATAGAGAGATTTTATATGGAAATTGCTTTTAACCTAGATTTTATGTGAGTAGATTTTTTACACTTGTTTTAATAAAGCTGTTCTATAGAGAGCATTGGATGATGTCTTTTTTTATTGAGGATCACTCAAATGAAGGTTTTAGAAAATGATTCCTATGAGTTGAGAGCCAAAGGATAACTATTGGGGATTTGTGCCTTATTATAGCTGGATGCTGCTGAAATAGATCACAAGCCTGTATTGACTTCCTTTTAATTCAGGGGTCAGTTAGCAAGGTTGAGATTGAATCTTCTTGCCCTTGAGTGGTCGGTGGTGAAGGGGAGGAGGTGGTATCATAAAATTACAAGAGTGAGGATTTATTGGACTTTTTTTTTTACGAGGAACTTTGAAGTTCACTAAGCAGTATTATTGCAGTGATTGGGAGTTTTGGTTTAGATTTTTTTGCACAACAAACACCTATACATATTCTATGTATTAAAACCAAAACTGTAATATATTGCAGTTTACCAATCATAAGATGTGATGGCTGCATCAGGAGGCACTTTGGACAGCAGCATTTCAGTTTGGGGTAAGAGGAGTTTGAAATGTACTGGCAGATTTAAATACACTAACAAACTGAAGTCAAACTCCAGCTAATACTTAGAAACCAATACCAGAAGAAAAAACACCTAAAAACGACAACTAATGCAGCCATCACATCTAAGAATTGGTAAGCTGAAACATAATCAATTTATGTTCTTGGGTTTAATACAGGTTTACAGCAGAAAAAAGTCCAGAAAAATTGTTTTTGTCCTATGCAGTGGGGCTGTGCCCTCACTGCATTGGTTAACTGCTCATTTATTCCAGGGATGCACAAAAAGGCCATACTTGATCCTCCAGAAACAGTGCTCCCCGATGTCCAGCGGTGAAGTGTTCCTGCCTTTTCCTCGTCAGGAGCCGGTCTATGGGCATTATGACATCAGGAACAGTGCACTGCACAAAACTGCTAGCGTGCGGGGGGGTATAATAGGTGCAGCAGGGACCAGTCTTGTGCTCGGAGGGTCAGCGGATTAGGTAAGTATATCTCCGCTCTCCTCTTGAGAAACGGCTCTCCAGCTGGCTACTGACCAGGGCAACTTCCCAGTCCACCCACCGGCCCTCTGCACCCACGGAAAAGCAAAGAAAAAGGAAGATTCCATGAGCTCCAAAATCCAAGATGGCGCCACCGCGGCCCTGGCTCAGCGCACGCCGAGAGGAACAGAGAAATCCAAGGGGGAGCCCAGCAAAAGTACACAAAAGACTCAGGGTAAGGAGTACCCGAAGGACATGCTTTATTATACACAAAAGCTGGGGGTTTCCCTGGATCAGATTGCGGAGGGGGGGCTCTGTACAACCCCACGTGGCACTACTGGGCCCAGCAGCACATGGCTCATTGAGATAGTCTGCAGGAGAGGCAGAGGAACAGGGAGAGCAGGACTATATAGCTGAGCAGCCTCTTCCCCTGCACACAGACACTGCAGCAGATGACACTGAGCAGCCAACCCTGGCCGAGATACTTAGAGCAGTGCATGTCTGCACAACCTCAGTAAATACCCTCAAGGAGCAGTTTGGGGGATTAAGAGAGGACGTTTCCCTGCTGCAACAGGATTTGCAAAAAAATCGGGAACGCGCAACCGCAGTGGAAAGCAGGGTGAGTGGGGTTGAAGACAAACCCCCCCCAGTTGCTTGGGAGGCCCATGTAGCACTTCAGCTGGCTAAAGATGCCAACAATAGAGCAGATAACATTGAAAACCGTCTGAGACGGTCTGAGGGGAATGATCTGTGTAAGTAAAGTGTTTCCTTGCCCCATCATTGTTTTAGCTGGGAAATCATTTTATTTAATGAATGCTGTGGGTTATGACTGTGTAAACTTGGTTGACTCAGGAGTGGGTGGTGGTTGGGGGACAGTTATTATCCTCTTTTCAGTGAGAGAAGACCCCCTCATGCATTACACGCCAGGTGGCCTGGTCTCTGGCATTCTGCTGGATTGCCCAAATCCTAACCTGGACCACAACAGTGTAGGTCTACAAATGAAGTACTCTGGGCACATGGGGGTTAATAAAATTGATGACCAGGAGGATCAGTAATAGAGAAGCCTTTGGCCTGTATCCTTGCATGTGGACAAGGTGTGAGCTTGGTGCTTAAACCAATGGGTGGCCCTGAGTTGCCCTGCATACAAAACGTAGTAAGATTGGGCATCGGTAGAGTGTTTTTCTTACAGGATTGCTACTCAGATTTGGTGATAAAACAGCCATGCATGTAAATAAGGCTTTATGAAGCAGGCTGGAAAAAGTAAAATGATCATACTTCACTACTCTGCTTCTATAGGTGAACATAACCAGCACTGGGATAGGTTGGGGGAATATTTCTGCCTCAGCATAATGCCTCACGAGGCATCACTTCAAAGATTTTTATTTATCCTTATGCTAGGAACTCTTTAATGCAGTACTTTCCTCCACATTATTATTGAATCCTCCAAATCTAAACAGATACACATACACTCACAAATCACAGTCATGTCAAATGGAGTTGTGTTTTTCTTATGCAGATCTTGGCAGCTTTCCTTCCATCAGTATGGAATTATGTATGCACTAAATTCACTGAAGTCTTTGTAAGGCATAAAATATTGAGGCTGGCAGTGATTAAACTGTTCTCCATTTCATTTTATCATAGCAGTTCAGAAACAAATGGAAAGGAAGCTGCGAATAGGTTTTCATCTTACAAAGAAATGTTCCCTGGCAGTGCCAATAATTATTCTGCAGGAAAAACATCAGTGATTCGTTTAGCCTGGGAAGGAGATTTACTCAGAGTAAAGGTTTGTCTTTTAATAGAGATGCCAAGGAAAAAGACTATTTCTTTATCGTACATCATGGGACAAAGAGCCTAAGTTAATAACTTAATGGGTATATAGGCACCTTCAGGTGATGGACACTAGTAAAACCCATCCAGGAAGTTCACTCCTTATATAACCCCTCCTCCTATCAGGAGTACCTCAGTTTTTTCGCCAGTGTCTAAGGTGTTGGTCACGAGTGAAGATGTGCTCTGAGGAGCTCCAGGAGGGATCCATGCTGGATTTAAAAAGCCTCCACAGACCAGATCCATCCAAAGTGCCACTGAGGCCAAAGTGGATGGTACCCGGGCCTCATATCCGAAGCACAAGGTTTTGCCTGTAACGCCTCTCTTTGCAGGGCTGGACCCCAGGACCCAGGGCTTTGGTCATGCTACATTGCCTAAAAGCTTTTCCTGGTGGGGTGCTTTTTACAGGTCCAAGGGAGTTGAACCCCAATAAAAAGGGACCCGGTCCTTAAAGGTTTGCTAAACGCAACCCGCTGTGATGGGTGAAGGTTGGATTGACTGTTAATTCAGCAAATCCTGCGGCAGGGATAAGGTAAGGGAAGAAACTTAGGAACTAAATAGTCCACCTATGCTTTCTTCTTTAAGGGAAAAAATGTTGTAATGCCTTAAATCTCCACTCGAGGGAGTATATGCACATACCTTGATCTGTTGTCTTCACTTCAGCTCAGTGTCAGTCTGTGCGTGGCTGCAGCAGCTTGTCCAGGGGGATTCCTCTCAAGGTAAGAGATCTGCCAAATGCTTTTCTCCCCCCTGAAGGGACCAGAAGGGTTAGGGAAACAGCAGTGGTTGTACCCCTTGTAATACCCCCCCCCCCCCCCCCCTCCGCTGGGAGGAGGAAGCAAGTAGCTTACACTGGGACACAGGAGCGGTGGGGAACGTAAGGGCTGCAAATGGCATTCCTGATACAGGAAGGACATTTTTCCCAGCACTAGGCTGAATTTTTTTTTTCCACTTCAGTGTTTACTTTTGAGATACTTATTTCAACTTAACGTTCAAAACCTGTCCCTTCTCGAGTTCACATCATTGTGGTTGCATTGTATTTAGGAGGAAAAAAAAAAGACACAAAGGGAAGGGAAAAAACACAAAAACAAAAAATTCCTTTCTTTTATTTGCACAAAAGACTTTAAAAAAATTTCCCACTCTAGCCCATTCCCCTACAACCTTCCCTTTCTAATTTCTACCCCCCACCCCCCCCTGTCTCACCATTGAAACTTTTCCTTCCTTTCCCAGATGTTATTTCTCCTTAAGATCTTATACCTTCCAACACCTTCTGCCAATAGCTGTCTGAGGTTTTATATCTTTCCCACCCATTCCAGACGGATATACACTTATCTAGTTGCCCTTCGTCTTTACAACAAAGTAATTCCATTCTATGATAGTGCTCCACCTGCTTGAAGCATTCTCCCAGATCTGGGCTTTCACTCCTTAGCCAATTTTTTGGTATTAGTCCCTTTGCAGCATTTAGTAGTTTTGATATTACTTTTTTCATATATTGCTTTTTGGGAATTTTGGCATCATGGAACAGACAAGTCAATCTATTGTTTTCTATCTTCTCTCCCGTAATCTCCTTTATACATGTAATTACTTCCTGCCAGAATACGCTGATTTTCGGGCAATCCCACCATATATGTATCATCGTGGCTTTTTTTCCACAGTTTCTCCAACATAATGGTGATTTTTCTTGATTGAATCTATGGAGTCTCTCCGGGGTCATATACCACCTAACCGGGAATTTGTAATTCATCTCAATGGTATTTACATCCCATGTTTGATTGTATCCACCTGCAATCATTTTCTCGATTTGTTGCTCTTCCAAATTTATTTCCAACACTAGGCTGAATTTAATAGCGGCATCACTGTCATAACTATGTTCAGCGATTAGTGCAATTTAATAGTTCCTCTCCTTTTGTGCTTAGAACTATGCATACCAAAAAAGACACCACAAAAACCAAAGATTTTAACCTCAGGCATTAGGAGTTCCAGTCGTGTCTCCACACTGTCATCCTCGCCTGAAATACCAATTATGGCAAGCCAGGGTGAGCCATTGGAACAAATTGATGGTGCAACTGCTTCTCACATCTCAGCCCCTGTATACGTGACTGAAGATGTCTTTTCCTCCACCCTGCAGGGCCTGGAAGGAAGATTAGCGGCTTTAATCGCATCCTCCATTCAAATGGATAGGAAGCGTGCTAAATCCCCCTCCCCCACTTTAGACCCTTTGCAAGGGGAACAGTGGGCACAGGATGAGGTGTTACCCTCAGGCGATCAGGAGGAAAGACAAACCGTTGATTTCTCTGCAGAGGAAACAACGGTAGATGAACCTTTTTCAGCCTCGCAATCTGAGAAATTGCTGATACAATCTCTTGGTTCGTTCTACTTTCATGCTACCCCTAACGGAGTCTGCTGAAAGCTTGGTTTCTTCCTTGGGTTCCTTAAAACCTTCACAGCCTTTGCATGCGTTTCCTGTTCATGTTTTACTAGAGTATCTTATTTATGCTGAATGGGATCACCCGGATAAGCATTTTCTCCCTCCAAAGAGATTTTTAGTTCTCTATCCCATGGAGGAGAAATTCCCCAAAAAATGGAAGATACCAGCAGTTGACGCTGCGATTTCCAGTGTGAATAAAAGTTTAACTTGTCCAGTAGACAATGCACAAATGCTTAAGGATCCAACAGATAAGTTTGGAATTCCTGTTAAAATCCGCTTTTTCCTTGGCAGGTGCCTTTACTCAGCCTGCAGTCGCTGCTATAGGCGTTTGTCAATCCCTAAAGGACCAATTTAGACAGGCCCTTAAAGAGGTTCCTGCACAACAAGCCCGGGAATTGGCCGAACTACCAAAAGCATTATGCTGTGCCATAGATGCCTTTAAAGATTCTATTCACCAGGCGTCCCGCCTTACGTTTATGCTAGTACATATGCGTAGAATCCTGTGGTTAAAAAATTGGTCAGCCGAAGCACCATGTAAAAAGCTCCTGACTGGATTCCTTTTTCATGGGGATCGGCTATTTGGGGATGATTTGGACAAAGACATCCAAACAATTTCTAGTGGAAAAGTACTCTTTTGCCAGTCAAAAGAAAGTATAAACGCCCTTCATTTAAACAGGCTCTTTCCCCTGCGCCAGGGGCTTCCGCCTCTAGGCAGTGGCGATGGCCTCCGCTGTCAGACTCTAGAGGAAAACCTCAGGGTCAGGCCCAGGCTCAAAAGAAGTCCTGGGGCCGGAAACCTGCAAAGCAGAATCCTAAAGACTCATCATGAAGAGGCACCCCCCCCCCCCTCCGGGGGGGAGACTTCTGCAGTTTTCAGAAGTCTGGCAAGAGAAAATTCAGGACAGATGGGTCATCTCCACGGTAACTCTGGGGTACAAGCTCGAATTTCGGGACCTGAGGTCAAACGTTCCCATAGATCCAGAGAAAAGGCAATCTCTGTTTTGGGCACTAGACCAATTAATGGCTCAGGGGGTGATCATGCAGATCCCCACAGAAGAGCAAGGTTTGGGGTTTTATTCAAACCTCTTCACAGTACCAAAACCGAATGGAGATGTCAGACCCATTCTAGATCTAAAAAATCAAAATCAGTTCCTGAAAATCCGCTCCTTTCGCATGGAGACGATCAGGTCAGTAGTTTCTATCCTACTACCGTAGGAGAAGAACTGCTGGCGTCTATCGACATCAGGGATGCATATCTGCATGTTCCTATATTTCCCGGTCACCAAAGGTTTCTGCGGTTCGAGGTAGAACAGCAGAATTTCCAGTTTGTAGCCTTCTCCTTCGCGCTAGCTTCAGCACCCCGGGTGTTTACAAAAGTCCTGGCCCCACCTATAGCCAGGTTAAGGGCACAGGGTACAACAGTCTTGGCGTACTTAGACGATCTATTGCTAATAGAGCAGTCGGTGGCTTGTTTAGAGAAAAGCATGCACATTACAACCAGTTACCTGGAAAGTTTGGGTTGGATTTTCAACCTAGAGAAATCTTCCTTAAAACCTATAAAAAGGCTGGAGTACTTGAGTCTGATCATAGACACAGCCCAGAAAAAGATGTTCTTGCCTCAGGCAAAGATCAACTCCATAAGATCGCTGGTGCGGATGGTCAGGTCAAAAGGCGATCCCTCCATTCGCCTTTGCACAAGGTTGCTAGGAAAGATGGTGGCTTCATTCGAAGCTGTTCCCTGTGCCCAGTTCTATGCAAAACAGTATCCTGTCTACTTGGAAAAAAACTATTCAGGCTTTAGACTTGCCAATGCGGCTGTCCCCAAGGGTGTCCCAAAGCCTCAGTTGGTGGTTACTAACCCAGAATCTGCTGAAAGGAAAATCCTTCAGACCAATTATCTTGAAAGTGGTATCAACAGATGGCAGCCTTTCAGGCTGGGGAGCAGTACTAGAAAAGACAACTGTCCAGGGACAGTGGTCAAGAGCCGAAAGAACCTTGCCCATCAATATCCTAGAGATTCAGGCAGTGCGTCTGGCTCTGAAGGCCTGGACTTCCAGGTTACGGGATTGTCCTGTCAAGATCCAATCCGACAGTGCCACAGCTGTGGCCTACAACAATCACCAAGGGGGCACCAATAGTCTTTCAGCGCAGAGAGAGGTGAACTATATCCTAACTTGGGCAGAAAGAAAAATGTTCCGTGCCTATCGGCAGTCTTCATTCCAGGAGTAGAGAATTGGCAGGCGGACTACTTGAGCCGCCAGCAGTTATTCCAGGGGGAATGGTCTCTTCACCCCGACATTTTTTGGGCTATTTGGCAAAGATGGGGGACTCCAGACGTAGATCTTCTAGCGTCCAGATTCAACATGAAGTTAGTCAACTTTGTGTCCAGGACAAGGGATCCACTCGCATGCGGAACAGATGCGTTGGTGACCCCGTGGGATCAGTTCTCACTGATCTATGCATTCCCACCTATTCAGTTGCTGCCTCGACTTATTTGCAAGATCAAGCTGGAAAGAAAGCCGGTAATTCTGGTAGCACCAGCATGGCCCAGAAGGTCATGGTATGCAGAATTTGTACAGATGGCAGTGGAGGGTCCATGGTCCCTCCCACTATGGCCAGCCCTACTCTCATAGGGGCCGATATTCCATCCTACCTTACCAACGCTAAATTTAACAGCTTGGCTATTGAAACCCACATTCTGAAGAAACGTGGGCTTTCCGGGTCAGTTGTCTCTACCTTGATTAATGCAAGGAAGCCAGCTTCCAGGACTATATATTATAGAGTCTGGAGGGCTTATGTTTCCTGGTGTGAATACAAGGGTTGGCACCCTCTGAGGTATATCATAGGCAGAATTCTTGCCTTTCTACAATTAGGGGTAGAGATGAAATTGAGTACTATTAAAGGCCAAGTCTCAGCTTTTTTATTATTATACGCGATTATTATTTATTGGTCTTATTTCAAAGACCGCTTGCTACACATTCTTTAGTGCGGGGTTTTATGCAAGGGGTGATGTGGCTTAATCCACCAGTCAAACCTCCTTTGAACCCTTGGGACTTGAACTTAGTTTTGTCAGTCTTACAAAAACAGCATATTCCCTTAGTCCTTCTAACAAGGAAGCTGGTGTTCTTGGTTGCTATATCCTCAGCAAGGAGGGTTTCTGAATTGGCGGCTCTTTCTTGTAAAGAGCCATGCTTGATTATTCATGAGGACAGAGTGGTGTTACGCCCTCGTCCAGACTTTTTGCCAAAAGTGGTTTCAGGTTTTCACCTGAACCAAGATATTGTCCTGCCATCGTTTTTTCCAAAACCATGTTTCAGGGAAGAGAAGTAACTACATTGTCTTAATGTGGTGAGAGCAGTGAAAATCTATTTAAAGACAACTGCTCAGATTAGAAAGTCTGATGTCTTATTTATTCTGCCAGAGGGTCCTAAGAAAAGACAGGCAGCGTCAAAATCCACTGTCGCTAAGTGGATTCGGCAGGTTATAATTCAGACTTCTAATTTAAGGGGTAAGATTCCTCCTTTTCAAGTCAAAGCGCACACTACCAGCGCAGTTAGTGCTTGTTGGGCAGTGCGTCACCAGGCCTCCATGACTCAGATCTGTCAGGCCGCAACTTGGTCTTCAGTACATACATTCACCAAGTTTTATCAAGTGGATGTAAGGAGGTATAAGGATATCACCTTTGGGCGCAGTGTGCTGCAGGCAGCAATATAAGTCCTCAAGTCTGGGGGTACCCTGCGGGTTGTGTCTCCCTCCCCTCAAATAACATTGATATGGGACGTCCCATTAAGTTATTAACTCTCTGTGTCCCATGATGTACGATAAAGAAAATAGTATTTTTCTAACAGCTTACCTGTAAAATCCCTTTCTTGGAGTACATCATGGAACACAGAGGTCCCTCCCCTCTTTTGGGGTTTAAGTATATTGCTTTGCTTCAAAAACTGAGGTACTCCTGATAAGAGGAGGAGTTATATAGGGAGTGAACTTCCTGGATTGGGGATACCAGTGTCCATCACCTGAAGATGCCTATATATCCATTAAGTTATTAAATTAGGCTCTGTGTCCCATGATGTACTCCAAGAAAAGGATTTTACAGGTAAGCTGTTATAAAAATCCTATTTTTCTGTTGAATTCCTATAAAGCAGAGGCGCTGCTTGGCAGAATTAAGGGAATTGGCCTACAAAACCAGGTTAAATGAAGGTGGGATACTCTCAGTGGGCGGAGATACTTTGGTATCTGCTAGTTACTCTGCTGAAGTACCAAACAAAGCACTGCTGCTGTTTGCTGAAGTGCTGTATCTCATAATTTATTGTCATGTTTGTTGCATAAAATGCTGTTTTCCTTTCTTTCATCCTTTTTTACACCTCTTTCAGCCTTTTTCATCCACTTCTTGTCTACATGCGCTAGCTGCAGCATCGGCTGTACATCATTATTCTAGTCTGGGTTTCGGATAGTGACAGTGGTGGATAATGCCTGGGCAATGTGTGTCGGCTGCTTGTAGTACCCGCCAGAGGTGTGTGACAATGCAGGAGCAGAATTTGGAGACAGATGTAACCTCATAACAAAGTGACTAAACAAAAACCCTCACGGCAGGATCACCAGGTACTCTTTTATTGAGAGCAGAAGATTTAAAACCACCTTCTAAAGTCACACTAAACTCTAGTTTAATATATATATATATATATATATATATATATATATATATATATATATATATATATATATATATGCAAGTACCGTATGTATGCTTCAAGTATAACTAAAGGCAAAACTTTTTCTTTAGTTTTGGATTGAGTGGAGAGGAATTAGAACCCCTGTCATTTTTTATTGCTGTCTGTGTCCCCGTTAGAGTAGATTTACCCTCTCTATTTGTCCTGTATACCATTATCATTGAAAGTAAAAGAAGATCCCAAATTTTGTGTTGTCCCCAGAAAAGTAACAGAGGCAAAATCTTCCAATAGGGACTCTAGATCTGGTGACCTGGGGGTCCCCAAGGGATTGCCTTAATTTGCAGGGATTTATTTTCAGTTCCTGCTTTGGTTATGGGACAGGAAATGATGGTAAATCTTCCCAATGGGACACAGATGGCAAAAAAATAAACCAAAAGGTGTTATAACCATTCCATACTCTATCCAAAATGAAAAAAACCCCCTGAAAATTGGACCATACTTACCATAATTTTCTTTTCCTTGTCCATATCCATAGTAGCATACAGTGGGGACGGAAAGTATCCAGACCCCCTTAAATTTTTCCCTCTTTGTTATATTGCAGCCATTTGCTAAAATCGTTTAAGTTCATTTTTTTCCCCATTAATGTACACACAGCACCCCATATTGACAGAAAAACACAGAATTGTTGACATTTTTGCAGATTTATTAAAAAAGAAAAACTGAAATATCACATGGTCCTAAGTATTCAGACCCTTTGCTCAGTATTTAGTAGAAGCTCCCTTTTGATCTAATACAGCCAGTCTTTTTGGGAAAGATGCAACAAGTTTTTCACACCTGGATTTGGGGATCCTCTGCCATTCTTCCTTGCAGATCCTCTCCAGTTCTGTCAGGTTGGATGGTAACCGTTGGTGGACAGCCATTGTTAGGTCTCTCCAGAGATGCTCAATTGGGTTTAAGGCAGGACTCTGGCTGGGCCATTCAAGAACAGTCACGGAGTTGTTGTGAAGCCACTCCTTCGTTATCTTAGCTGTGTGCTTGGGGTCATTGTCTTGTTGGAAAGTAATCCTTCGGCCCAGTCTGAGGTCCTAAACACTCTGGAGAAGGTTTTCGTCCAGGATATCCCTGTACTTGGCCGCATTCATCTCTCCCTCAATTGCAACCAGTCGTCCTGTCCCTGCAGCTGAAAAACATCCCCACAGCATAATGCTGCCACCACCATGCTTCACTGTTGGGACTGTGTTGGACAGGTGATGAGCAGTGCCTGGTTTTCTCCACACATACCGCTTAGAATTAAGGCCAAAAAGTTCTATCTTGGTCTCATCAGACCAGAGAATCTTATTTCTCACCATCTTGGAGTCCTTCAGGTGTTTTTTAGCAAACTCCATGCGGGCTTTCATGTGTCTTGCACTGAGGAGAGGCTTCTGTCGGGCCACTCTGCCATAAAGCCCCGACTGGTGGAGGGCTGCAGTGATGGTTGTCTGTCTACAGCTTTCTCCCATCTCCCGACTGCATCTCTGGAGCTCAGCCACAGTGATCTTTGGGTTCTTCTTTACCTCTCTCACCAAGGCTCTTCTCCCCCGATAGCTCAGTTTGGCCGGACGGCCAGCTCTAGGAAGGGTTCTGGTCCTCCCAAACGTTTTCCATTTAAGAATTATGGAGGCCACTGTGCTCTTAGGAACCTTAAGTGCAGCAGAAATTTTTTTTGTAACCTGGGCCAGATCTGTGCCTTGCCACAATTCTGTCTCTGAGCTCTTCAGGCAGTTCCTTTGACCTCATGATTCTCATTTGCTCTGACATGCACTGTGAGCTGTAAGGTCTTATATAGACAGGTGTGTGGCTTTCCTAATCAAGTCCAATCAGTATAATCAAACACAGCTGGACTCAAATGAAGGTGTAGAACCATCTCAAGGATGATCAGAAGAAATGGACAGCACCTGAGTTAAATATATGAGTGTCACAGCAAAGTGTCTGAATACTTATGTCAGAGAACCATCACAAATGCTCATTCCCGTGTGCCAGCCAGACGTACGGCAAGAACGAGCGAGCCCGGACCAGGCACGCATGTTAGCATATCCATACGGCCGAGTGCACGTCAGCGCGGGCACGTTCACACGCCAACAAATCACGGCGCGAGGTGCCCTATTTAAATGATCAACATACTAGTGTCAGTGCTGGATTGTCTCAGCTCATTCCTGTATCCTTGCTGCTGTCTTGTTTGATTTAACCTTGATCCTGAACCTCTGGCTTTCTCGACTACTCTCTCGGATTACCCCTGCATCTCTGCCTGCCTCTGCTTCCTGTACCGAACCCGGCTTGAACTTCTGACTACGGCTCTGTCTCCTGTATTTTCCTGCCAGCTTGTTGCCAACCTCCGCCAGTCCCTGACTACGAACCTGCCTGCCGATTGTGTACCTCACTGCCAGCACGTTGCCGACTCCTGCCTGTCCTTGACCCTGCAAGTATTGCTGCTGGACTTTTCCTGAACCAATCCAGTGATCAGCATCCCACCTCCTCCTCGAAGGCTCCGGTGTTTCTGATCCTGCCAGCAGGCACCTGCACCCTTCCGCCGCCCTAGCAGCCCTGTCTCAACCTCCAGGGGTGCTAGGACCGGGACCGTGCAAGAGGCCACCCTTGTCATTTCGAACTCCGCTGTAAGGTACGTGACAACTTAGGACCATGTGATATTTCAGTTTTTCTTTTTTAATAAATCTGCAAAAATGTCAACAATTCTGTGTTTTTCTGTCAATATGGGGTGCTGTGTGTACATTATTGAGGAAAAAAAATGAACTTAAATGATTTTAGCAAATGGCTGCAATATAACAAAGAGTAAATAATTTAAGGGGATCTGAATACTTTCCGTCCCCACTGTATCTGTGACAAGCTCCACCTTGGGCTCCTCCCTCAGGATCAGTGAAGGTTATAAAAGAAAAATATTAGTGTACCCCCAGCATTCTGAAGGGAGCTGAAAATAGTGTCTTAGTACAGAATCGATATCAAGTTCGTGTAGAGAGCCCAAATCTGCATCTGAAAAGGTTGTCAGGGCCCATGGCTTGGAGATAGTAGAGGAAGAGGAGGCCTTAGGGTAAATCCACGTCTGTCCTAAGTTCCACTCTATCTGGGTAAAAAATATGATTGTCATCGTCTTTCAGAGCATGAAGCTCTAATACCCTCCTGCCTATTGTCACCGCCACAAGGAAGGTTAGTTTCAAAGTTAGATTCCACAAGGATGCTGATTCAGACGGGGCAAAGGGTTGGTTGGATAAGGCCTCCTGGACGGAATCTCTCTATCAAGTGGGAAAGATCTGTTTAACAGACGGGCGTATCTTCTTGGATTGGACCATTAAAGAATCCTCAGCCCGTCTCTTGGTTGCAGCAGAGATTGCCACTACCTGCTCCTTTAAGGTGCTTACTCCCAGACCTAAGTCAAGGCCTGCCTTTAGGAAAGTCAAGGAGTTGGGAGGAAGAGGGCACATCAGAATTGAAGTTCGGTAGAAAAAAATCTAAACTTATTGCAAACTTTGTCGTACATACTGTTAGTTGAAGGCCTCCGTGCTTTGAGCAGAGTTGAAATAACTTTGGAAGAACACCCTAAGGATTGAAACCTCTGCCTCTCAACATTTAAATGTAAAGGTTCAAATTGTGAGGATTCGTTTGAGTGTGATGCCTTTGAGACAGAAGAAAGAGTATTAGGGGTATCTTTACCGGTGGCTGGACACTCAGGAAAATTGCTGTAGGGAACCATGGGCGTCTCGGCCAATATGGCAGGACTGTTATTACCATTATTGTTCCATTGCAAGTCTCGGGAGAAATCTCGAGATAATAGGCCAAGGGGGAAAGGCATAAGCTAGATTGCATGGCCAAGGACATGGCAGGGCATCTGTTGCTTCTGCCCGAGGGTGAGGTAGATGTGAAATAAACCTGTGCAGCTTGGTATTGCTTGCTATAGCAAAGAGATCCAGTTCGGGGAAGGCCCCACTGGTCCACAATCCAACTGAATATCTTTGGATTTAGGGACCATTCGTTGGCATCCAGGAATAATGGGGACATGTGATCGGCCTCTGTGTTTAAGTGGCCTAGAAGATAGACTGCTCTGAGGTCCCTCAGATTCCTCTCTGCCCAAATGATGATGGGTTCTACTTCCCTCAGCAAGGAACTGCTGTGGGTTCCTCCTTGGTGTTGTATGTATGACACTGCAGCGCTGTTGTCCATCCGAATCAAAACTGGTTTTCCCTTGATCTGAAAGGACAAAGCTGTTAATGCGAGATAACGTCCGAATTTACAGGATATTTGAGACAAAGCCTGCTGCATTGAACGCCCATCTTCTTTGAACTGACCTGGTTGCAATGAGCCCCCCCAGCCTATTGCACTGGCGTCTATGGTAACTGTGGTTCAGAACACATGCCCCAATGGACACGGCCTTACGAACATCTCCTTCTTTGTCCACCAGTGCAGACCCCTGTGCATCAAACTTGTTAGGCCTATATGGACTGGGATAGATGGTGTTTGTTCCATTACCTCAGGAATTTTAGTTGAAAGTGTCTCAGGTGCCAGTATGACCATGGGACCATCGGGATACAGGAAGACATAATCCCTATTAAGCTGAGGCAGGTTGCAGCTGTTCGGCATGACCGTGTCCTCACTGTCTTCATTTTCTGAATGATCGGCATCACTTTCTGAGATGGCAGGTACACTGTCCCACTTGTGGTGTTGAATAAGGTTCCTAGATAAATCATCTGCTCGACTGGAGAAAGATGACTCCTTTGATGATTTACCATCCAACCGTACTCTGAATTCTCCTGCATTCCACTAGCTGGACTGGACCTTTCCCTAAAAAGGAGAATATCGTCCAGATAGTGATAAACTCTAAAACCCCTTTCTCCTAGGGGGGCCAGGATAGCAATCAGACCCTTCGTGAAGACTCTGGGAGAAATACAGATACTGAAGGGGAGGCTCTGGAACTGTAGATGGACCTGGCCGACCGCAAATCCCAGGTACTTCTGAAATGGTTGCAGTATGGGTATGTGCAAGTAGGTGTCCTGGTTGGACAGCTCGGATAATAGTTTGAAGTGATTCCATCTTGAATCTTTCCAATAGTATGTAGCGGTTTAGTCTTTTTAGAGCTATTACAGGTTTCCAACCCCCACTCTTCTTGGAGTGGAATAGAAACCCGAAAATCTTTTGGAGGGAGGCACCTGTATCACTGCTTGCTGTTCTTGTAGGGAATGAAGGAACTCATGAAGGGCCTCTGATTTCTGGGGGGATTTTGGTATTGTGAAGGAACTGAAGAAATCCCTGGTAGTGGTAGCTGACCTGAGAATATCCAAACTGAACTGTTGAGACCACCCAGGGATCCTTGCAGTTTCTGATCCAAATCTTGGAGAAATGTTTAAGTCTTGCACCTACTGAGATTGCCTGGGATGGTCTGGTGTCAAAAGAAATTGTTGGGGTCTTGTGGATTAGGCAAGGGCCTCTGTCTTTTTAAGAAAGTGAACTGAGTACTCCTCCAACCTTTTCTTGAGTCCTTGCCTTGTCTGGTCTTCCTGTAGTCTGTGGCCCTGAAATGCTGGAACTTGGACGTGAACCCCCTGGTACATCTAATTCTCCTGTCCAGGGAAGCAGGCCTGACTTTCCTCCTGTGACATGGGAAATGGCTTTCTCTAACCTTTCTCCAAAGAGTGCTTTATCATTAAACCATATTTTACACAAGTTTTGTCAGCTGCCCATGGTTTTAACTACAGTGCCCGTTTGGCCATTACAGCGTGTAAAATTGATCTTGCAGAGCATCCAATTATATTGATCACCGCCTCGCCAACGGAGTTGTCTGCTGAGACCTTTGATTCGTCCAAAGAATTGATTATATCTTCCTTAGGGACATCTTGTTGAATTGCAGTTTCTATGTTTTCGGTCCATGCCCACAGGGCATTGGACACTAATGTTAAAGTGTAAGTTCACCTTTACAGAAAATCTGTAAGGTGAACTTACGCTGGACCCCTTCCCCATCGCCCCCGGTCCCGCTGTACCTGAGTCCTGCGATCACCAGCTATGAGACATCCGATCGCCGCTTTACCGTTCCAGGGATTTGAAATTCCCGCGGCTTTCTCTCCTCTTCTCCAGTGCTGAATAGGCGGCATCTGATTGGTCAATTAGGATACCTTCTATATATACCTTTACAAGGTACATTTAGGAGATTAAGCTGCAGGGATTTAAAATCCCCGGACTGGCGAAGCGCCTATCGAATGTGTCACAGCGGGTGATCGAGGGACTTCTGTATAGTGGGACCCGGGGGGGATTGGGAGTGGGTCCATTGTAAGTTCACCCTACAGATTTTCTGTAAAGGTGAACTTATCTTTTAAGGTAATTGCTGGCTTACAGGTGTTACCCGCCATTTGGTATGAAATAAGTGAATGTGACAGCGCTGCAATAAAACTAAAAACAAAATATGAACAAACTATCACAGAGTAAAAATAAAATAAGAGTGATCAGACAACAAAAATCCAGATGAAGCCACGAGGTAGGTGGCGTAACTAGTAGAGGTGGAGCCTGGCGGTGGAACCCTTTGCAACAAGTGAGATCTGTTTAATGGAACTTGTACCAATGCTTTTGCTTTTTCAATAAATGTGAGTTTAATATTAGCTGGGGTGGTGAGGTGAGGTTAGGTTTAATTCCCTTGATACTGCACTATTGGAGGCACTTTTGTTTCTTTTATTTATGCTACCAGCAAATAATGTGGAGTCGAGCTTGAATCAGCACATTGGGAGGATACTGCACCTGCTTCAGAGAGTTTTGTGTCTCTTGAGAGTCCAATGCCGTGTACACACGGTCGGAATTTCCGACAACACATGTTCGATGTGAGCTTGTTGTCGGAAATTCCGACTGTGTGTAGGCTCCATTAGGCATTTTGCTGTCGGAATTTCCAACAACAAAAATTTGAGAGCTGGATCTCAAATTTTCCGACAACAAAATCCGTTGTCGGAAATTCCGATTGTGTGTACACAATTCTGGCGCACAAAATTCCACGCATGATCAGGATCAAGCACAAGAGCTGCACTGGCTATTAAACTTCATTTTTCTCGGCACGTTGTACGCGTTGTACGTCACCGCGTTCTTGACGTTCGGAATTTCCGACAACATTTGTGTGACCGTGTGTATGCAAGTTTGAGCCAACATCCGTCGGAAATAAATCCACGGTTTTGTTGTCGGAATGTCCAATCGTGTGTACGCGGCATAAAAGGAATCGTCGAGGACCCGTGAGGAACATTCCTTAAAGGAGAGTTGCACTGTGTGCAAGGTGTGTTTGACCCCATGCAGGGTCTTACAAGGAGGTGAGCGAGCATTGCACCCAGTGGTGGGAGCACTGTTGTGAAAGAGTAGTGAAGCACGTGGAAAAAAACCCTGTCCTCTTTGCACTTTAGCAGAAGATTCGTCATTTACATTGTCACTAATGGACTTTGTTATCTGAGCACTTTTATTTTATTTTTACTCTGTGATAGTTTGTTCATAATTTGTTTTTAGTGTTAATGTAGTGCTGTCACATTCAGTTATTTCATATCTTTTATCTTGTGGGAACACATAGGTGACAGCAGCAGCATTTGTTAGCTTAGTTTATTGAGTAGCAGCATGCAACCATCTCTATATAAAATTTGTACCCGCCATTTGGTAAGCTCTTTTTAAGTCAAGGTCTATTCGTCTGTCTAAAGCAGGGATATGCAATTAGCGGACCTCCAGCTGTTGCAGAACTACAAGTCCCATGATGCATAGCAAGACTCTGACAGCCACAAGCATGACACCCAGAGACAGAGGCATGGTGGGACTTGTAGTTTTGCAACAGCTGGAGGTCCGCTAATTGCATATCCCTGGTCTAAAGGATCCTTAAGAAAGAATGAATCACCCATTGGCAAGGTGATATTTTTTGCTAGACGAGCTACTGCTGCTTTCACCACAGGTGGACCATCTAGCATTGCGGAATCTTGTTCCGACAGAGGATAACGTTTTCCTAGGTGATTGAGAGGAAATCTTTTTTTAGTTTTCCTCTATTCTTCCTCAAAAACGTCTCTGATCTCATCTCATCCATAAGAGGGAAGCCTGCTTCTTTAGAAAGGGAAGTGAGTCTTTGATTTCTTAGTTGTAGTGTCGGCTTCTCCTCAGCCGATAGCAAGCTTTACTGCCTGGACATAGGGCTGAACCAGGGAAAAGCTGAAGCCCGAGGGGTCCAGATCTTCTGAGGAATCCTCAGATGGCCCACTATCATCCAGATGTCTAGGAGGAAAAGTTGTCGCAGGTTAAGAGGATTCACCCTAGGAAGGGCCAGGAGGTGCTGACTCCTATGGAGGAAGTTGGGCTAATTGTTGCGATGGAATTGCGGCTGCTAGTCCCGCTATGGAATCCTTGACCACTTTCTTGAGTAGGTCAGCCACCCATTGACCCTCGGACTCTCTGTCTGCTGCATAATCCCTAATACAGCATCCGCAGACTAATTTGTCTGGTAAGGGGGTGGCTCCACATGCTCGCCACTTTGGGGATCTGAGATTTGGTGAACCTGAAGAACGATGTCTTTTCATGGACAAACCCTCCCCGCTTGTATGGTATTATGATCTGGATGATCTGCCCTGGTTGGAGCTTTCATAGGTTTCTTTATGTTGCCTTGATGTCCCCTTGGACTTTTTCTGGGGTACAGGGCTGAAATACATAAATGTACCAGCATAAGTGCTCTTTTGTTATTTTTGAACTCACCTGGACAAAAGTCCCCACCTTAAATGTTGGTGAGGGTCTTGTTCAGGCGGTGTACAGCTCATTTTAGGTGGCAGACAGAAAAAGCTAGAGAAAAATAGGTTAGCGACTGGTATTTCTGCAGGACCAAAAAGTGGTGTTCCAAAGTAAAAGGAAGAAAAATGGATTTTTAAAACAGCTTACCTCTAGAATCTATTTCTTGGAGTACATCACGGGACACAGAGCACCAAAGTAATGACTATCTGGGTTTATATGCTACCTTTAGGTGATTGGACACTGGCAACCAATGGTAAGAAGGTCCCTCCCATATAACCCTTCCCATACAGGAAGTACCTTTAGTTTTTTAGCAAGCAATGAAGATCCCAGAAAAGAGGGGAGGGACCTCTGTGTCCTGTGATGTACTCCAAGAAAAGGATTTTACAGGTAAGCTGTTTTAAAAATCCATTTTTCTTTATCGTATATCACGGGACACAGAGCACCATAGTAATGACTATCTGGGATGTCCTAAAGCAATGCCTTTGAGGGGAGGGAACATACCTAAATCCCCTTTATTTTAGGCTCCAAATTATAAAGCTGCTTGCAGCATGCTCTGGCCAAAAACAGTCTCCTTTTGAGATCTAACATCCAGTCGGTAAAACCTGGTGAATGTATGAACCGAAGACCGAGCGGCCGCTTTGCAAACCTGAACCATCGACACTTGTTGGCGCACTGCCCAAGACGTACTAATTCCTCTGGTAGAGTGAGCCTTGAGACATCGAGGTGGAACCTTGTGTTTCAACTCGTAGGCCTGGATAATGACCTGATGAATCCACCTAGAGATTGTAGAACTAGCTGCTGCCTGTCCTTTCTTAGGACCCTCAGGCAGAACAAAAAAGGAGTCAGACTTCCGAAAAGGGGCTGACATATCCAAGTAAACCTTAATAGCTCTCACCACATTCAGTGAATGGAGCAATCTTTCCTCCTTAGATTTAGGGTTAGGAAAGAAGGAAGGTAAAACGATATCCTGATTTAAGTGAAAACTGGAAACCACTTTGGGTAAAAACTCCGGACGGGGCCGCATTACCACCTTGTCCTGATAAAAACAAAAAGGGTTTCTCACAAGAAAGGGCGGCCAACTCCGAGACCCTTCTTGCTGAGGTTATAGCCACAAAAAAAAACAATTTCCTAGTCAATAGGATCAAAGGAATATGATTAATAGGCTCAAAGGGTTGACTCTGTAGAGCTGAAAGCACTAAGTTCAAGTCCCATGGGCACAAGGGTGGTCTAATTGGTGGCCTTAAATGTAGTACTCCCTTGATAAAGGTTCGTACCAACGAATGAGACGCAATTGGCCTCTGGAAAAAAAAACGATAAGGCCGAAATCTGTCCTTTAATGGTTCCTAAGGACAAGTTTAAGTCAATTCCTGCTTGCAGAAAGGCAGGAACCCTCCCAATTGTATAATTGCGAGGGTGCCATCTTCTCTTCTCACACCATGAGATGTATGACTTCCAGACTCTATGGTCAATTTTTCTAGACACTGGCTTTCTAGCATTTATCAAAGTAGCCAGAACAGAACCACTGATACCACAGTCTTTTAGTACTCTGGTCTCAATAGCCATGCCATCAAATTCAGCGACCGTAAAGAAGGATGGTATATTGGACCTTGGGACAGTAGGTCTGGGCGGAATGGAAGACACAATGGGTCCCCTACTGCCATCCTCACAATCTGTGAATACCAAGACCTCCTTGGCCACCGTGGGGCCACCAGAATTACTGTTTTCTGCTCCATCTGTATCCTGCGTAACAGGTGCAGCAGCATCTGGATCGGAGGAAAGGCGTAAATTAGAGAATACCGATCCCAGGGGACCACCAATGCATCCGTCCCCACGGCAAGTGGATCCCTGGTTCTGGACACAAAGCTGTCCACCTTGGCATTGAACCTGGATGCCAGGAGATCCACCTCTGGCATCCCCCAACGCTGGCATATTTGAAGGAAAACTTCGGGGTGGAGGGACCATTCCCCTGGCAACAACTGCTGATGACTTAGGTAGTCTGCCTGCCAATTGTCCACCCCCGGAATATAGACTGCCGACAGATATGGCACATCTCTCTCTGTCCAAGTCAGTATATGATTTATTTCTTTTTGAGCTTCCCAGCTCCGGGTACCCCCTTGGTGGTTGATGTATGCCACCACTGTGGAATTGTCGGACTGGACTCTGACAGGAGACCCCCGCAGCCTGGCCGTCCAGAATATGAGGGCCAAGCGAGCTGCTCTGATTTCCAACAGATTGATCGGTAAGTTTTTTTCTACCTGGGACCATATCCCCTGTACGGAGGCCTCTTCCAATACTGCTCCCCAGCCGAGACGACTGGTGTCTGAAGTTAACACCTTCCAAGTTACTGGTGGTAAGGACTTCCCCTTTTTTAAGTTGCTGGTCTTTGACCACCAAGAGAGGTCCTGTTTTACCTTTGGGGATAGAGATATTGGATGATCCAAGGCTATAACAGACTTGTCCCAAGCCTCCAGGATCGTTCTCTGGAACAACCTGGAGTGAAACTGCGCATAAGGAACTGCGCTGAAAGATGACACCATCTTCCCCAGCAGTCTCATGCATAATCAAATTGAGGGTCTTTCTACCCTTTTGACTTTCCTGACCAGCTCCACTATTGAGCTGACCTTCAAAGGGGGTAAAAACACCCTTTTCCTGGGTCGTATCCAGGATCAAGCCTAGATATGTCAAGATTTGAACTGGATGAAGAGCTGATTTGTCCATATTCAGAATCCAACCTAGGCATCTCAGAACATGAACTGTAGTTGAAATGTTCTCTATCAGGGTGGAAAAGGACTGGTCCTTCAACAGAAGGTCGTCCAGATATCCTATCGCGGATATCTTCTGAGACCTTAGAGAGGCCAATACCAGAGCCAACACCTTTGTGAAGACTCGAGGGGCCATAGCCAGACCGAACGGTAGTGCTACAAACTGGAAATGACACTCTTCCACTGAGAAGCGTAGAAACCTTTGATGTTGTCCGAAAAACGGTACATGCAGGTATGCATTCTTGATGTCTATGGATGCTAAATAGTCCCCTTTTCTTAGAGATGCTATTACTGAACGAACCGATTCCATCCGGAAGGTTCGGACTTTTAGAAAGGAATTGAGGGATTTGAGCTTCAGAATGGGCCTTACTTCCCCATTTGGCTTCGGCACTGTGAATAGGTTTGAATAAAAAGCCTTGAACTTTTCTTTGTGCGGAACCTTGATAATCACCCCTTGCCTTTTTTAGCTGTTCTAAGGCTAGGAATAGGTTTTTCTTCTTTTCTAGATCCAAAGGAACTCTTGATCTCAGAAATCGATTTGGGGGAAAATCGCGGAACTCTATTTTGTAGCCCTGCGTTATATGGAGATAACCCACTTGTCCTGCACCCACCCTGCCCACGCATCTGCGAACCGCCGCAGTCTGCCCCCCACTTGTAAGAGTGGGGGTGCCCCTTCACAAGGAGGACTTGGCATTGGCCTTATTCGGCTTCTGAGTCCGAGTTCTTTTCTGACCCTGAGGTCTTTTAAAGGCAGGTGGTTGAGGCCGTCGATACTTCTTGGGAGAAGATGCGCCTGGCCCAGGAGCGTTCGGAATCTTAAAGGAAGGCTGCTTATTCCTTCTTTTCACAGGAAGCAAGGAGCTCTTTCCTCCTGAGATCTTTTGGATATACTTATCCAGATCTTCTCCAAACAAACGTTCCCCATGAAAGGGAAAAGCCGCAAGTAGCCTCTTGCATGGCATCTTGGCTGACCAGTTCTTTAACCACAAAACTCTGTGCATATGCACTGAGTGTAGCGCAAAGCGAGACATCTGCTGGATTGAGTCCTTTAATGGGTCTACTGCAAAACATAAAGCGCAAGGAAGTTCTGTTAATTCATCAGAATATTCCTCCTGAACAGGTAGTTTCCTGACCAGTCTTTTAAAACGGTCCTTCAGGGATTGACAGATCCCAATAGCCGCAACAGCTGGTTGTACTGCTGATCCGGCCACCGCAAAGGAGGCCTTTAGCAAAGATTCCAGTTTTTTATCTGCTGGGTCTTTAAACCCTTGGGCATTATCCACTGGACAGGTTAAGCTTTTACTTACTGAAGAAATAGCAGCATCCACTAAAGGTGTATCCCACCTTTTTTGAACTTTTCCTCCACCGGGTACAAAAAAGAAAACCTTTTAGGAGGTAAGTATATTCTGTCCGGATGTTTCCAATCAGCGTAAATCAATTGCTCCAATAATGGATGCACAGGAAACGCCTGAGAACCTTGCAGAGGTCGCAAGGATCCCAATGTAGAACAGGAAATGTCTGGCCCTTGTACAGGGAGCAACTTGAAACCTGCTCTTACCATTTCGGTTAAAGACTGGACAAACAGCTCCTCCGAACCTCCTCCGAACCTGTGTCCCCTGCAGAGGACTCTTCTGCTTCGGCATCTTTATCCCCTATGGCCACCTCCTCAAAATCCTCTACCCATTCAGGATCCAAATCACAAGGACCCAATTGGCTAAGGGAGTCCTGGTGCTCAAGTGACTCAGCACTGGGACCAGGCTTAGGAGAGGGAGATCTATTTAGTTTCTTCCCTCCCTGCGTTACTGAGGCAATCATACCCGCTATTTTGCCTTCAAGACCAGCGAGAGCTGGCGTTAAGTCGTCCTTAGTAACATAAGCCAAAGCAGGGATATTGGTGGTGGCCACAATGCCTGACAAATGCAATTGCTCAGCCAGGCCATATGCCACAGGTCTTTCAGGGGAGACAGGTGCTGCAATAGCCTGAGATTGATCTCCTGTTTTTGAAGGAGTCATTTTAACCCCTGGATTAATCCTGTTCCCTGCACCTCGTTTTCTGTAAAACGGAAACTTACTGTGCTATATGGCTGTATACAAAGCCTACTATAGCCTCCTTACAGAGTTTGCAAATGCCCGACTCACGTGCCCCACTCTGTGTCCCACTGCGACCGGCTCCCGGCTCCTCTGAGCCAAAACGAACAGCACTGACACACGCAGGCGCCTGACTTCCCTATGTATGCGTGCGTCGTGACGTAGCATGCCCGGGACTTACTGCGCATGCGCACGCCCGCGGGAAACGCGCAACCGGGATGCCGCCATCCTGCACGCTAGAGCGCGCGCAGGAGGGAGCGGGTTGCGCACGCACGCGCCGTCTGCCCGTGCACGCTACCCGCATGCACGCGCCCGCGACCCTACGCGCGGTCCCCAACAGGGAACCTAGTCTGTGCAACCGCTCTCCGGAACCACACAGTGTACACAAAAGGCACTACAATCTGGCATGCAATCTGACATAACATTACTTATATAAATAATGTAATAAAATGGGGCCTCCAAAGGAAGCGCTCACCGATCCTCGCAGCAGAGCCTGAGATAGGCCCAATCTTCCCCCATCACCGTGGGTAATGCCACTGAGGACCTTCAGAGACTGGGTCCCCTTTTGTTTTAGGGTCCACACCCCTGGACCTGTAAAGCACCCTTTAGGTTTCCTTGGGCAAATAAAAGACCAGGAATACCATATCACAAGGGTCCAGCTCCATAAGGAAACATTATAGGCAAGACCCTGTTCTTGAACCAGGGCTCGGGTACTATCCACTTTAGCATGATATGCCATCCGAATGGATCCGATTATAATATCCTCACTGGGACATTATCTGAAGCAAGAGCTTTCACAGCCGTGACCATCACCTTCAAGACACTGACAAAAAACTAAGGTACTTCCTGTATGGGAGGAACCTTCTTACTATTGGTTGCCAGTGTCCAATCACCTAAAGGTAGCATATAAACCCAGATAGTCATTACTATGGTGCTCTGTGTCCCGTGATGTACGATAAAGAAATTACATTTACTGTAGGTAAATTTTTTTTCATCAGAAGGAATATGACATACTCATTTCGATTTTGTTTCAGGTCAGGTAGCCATTGTACAATGCACATATATGTTTAATTTAAGCACCATAATGGCATGTATCACAGAGAGGAACTCAACATCGAGCAGGTAGTTTATTAGTAGTTCACATAAAAAAAAACAACTCCATTTCCTCCCCGACAGGTGTACACTCACATGTTAATGTGCCCTCTCGGCACTTATGATTTCCAGCGTATGTGCGTTACAATCCATAATCCACAATCCATACAGTGGATGTAAAAAGTCTACACGCCCCTGTTAAAATGTCAGGTTTCTGTGATATAAAAAAAAGACAAAGCTAAATAATTTTAGAACTTTTTCCACCTTTAATGTGACTTATAAACTGTATAACTCAATTGAAAAACAAATTAAAATCTTTTAGGGGGGGTCGTAAAAATAAAAACTAAAATAATGTGATTGCATAAGTTTTCACACCCTCTTCTAACTGGGGATGTAGCTGTGTTCAGAATTAAGCAATCCCATTCAAACGGATGGTAAATAGGAGTCAGTACACACCTGCCATCGAGTGCCTCTGATTAACCCCAAATAAAGTTCAGGTGTTTTAGTAGGTCTTTCCTGACATTTTCTTAGTCACATCCTACAGCAAAGGCCATGGTCCGCAGAGAGCTTCCAAAGCAAAGTGGAGGGATCTCATTGTTAAAATGTATCAGTCAAGAGAAGGGTACAAAAGAATTCCCAAGGCATTAGATATACGATGCACAGTCATCATCAAGTGGAGAAAATATGGCACAACAGTGACATCACCAAGAATTGGACATCCCTCCAAAATTGACGAAAGACGAGAAGAAAACTGGTCAGAGAGGCTGCCAAGAGGCCTAAAGCAACATTAAAGGAGCTTCAGGAATATCTGGCAAGTACTGAGTAGAGTGGTAATGTGATAAATGTGACAACAATCTCCTGTATTCTTCATATGTCTGGGCTATGGGGTAGAGTGGCAAGACGGAAGCCTTTTCTTACAAAGAAAAACATCCAAACCCGGCTTAATTTTGCAAAAACACATCTGAAGTCTCCCAAAAGCATGTGGAAAAATGTGTTATGATCTGATGAAACCAAGGTTGAACTTTTTTGGCCATAATTCCAAAAGATACAGTCAGGTCCATAAATATTGGGACATTGACACAATTCTAATTTTTTTGTCTCTATACACCACCACAATGAATTTGAAATGAAACAAACAAGATATACTTTAACTGCAGACTTTCAGCTTTAATTTGAGGGTATTTACATCCAAATCAGGTGAACGGTGTAGGAATTACAACAGTTTGTATATGTGCCTCCCACTTTTTAAGGGACCAAAAGTAATGGGACAATTGGCTGCTCAGCTGTTCCATGGCCAGGTGTATGTTATTTACTCATTATCCCATTTACAAGGAGCAGATAAAAGGTCCAGAGTTCATTTCAAGTGTGCTATTTGCATTTGGAATCTGTTGTTGTCAACTCTCAATATGAGATCCAAAGAGCTGTCAATATCAGTGAAGCAAGCCATCATTAGGCTGAAAAAACAAAACAAACCCATCAGAGAGATAGCAAAAACATTAGGTGTGGCCAAATCAACTGTTTGGAACATCCTTAAAAAGAAAGAACGCACCGGTGAGCTCAGCAACACCAAAAGACCCGGAAGACCACGGAAAACAACTGTGGTGGATGACCGAAGAATTCTTCCCCTGGTGAAGAAAACACCCTTCACAACAGTTGGCTACATCAAGAACACTCTCCAGGAGGTAGGTGTATGTGTGTCAAAGTCAACAATCAAGAGAAGAGTTCACCAGAGTGAATACAGAGGGTTCACCACAGGATGTAAACCATTGGTGAGCCTCAAAAACAGGAAGGCCAGATTAGAGTTTGCCAAACAACATCTAAAAAAGCCTTTGCAGTCCTGGAACAACATCCTATAGACAGATGAGATCAACTTGTACCAGAGTGATGGGAAGAGAAGAGTATGGAGAAGGAAAGGAACTGCTCATGATCCAAAGCATACCACTCATCAGTGAAGCATGGTGGTGGTAGTGTCATGGCGTGGGTATGTATGGCTGCCAATGGAACTGGTTCTCTTGTATTTATTGATGATGTGACTGCTGACAAAAGCAGCAAGATGAATTCTGAAGTGTTTTGGGCAATATTATCTGCTCATATTCAGCAACATGCTTCAGAACCCATTGGAAGGCGCTTCACAGTGCAGATGGACAATGACCCGAAGCATACTGCGAAAGCAACCAAAAAGTTTTTTAAGGGAAAGAAGTCGAATGTTATGCAATGGTCAAGTCAATCACCTGACTTGAATCCGATTGAGCATGCATTTCACTTGCTGAAGAAAAAACTGAAGGGAAAATGCCCCAAGAACAAGCAGCAACTGAAGACAGTTGCAGTAGAGGCCTGGCAGAGCATCACCAGGGATGAAACCCAGCGTCTGGTGATGTCTATGCGTTCCAGACTTCAGGCTGTAATTGACTGCAAAGGATTTGCAACCAAGTATTAAAAAGTGAAAGTTTGATGGATGATTGTTAAAGCTGAACATGAAAAGGAACTTCATCTTTCAGCATGACAACGACCCAAAGCATACATCCAAATCAACAAAGGAATGGCTTCACCAGAAGAAGATTAAAGTTTTGGAATGGCCCAGCCAGAGCCCAGACCTGAATCCGATTGAAAATCTGTGGGGTGATCTGAAGAGGGCTGTGCCCAGGAGATGCCCTCGCAATCTGACAGATTTGGAGTGTTTTTGCAAAGAAGAGTGGGCAAATAGTGTCCAGTCAAGATGTGCCATGTTGATAGACTCATACCTAAAAAAAACTGAGTGCTGTAATAAAATCAAAAGGTGCTTCAAGAAAATATTAGACCCTTTTCACACTGGGGGGGTTTTTAGGCACTTTAGCGCTGGAAAGAGCTTTCTGTTAAGCGCAGAAAAACCACCTCCCATTCATTCCAGTGTGACTTTTCACACTCGGACGGTGCGCTAGTGCGACGTTACCAAAAGTCCTGCATCTTTGGGGTGGGTTGGGAGCACTGTATTTAGCTCCCAAAACGCCCTGCCCATTGGAATGAATGGGCAACGCTTTCAAATCGCAAGCGCAGAAAAACTGTAATTTTTAACCCTTTTTGGGGGTTAAACGCGCCCCGCTAACGGCCGAAAAGTGCCGCAAAAGCGGCGCTTAAACAGTGCTAAAGCGCCACTAAAACGAGCGGTGATTTAGTGCTAATGCCCGACGCTTTCAGTGTAAAAAGCATTCTTAGTTTAAGGTTGTGTACACTTATGCAACCATATTATTTTAGGTCGAAAACATTCTGAAATGATTTAGCTTTGTTTTTTTTTTTACTTCATAGAAACCTGACATTTTAACAGGGCTGTGTAGACTTTTTATATAAACTGTATGTGTTTTTGATGGTATATGGGCTATTTGAAGAGTAGCGTGACCATATTGGAAACTTTTATTTTTTCAGCAAAATTTTCACAGTGCCTTTGTTGATTTCTATTCACGTCACCATAGCGCAGCTCACAATTTTTATTGTTTTTGAAAGTATTCTTTTCTATTGTTTTGTCACGTTTTTGGGGTTGTGTTCGAGAGATCACACACATTTTTTAAAGTATAACATTTATTAAACGTAATGACAGATGCAGATAAAGAAAAAAACAAGAATACGTAACTAAACATGCTGTTTCGCCACGGGGTCCCCCCATAAAGGCGTGGCCAGGTAATCAGAAACGTGCATGTTGCATTATGCAGCTCTGGATGCAAGACTAACTTATCCCAGTTTAGGTTGTGGTATTTAGACTTGTGTATAGGGAATAGACAACCCCCAAGCCAACTCCCTTTGCAATATGACCCCTCAAGAACTTGGTCAATTAACAATGACATTCCTTGGGTATTAGGTAAAGCTATGCTTATGTCCTCATATGGCCTCCTTAACTAGGATATTAGAGGCTTTATTGGATATTTGTGATGCCAACCTTTATAAAGAATATGAAATATGCAATTTCCCTATCTATTCTATTATTTTATTTTCTATTCTAATTTCATTTCAAATTTCGGAAGAAGGTTATATTCTTTCTATTTTATTCTATTCTATTGTTTTTTCTATTCTTTTCAATTTTTTTCTATTATGTTATTTTATTTTCTATTCTAATTGATTCTATTATTTTCTATTCTATTCCTTTAATTTCTAATCTATTCTTTTATTTTCTATTCTGTTCTGTTTTCAAATTTGTTTTCGAGTTCGATTGGAATTTTGTTTCGTTATTTTGGATTCATTTAAATTTGTTACATACATCTGAATCTCTGAATAACAAAAAAATTGTCCGAAGTTCAATTCGGATCAAAACTAAACTTACATGTCTAACATGCACTACTACAGACACAAATTTAGCTGTTGTGATCTATAACACAACTCCAGGCACAAACACGTTTATTAAGGCTAGGTTCACAGTTGTGCGGCTCCGCACCTGTTCCCGCAGCAGCAACCACCCCTGCAGTGAATGCAAGAGATACATGCAGGTGCCAATAATCCTAATGGCACACTGAATGCTCTGATAATAAAGGTGTTCCTGTGCAGGCTGTGATTTCTAAAATGCTGCAGGAACCTTTCCCCTGCATTTTAGGAGGCACAACAGCCCATTCAAATGAAAAAAAAAAGAAAAATACCCAAGCGCAATTTCTCCTCTAAGTGAAAACTCAAAAATACAGAAATAGCATGAGCCTAATTACTGCTGCTGATGCTCATGTGCTCCCACAAGATGGATAATTTAAAAAATATATGAATTACTGCGCAGCGCTAATTTATTTATTGTTTTTATATAGCCCATTGTAATGTTGGGGCTGCCGCGCCCTGCGCTCGCAGAGCCACGATAGTGTGAATCTAGCGTTAAATATATTCCTCAATAGCCACAAAAGATATAAATTGACTTTGTGTGCACCAAATGCCTTTGCAAACCCAGGTATTGCCTTACAAAGAAGTGGTGACATAATCACTGTGATACACAAAGCCTGTACAGAGATGAGATCTGTGGGTGTGACCCAACAGGCCCACCTACAACAGGCTGCCTGCAGAAAAACTACAGGAGGGGGCGGTGACAAGACCAGTCACTCTGCACAAGGAGAGAGAGCAGCAGTGACTGGTCTTTATTACAGGAAGTTCCTACACACTGGTGAAGTTTCAGGCTGGATTTCTGCACAGATCTGGGAGAAATATACAAAGCAAGTAAGAATACACTTGCCCCTAATTTTTAGACAGAGTTTAGAGTTCAGCTTTAACAATCACAGATGTATGCAGAATAAACAGCAGAACCAACAATATTTACAATATAGATGAATAACCATCATATCTGTCTGTGGTCATCACATAGCATGACAGTCCTTACTAGATGACAGCAGTGATTGGATGCATGTTGCCCAGCAGCTAGAAAACAATTTGTTTCAGGGTAGAGAATGGGCTAACCTCTATGATGAACTTTTGCTGTGTGTATAAAGAGTATAACGATTCCCTGCAGTGTGTACAAATTGTTCATTTGAAGTGTACTTCAATAGACAGGAGGAACACGGATCAAAGAAAAGGTATGACAATGACTATGTTTAGAGAACAAAAATGTTTAAAAAAGTGAAATATTTTTATACACACATTTCAGTATGTCATATTTAATAAAATGTTTTCATTTCATGCTTTTTTTTTTTCAAAGTGTTTATATATTTTATATCAACTGGGAGGCAAGATGCACCTGTACAATATATAAAAGCAACAAAAAAATAAATGTATAAACTATAACAAAATATATGAGGGAAACACTAGTGTTACCCTGTGGGATATTTGGCTAATAAATACGTTATTGATGTTTGATATATTTTGTTAAAAAATTTACATTTATTTTTGGACAGTCAATCAAAGCTCTTACTTTTTTTTTTTACTGTATATACTTCATATATTTGATATCAACATTTAATTACATGGGAGATTTTGACTGCATTTAAAATCTGACACAGTAATTGTACATCAGTATGGTTTTATTATTTGAAAGTTTCTTTGTTACAATATCTACTTTTTCTCTTGTCTAGGGTTTGGAAAAAGACTGCCAGTTCAATTGACTCAAAGGTAAGGTTATTGCTCCCTTCCATTAATATTATCATTATACAGGATTTATATAGCGCCAACAGTTTGCAGGGGACTTTACAATATAAAGGGAGATAATACAGCAACAATACAAGAGGGTGAGGAGGACCCTGCTCTTGTGAGCTTACAATCTAATAGGGAGGGGCTAGTGGAACAAAAGATATCAACTGTGAGGGATGAACTGATAGAAGAAACAAAAGATTCAGCTGTTTCCTGAAGACAGGATGGGCTTCCCTGAAGAGATCAGGATAGGGAGTTTCAGAGGATAGGAGAGGCTCTGGAGAAGAGCATGGAAAGAGGAGCAGAAGGTCTTGGGAGGAGCGGAGAGGATGGTTTGGGTGATATTTGGAGACAGGATTGGTGATGTAGCTCGGAGCAGAGCTGTTAATGGCTTTGTCTGTTAATATTTTTAAATGTATTCTTTGAACAATGGAAAGTCAGTGAAGGGATTGACAGAGGGGGGTGGTGGACACTGAGTGGTTGGTGAGGTGGATGAGTCTGGTGGAGGCATTCAAGATAGACTGAAGAGGGGATAGCCTGCAAAGAGGTGAGCCTATGAGAAGGGAGTTACAATAGTCAAGGTGAGAGTTAACAAAGAAGTGAATAAGCTGCTTAGTGGTTTCAATAGTTAAAAAGGGTGTATTTTGGAGATGTCACAGAGGTGAAGTCTACAAGATTTGGACAGTGATTGGATTTGGGGCTGAAAGGACAGGTCAGAGTCCAGAATTACCTAGCACCCTGGCATGAGGCGAGGGACTGGTACTAGTAATCTTGAAAGGTCAGGGGAGAGGGGCACAGGCATGGGGGAATTTTATGAGCTCTGTTTTAGAAAGATTGAGTTTGAGGAAGTGTTGTAACATCCATGCTATGTCAGTTAGTAGGTTAGTAATGTGAGAGATGTCAGGAATAAAGATGAGCTCCGGCATGTTCGCAAGCTGCACGTGCCGAGCCCGCCAGGAAGTCGGCAATGCGCTGCGCTAATCACAGTCAGTGAGACATTTCCCGATCTCTGCAGCCGCACATCAGAAAATGTCTCACTGCTTGCGATTAGCCCTGTGCAGTGCTGACTTCCTGGCGGGCTCGCCATTTGCAGCTTGCGAACACGCTGGAGCTCATCCTTAGGAACCAAAGCACTTGTTGACTTCATGATCTCATCTGAGACGAATGAACCACGAAGCATCATGTATTTTGTCGCTTCTGGGTTCAAAGCTGTCGTTCTACAGCTTCTGTGCCCGGGAAAGTAGCTAATCAAGCAGTATGTGTGCTTGATTATCTTCAGCGGAGAACAGGGGAGACATTGGGGGTCTAATAGATGCCTAATGTCTCTGTAAAGAGGACCTGTCACCTGCCATGCTAATACATAGGGGGCTTGTTAGCCCTTTTTTAATAGCAATAAACAAATAAAAAAAATACATTTTAATAAAACAGATTAAAAAAAAAGAAAAAAAAAAAGAAAAGCACCCACATCTCCCCGATGCACACCTAAATGTGTGCGTAGGATATGCACGTGTATTGTGACAGCAGGCAGGTAAAATCACCTGGTTGCATCCAAGATGGCAGGTATGTGTGACCTTGATTCAGACTCTATGCGGATTGCGGATTTTGTTCCACTAGGGAGAAGTGCTTAGAGTCCTGCAGAGGTAAAGTAATGAGCTCATCTGAAATAAGTTGGATCATTAGGGCCTCTACAACACTTCCAGCATGCTTAGAGAGGGTGCTCCATCCTGGAACCAGTTCTGTGTAGACTGGGGAGTGTGATACCTGACCTCTGCTGGGTTAGCCCCCCCATATAAAAATTTTTGAAAAAATTTTATGCAGTTTGTTAGATCTTTGTTAGATCAGGTTAGATCAACTGTTGTTTGTGTTAGATCTCACACAGAAGAAGCAATTTTAACAGTTATTTGCTGGGGGGGCTAACCCGTCATCAGCCCCCCCTTATCAGAAAATTGACCAAACAGTTAGCTATTTTGGAATCAATTTGTTAGATCCGGTAAGATCAAGTGGTTTTAACGTTAGATCTCACATAATTAGAGACTTATTAAGTGATTAATGAGGGGGGCTGGCCCCCCCCTTATCAAATTTTCTGGCCAAAAATCATTCAGGCTAATAGATATTCGTTAGATCTGGTAAGATCAAGTGTTTTTAACGTTAGATATCACATCATTTCAGAGATATTCCACATCAAAATAGAGATATTAGGTGGTACATATGGACGGGCTGGCCCCCCCTTATCAAATTTTCGGGCCAAAAATCATTCAGGCTAATACATATTCATTAGATCCGGTAAGATCAAGTGTTTTTAACGTTAGATCTCACATCATTTCCGAGATATTCCACATTCAAAATAGAGATATTAGGTGGTACATATGGACGGGCTGGCCCCCCTTATCAAATTTTCTGGTAGAAAATCATTTAGGCTAATAGATATTCGTTAGATCTGGTAAGAACAAGTGGTTTTAATGTTAGATCTCACATCATTTCTGAGATATTCCACATCAAAATAGAGATATTAGGTGGCACATATGGACGGATTAGCCCCCCCTTATCAAATTTTCTGGCCAAAAATCATTCAGGCTAATAGATATTCGTTAGATCCGGTAAGATCAAGTGGTTTTAACGTTAGATCTCACATAATTTCAGAGATATTCCACATCAAAATAGAGATATTAGGTGGTACATATGGACGGGCTGGCCCCCCCTTATCAAATTTTCAGGCCAAAAATCATTCAGGCTAATAGATTTTCGTTAGATCTGGTAAGATCAAGTGGTTTTAACGTTAGAGCTCACATCATTTCAGAGATATTCCACATCAAAAAAGAGATATTAGGTGGTACATATGGACAGGCTGACCCCCCTTATCACATTTTCTGGTCAAAAATCATTCAGGCTAATAGATATTCATTAGATCCGGTAAGATCAAGTGGTTTTAACGTTAGATCTCACATAATTAGAGACTTATTAAGTGATTAATGAGGGGGGCTGGCCCCCCCTTATCAAATTGTCTGGTCAAAAATCATTCAGGCTAATAGATATTCGTTAGATCCAGTAAGATCAAGTGGTTTTAACGTTAGATCTCACATCATTTCAGAGATATTACATAAAAAAATAGAGATATTAGGTGGTACAGAAGGTACATCCATCTTCAACCGTCTCTGGATGGTCTCTGGAACCTTCTTTGCATGGTTCTTCAGCGGGTGCCTGAAGTCTCTCCTCACACCTCCGTTCACCTCGCTGCCTCATGGTGATCTCTCCTCAGACCAACAAGCTTAAGTCTTTAGCTAGCCCCCCTTCTTGCAAAGCAGGCTGGGCTTGGTAGTTCCACCCCCTGTAGATATCAATGGGTCTGTATTGTGGGCCGTGGTCCTCTGCTGCTGCTTGATTGGCTCCCTCTCCCTGCCAATAGGGACACAGTAAGAGGAGAGGGAGGGGGAGAAATCCCCCACAGGGACTGACAGGCGTGCTCTCCCTCAGTGAATGCCTGTGTCAGTGTCTATTCAGTCAGGCGGTCGCTGGCAGGAATGGCAGAAGGTGCGGGACCATGGGTGATAGAGTAGCCCCCGCTACACCCCCCCACCAAAGAACCTTTGGTCCGTCTATGACTTGTTACATGCTTTTGATATACACACGGAAAAAAAAAACAGGTTAGTGTGCACAGGAAACCATACAATTTACATCTGCATAAAACCCTGGCAGAGGAACATCCCACCAATTAGCATAGGTGGGGAGGTTACCTGGAATGGCCCAGCTAGATGTGCCAGGGGCTGAGTGTCAGAAACCAAGAAATCAGGCCGAGACAGAAGTACAGTTAAATCACACTTGTTTAATAATAAAAGTAAAAAGAACAAACATAGTCAAAACATAGCCAAAGTTCAGTAACCGGAACGGATAGTCAGCCAAGCCAGAAGTCAGGGATCAATGTAGTGAAACAGCAAGCAGGATCTGGAGCCAGAAGGGATGTCAGCAAAGCAAGTCTTGAACAGGATCGCAGGAGATTGTTTCTGTGATGTTGACCAAGGCGAAGGCAGAGATCCTCTGGACTGGATGGCTTAAGTAGGCGGGACTGACGAGCAGGATATCATCAACAGCTGAGTAACTGTGGAGAGATAGGAGCTGGCAATTATCCGACAGCTGAGTGGCCAGCTCAGAGAAGGAAGGACTGAGCCCAGCCCTGACAGTGAGTTTGGATTGTCCACCACCAAATCTGCGGTAGAAGGGTCAGTTTCTTCAAGAGTCCTTTTTGCAATGAGAACGACCTCCTCAGAGCTTTCACCCAAAGTATCATATGTTAGTCTTTTGGGCGGGTGAATAACCCTTCGCTCTCACTGTTCTTTAGGTTCTGGGGTTACAGGCACACTGGTCTCTTCTTCTTCTTGCATATCAGCTTCAGCTTCCTCAATGAAGGATGGAAAGTCTTGGGGGTCTCTTGTCAGCAGGGAAGATTGAGGGTCTTCCAACTCTTCAAAAGGTGGACTTTGAGGTACAAACTCAGGAGCCTCTGGCCTGAGAGTCACCTCAGTCACCTTGGGAGGAGAAGAAAGAGGGTGGGGGTGGGTGGCAGGCCCTGGCATTTGAGATGGCCACAGACAATCTTTCTCTTCATCCTCGCTGTTTTCATCTGCAGCAAGGGGTACAGAGTGAGATCTAATCACTGGGTGGGATCTTTGAGAGGCCGTGGGTGTGGACTGTAAATCTGGCTGTGGTGGCACATGAACTGCTTCTTACAGAGGCAACAGATGATTGTGATGCTTCAGCAGGCCTGTGCTTCCCTCTGGCCGGATTTGATATACTGGGTGTCTGGGCAGATGCTTGCAAACGACATAGGGCTGTGACTTTCAGCGGTTAGCCAACTTGTGCTTTCCAGGGACACTCAGGTTTCTCAGCAGTACCTTGTCATCCGGCTGTAGGTCCTGCACTCGTACCCTAAGGTCAAAGTTTATTTTGTTTCTCTGTCCTCAGGCATATGAGGCAGCTTGAGCCTTATCAAAGGTGGTTTTCAGTCTTCTCTGCAGGCAATCCACATACCCTCTGTGGAAAGTTGCTAAGGTATGGTCGAGGGATGTGCCGAAGGCCAAGTCTACTGGCAGCCAGGCCTACGGTCCGAACATCAAACTATAGGGAGAGTAACCTGTGGCATCATTGGCGGTGCTGTTATAAGCATGCACAATAGCCACTATATGCTTGCTCCAGTGCTGCTTTTGTTCTGAACTTAGAGTTCCAAGTATATCTAGGAGGGTTCAGTTGAATCTCTCTGGTTGAGGATCTCCTTGAGGATGATACGGGGTGGTTTTAGACTTCCTGATGCCCAACAGGTCTGAAAGTCTCTTGATGAGACTACTCTTGAAATTTCTCCATTGATCAGAGTGGATGCATTGGGACAGACCATAGTGCACAAAGAATTTCTCCGCGAAGCTCTTGGCCACCATGGATGCTTGTTGGTCCCTCGGGGAAAACGCCTGGGCATACTGAGTGAAATTGTCAGTCACTACCAGGATATTTCCCTGCCCACTCAGATCAGGCTCCAAGCACAGAATGTCAATGCACACCAGCTCCATGGGTCCTTGACTCTGAAGATGGTCCATTGGGGCAGCTCATGAGGCAAAGTCTTCCTTTGGATACATCTGATGCAGGAGTGGCAATAGTCCTCAACTTCAGCCTGCATGCAGGGCCAGTAGAACTGGTCCCTCACCAGGAGAAAAGTCCTCTTGGACCCTAGATGGCCATGGTTGTCATGTAGGTGTCAGGGCTGGGCTCAGCCCTTCCTTCTCTGAGCTGGCCGCTCAGCTGTCAGCTACTTGCCAGCTCACATTTCTCTCCACAGTTACCCAGCAAGTCGTCCAGCTCACTTGATCTCTGCCTTCACCTTTGTCAACATCACAGTCTTTCTCCTGCGTTCCTGTTGAAGACTTGCTAGGCTGACGTTCCTTCTGGCTCCTGATCCTGCTTCCTGTACTACTACATTTATCTCTGGCTCTCTGACATTTGCTTGGCTGACTACCCGATCCGGTTACTGAACTCTGGCTTGTTTTTACTACGCTTACTCTGTTTACCTTATTATTATTATTATTATTATTATTATTAATAAACAAGTGCGATTTAACTATACTTCTGTCTTGGTCTGATTTATGGTTCCTGACAGTAGGGCAGTTAATACTGTCTCCGTATGTTTTTAATGTAGGAATAGCTGCCATTTTTCTTTAGAATCCTCAGAAGGGCCCCTTCGATAGACCAACCCTCTGTGCACCTGAAACCGATCCCACTCTCGGTGCAGCAGATGGGTTTCTTTCGGGGAGTCAGTGAGGAGCAAGTCAGGGCATTGGCTCTCCAAGGCCTTCAATGCCAAGTTACAGGGAGAGTCCTCCAACTGGTCCCTCCGCAGGTCTTTGACAGCTTGGGCAGACCTTCATCCCCGACTTGGGCGACATTGCAATAACATCTGGGGACACCAACGGCTGACACTCCAACCTCTTCGGTTCTGGATCCTACTCCAGGTTTATGTTCTGCTCCTTGATAAAAGGCTCGTACCCTTCAGGTGTCAGTTGGGCTTATTCTTCTGGAGGGTCTCTGGAACAATGGGGCCTTCTTGACAAAGCATCAGCGTTTTGTTTCCTGACCCCAGTCGATCCTTCAGGCTGAAAATAAACCCTGATAGAGTAGCCAACCATCTGTGACCCGTGGCGTCTCGGCGGGGGCCAAGTTCCGACTTACATAGGCAACAGGCCGTAGATGGCAGTCATGCTCTTGATATAGCACCCCACCTAACCCATCTCGACTGGCGTCAAAGTGTAGCTCGTATGGCTTGGTTGGATCTTCATAGGCCACGACTGGAGCGGTTGTTAGGCTTCACTTCAGCTGCCTAAAACCTCTTCACACTTCAGAGTCAATTGTTCCTGAATGAACTCTCTGGGTTTTCTGGGCCCTCCAGCTGGTCTGACAGTCTTCGCCAGATCAGGGTCAGCGTCTTAGCGAATCCCTTGACAAATCTTCTGTAATAAGAGCAGAATCCCAGAAATGACCTAAGCTCAGTCACGTTGGTAGGCCTCGGCCAGGAGGTCAGTGGCCACTTCATCAGCAGACACAATGTGACCAAGGTAGTTAACCGTGGGTTGATAAAACTGGCACTTTTCCAGAGACAGCTCCAACCCCCTCACCATGGAGTCTCTTAAGTACCTTCTGCAGAAACTGTTCATGCTCTTCCAGGGTCTTGCTGAAAACGATAATGTTGTCTAAGTACACCAACACCTCGATCAGTTTCATGTCACCCACAGTCTTCTCCATTAGCCTTTGGAAGGTGGCTGGGGCACCAGACAGGCCTTGACGCATACGGTCAAATCCAAACATCTCCTGTGGGGTAATGAAAATGGTCTTCTCCCGATCCTCAGGGTGCATGGGGATTTGGTAATACCCACTATTCAAATCCAGCATGCTGAACCACTTCGCTCCTGACAGGCTCTGCAAGGCATCTTCTATCCTTGGGGTGGTATATTGGTCGGGAATGGTCCTTCAGTTCAGCGTCCGGTAGTCAATACCCAGCCTCAGTGACCCATTCTTCTTCCGTACCACCACTATTGGGGAAGCGTATAGACTCTGGGACTCTCGGATGATACCTGCCCTCTTCAACTCTGCCAGTTGTTCATGCAGATCCTCCAAGTCCCCTAAAGGAATCCATCAAACTCTTTCCCTGAACGGCTTATGCATTCGAAGAGATGGATCTGTTATTGGGCACTTTTTGTACACCCCACATCAAATTCACTCTTGGAGAATGCAGCCTGCCATCTCAGGAGCTGAGTCTTGGCCCTTTCCTTCCATTCAGGCAAAAGGGGAGTATTTTTCGGATAGAGCTCCTCCACAGAGATCCCATCCTTTGCTCCCCCCACCAAATCAGACGGCGGGACTGGGGTGGCCAGAATAACTTGTCCCAGCAACATCTGAGCCGGCATCTTCACTGGCGAGGCTGTTATGTTGCGGATACTAACTAAGATCTTCCCGTGACTTCTTTGCAACCCTTTGGTTGAAACCACCTCGGGAATTATCTCCACTCCCATCTCTGTCTGTCTGATTGAAGGACAATGAAAGGGCCTGCTTGCTTCCAATTTAGCTTGACAGATGCTCGTAAATAGGCCACTTTACCAGGCTGTAACACCTTCTCACACTTGTCCAAGCGCCAGATCTTTCCCTTCTGTTTTTGTACCAGGTGCTGGTAGGCTTGTCTCAACATGAGGTGCAAACTTGTAGTTGAAGTGCCCAGCTCCCAAACAAGAGGTGTCAACAGCCTTCTGACAAGATCAGTATTGGTCCCTATGATGAGAGAACTCTTACTGGCCCCGGGTGGGCGAGGACAGACCACTGCCTTAGTTTCAAAAGTCTCGGCTTTCCCAGCCATGGAGGGATCGAAGGTCAGCTTGACCGGTAGATAGCCATCATAGGGGAAGTTCTGAGTCACAATGCCCCATATCTGCAACTCACTTAAGGGTCACTTAAGCTCCAGTATCCAGAAGGGCCTTGGTGTAGACTCCCTTTACTTGGATGGGAACAACAGGAGAAGGTCCCACCAGCTTGTCAGGGAGCATGGAGGAAGTGGTGGCCCTGGCCTGTTCGGTGGTTTGTATCCGCGCTCCTCTCTGCGAGGTTCTGATTGGGCTTACGTCTGCGCTAAGTTCTGGGAGTCTGGTGTGCATAGACTCTCCGACACCAGGCAGCATTTGTCAAAAGAAACAGGACACTGGGTTGCTTGGAGGCAAAAAAGGGGGGGCCTCTGCAAAGTTTTGAACTTTCGCTGCTGTCTCTTCGTGTCATTGGTTTTGAGCCAACTACCGTAGATGGGCACCCGGTTGGCTCCTTCACCAGAGCCTTCCGAAGTTTCCCTCTGGCTTCTGGCACTGTGCTTCAGGCTTCACTGGGCTTGGACACACCTGTTGATTAATGTCCCACATAATTTCAGCATACCTCGGTATGCTCAATGGCACTCCTCACTGGTACACATGAAAATGCTCATCACCGCCTCCAATATAGACACTAGTATGGATATACGTGCATCGCTACTAAATATCCATAATATCACTGTAATTATGGATAATAAAACATTAAAATCACTTGATTTTATCGGATCTAATGATTATCAATTAGCTGGGGTGATTTGGCCAGAAAATTTGATAAGGATCAAACATTAAAATCACTTGATTTTAATCGGATCTAATGATTATCAATTAGCTGGGGTGATTTGGCCAGAAAATTTGTTAAGGAGGATATGTACCACCTAATATCTCTATTTTGATGTGGAATATCTCTGAAATGATGTGAGATCTAACGTTAAAAACACTTGATCTTACCGGATCTAATGAATATCTATTAGCCTGAATGATGTTTGGCCCGAAAATTTGATAAGGGGGGGGCTCCTCATTAATCACTTAATAAGTCTCTAATTATGTGGGATCTAATGTTAAAAACACTTGATCTTCCAGGATCTAACGAATATCTATTAGCCTGAATGATTTTTGGCCAGAAAATTTGATAAGGGGGGGCCAGCCCGTCCATATGTACCACCTAATATCTCTATTTTGATGTGGAATATCTCTGAAATGATGTGAGATCTAACGTTAAAACCACTTGATCTTACTGGATCTAATGAATATCTATTAGCCTGAATGATTTTTGGCCAGAAAATTTGATACGGGGGGGTCAGCCAGTCCATATGTACCACCTAATATCTCTATTTTGATGTGGGATATCTCTGAAATTATGTGAGATCTAACGTTAAAACCACTTGGTATTACCGGATCTAACGAAAACATATTAGCCTGAATGATTTTTGGCCCGAAAATTTGATAAGGGGGGGCTAACCCGTCCATATGTACCACCTAATATCTCTATTTTGATGTGGAATATCTCTGAAATGATGTGAGATATAACGTTAAAACCACTTGATCTTACCGGATCTAACGAATATCTATTAGCCTGAATGATTTTTGGCCCGAAAATTTGATAAGGCCCCCCCTCATTATTCACTTAATAAGTCTCTAATTATGTGAGATCTAATGTTAAAAACACTTGATCTTACTGGATCTAACGAATATCTATTAGCCTGAATGATTTTTGGCCAGAAAATTTGATACGGGGGGGTCAGCCAGTCCATATGTACCACCTAATATCTCTATTTTGATGTGGGATATCTCTGAAATGATGTGAGATCTAACGTTAAAACCACTTGGTATTACCGGATCTAACGAAAACATATTAGCCTGAATGATTTTTGGCCCGAAAATTTGATAAGGGGGGGCTAACCCGTCCATATGTACCACCTAATATCTCTATTTTGATGTGGAATATCTCTGAAATGATGTGAGATCTAACATTAAAACCACTTGATCTTACCGAATCTAACGAATATCTATTAGCATGAATGATTTTTGGCCAGAAAATTTGATAAGGGGGGGCCAGCCCCCCTCATTAATCACTTAATAAGTCTCTAACTATGTGAAATCTAACGTTAAAACCACTTGATCTTACCGGATCTAACAAATTGCTTCCAAAATAGCTAACTGTTTGGTCAATTTTTTGATAAGGGGGGGGCTGATGACGGGTTAGCCCCCCCAGCAAATAACTGTTAATATTGCTTCTTCTGTGTGAGATCTAACGCAAACAACGGTTGATCTAACCTGATCTAACAAATATCTAACAAACTGCAAAAGATTTTTTCAAAAATTTTGATATGGGGGGGCTAACCAGGCAGAGGTTGATACCTGTCCTGTGCGGTGAGACAAAGCCTGTGTGGTAAACCTCTAAAATAGGGAGATAGGTGCTGGGGCAGCACAAGGTGTTGATAGATGGGGAAACCTGCATGTGTAGTAAGTGGCCAAGTTGGAAAGGATTTATTTTCATGTTTCTTTTTGTTTTGCTATCATTTTTTCACTGTAACTATATAGTGTAAATAAATTGCACCTTCGTTTTTTCACCTTTAATGCTGTTTGCTGTGCCTGCTTTTTGTGCAGTCATCCAGGCACTGCTTTTTGTGCACTCATCCAGGGGGTCACACACACCCACTGCCGAGCTAACCCCCTCACAGTTGGTGGAGGAAGCCAGGGGCAGCTTTTTTAAATAAAGGCCAGCATGGAAGAGTTGCTGAGACAGCTTGTTGTGGCAAATGCCAATCAACAGCAAGGGAACCTCGAGCAAAGACGTGCAAATAAACACGCGCAGCAGAGTCTGGAAGCTCAGCAGCAAGCTCACCAGCAGAGTCTGGAAGCTCAGCAACAAGCCCAGCAGCAATCTGAGACTCACTTCATAGACCTGTTGCAGAGGCAGGAGCAGAGGCTCCAACAAGTGGAGACATTAATGCAGCAACGTCTGCAGACTAGTGAGGCATGTGGTTCCACTAATACCACATCATTTTGTATGAGCCGTTTACTGCCAAAAAATACTGGAGAGGATGGTCCTGAGGTGTTTTTGACCACATTTGAAAGGACTGTTGAAAGGGAAAAGTGGCCGAAGGAGCAGTGGGCTGGACTGGTGGCCCCACTATTATCTGGTGAATGCAGAAAGCTTATTATGACCTAGAGCCTAACCAAATAAAAGACTATGTTGTGCTAAAAGCAGAAATATTGGCATGGCTGGGTGTCGCCCTGGCCCAGTGTTTGCATAACTGGACTTTCCGGCTTGAAATTCCCCCAGGTCTCAAATGTATGATCTCATTCACCTGAGCAGGAAGTGGCTGCAGCCAGAGACTTTGACCGCACCAAAGATTATGGAACGTGTTGTTATGGATCGGTTCCTGACATCTCTACCTACTGCCATCCAAAAGTGGGTAAACCATGGAGACCCAGAAATGGCCGACAAGGTTGTGGATCTGGTTGAGAGGTACTTAGCTACAGAGAACCTGACCGCCTCTCCCAGGGACTCATGGACTTTCCATCCTAAGACCAGACCATCCCCAGTAAGATGATACCAAGGGGTGGGGGTGCAGAGAGTGAGAAGGGTGGGAGTTCTACCTAATGTCTGGCGGGAGCAGCCTGGGAAGTCAAGGCCTCAAGAGGCAGCAAAAAAGATTATTTGCTAACGCTGCCGTCAAGAGGGACATATTGCAGCAAATTGCCCAGTTGTGGATGAATCAATGCAATGTGACTTTCTAAGGGACAGACCTCAGTCGCTGTTTACGACAGTTGCATGCACTACCATTCGGGGAACTGAGAAACATTTATGCAAAATGTATATTAATAGTAGAAATATTGTTGTGTTGCTGGATTCAGATAGCATGGTAACATTGGTAAAAGCTGAATTAGTTACTACAGAGGTCTCTGGGAATAACAAGGTGGCTGTTATTTGTGTGTATGGGAACACCCGAGAGTATCCTGTGGCTTCAGTGTTTTTTGAGACCCCAAAAGGTAACCTATCTCATCAGGTGGGATTAGTGTCTCACTTACCACATGATCCATTGTGGGGAGGGATTTTCCAAAATTCGGGGAACTTTGGGATTGTCCTGACCCCCCCACTGTCGCCCCTTTAAACCAGGAAGGTGAATCCCAGAAGTCCTCTGAGAGTGGTGAGGAATGTCCAGAATTCCCCTTGTCAGTATTGGCAGGGGAGACTTGAGAAACTGGGGAGGAGCCAACAGCCTCAGACAAAAATATGCCGTCTGTTCAGTTTTCTGATCTAGAGGTTCACAGGGAAAATTTTGCCACAGAACAGTTAAAAGACTCCACACTGATAAAAGCACAGGAAAATTAATGTGGCAAGAGTAGATGGTGAACTAGTGAACCCAGATAAGACTTGCGCTTACCCGTACTTCATTGTATAAAGGGATTTACTGTATCGAGTTGCTCAAAGGGTGGAAGAAATCATTGAGCAACTTGTGGTGCCCAAAACTTACAGGAAGTTGGTGTTGGAATTGGCCCATGAGAGGTCATTTGGGGGCAGAGAAAACCAGAGAGAGATTATTTGAGTTTCTATTGGCCTTGGGTCATGAAGGAAATAGAAAATTATTGTTCCTCCTGCCCAGTGTGTCAGAAGTCGGCACCTATGCCACATTTCCGTAACCCACTGGTACCTCTTCCCATCACTGAGGTCCCATTTGAGAGGATCACAATGGATTTGGTAGGTCCGATAATGAAGTCCACTAGGGGCCTCAGTACATTTCGGTTATACTGGACTATGCCACCCACTATCCAGAAGCAATTCCTCTCTGAAATACCTCTGCCAAGTTGATAGCCAAAGAGCTATTTCTTGTTTTTAGCCGCGTGGGTATTTGTAAGGAACTGCTTACGGACCAAGGTACACCCTTTATGTCCCGGGTTATGAAAGAGCTATGCAAGTTGTTCCAAGTGACAAAATTGCAGACATCCGCGTATCACCCCCAAACAGAAGGGTTGGTTGAAAGGTTCAAAAAAACCCTAAAGCAAATGTTAAAGAAGATGGTGGATAGAGATGGAAAAGGTTGGAACTGTCTAATACCCTATCTGATGTTTGCCATCAGGGAGGTACCACAGTCCTCTATGGGTTTTTCACCCTTTGAGTTACTCTATGGGAGACACCCAAGAGGGCTGTTGGACATCACCAAGGAAACTTGGGAAAGTGAGATTTCCCCCCACGGGAATGTGATTGAGCATGTCGCCCAGATGCAAGATAGAATTGCACAGGTAATGCCAATCGTAAAAGAACATTTGGCCCAAGCGCAGTTAGCACAGTAAAGGGTGTACAATAGTGGAGCCAAGACTCGTATCTTTTTCCTGGGCATAGAGTACTGGGTCACAGGGTCAGACAACCAGGAAGGCGAAAGCCAGAACAGATATATCACATTAATCTGTTGAAAGCCTGGAGGGATAGGGAATCCCTAGTCGCAGAGACTTTGTTGTCACCGGCTCAGTCTGATTGCTTGGTTCCTGAGGTTGGAATAGCAGTCACCTTGTCGAAACCCCAAAAACAGGAGGTTAAAGAGTTTGTGCTCCTCAACAAAGAGGTTTTCTCTGAGCTGCCGGAACAAACATCTGGGGTAGAGCATGACATTAGCGAGGTGCCAGGTGAAAGGGTGAAACAAAAACCCTATCGCATACCAGAGGCCTAACGGGAGGCAATATGCGGGGAAAGACAAAGAATGCTTGAATTGAGTGTGATAGAGGAGTCCCAGAGTGACTTGTCCAGTCCCAATGTGTTAGTGCTCAAACCAGATGGGAGCTGGCGATTTTGTAACACTTTTCGACAGTTGAATAACGTTACGAAACTTGACACCTACCCCATGCCACGTATAGATGAATTGATTGACCAGCTGGGAGCAGCCTGATACATGGCAACACTCGATATGACCAAGGGGTATTGGCAAATTCCCCTAGCCGAGTCGGCACAGGCGAAATCTGCATTTGTAACCCCAGATGGGGCATTCCAGTATAGAAGAATGCCTTTTGGATTACAGGATGCACCAGCAACATTTCAGGAGAAAATGGACAAGATTCTGCGGCCCCATCAGAAGTATACTGCAGCTTACCTAGATGATGTGATTATCTATAGCACAGATTGGGCTTCACATCTGCCAAAAGTGCAAGCAGTCTTAGGCTCCATATGGGAACCATTGGACAGAAAGAGGCCAGATATCTTGGGTACACTATTGGGAGGGGAGTGATAAAACCCTAAGTTGAGGCCATACAGATTTGGTGGCATCCCAACAGAAAGAAGCATACGAGCCTTTCTAGGAATTGCTAGCTATTATCGGTGATTCATTCCCCATTTTGCTTCTCAGGCTGTGCCCCTAACCAACCTGACAAAAGGGAAAGAGTCTGTCATGGTTAAGTGGACCCCCAAGGCTGAAGCAGCATTCCAGTCTTTAAAAACAGTCTTTTGTAGCCAGCCAGTGCTGTACTCACCTGACTTCTCTAAGGGACTTTGTTGTGCAAACTGATGCATCAGATGTTGGGTTAGGAGCAGTGTTGCCCCAGGTTTGGAAGGGGGAAGAGCACCCAGTCATTTATCTCAGCAGAAAACTCAAATCCCATTAGGTAAATTATGCCACGATTGAGAAGGAGTGTTTAGCTATGAAATGGGTTCCCTTCCTTTCTAGATTCCATTTGGTACTATCTGCTAGGTAGACATTTTGACCTGGTTACTGATCATGCTCTGTTAAAGTGGATGGCTCAAAAAAAAGGAGACCAATAGAAGGGTGAATATGTGGTTCCTGGCCCTACAAGAATTCCACTTTACTCTAAAGCAGTGGTCATCAACCCTGTCCTCAGGGCCCACTAACAGGCCAGGTTTGCAAGATAACTGAAGTACATCACAGGTAATATCATTTACTGCTCAGTGATTACAGTATTCTAATCTGCCTCTCCCCAAGGTAATACTTAAAACCTGGCCTGTTAGTGGGCCCTGAGATCAGGGTTGATGACCACTGCTCTAAAGCATCGCCCTGGGGTTCACATGGGGAATGTGGATGCATGCTTTATCCCGGGTTCATGGGTGCCTGACTACTGGTGTTCCAACCCCAAGGTTGAAACAAGGGGGGGTGGTGGTATGAGACAGCAGGCAAGTAAAATTGTCTGGTTGCATCCAGGATGGGCAGATATGTGTGTTCAGGCTCTATGCAGATTTATTCCACTAGGGGGAAGTGCTGAGAGTCCTGCAGTGGTGAGGTAATGAGCTAAAGTAAGTTGGATCATTAGGGCCTCTACAAAATTCCCAGCATGCTTAGAGAGGGTGCTCCATCCTTGAACCAGTTCTGTGTCTGTGTAGACTGGGGAGTGTGATACTTGTCCTGTGCAATGAGACAAAGCCTGTGGTGTGGCAAACCTCTAAAACAGGGAGATAAGTGCTGGGGGCAGCAGAAGGCTGCACCTAGTTGATAGATAGGGAACCTGTGTGTGTAATAAGGGGCACGCAGATGATGGCTGGGGTTGACTGAGTATGGATGGGGATGACTGAGCATGAATGAGGATGGATAGCCGTCATTTAGCTATGGCACGGTTGTGGTTAATGACCAGGCCATTTTTTGCGATATGGCACTGCGTTGCTTTAACTGCCGATTGCGACGTTGTACCCAAACAAAATTGTTGTCCTTTTTTTCCCACAAATAGAGCTTTCTTTTGGTGGTATTTGATCACCTTTGATCACTATTTTTTGCTCTATAAAAAAAAAAAAAAAAGACAATTTAGAAAAAAAAATACATAGGCAAAAAAAAAAATGTATTCATCAGTTTAGGCCAACATTTATTCTTCTACGTATATTGATTGGTTTGCTACAAAATAGGGGATAGGTTTATGGACTTTTATTCTTTTATGTTTTTACTGGTAATGACGGCAATCTGCGATTTTTAGCGGGACTAAGACATTGCGGCAGACAAATCTCACCCGACGTGACACTTTTTGGGGACCAGTGACATTATTACAGTGATCAGTGCTAAAAAAAATGCACTGATCAATGTATAACAATGGCTATCAATGCCTCTCTGTGAAGCGATCTCGGGTAGCCAGCAGACATCGAGTCTGCCGGACCCACATGCGCGCGCCCACAGTATTGCATGAAGCAACGCACAGGTACGTCTTTTTGCGCAATAGAGCCGACCTGCCGCAGTACTGTTGTTGGTCTGCAAGTAGTTAAAGGGGAGCGAGTCAGTGCTTTGGCACTGTTTTGGTATAAGAAAAAAAAAATACGTTTTAATTACTGACCAATTATGTAAATTTTGACCCCTGCCAAACTCCCTTCAAATGTGAGGGGTATTTTTAAAAATTTTCTAGATCTTTTCCTTCCTATGATCATCAGCTCCATCTAGTGACCATAATGTGGTATTTTCATTATTCGGTCAATTTTGTTTAAATAAATAACATTCAACCTGAAGGGAACATAGACTAGTAACATTCCATTTTGCCCCCGTTCATACAAAATGAATATACATGCAGAGTCACCACAAGAATACCTCTGCAAATTTTTTATACATGCACCCCCTGTGTGATACATGAACTTGTGTATCCAATGTAGTGTGAATGAGGCCTAAAAGAAAGGTGTGTTAAAACATGTTTCCATTTTACTAATCAATCTAATGTTATATTTTTCAACTCGTCTCGCCATCCTTTCCTCAGGAAGCATTAGCAATATTAACGCTTAGAAGACGAATGAAGCAGCTGGAGATTTTTAGCGGATGCTGCAGCCATTCTGCTAATGGGCTGTAGGGATAGGGAAATTAATGAGTGTGTTTTGCCTATAGCAGCTGCAAGCCTCTGATATATTTCAATCAAAGGGCTTCTTATCAGGTAAGCTGTATGCAAGATGGAGTCCAGATGTAAACCGTGCCAAGGCATCAATCCTAATAATTACACATAAGTTTCTGGAGCCAGAAAATTTGTTCCAGTGACTTTCGATGTCCTTTCTACATTTAGATGAAGAGACTTAAGTTTTGGCTATACGTACATTATTTATTTTTCAGGGTTGAATAGAGTGGGGAATGGGTAAAACTAATTTCCGTTTATTTTTTGCTGTCTGTGTTCCATTGGTGACATTTTGCCTCTGTTCCTGTCCTAAAGACACAGCGTAAGGTGATGGGAAATTACCTCTTAAGTGTCACTGGAATAGGTGTCCCTCTTCTCTTCTTCTGGTAACAGCTCAAAATGTTTGGATTTCCCATCACTTTCTGTCTTGGTGACAATGGTCACCAGGACAAATAAAAAGGGTGAATTTCACCAGTGGGGACACAAACAGCAATAAAAACCTGACAGAGGTTCAAATCCCCCACCTGAGCTATACATAACTAAAAATGGCTTTAGATACACTTTAAAAAGGCCATATATAGCATATTTATTATAACAATGCTAACTTGGTATTGCTAGTAACTTGCAGCAATGAAAAATGCTTGTCTATAGTAGAAGTGATCATTAGCACATCAAACAACTTTTATAGAAAAAAAGTTTATTTTCATTAAAAGTCCACTCACCATCTCTAGATCTCCTGAACTCTGTTAAATAATGTCCACAGCTTCGATGGATTGGTTCTGCCACATTGCCAACACTGACTGTGCTTTTGAAGTAGGCTGTTATAGAGTTGCATAGGGCCACCCCAGACATCACCACCTACGTTCCCCTTATGTTTGCTTGATAAAACTGCAACAATCATTCATGGAGATAATAATATTTTCTGAACCTCTTTACTTCGTCACTGTGGAAGCAATGTATCACTTTTGAACCGTGCTTGTAATCACTACCATATGACAACCTTACTGAATGTGTTCAACCTGATTAGGCTCTGGTTTCAGCACTTTCACTGAGTTACTGACCAGGAACAAGTATGGAGACTTGTGAAGTCACAAGTCTTTATTTAAATTACCGTTCTGGGTTTGCAAGGCAACTCTAGGAACAATATATTGGTGGGGGGGGGGCATATAAGATACTACAGTCAAAGCTGGGGGGGCAATAATAATTTTCACCACTGAATTTTACCACTGAAAAAAACTAAGTACTTAGTCCTTGTCCCTAGGGTAGATGGGGGTCCCTGTCCCCAGAAAAGATGGGGATCCCAGCTCCCAGGGGAGATGGGGTTCCTGTCCTTTGGGAGATGGGGTTCCTGTACCAAGGGGAGGTGGGGTATAGGATGGTGTATGGGGGAGATGTGGTCGTCTCACTCACTGTGACCGAGATGCAGGGCCAGGTTGATGTGCGGGTACTAGATCCTGGCCAGCGTGGTCTGGCTGTGCCACCCGTGTCCACCTGGCTGTTGTAGTTGGTGAGTAAGCATACAGCATTGCGGCCTGTCGCCCTCCAAGCACTTGTCCACGGTCACTTTGGCTCCCTCTAGCAGCAGCACAGACATGGAGATCAGCATGGGCAGCCGCATCCTCCGCTCCATGGGCTCTCCCAGGGAGGGTCTGGGAGAAAAGCCTATGGTGTCCTCTGGGAGCCGGCTCTCATAAGGCTGCACCAGTGTGCAAATGCCTGGTGTGCCCTATAGCCAGTTGGGGAATGCTATTTGTATTATGCAGCATGGAGGGGGTTAATGTATTGCCACTGGTCACTGATGCATTAGGGACCAGTGGCATTTAATTAACCCCTTTGTGCTGCATTAGTGACACTAGTATCAGTGTTTATAAACTCCTTCATGGTGCAGCATAGCGCCTGTAAAGCGTCTCTCAAGCCTCCCCAGTGCAAAAGCCAGAGTGCTTTCACACTGGGGCAGTGCACTTGCAGGACCGAAAAATAAGCCCTGCAAGCAGCGTCTTTGGGGCGGTGTGGAAGCAGTGTATACACTGCTCCTAAACCGCCCCGCCATTGAAGTCAATGGGAAGCGCCTGCAAAGCGCTTCGGCAGCGGCGTTTTGCAAGCGCTTTTAACCCTTTGTTAACCCCTTCTTTGGGGTTAAAAGTGCCCCGCTCCCGCCAGCACAGCCTCGGTAATGCGGCCCGTGCCCCCGTGTGAAAGGGCTATTATGACTGGGGATGTAGCTGTGTTCAGAATTAAGCAATCACATTCAAGCTCATGTTACATAGGAATCAGTACACACCTGTCATCATTTAAAGTGCCTCTGATTAACCCCAAATAAACACTGCACATCACCAAAAGTACACCATACTCAGTGAAGTTATGCTTTGGGGCTGTTTTTCTTTAGCTGGAACAGGGGCCTTAGTCAAGGTAGAGGGAATTATGAACAGTTCCAAATACCAGTCAATATTGGCATCAGGCTTCTGCTAGAAAGCTGAACATGAAGAGGAACTTCATCGTTCAGCATGACAATGACCCAAAGCTTACATCCAAATCAACAAAGGAATGGCTTCACCAGAAGAAGATTAAAGTTTTGGAATGGCCAAGCCAGAGCCCAGACATGAATCCGATTGAAAATCTGTGGGGCGATCTGAAGAGGGCTGTGCACAGGAGATGCCCTCGCAATCTGACAGATTTGGAGTGTTTTTGCAAAGAGTGGGCAAATATTGCCAAGTCAAGATGTGCCATGGTGATAGACTCATACCCAAAAAGTCTGAGTTCTGTAATAAAATCAAAAGGTGCTTTAACAAAGTATTAGTTTAAGGGTGTGCACACTTATGCAATCATATTATTTTAGTTTTTTATTTTTACTTCCCTCCACCTAAAAGATTTCAGTTTGTTGTTCAGTTTGTTGTATAGTTGTATAGTTTTATAGGTCACATTGAAGGTGGACACATTTCTGAAATGATTTATCTTTGTCTCATTTTTTTTTATGTCACAGAAACCTGACATTTTAACAGGGGTGTGTAGACTTTATATATCCACTGTATTATGCACTGTAATCAGAACACTGTCTATGGGAGCATTCATAGACAGTTACCCATAAGTTCAAAACCATACCTCATCCAAGCCTTCCTAGGGAACAAGGATGTAAACTAATAAACAGCTAAACCAAGCTATAGCATTGGTACTCCCCCCTCCCTTTCCCAAGTGAAAAAAAAATTACACAGTAGCCATTAATTTTTCAAAAATAGATGAAACTAGATTCAGGCCACCATGAATAATTGCACTATGCACAGCCTAATGAAATAACAATAGTAAATATAATAAATGATCAATAGCTAATGCTGCATCCTTAACCGCTTCCGAACCACCCACCGTGATGGCCGCCAGGACCCTCTGATCGTTTACTGGAGAGGCAGAACGGCGATCTGCCTATGTAAACAAGGCAGACCGCCATTCTGTGGAGGAGCAAAATGTGGGGATCTTGTGTTTCTGCTAAGTAGAAACAGGGATCTCTGTTTTCCTCCAGTCACAGCATTCCCCCCACAGTTAGAAAGCACTCCTTAGGAGCACACATAACCAGTGTCATTTATACAGTGACAGTGCATTTTTTTAAGCACTGATCACTGTATTGGTGTTACTGGTCCCCAAAAAGTGTGACTTAGTGTCAGATTTGTCTGCCTCAATGTCGCTGTCCCGCTAAAAATCGATGATCGCCACCATTACTAGTAAAAACAATAAAAAAATAAAAATATCCCGTAGTTTGTAGATACTATAACTTTTGCAAAAACCAATCAATTTATGCTTATTGGGATTTTTTTTACCAAAGATATGTAGCAGAATACATATTGACCTAAATTGATGAAGAAATTTGAATTTTTACCTTTTTTATTGGATATGCTTTATAGCAGAAAGTAAAAAATATTGTTTTTTTTTTTAAAATTGTCTCTTTTTTTGTTTATAGTGCAAAAAATAAAATCCCCAGAGGTGATCAAATACCACCAGCAGAAAGCTCTATTTTTGGGAAAAAAGTACATCAATTTTGTTTGCGTACAGTGTCACACGACTGCACAATTGTCAGTTAAAGCAACGCAATGTCGTATCGCAAAAAATGGCCTGGTCAGGAAGGGGGTAAAACCTTCCGGGGCTTAAGTGGTTAACCACTTCAATACAGGGCACTTATACACCTTCCTGCCCATACCAATTTTCAGCTTGCAGTGCTCTCACACTTTGAATGACAATTACTCGGTCGTGCTACACTGTATCCAAACAAAAATTTTTTGCGATATAAGCGAAAAAAGATCGAATATTTTTGAAAAAATAAACACCTTTTCTTTTTATTCTATTGTAAAATTTTACAAATAAGTCATTTTTCTTCATAAATTTGGGCAAAAATGTATACTGCTACATATCTTTGGTAAAAATAACCCACATTAGTGGATATTATTTAGTCTGTGTGAAAGTTATAGAGTCTACAAGCTATGGTGCCAAACACTGAAAATTGATCATATCTGATCACACCTGATGTACTGAAGGCCTCATTTCTTGGGACACTAACAAGCCAGGAAAGTACAAATACCCCCCAAATGACCCCTTTTTGAAAAATAGAAAGTCCAAGGTATTTAGACCCCTTTCACACTGGGGCGGTTTTCAGGCGGTATTGCGCTAAAAATACCACCTGAAAACCGCCCCTAAACAGCCGTCGCTGTTTGTTCAGTGTGAAAGCCCGAGGGCTTTCACACTGAAGCGGTGCGGTGGCAGGACGGTGAAAAAAGTCCTGCAAACCGCTTCTTTGGAGCGGGGAAGGAGCGGTGTATTCACCGCTCCTTCACCGCTCCTGCCCATTGAAATCAATGGGACAGCGCGGCTATACCGCGGCTATAGCCGCGCTGTACGAGGTTTTTATCCCTTTTTCGGCCGCCAGCAGGGGGGTTAAAACCGCACCGCTAGCGGCCGAGTACCGCTGCAAGAACGACGGTACAGCAACGCTAAAAAATTTTTAGCGCTGTTGTACCGCCGACGCCCCCACCGCCCCAGTGTGAAAGAGGCCTTAGAGGCATGGTGAGTTTTTTGAAGTTGTAATTTTTTCCCACAATTCTTGGGAAAATGAAGGAATTTGTTTGTTTTTTTTTTACACAAACTTGTCATATTAACAGGTTACTTCTCTCACACAGCACATGCATACTTGCAACTATACCCCAAAATACATTCTGCTACTCCTCCCGAGTATAACAATACCACATGTGTGAGACTTTTACACAGCCTGGCCACATACAGAGGCCCAACATTGAAGTAGCACCTTCAGGCGTTCTACGAGCATAAATTTCACATCTCATTTCACAACCACTTATTACAATTTTGAAGGCCCTTGGACAATGGAATTACCTACAAAATGACCACATTTTGGAAAGCAAACACCTCAGCGTCTAATCTATGAGGCATAATCAGTCTTTTGAACGGTTAATTTTTTCCAGAGGTTTTTGGAAAACATTTGAAAAAAATTAAAACGCATTTTTTTTTACACAAAATTGTCCATTTATAAGATATTTCCAACACATAGCATGTACATAGCAAAAATGACAAGTCAAAATACATTCTGATACTCCTCCTTAGTATAGCGATACCACATGTGTGAGACTTTTACACAGCCTGGCCACATACAGAGGCCCAACATTCGAGTAGCACCTCCAGGCGTTCTAGGAGCAATATTTACACATGACGACCTATCTCACTTTTGAAGGCCCTGGAGCACCAGGACAATGGAAACGTCCACAAAATGACCCCATTTTGGAAAGCAAACACCCCAACGTATAATTTGAGGCATAATGAGTCTTTTGAACAGTTCTTTTTTTTTCCAGAAGTTTTCGGAATACATGTAAAAAAAATGAGAATGCATTTTTTTACACAATGTTGTCCATTTATAAGATATTTCCAACACATAGCATATACATAGCAAAAATGACAAGCCAAAATACATTCTGCTTCTCCTCCTAAGTATAGCGATACCATATGTGTGGGACTTTTATACAGTTTGGCCACATACAAAGTCCCAACATCCAAGTAGCACCTCCAGGCGTTCTAGGAGCATAAATTACACATATAATTTTCTGACTACCGATCACATTTTTGAAGGCCCTGCATATTTCTAACACCTAGCATTTACATACCAAATAAAAGATTACCTGTGGTTTTAGTAGTGCAGTGGTTCACAGAGGAAAGCATCAGTCCAGGCAGCAGGCAGGGATGTGGTCAGCGACCGCAAAAGCAATTGTCCAAGCAGCAGGCAGGAATACTGTCCATAGTTCATACAGGCAGAGATACTGTCAGCACAGTTAAAGCATTGGTCCAGGTAGCAGGCAGAGATGTCCAGGCAGAAATACTGTCCATAGTCAGTAGAGGCAGCAGGCAGAGATATGGTCAGCACAGCCAAAGTATTGGTCCAGGCAGCAGGAAGGACCATCAAGCTTAGGGCCAGGGGGACAGGGGTAGAGGCTTCTCCCTCCCAAATCTCTTTGAAACCTGCGGACAACAGACCCTGTTCTGGGAACACAGAAAACAAAAAACTGATTTTCTCTACCCAGAATGCTATTAAGCCCCTCACATATGTGAGACCCCTGTGTACTAAAGAAGAAGGGCAAAGATCAGTCCAAGTGGCAGGCAAAAACATGGTCGATTAGCAGGCCGAGGTCGGTGCACGTGGAAGTCAGAAACGTGATTAAAACAACAGGCAAAGACATCGTCGGTAAACAGGCCAGGGTCAGTTAATTAATATGGAAGGTAGAAACATGGTAGCAGACAAATAATCCACACAGGTATTTGAAATAGGGAAATGTCAGTCTGTTAATAATAAGGGGAACTAATATCTGATGGATGTGTGATCATTTTTGAAGCAATCTCCGATACACAGGCCAGGTTGGGAGGTACAATGGGGACGATAATACCTGGTATCTCTTCTAACTCCTCCACTGCTGCAGACATGATATCTCTTTTGGCATCTTCCGGAAAGTTTGGGGGGAAAATTATAGGGAAAATGTTGCTCATGAAGTCGACTCACGCTATCAGAGCAAATGCTTCCTGAAATGCAACTTTTTTATACCAGTAATGCAACTTTTGGGTTGACAAATAAGGTTGTAGCCTCGTTTAAATCCACCCCCCCCCCCCCCCCCCGAATAAAAAAGATTGTAGTCATGGACACATAAATTCAGAAGGTGTATATCCAGTGGCTCGATCACACAATTTATTCAATTTTAACCCGTACCTGGCTCTCTTACGTGGGATATATTGTTTGAACTGCAGCCGGCCAGTAAAGTGGATAAGGGATTCGTCCACACATATATTTTGGTCTGGGATAAACTCTTCAGAAAATCGTTTGGTAAAAGAATTTATTAGGGGGCGTATCTTGTACAATTTGTCGTGGTTTGGATGATCTTGGGGAGGGCACTGCAAATTGTCGTTAAAGTGTAGGAAATACATCGTAGCGTGTCCTGGACATGACAGCAGAATATATGGGCATGTGGTGGATGGGGTTGGTGGACCAGTAGGCATGCAGTTAATTCTTCTTTGTAAGCCCCATATTAAAAGTAAGGCCCTAAAACTATTTGAATTAGTCTAGTGTGAGATGTCGCCAATGGAACATGCGGGGGTAAGATGAATCAGGGTTGGCAGCAATAAAGTGATCTGCATAGAGATTTGTTTGGTCCACCATGTACTGCAACAAATCTTCAGGGGAAAACAAATAAAAATAATCCAATTGTGAAAAAGTAGTAGTGTTGGACTGCACACATGGCTGTGCGGTGAAAGGGGGGATTATAGGTGATCCTGAGCTGGCACGCAACCATAAGGGGTTTGCCAGGGCATCAGGAAGGTAGGGCTGGGTCCGGATTCTTTGGGCTGGATGTGTAATTCCAGTACTGGTACTGGGCTCCTCTTCCTGGGATCTGGCGCTGCTGGTGGTAGTTAGGTCTTCTGATCTTGGTCCTGATCTCATTATTCTTTTAGGAGGGACAGTTTCCTCCGCTGACTCGGACTCCGATCCACTACCCTCTACTGGCTCGTATTGCGAACCAGAATCGGATGATGGGAGCTCCCCGCTGCTCCCATCATCTGACATGGTAAGCATGGCATATGCCTCCTCAGGTGTGTAAACTCTTTTGGCCATGATGGCAGTACTTTTGGCGGGTCTGTGTGATGATACTGGTGGTAGTATTGAAAGGACACTGATTATGGGCCTGTCTGACGGTACTGACAGGTTACTGATGGCAGGCCTGTGTGACGGTACCTATGGTGGGACTGCGTGGCAGTAGTGATAGTGGTACCGATGGCGGGCCTGTATGACAGATGGGCTGTGACAGATCCAGATGGAACTGATGGCGGTACTGGTGGCAGCCTGTGTGACAGATCCAGATGGGCTGTTACAGATCCTAATGGGCTGTGTGACAGGTTCTCTTTATTGGGGGGGGGGCCGTGTTGTGCAGATGGTAAAACAGTAAGTAATCACTCACAGACCTCTCCTTCTCTCTCCTCACACGATCGGTGCATGAGGAGAGAGAAGGATAGATCCCTGGAAACCGCCGTATTGCTTTTACTTGTGACCAGCTGTGATTGGACACAGTCGATCACGTGGCAAACAGCCAATTTCCCTTGATCGGGGATGTACTATCTCCAAGGGACACACGCCAGCCACGATTGACACGCTGCACGCCCCCGGGGGCGCGCATCCTCGTTGTTGTGACGTGACCAGCTGTGATTGGACAAAGCTGATCACGAGATAAACAGCCAATTTTATTGGCTGTTTACCCTGAACGGGGATGCGCTGTCTCCGAGGGATAAGCGTCATCCCTGATCGCCGTGGTGCATGCCATAGAAGCTCATCCTGACCAACATCATATGATGTCTGGTCAGGATAATGTAACCACTTTGCGCACGTCATTTTGTAATATGGCAGGCAGGAAGTGGTTAAAAATGTCCCTCAACTGGGGACATAATATGTATCCTTGAATATAATTGATATTACATGTAGGTAACATCCAAATAATGTCTCAATCAGACCAAAATCATTTCTTTTAATAAAGGAATGACAACTTTCCCAGACTACTGCTGAATTTGCAGGTGGTCTCCATGGTCACATGATCTCTGAAAATAAAATATACCAGATTTGCAAACTTAATTACCTCATCCCATCGGCCGTACGCATATATGTGGCCTCTCGGCAGGTGGGCTTTAACGTTGAGAGGCTGCATACAGTATAGTTGTAGACGCAGAGAGGCTTTTTTAATGACACCAGATGCCATGTGAATTTGGACCTTCATGTCTGGGTGAATGGAAGACAGGATGAATACATCCCCTTTGTCCTTCCATTTTACTGCTAGTCGTTCTTCATTCTGCATGCAGGCTTTCTCTCCCTTTCTAAGTGGGGTAGTAATAAGCCATTGTGGGAAGCGATTAGATCGCATGGTGCCACAGCAGCCAATTCCTTGAATGACCAAATGTCTAAAAAGTGGCAGCTTGCATAAAATTTGTCCACGTACAAATGGTACCCCTTATGAAACAAGGATGACAATTCCTAAACTATCTTACCACTGCTCCTGATATCGTCTGGAAATCCAGGGGCTCCACTTGACTGTCTCTTCCCTCATACATTCTATAGCTGTTTGTATAGCCTGTTGCCCTCTTACAGAGCTTATACATTTTGACCCAATATCTGCACGCTTGCTGGGGAGATATTGCTTGATTTGCAAGCCTGCCAGTAAAATGTACAAGGGACCCGTCTAAGCAGATGTTTTGTTGGGTGTATACACATCTGCAAATTTCTAGGACAGGTCATTTTATGAGGGGCTGAATTTTGTGGAGCTGATCATAGTCAGGGTCACCCTGGGAACGACAGAGGTTATTGCGACTAAAATGCACAAAACCTATTACTACCTCATATTTACACCTAGCCATTGCAGAAGAGAACATGGGTATATGATGAATCAGGTCTGTGGACCAATATGGCTGCAATTTATTCTTTTTTTGTAATGCCCATTTTAAGGGTTAGGCTCAAACAAGTTTTCAATTCGGAAACTGTGACAGATTTCCACTCGAATAGTCTGGCAATGTATAAATTTGGGTTGGCAGGGATGCACTGTTGGGCATAAACATTACTTTGGTCCACAATCAAATTATAGAGGTCTTCAGTGAAAAAAAAGCTATAAAAAAGACAAGGAGCGTTATTAAAGTGATTATAAAGCCTTAAGGTTTTTCACCTTAATGCATTCTATGCAAAACAAATGTGAATATATATACAGTGGGGAAAGTATTCAGACCCCCTTAAATTTTTCACTCATTGTTATATTGCAGCCATTTGCTAAAATCATTTTAGTTCATTTTTTTCCTCAATGTACACACAGTACCCCATATTGACAGAAAAACACAGAATTGTTGACATTTTTGCAGATTTATTAAAAAAAGAAAAACTGAAATATCACATGGTCCTAAATATTCAGACTCTTTGCTGTGACAATCATATATTTAACTCAGGTGCTGTCCATTTCTTCTGATCATCCTTGAGATGGTTCTACACCTTCATTTAAGTCCAGCTGTGTTGATTATACTGATTGGACTTGATTAGGAAAGCCACACACCTGTCTATATAAGACCTTACAGCTCACAGTGCATGTCAGAGCAAATGAGAATCATGAGGTCAAAGGAACTGCCTGAAGAGCTCAGAGACAGAATTGTGGCAAGGCACAGATCTGGCCAAGGTTACAAAAACATTTCTGCTGCACTTAAGGTTCCTGAGAGCACAGTGGCCTCCGTAATCCTTAAATGGAAGACGTTTGGGATGACCAGAACCCTTCCTAGAGCTAGCCGTCCAGCCAAACTGAGCTATCGGGGGAGAAGAGCCTTGGTGAGAGAGGTAAAGAAGAACCCAAAGATCACTGTGGCTGAGCTCCAGAGATGCAGTCGGGAGATGGGAGAAAGTTGTAGAAAGTCAACCATCACTGCAGCCCTCCACCAGTCAGGGCTTTATAGCAGAGTGGCCCGATGGAAGCCTCTCCTCAGTGCAAGACACATGAAAGCCCGCATGGAGTTTGCTAAAAAACACCTGAAGGACTCCAAGATGGTGAGAAATAAGATTCTCTGGTCTGATGAGACCAAGATAGAACTTGTTGGTCTTAATTCTAAGCGGTATGTGTGGAGAAAACCAGGCACTGCTCTTCACCTGTCCAATACAGTCCCAACAGTGAAGCATGGTGGTGGCAGCACCATGCTGTGGGGGTGTTTTTCAGCTGCAGGGACAGGACGACTGGTTGCAATCGAGGGAAAGATGAATGTGGCCAAGTACAGGGATATCCTGGACGAAAACCTTCCCCGGAGTGCTCAGGGCCTCAGACTGGGCTGAAGGTTTACCTTCCAACAAGACAATGACCCTAAGCACACAGCTAAAATAATGAAGGAGTGGCTTGACAACTCCGTGACTGTTCTTAAATGGCCCAGCCAGAGCCCTGACTTAAACCCAATTGAGCATCTCTGGAGAGACCTAAAAATGGCTGTCCACCAACATTTACCATCCAACCTGACAGAACTGGAGAGGATCTGCAAGGAGGAATGGCAGAGGATCCCCAAATCCAGTTGTGAAAAACTTGTTGCATCTTTCCCAAAAAGACTCATGGCTGTATTAGATGAAAAGGGTGCTTCTACTAAATACTGAGCAAAGGGTCTGCATAATTAGGACCATGTGATATTACAGTTTTTCTTTTTTAATAAATCTGCAAAAATGTCAACAATTCTGTGTTTTTCTGTCAATATGGGGTGCTGTGTGTACATTAATGAGGAAAAAAAATGAACTTAAATGATTTTAGCAAATGGCTGCAAGATAGCAAAGTGTAAAAAATTTAAGGGGGTGTGAATACTTTCCGTTCCCACTGTATATATAAAATGACAAGTGATGGCGCCAAAAATTGTGAATGGTAATGAGTGAAGCTGCCCCTTTAAGAATTGATAAATCACTCTGGATAAGTGAAAAAATTAAAGAAAGAAAGGTACGGCGCTCTCATATACTAAGAAAAAAACCTTAATCATTCAACATAAGTGAGAAATTCATAAAGAGCTTATAATGATAAAGTTCATCATCAATCCATAAAAAAGAGTTAAAAAATTAATGATATAGTCCAAAGGAAATTCTTCAATATATCTTCACAGAAAAAGTCCAATCACCGTGATCCAAAGAAAGGTACAGAAACAAATGATATGCTTCAGATAGTGCTCCACCACAAATTGTGCATAAGAAATACAAACTCACCAGAACTTTAAAGTAAATAAACCTTGTAGCAATATTGGATTTCTTTCAACCAGCAGCATACTGTATGTTGGAAACGATACCTCTAAGCCACATAACTCTAAGTCCATATACAGTATCTCACAAAAGTGAGTACACCCCTCACATTTTTGTAAATATTTTATTATATCTTTTCATGTAACAACACTGAAGAAATGACACTTTGCTATAATGTAAAGTAGTGAGTGTACAGCTTGTATAACAGTGTAAATTTGCTGTCCCTTCAAAATAACTCAACACACAGCCATTAATGTCTAAACCGCTGGAAAAAAAAGTGAGTACACCCCTAAGTAAAAATGTCCAAATTGGGCCCAATTAGCCATTTTCCCTCCCTGGTGTCATGCGACTCCAGTTAGTGTTACAAGGTCTCAGGTGTGAATAGGGAGCAGGTGTGGTAAATATGGTGTTCTCGCTCTCATACCGGTCACTGGAAGTTCAACATGGCACCTCATGGCAAAGAACTCTCTGAGGATCTGAAAAAAAAGAATTATTGTTCTACATAAAGATGGCTTAGGATATAAGAAGACTGTCAAGACCCTGAAACTGAGCTGCAGCACAGTGGCCAAGACCATACAGCGGTTTAACAGGACAGGTTCCACTCAGAACAGGCGTCGGCATGGTCGACCAAAGACATTGAGTGCACGTGCTCAGCATCATATCCAGAGGTTGTCTTTGGGAAATAGACGTATGAGTGCTGCCAGCATTGCTGCAGAGGGTGACGGGGTTGGGGGGTCAGCCTGTCAGTGCTCAGACCATACGCCGCACACTGCATCAAATTGATCTGCATGGCTTGTTGTCCCAGAAGGAAGCCTCTTCTAAAGATGATGCACAAGAAAGCCTGCAAAAAAGTTTGCTGAAGACAAGCAGACTAAAGACGTGTATTACTAAACCATGTCCTGTGGTCTGATAAGACCAAGATAAACTTATTTGGGTCAGATGTTGTCAATCATGTGCGGCGGCAACCAGGTGAGGAGTACAAAGACAAGTGTGTCTTGCCTACAGTCAAGCATGGTGGTGGGAGTGTCATGGTCTGGGGCTGAAAGAGTGGTGCTGGCACTAGGGACCTACAGTTCTTTGAGGGAACCATGAATGCCAACATGTACTGTGATATACTGAAGCGGAGCATGATCTCCTTCCTTCGGAGACTGGGCCGTAGGGCAGTATTCCAACATGGTAACGACCCCAAACACACCTCCAAGACGACCACTGCCTTGCTAAAGAAGCTGTGGGTAAAGGTGATGGACTGGCCAAGCATGTCTCCAGACCTAAACCCTATTGAGCATCTTTGGTGCATCCTCAAACGGAAGGTGGAGAAGCGCAAGGTCTCCAACATCCTCCAGCTCTGTGATGTCATCATGGAGGAGTGGAAGAGGACTCCAGTGGCAACCTGTGAAGCTCTGGTGACCTCCATGCCCAACAGGGTTAAGGCAGTGCTGGAAAATAATGGTGGACACACAAAATATTGACACTTTGGATCCAATTTGGACATTTTCACCTAGGGGTGTACTCACTTTTGTTGCCAGCGGTTTCAACATTAATTAATTATTTTGAGGGGACAGCAATTTTACACTGTTATACAAGCTGTACACTCACTACTTTACATTGTAGCAAAGTGTCATTTCTTCAGTGTTGTCACATGAAAAGATAGAATAAAATATTTTAAAAATGTGAGGGGTGTACTCACTTTTGTGAGATACTGTATGCTGCTAGTTGAAAGAAATCCAATATTGCTACAAGGTTTAATTACTTTAACGTTCTGGTGAGTTTGGATTTCTTATGCACAATTTGTGGTGGAGCACCATCTGAAGGATATAATTTGTTTCTGTACCTTTCTTTGGATCACGGTGATTGGACTTTTCATGTGAAGATATATTGAAGGATTTTGTTTGGACTATATAATACATTTTTGAATTTGTCACTTATGTTGAATGATTAAGGTTTTTTCTTAGTACATGAGAGGGTCATACCTTTCTTTCTTTTTTTTCACATTCTATGCATAAGCCTAGGTTAAATCACATGCCAAATCGGCGGCTTTTGCCAGCAATGGCACCATCCAAATCGGTGCGCAGCCGACTTTGTGGCATCGCACCAATTCCCAAGAGAAGTTTCTGTACTACTTTTGGCGACTTCGGGTGCGATTTAAATAGGCTTGAATGGAGGAGAAGATTTGGATGCCGCACAGCGAATGTAGTCAAAAAACGTCACTTTATTGAAAAAATGGGATCATCAAAATAACAAGACTGTCATGCAGAAAGTACAGGTAAGCTGACGCGTTTCGCACTCAGGACTGAGTGCTTACTCATAGCTATGAAATCTTCTCCTCCATTCAAGCCTGCTTTGCCTAGCATTCAGCCAGCACCTGGAGCTCTTCTGCTCTGAAACTTCCACTTATACCTGGGTCAGTGTCAGCCTGAGCGGTGGAAACACTTTCTTTGCTTGTCTGCATCTAAGGATGCGATTTAAATAGACATCTGTGCAGGAACCTGCAGGATTACCGCTGCTGTCAATCAATAGCTGTGACATGGGTGGCAATGGATGTAGGAGTGGGACTTGGAAGCAGCCCGCACAGGTGCTCCCATGGAAAGTGGCTTTCCGTGGGGTACCCGATGAAGGGGGGGCCTGGAGAGCTGGCAAGGCACCCCAGAAGAGGATTGGGGCTGCTCTGTGCGTTATTGCACAGAGCAGGTAAGTATAGGCATGTTTCTTTGTTTTTTTAAATCGAACGTTTACAACCACTTTAAGTTGGCTGTTCCCATGAGAGAGAAAGAATATATATCTTGGGGTAGCCAATTAGGGATTTCAAGCTCCCCTGGAAGGCTACTATGGGCTCTGTGTTCCTGCACTCAAATTCTTGGTGGCTGCGGTTGCATTAAGCTACTAGCGCTACTCTGTTTCCCCTAAAATAAGACCTAGCGTGACTGTCGGCGATGGCTTCAATATAAGCCCTACCCCCCAAATAAGCCCTAGTTAAAGTCTTTGTGGGTCTTATTTTCAGGGTAGGGCTTATTTTCGGGGAAACAGGGTAGGGCTTATTTGGAGGGTAGGGCTTATATTGCAGCCATCACCGACAATCACGCTAGGTCTTATTTTAGGGGAAACAGGGTAGCCACCTCACCAGCTTATACTGCACTACTGGTGCTTGCCACTTCACCATGAGATACTGCAGTGCTGATGTGTAAAAGGTCAGGATGTACAACGCTGCTGCTCCTTGTCAGATCCTAAAAAGTAGTGCAGAGCTAGTACTTGCACCCTGCTGCATCTGAGCATAATCATGTGTGTCTAGCACTTCAGCAACATGGCGGTCAGGTACGCCTGGATTTAGCAGGGACCTCTTTACCATTGCCCAAGCTAGGTGTTAGGGTGCTGCTTTCTACATGTTTGTGTTCTGAGTCGGGCTCTCATAGTGAGGTCTCCCCTTCACTGTCATGCTGAGAATCCTGTACGCCTCCTCCCTAGTGTACTTTTCTTTGGGAACTAACTTTGAGTCCTGGTTCACATTGCAGCGATTTGACATGTCAATGGCACTGTCCGAACCGGTGCAACGCTACATTCTTGGTGCTGCTCCAATTCCCAAAAGTAGTTTCTGTACTACTTATGGTGACTTCGGGGTACGATTTCAATAGACATCAGTGCAGAAACCCGCACCAATGTCTCTGAAATCGCCCCCGAAGTCAGGACTGACATGTGGGAATGAAATCGTGTGCGTTTAGCTGAACTCGTACAATTTTATTCCCACTGTCAGTGTGAACCAGGGCTAAAGGTACCGTGCGTGACTATGGCAAAAATAGCTCTATAAATGTTAGTGTTAAACATGTCCACTGTCATATATGATCCATACACAATTTTTTGTTTATTTAAATATTAACGCAGCTCCAGGTTCCATGGCTGAGTCAATATTACGGGATAATATACACATGTGTTCCAATCGATAAAACTAAAAGTCTGGATTCCTGATTGGAGTGCAATGCACTGTTTGTCTGCATAAGTCCTGACTTTGGGGAGATTTCCTCTCACTTCCTGTTGTATCTCTGGGACAGGAAGTGAAGGGATATCTCCCCAATAGAACATAATTCCTCTAAGCGGCAGGGAAACGTTTAGGTCTTCGCGATCCTTTCTAAGCCAAAAACCCCTCCAGCATTGCCCTGAGCAGCATCCTCTATCCCTATCACACGATAATATCCAGAAGAGGTTTCCCATGTAGCTCTCAGCCTCCTACACACTCTGACAGCTGTTTACTAAGGTACACCGTGTCTCCCGGGAGGGGGTTCTGATGTCATCGGTCAGCGCCAGAACGTAGATGACGTGCTCGCGGAGCGCCGCCCACCAGTTCCTATTAGCAGTGATTCCGCAATGGAATCGAACCGGGACGAGGCGGAGCGCTGTATATCCATCGCGCTGAACGCCATCAAGAGCCAGAAGGCGGAAAAGGCCTTGCGGTTTCTGGAGAAGGCTCAGCGGCTCTTCCCCACGGACAAGGCGAGAGGTAACGACGGGGAGCGGAGAAGCGGCTCAGGGCGGTGTGGGGGGAGGGCGGCTGGCTCTGGGACAGCTGTGGCGTCACATCTCGGGTCGCGCATGCGTACAAGAAGCATGTGGTGAGGGGAATTGTGGGAGATGTAGTATTGTGTGTGTGTACAGAATGAGGGATATCACTGATAGCGGCTGTCATTCCCGTCCTCCGCGGTCCCGGGCGGTGTGCCTGTGACTCGGGGATGTGTGCAGTGTGACCCCCGGGATCCCTGGTCCTGTGTGACCTGTGCTAGCCGTGTGTGTAGCCTGCTGAGAGGACTACAGGGTGGAAATATGGCGGCGGACAGCTGTATTCTGGGGCCGGTGTCTATAGGATGGAGCTCTGAGGGGATATTGTGCTGACAGGGAGGGGAGGACGGCTAAGAGCCCCAAATAATCCCGGAGGACAGGCCTGGTCACCGGGGAATGGTCATGTCATCCGCCTGTGTGCTACAGTGCAGGAGAAATACAGGGACAGGATGGAGACCTGGACTACAACCCCCACAATGCACTGCGGGCACCGAGACAGCCAGCCTAATACAGCAAAATGACAAGAGGGGGGCCTACTGACCGGGGGCACCCAGCTCTCACTGTCAGTGTACCCCCTCCTCTCTCATAGGGTATACTGACTCCTCACCCATGGGGTGTACCAAGCTGGGGGGGTTGGTGTACCAATCCATCACCCAGGGGGGTGGTGTACAGACTCTTCAGTCAAAGGGTGTACTAAGCTGGCACCTATGGTGGGGGTAGTCAGTGCCGTGCCCTCACCCATGAGGATGGTGTATGGACTTTATCTGTGTGCTGTACTAGGCCGTCACTTAATGGCGGTATATCAACTTTTCACTCGTATGTATAATATATATCTCTACATAAATTGGCCAACATATAACAAAAATAGAGTGTACCAAACCATCACTTTTTTGTGCAGGTGTACTGACTTCACTTATAGTGTGCCGGTTAACCACTGATGCGGCTAAGCCAGAGGCGTAACTAGAATCTTTAGGGCCCCAGTGCAGGAAACCATGAAGGGCCCCCACCAGGGGCATTGCTAGGTCTACAAAAGATCTCGGGCTAGAGCCCATAGCAGCGAAGTAAAGAAAGTCATAAGCTTGGACGGGCATACGCATGTATATTATATATATATATATATATATATATATATATATATATATTCTCCCAAAAGTGAGTACACCCCTCACATTTTTGTAAATATTTTATTATATCTTTTCCACTTTGCTACAATGGAAAGTAGTGAGTGTACAGCTTGTATAACAGGGTAAATTTGCTGTCCCCTCAAAATAACTCAACACACAGCCATTAATGTTGAAACCGCTGGCAACAAAAGTGAGTACACCCCTAAGTGAAAATGTCCAAATATTTTGTGTGGCCACCATTATTTTCCAGCACTGCCTTAACCCTCTTGGGCATGGAGTTCACCAGAGCTTCACAGGTTGCCACTGGAGTCTTCCACTTCTCCATGATGACATCACTGAGCTGGTGTATGGTAGAGACCTCGCATTCCTCCACCTTCTGTTTGAGGATGCCCCCCAGATGCTCCATAGGGTTTGGGTCTGCAGACAAGCTTGGCCAGTCCATCACCTTTACCCTCAGCTTCTTTAGCAGGGCAGCGATCATCTTGGAGGTGTGTTTGGGGTTGTTATAATGTTGGAATACTGCCCTGTGGCCCAGTCTCTGAAGGGAGAGGATCATGCTCTGCTTCAGTATGTCACAGTACATGTTGGCATTCATGATTCCCTCAATAAACTGTAGCTCCCCGGTGTTGGCAGCACTCATGCAGCCCCAGACCATGACAATCCCACCACCATGCTTGACTATAGGCAAGACACACTTGTCTTTGTACTCCTCACCTGGTTGCTGCCACATACGCTTGACACCATGTGAACCAAATATGTTTATCTTGGTCTCATCGCCACAGGACATGGTTCCAGTAATCCATGTCCTTAGTCTGCTTGTCTTCAGCAAACTGTTTGCGGGCTTTCTTGTGCATCATCTTTAGAAGTGGCTTCCTTCTGTGACGACAGCCATGCAGACCAATTTGATGCAAGGTGTGGCAGCGACTGCAGCAACTCCTATAGTTCCGCCACTGGGCTAAGCAGTCATTATCACAAGCAGCCAGGAGACCCGTGCGACCAGCTGGAACGTCCACAAGCTGGCTGGAGACCCAAACAAAGGTAACCAGGAAGCGATGTCATGACATCACTTCTGGATTGGTGGCATTCTAAAAGCAGCAGTTTTAAAAAATAGAAAGTATTCAAAAACGCAGATCTTGACGTTTTGAATACTTTTAAGTGCAGTGGAGGGGTTTGGGGTCCCTCCATAAAGGGTACCTATCACTGCCTATTACCGTCACAAGGCATGTTTACATGCCTTGTGACAGCAATAAAAGTGATTAAAAAAATGTAAAAGGACAGTGTAAAAATCAAAACTTAAAATTTACAGAATATTGGTCTTAAAGGCAGCCGAAAAATTGGCATCGGCCCTGAAAAAACGATATTGGTCGATCCCTAGTTCCGGTGTACCAAGCCACCACTTGGGTGTAGATGTACTTAGCCTTCACTCATAGGGTATACCAAGCCATAAAGACTGTCAGAGGAATCCGCGCTTAGGATGTTTACAACTGCTGTCTCCCTGTGAAAAGGTTCCACCTAGGTGAAACCCAATCAAAGTATATTCCCTATTTTGTTTTTTATACCAAGCCATCACTTACTGACCCTACACTCCAAAGGGTGTATAAAACAATCACTTTTGTGTAGGTGTACTGACTTCACTTATAGGGTGCCGGTGTACTGACCCTTCCCCCCTCATAGGGTGTACCAAACCATTACCTTTGCGACAAAGTGTTGAGACATCAGTCACAGTGAAGGGTTGTTCTGAGCTGTCACCAACAGGGCAGGAAGAGGAAGACTTTGATCTTGGTGGGAGCGGTGGGCTGCAGAGTCATCCAGAATGGACCATCCTCTTTTTGTGTATTGTGGTGAGATCCAATCTCATTTTAGTTATAGGAGGAGTCTAACGGGCCGAGTCACCTCTGCCACCTCCTGATATCTCTTTGGGGTTTGTCTATACAAAGGTCCTCTATCCTGGCTATAAGCCTTACCACTGTGAACTCCCACTTTCGTGCTCATACAATATTTGAGGGAACCCATCAAGACAGATATTTGAAAGCTGTTTTGTTAATGTAGAACGCCAGCCAAAAATAAGAAAAAGATGAATAGCCCATTAACAGATACAATAAATAAACCCAGATTCAATCCAGAGTTTTCCCCCTCAGTACATTTTTTTTTTTTTTTTTTTTTGTATACCAAAAGATGTCCTCAGTCTGATGGCCAGCATCATTCACCTCACTTCCTCTAAGTCCCAGTTGTCCTGGACCCACCTTACACTGTTACTGGACAGTGAAAGGAGAAGCAGCACAGTGATGAGCTCATCTCTCTGTCACTCTGCTCTCTTCCTGTCAGCATTCTTCTTGTCAGCATATTAACCGATTGGCTGCTCCTGCTTGTTCCTTTCACATTCCATCCCTGCTATATACGGGGGCTGCAAGAGACTAATACCAGGTTATATTCAGATACTTGCATGGTTTAGCTTTACTAAATACATGTGATGATGTGTTATTGATTGTAGAGCTGCGTTGACTTGTGTCTTTTATCTGCTTGGAATTCAGTTTTAATATAAATGCAAGCTCTGAACTGCGATTCTCTTCCTTCTTTTGCTAAACTGAATCCTCAACCTGGAACAAGTGTGTGTGCATACCCTGACACTTCTCTGGCTGCCGACTCGTACCAGGTCAGTGTCTTACCGAAGTGAGGATGACAGCCTCTGAGCCTGCAACTTAGCAATGGCTGCTTCCATCAATTTTTTTCTTAAAGTGATCGACTAAACATTTTAAAGCCCAACTCATATTGTCCAGACCCAGGAATTCAAGTGCAGAAATGTCCCTACTGTGGTCACAGGTGGATACAAGGAACCATGAGGGCTGCAGCAGTCATGGATGAAATGTTGTATTTGTTATCACCTCTGCACAACTTCTCTGTGAAAAATACGCAGGACAGGGCTCACAACACTGATTGTGATTTTTAGTTCAGCAGATGCACTGTGTTGTCAGCTCAAACCAGAACTTAGGAGCTGAATGCATTTCTGGCACAAACAACTGGATTTTTCTGTACTTGTCTGATACACGATTGCACACAGAAGAATGCAATCCCATCTGACTCACTGCTCAAGACTTGCTCTTTCTTTGGTCTCCGGACTCTAGGTTCAAGAAGTCTGCCCTCACTTGTTGTAAGTTACAAATTAATAGATAAGAAGCGCGCCCCAACCTGTGCTCTTCTGAGTTACTTTATTGGATCATCCATAGTAGATATACAGTACATCCATGGTATTTTCCAGCTTATCAGCACAAAAAGCTGTTTCAACAATTTGCTTTAAAACAGGTTTTTGTTGCATGTGTTGTAGAGCTGCACGATTCTGGATAAAACGAGAATCACAATTTTTTTTGCTTAGAATAAAGATCACAATTCTCGGCGTAACATCATCTTTCACATTATACAAAAAAAATGGGCTATCTTTAGGCCTCATGTACACTGCTTCTGGTAAACAGATGTTCAGAGGCAGTTAGCTGCTTTTTTCAACTGCCCCTAAACTCATCCAATGTTCTCTTATGTATACATGTACACAGGTTCGTTTAATATCGTTTTTAGACAGTTGTGTTTATAGGCTTTTCTTTGAAGGCAAAAAAATGAGTTCAGATGCCAAATGCATTTCATTTACAGGTGTTTTTCATTTTTGGCCATTTTGAAATAAATACGAGAGAAAGAGAGAGAGAGAGAGAGAGATATCGATCCCCTTAAAAGCATGTTATGCATCGCAGTGCTTGTGCTGTATCATTTGGCCCCCTGTATCACCTGAAATACCTGGCTGATCCTACCAGTTTCTGCCCTCCCCGCTGTATATGTCTCCTGAGCCCTGACACCATGGTCAGATTACATGCCTCCATCATCCGCTGTGTCCTCTGTCCTCCTCTGTGCTTCCTCCCTGCCTGTCAGCTCCATGTCTGTCCCTGCCCCCTCTGCTCCGGCTGCTCTAATTACTATTAATTTCTCACACTATCCTCTTTGGTTATGTATGTAATGTCCCCCTGTGGTTGTGCTTTATAAAAAATAATGCAGTATATACCTTGTTTACAGAGCGCTGATCTGACCCGCCGCGTCTCTCCTCTCTCGCATGACAGCTGCAGAGAGAGAGAGGCGGCAGGTCAGATCAGCGCTGATCAGCGCTCTGTAAACAAGGTATACACTGCGTTATTTTTATAAAGCACAATCACAGGGGGACATTACATACATAACCAGAGAGGATAGTGTAAAGTTACATTGGTGGGTTAACAACCACTGTAAGTGGTTAAACTTACCTCATGTACAGACGGAAGTTCATTCCTTTGATCTAAAAGAACCGAGGAATACATTGTTTCTCTTTATCGTTTTTTTTTTTTCCTTTTGACAGCTCTGGGCAGAGAACAGCTCTGCACTTGTTTAGCATGAATCGGGGAAATTCTGTATTAAGATTTTGAGGGGGGTTGAAGCGCGATCACAATTTTCTTAACGATTAATCTTGCAGCTCACTGCTAGACTAAGACCAGCCACAAACAGTGATTATTGCTAGCAGCTATAACAGCCGCTAGCGATGATTGCATGTAAAATCCGGCAGGCTGGATTGATCAACATGGCTCTAATCTCATCCGGTTCCTGCTGAACCGCCCGAGATTCGAACCAGTTTCTATGGCTGGTGTCCTGTCGAGAAAGGTCCCCCTGTCGGATAGTGTCCACCCTGTACTGCGCAGCACGGAGGATAAAGGAGACACCAAAAGTCTCAGAACATGAACAGCTGTTCATCAGCTGTACACGGCGCCTGCGCAATTGAGACTACATTGTGCCACACGCTCCCGCGCGCTTCCAATGCTCGTGCAACTCTGCAAGGGGCAGGTGTAGGGACGGATGCATACAAAAGAGGCCGCATGATGGGCAGAGCTCATACGATCCGCCCCTTACATGCCCCTTTGAGAAATCCACCCTCATCGTATGAGCTCTGCCCATCATGCGGCCTCTTTATGCATCCGCCCCTTGCAGAGTTTTACGAGCATCGGGAGAGTGTGGCACAATGTCGTCTTAATTGTGCAGGCGCCGTGTACAGCTGATGAACAGCTGTTCATGCTCAGGACTTTCGGCGTCTCCTTTGTCCTCCGTACTGCACAAGTGCTGCGGCTGCGCAGTATAGGGCGGACACTAGGGCTGAAATAACTAATCGATTAATCGACAACTAATCGATTATGAAATTAATCGATTACTATTTTCATAATCGATTAATCGGCCAGTAACATAATGGGGTTAAAAAAAAACTAAAACGAGCCCTTTATAGTATAAAAGGAGCAAATAAATCGCTACTGTAGATGTTACTTTCACAGTTCTACAGTAAAAAAAAATAACCCCTTACAATAGTGATTATCTGAATTTTTTTTTTTTTGTACTATAAAAGGCTAATTTTAGTTTTTTAACCCCATTATGTTACTAAACGTCTTAGACCTGGTTCACATTTATGTGTTTTTTGGTGCTTTTTTGCAGAAGCGCACTGCAGTTCATTAACATGGTTTCCCATTGGACACATTCACATCTATGCTTTTTTCAGCCGCTGCGCATTTGGAAAGGGTCAGGCACTTTTTTTTTAAACGCAAAAACGGTGCTTTTTTGGTTCAATATACTTCAATGGAGAAGCTGCAGAAAAGCATTTAATGCGTTTTTGCAGCAATTTGTGTTTTTTAATCTGCCCAACAACAAATTGGGCAAAAAAAAAATGCAAAAACGCAAATCGCCGCAAAATCACGTGCGCAAAAATAAAAAAACACACAGCAAAAAGCATTGCAGAAACAGATCAAAAGCAAACTGCATAGGTGTGTAGCGAGACTTATTCTGGCCACACAGATCAATTTTCAGACGAGAATATTCAGACGAAAAATCTTTGTACATTCGCTGAATGAAAGAATGTTGTTTGAAATTTTCACTTGTTTTTAAAATGAATGAAATTTCTGAACGAAAACCACATACACTGTCTGATAATTCCTTTGACCGAGAAGTTTTCTATTTCCAAATTTTCCCGTCACTGTGGTTGAAAATGAACGTCGACTTGACCCCACTAACGATTAGAAAATCGAACGAATGTTCTTAAAATGAATTTTTTTTTTGAAGGAAGACATTTCATCTCTGAGTCTGATAATATTTATCAGATTCACCCTTTAATAGTATGTACAGTATATCACTTCTGTCTGTTATTCTCAGAGTGCATTAGATATTTTGCTCCCTAACCATATAGTTGGTTATTTATATTTACCACTTCATAGAGATATTTAAGAATACATTGCCTTTTTTTAAAACTTTACATATAAACGAAATCAATTTTTAAGGTTATTAACCGATTAATCGAAACAATAATCGGCCAACTAATCGATTATGAAAATAATCGTTAGTTGCAGCCCTAGCGGACACTATACCCAACGGGGGACTTTTCTCGGCAGAACACCAGCTTTAGGCACACTTGCAAAAGTGTGGTCACTAAGGCCCCTTTCACACGGGACGGATCCGTGTTGATCCGCCCCGTGTTTATCCGCTGCTCAGCGGGGATCGCTCCACTTTCCCCAGCTGAGCAGGCAGATGACAGGGCGGGACCCGCACACTGTGCAGGGACCGCCCTGTCAGATCTCCGCTCTCCCCTATGGGGGATCGGAGGAACACGGACCGTCTGTCCGTGTTCATCCGATCCGCTCTGTAGACGGATAGAAAAATAGGATTTTCTTCCGTCCGCAGAACCGGACGAGAGCGGAGCCGGACAACATCGGGTGTTAGCGGATGTACATCCGCTGACACCCGCTATCCCATAGGGATGCATGTATGTCCGTATTTCATCCGAAAACGGATGGATGAAATACGGACATACGGTCCGCACGTGTGAAAGGGGCCTAACTCTACCAGAGTTCCTATCTTGGGACATATATAGCAATGAGTAAACTGAAAGCAAAGTTGCCTTGGGAGATATCCTCTTCCCCTTTTTTAAAGGTGCAGAGACACACCATAAGGACTTACTTAATGGTAGTTAAAGACTTACAGAGTGAAAGTAAAAATGGCAAACTAATGTAAGGTGCACATGGTCTTTTCTACTTTGTATAAACACTGGATAGTCTCCCCCAGAAGCGCACAAAAGGCCTGTACTAGACCAAAAAGTCTCTGAGACCCTGTGAATAGAGCTGCAGATAGCCTGTAGTCACTACCTGTTTGTTCTCTTTTTTTTTTTTTTTTTTTTTGTAACCCCAGAAAACTGTGTACTATCTTACTAGTTTCAGTGTGTAATTTGGAAACCTTTATCTACACTGTCCGAAAAACTTCAGTAAAATAGTTTGCAGGACAATACACAAGAGAAAATACAGTTGCAGTCCCTCGATCATGTGCTTTTTCAGTTTTATGATTGCGCCCGCCAAGCAGGACCGATTAAAGTGAATGAGGCTGATATGCAAGTGACCTGCAACCTTGTGTAGTACATGCTTTAACCCCTTGGACCCCAGCACAAGTATTCAGTTCCTGGGCAATTGCAGAATGGCCCCATTTACTTGAATGGGTTGCAGGTGACAGGGGGTATTATTCCTGCTGCAGCATGTGTAAGCACTTAGCTGCTGCCTCTGCAATAAAAGGGGATAGAGATTGGGGGCGGTAAAACCACAACTCAACTGCAGGGTTTCATCACCCCCAACCTCACTTGTGAACGAGCCCTTACAGTACTGCCGCTGAATGCAACCAAGGGCTCATTCACAAGTGCTGCGATCTGCTTGACAGATGGGGAGGGGATGATCTGTAGCCTCCTCACTACCTGTTTTAAACCTATAAATGCTGTGCAATGCACACGATTGCAGTGCATTGTATGGCAATTCTAGGTTTAAATCAGGCGGTGAGGAGGCTACATTGTGCCTGGTGATATTTGACTTCTATCTTATTCAGGTAGCTCTCCACCTTTCTAAGGTTGCCTACCCCTGGTTTATAGCAATGGTCCTGAGATACAGCAGCTTTTGTGGTTGTGTAGCCAAATCTTTGCCCTTCATGATGGCCAAGCTTTGATGCCATCATCTACAATTCTGTAGAACACACATTCCATTATAGGATAGTTGTCCCCAAGTGGTGACTGTACAGGGACAAAGCAAGGTAATGGCGCGTGTGCGTGGCCAGCACTATAATTTTGGAACTTATTTCTACCCTACAGTTTAACTCCAGGCAAATGGATAAATACACAATTGAAACACAAGTTATCTGTCTTGCCTGACAAATTATGTTATTCTTTCCAGCCAGTCTTGTCACTCAAGCTGGCCATAGACCTGTGTAGACATCAACCTGTGTAGGTGTAGTCATGTCAGTGTCTATAATTTTCCCATATCCCTGTATATTATGTTCTTTAAGATGCACATCCAAGAATCTTTTAAAAATATCCATACTCCCCGCTGCCACCACCAATTTTGGAAAAGAGTTCCACATTCTGACCGCCCTGACAGTGAAAAACCACCTGTGCAGTTTAACCACTTGCTTACCGGGCACTTAAACCCCCCTCCTATCCAGACCAATTTTCAGCTTTCAGTGCTGACGTACTTTGAATGACAATTGCGCGGTCATACAACACTGTACCCAAATGAAATTTTTATCATTTTTTCCCCACAAATAGAGCTTTCTTTTGGTGGTATTTGATCACCTCTGCGATTTTTATTTTTTGTTAAAAAAATTTAAAAAGACCGAATTTTTAAAAAAAAAATTATTTTTTTTTTATATTTTGTTATAAAAATTTTTAAAAGGGTAATTTTTCTCCTTCATTGATGTACGTTGATGAGGCGGCACCAATGGGCACTGATAGGTGGCAGTGATGGGCACTGATAGGTGGCAGTGATGGGCACTGATGGGTGGCAGTGATGGGCACTGATTGGTGGCAATAATGGGCACTGATCTTGTACACTGCTAGGTGGCACTGATTGGCACCACTGGTGGGCATTGTTAGGTGGCAATGGTGGGCATTGATAGGTGGCACTTATGGGCATTGATACGTGGCACTGGTGGGCACTGTGGGCACTGTGATGTTGCAATGTAATGTGGCACTGGCAGGGGGTACTGGTGGCACAATTGAGGCACAATTGAGGCATTATTGCCTCCTCCTCTTCGGGACCGATGTCCCTTGCTGCTGAGCCGGTGATCGGCTTTTTTTTCTCCTCGCACTGTCAGCGCGAGGAGAAAAAAAAAACGATCACAGAGCTTTTGTTTTGATCATGTGATCAGCTGTCATTGGCTGACAGCTGATCACATGGTAAGGGGCCGGGACCGGCCCCTTACTTGGATCGGTGATCACCCGAGTCTCAGTGACTCGTGATCACAGTGCGCTCCACGCGCGCCCTGCAGGGCGCGCGCAGGGCACGTGCACAGGGGAGGCCGTCATATGACGGCCTCCCGGGAATGCAGGTCCGCGCTGTAGCCGTCATTCGGCTATAGCGCGGATAGCAAGCGGTTAAACACTTGCCACCCGCCCACCGTCAAATGACAGTTGGGCGGTGCGGCTCTCGTTATTGGTGGACGTCATATGACGGCCTCCCAGAACGACTGCTCTCGCGCGCCGATCGCAGCTGCGACTCTTTAACCATGTGATTGGCTATGTCCAATCACAGCCGGTCACATGTAAACACGGAGATGCCGGTAATTGGCGCTCCTCGCCTCAGACTGACAGAGTGTGAAGAGAGGGGAGCCGATCAGCAGCATTTCCACACGGGAAAGCTAGGTATGTAATCGGGGCACAGATCATCAGTGCCCTGATTACAATGAGTGCCCACCAGTGCCAGCAATCAGTGGCCATTAGTGATGCCAGTCAGTGCTGACTATCGGTGCTGCCCGTCAATGCTCATCACTGCCACCTATCTGTGCCCAGTGCCACCTATCATTGTCCATAAGTGTGGCATATTCATACCTCCTCATCAGTGCCCATCAGTGAAGGAGAAAAGGTACTTATTTACAAAATTTACTGACAGAAACTAAGAAAAACTTTATTTTTTTTTCAGAATTTTTGGTCCTTTTTTTTTCCTAAAAAGAAGAAACAAAAAACAAAAAATAAACCCAGGAGTGATTAACCTCCCTGGCGGTATGATTATTTCAGATTTTTGATGCTGAAAGCAGTACAATTATTTTGCATGGAAATTTGGTGTTTTATATTGTAGGCCTGTAATCTTAAATTTTTAAATCTGTCCAAACAAGAGTCTAGTAGACATCCCGGGTATGATAAAGTTTGAAAAACGAAATCATAAATTATAATATAAATGACTATAATAATTATAACAAATATTATAATAATAATATTAATAATAATAATAATAATAATGATTCAATAATGTAATCAAATCAAAAACACTGACATTTGCTCAGTTGCAGAATTGTCGCTGTCATTACTTTCAGTGTTTGATGACGGATTTCCCCACAAATCGATATCGTTCAATTCTGCAAGTGATTCTAATTTATTATCGTTTTTTTTCCAGCTGGTCTAAAACCACTTTTGATGTAAAGGGATGGTTTTGGTTGCTATGGACAATCTCCAGTTTCCAGGCAGAAAGAACAGTATTTATGATATAAAACTGCATGCAAAAAAAAAACTGGACAAACCACTAGGGACAAAAGGGATGTGAAAATAAATTGATACAGTAATGTAATCTGTAAGATTACAGGGTACTGTATATGTATTGTGTGTTTCACTTTTTGAATTTGGCGCCGTACTCTGTCCCCGTGCGTCGCAACTCTCGCAGGGAATGGAGCTCGGCTCCGTGATAAATCAAGCGGAGGACGGCTCGCTCACACAGCGGGGTGACATCGCAGGATCCTGGGGACAAGGTAAGTAACTTGTACCTGGATCCTGCGATGCAATCCTGAGTGTGGCTCGGGGTTACCACTTTTGGTACTGAAAATCCACCCCGAGCCACACTCGGGAATACCGCCAGGGGAGTTAAATACCACCAAAAGAAAGCTCTATTTGTGTTTAGAAAATAACAATTTCACATGGTTACAGTGTAGTATGACCGCCCAATTGTCATTCAAAGCGTCCCAGGACTGAAAGCTGAAAAATGTCGTGGGCAGAAAGGGGGTGCAAGTGCCCTGTATTGAGGTGGTTAAGGTTAAACTGCTTCTTCTCCAATCTCATTGTGTGGCCCCCGTGTCCTATTACACTCCTTGAGACTGAATAGTTTTTCTCCTATGCTGGGATCACGTTTGAGGTATTTGTATATCGCTATTACGTCGCCTCTCAAGTGTCGCTTCTCCAGCAAGAATAAATTTAGTGCATGTAGTTGCTCCTTGCAATTTAGGTCCTCTAGTCCCCTTATTAATTTAGTTGTACTCTCTCCAGTTCCAGCACATCCCTTCTGAGGACTGGTGACCAGAACTGGATGGATTACTCCAGATGTGGCCTAACCAGAGTTTTATAAAGTATCAGGTTTATCATTTTATACCTGGATAGACGGTTCAAATCTCAGCTGGTTCAGCAGGGCCCGGCCGAGATTCGAACCATGTAGAGCAGGCTGTGTATGTACCCAAGTTGATTGAAGCGAGCCCACGAGGGGCCCTCTTACAGGCGCCGTGTACAGCTGATTTACAACTATTCGGCTTCGCTATTACCGCCGGCTTGTACTGCGCAAGCGCTGCGCCTGCGCAGTACAGGGGGTCCTTATCCGCCATGGGGAACTTTCTCAGCAGAACACCGGCTTTGGGCACCCTTTCCATACATCAGACATATCTAAAATCTCAGTTTGGTCTACAGTTTTGTTGCCTGCCTCAGAACAAGCACTGCTTTTGGGACAGCAGCAGTGAGAACCTCTAACATTGAAAACAAAAAAAAACAAAAAAAAAAAAAATCCCTGCTTTACTTACAATAAACATGTTATTTTGGGGAGCTGCTACCAGCAATATGCCTGGTCACACCACATTCAATCAAAAATATGTGCAAAATAGTGAAGTTCTTTTACCAACAGGCTAATATGAAATCAATACTGTATTGTAAAAAATTAATCAAATATAGAATAAATAATAATAAAAACTGTTATACTATGTTTTACCACATTCATAAACAAATTAAATGTGGTAACATCGTTTTTATTATTCTGTATTCTGTATTTGATTAATCTTTTACACTATTTTATATTGGTCTGTTGGTGAAAGCACTTCACTATTTTGCGCATATTAACCTCCAACATTGTATGGAAGCTTCAGGCTTGCTTGGTAACCGTGATCCATACTGGAACTTTTTGTGGAAATTTGTGGAAACTGAAGGGGGGGGGCGCAACAGCGTGAGTCATGTAAAAGATCACTTGGCCTCATGCACGCAGGACGTTTAAAGAACGCCGGTGCTGCTGCCAGGAAAAAGCAGCGTTAAAAATGTGCTTTTAGCTGTGTTTTTTGAATAGCGTTTATGGGTGTTTTTCGTGTTTTTTGGCTTTTTCTCAGTAAAAACACTCCCTATAATGTCCAAACGCGGCTAACTGCTTGTTACAGCGTTTTTTCATTTTTACAGCTCCACAGCCTCTGCTCCTGAACGCACAGGCTGTCGTTTTTTTCTACTGCCCCTAAATGCTTATGCCTCCAAATGCCTCTGACAGTTTATGGGTACATGGACACATAGGCTAACATAGAGGGGCATTTAGAGGCAGTTAAAAGTCAGATGCCCCTAATAGCAGCTGTAAAAACCTCCTGTTTGCATGAGCCTGTACAGTACAGAAAGGAGCCCGCTGATAAGAACTGAACCAAGCTCACGGCTGCTATTACACTTTTATTCTTTGGATGAACCAAACATGGTTAACCAAAATTGGTTAAAGCCTAGGGGCAGCCAAAAAGAAAAAACTGAAAAATAAGCCCAGATAACATAATTTACAGTCAGTAGGATGTGTCCCTTGTGCTGGTGGGGCATGAACAGAGGAGGCAGCAGCACAAAGGACACATCTACTGGCTGTAAGTCATGTCCCTTGTGCTTATTTTTCTAGGGGGTTTTTTGTGTGCACTTAGGCTTTAACTAATTTGCCTAGACTAGGCATGTTTGGTTCGCCCAAAGGATTTTTTTTTACTTTGGCTGCACTTTAATGAAAAGAAAATGTAACTGCAGTTGTCTGTGATACACAGTACTTTACTTTCATCTAGGGCAGGGGTCTAAAAGTACCGACCCGTGGACCGGTTAAAAATGGCCCGCAGGCAGAGCCGATCCAGTTTGTCTTTTTGCCCTGCACCCAGGCACCGCAGAGGGGAAGGCGCCGAAGAGCTTTACCTCTCCATTTCCTCTGTATTCTCCTCTGCACGCTGCTGCAGCCCAGAGAGAGAACAGAGCGGAGGAAGGATCCGCTCATCGATCTGCCCATCGCCCTAGGCACTGACGATCGACCAGAGCCCCGATCCAGGGTCCTGCTGCCACCTCAGGGCGGGAGATTGTGTTCTCTGGGTCCCCTGTCACTAGGCCTGTGTGGAAGCCAGGAGGAGAGGACTTGAGAGGCAGATGATCCTGACTGTCAGGAGAGGTGAGCGAGCCATCACACTGAGGCAAAGTCCTTAGTGGGGTGACTGGGGTAGAAATTTGTGCAGTGTGGGGCTATTTGTGTGTGTGTGTGTGTTTGGGGGGGGGGTAATTATGGAGTGGGGGGAGGGGGGTATTTGCATTTGCTGACTCCAATGCTGGGAGTTAATAATGCGTTAGCTGACACCAGTGCTGGGGGTTAATAATGCGTTTGCTGACACCGGTGCTGGGTTTAATAATGCGTTTGCTGACACCGGTGCTGGGTTTAATAATGCGTTAGCTGACACCCGTGCTGGGTTTAATAATGCGTTTGCTGACACCGGTGCTGGGTTTAATAATGCGTTTGCTGACACCGGTGCTGGGTTTAATAATGCGTTTGCTGACAGGGGTGCTGGGTTTAATAATGCGTTTGCTGACACCGGTGCTGGGTTTAATAATGCGTTTGCTGACACTAGTGCTGGGTTTAATAATGCGTTTGCTGACACCAGTGCTGGGTTTAATAATGCGTTTGCTGACAGGGGTGCTGGGTTTAATAATGCGTTTGCTGACACTAGTGCTGGGTTTAATAATGCGTTTGCTGACACCGGTGCTGGGTTTAATAATGCGTTTGCTGACACCGGTGCTGGGTTTAATAATGCGTTTGCTGACACTAGTGCTGGGTTTAATAATGCGTTTGCTGACACCGGTGCTGGGTTTAATAATGCGTTTGCTGACACCGGTGCTGGGTTTAATAATGCGTTTGCTGACACCGGTGCTGGGTTTAATAATGCGTTTGCTGACACCGGTGCTGGGTTTAATAATGCGTTTGCTGACACCGGTGCTGGGTTTAATAATGCGTTTGCTGACACTAGTGCTGGGTTTAATAATGCGTTTGCTGACACCAGTGCTGGGTTTAATAATGCATTTGCTGACACCAGTGCTTGGGTATAGTATATTATTGCTGGTATAGTTTATTGTTTTTGAAGTTTTGAAAGTTTGCATGTGGCCCCCATGGGATATAAAAACTTGTCATGTGGCCCTCAGGCAATTTGAGTTTGAGACCCCTGATCTAGGGTTTACGTCTGCTATAATTTTGTGGCTACCTGAAATCCAGACAGATGAAAGTCTAAGGCCTCATTGTACACAGCTGCTGGTAAACGGACGTTCAGAGGCAGTTGGATGTTTTCTTCAACTGCCCCTGAACTCATTCAGTTATCTTATGTGTACATGTACACAGGTTCGTTTAACCACTTAAAGTGGTGTTCCGGCCGAAATTATACTTTTTAAAAAAAAATAACCCTAAAATACACAAGCTTAATGTATTCTAGTAAAGTTAGTCTGTAAACTAAGGTCTGTTTTGTTTATAGCAGTAGTTTGTTATTTTATAAACTTACAGCAGGCCGTGGCCATCCTTCCCAGAAGGCATTGACAACAGGAAATGATGCGATGGGTCACGGCCAGGGAGGAGGAAGTGAAAAATGAATACAGCAGATATACAGTAGGTGCTGAGAAAAAAAATGTAAAAATATCCAATTCGTTTACAGTGCACAGTTTAGTGAGGGATGCTGAAGAGTTGTACAAGTGGGTGGAACTCAACTTTAAGGACCGAGCCTCTTTCAGAGAATTGTTTACAATTAAAGTTTTTTTTGCTAGAAAATTACTTAGAACCCCCAAACATTATACATTTTTTCTCTAACACCCTAGAGAATAAAATGGCGGTCGTTGCAATACTTTCTGTCACACCGTATTTGCACAGCGGTCTTACAAGCGAAAATAATTTTTTTCCGCATTGAATTCCATGCAATACCGCATGCAGCCAGAGGCGGGGGGCGCCGGAGAGCATCGGAAAAGGTCCGAGCACACTTCGGCTGACTTCGGCAAACCTCAAAAAGACTCCGTACACCAGCCTTTCCGAGGTTTGCCGAGGTCAGCCGAACTGTCCTCGGGCCTTTCTGTGCATTTCCGAACGCCGACATCGGTGCTGTTCAGCTCCGGCACCCCCCACCTCAGGCCAAAAGCGGTGTGCAGTACAACACTCGCAAACCGAGTTAGGATTTTTAGAAATACAGTGCTCGTTTTGCGAAATGCTCGATAACCGCGTTACTCGCAAACCGAGGTTCCACTGTACACTTTAATTTAAGTGCACACAGACACAATATAATACTCGATTTGTTGGTAAAATATAAAAGATGATGTTACTCCAAGTGAATAGTTGCCTAACATGCCATGTTTTAAAATTGCGTTTGCCTGTGGAACAGCAACAAACTACAGTACCCCAGCCCCTCGCCTTTCTTTGAGATGTGAGGCTGGGGCAGACCTGTGGTGGATCATGGATGCTAGTGGAGGAGATGTTAACCACACATTACTAATTGAAGTTCACCTTTTACTGCTTTTGAAATACTGCACTTTATTTTTGCATGGCCGCCATTGGAGATTGAAGTTGTTTTGCAATATCTGCACATTGCTCTTTTTTGAAAATTTTTTTGCACCTTTGTACTAAAAATGGACTATTGAATTTATTAATTTTATTGAACTTGTTTGTTATATTACACATACACTTTGCACTTTATACTTCTAATTTGTTTTTGAAGATTCTTATATTGTTTTGAGTGTGCGCCGCTTATACATTAATTCATATTTAGTATAGTGGGGACTAGGGAATGGCCCCATGTCGTTCCACTCGAACATCGGGTGTTCACCTGTTCGCCGAACAGCGAACAATATGCGGTGTTTGTGGCAAATTCGAAAGCCGCCAGAACACAGTTAAAGTCTATGGGACACTAACATGAAAAATCAAAAGTTTTAATTTAAAGGCTTATATGCAAGTTATTGTCATAAAAAGTGTTTGGGGACCTGGGTCAATGCAAATTTTTTTTTTAAAACTAACGTTTTTTCAGGAGCAGTGATTTTGTTAATGCTTAAAGTGGAACAATAAAATGAAATATTCCTTTAACCACTTGACACCCAGGCCTATAGCAGAATGACGGCCGGGCGGTGGTTCAGTTATCCTCACTGGGCATCATATGACGTCCTTGAGGATAACAGCCGCCACGTGCCCATGGGGTCGCGCATCGCGGCGATCGGTGGAGCGGTGTGTCAGCCTGACACACTGCTCCACCGATCTTGGTAAAGAGCCTCCAGCAGAGGCTCTTTACCCCGTGATCAGCCGTGTCCAATCACGGCTGATCACGATCTCAATAGGAAAAGCCGTTGATCGTAGAGGAGGAGAGCCGATCGGCGGCTCTCCTGACAGGGGGGGGGTCTGCGCTGATTGTTTATCAGTGCAGCCCCCCCCTCGGATGCCCACACTAGATCACCAGGGAATCCGCCAGGACCACCAGGGAGCGGGCAACATGTGAATGGCCAGGTATGTGCCCAATCTGTGCCAATCAGTGCCCCCAAACTGGGCACTGACTGGCACCATTATAAATCAGTGATGCCCAGCAATGCCACCCATCAGTGCCGCCTATGCATGCCCGTCAGTGGAGCCATATCGGTGCCCGTCAGTGGAGCCATATCGGTGCCCGTCAGTGGAGAACAAAACGTACTTATTTACAAAAATTTTTAACAAAAACACAGAAAAACTTGTTTCTTTTAAAAATTTTCGGTCCGCAGAGGCGATCAAATACCACCAAAAGAAAGCTCTATTTGTGGGAACAAAATGATAAAACATTTGTTTGGGTACAGTGTTGTATGACCGCGCAATTGTCATTCAAATTGCGACAGCGCTGAAAGCTTGGGCAGGAAGGTGTCTAAGTGCCTGGTATTGAAGTGGTTAAATATCATGCCTGGGGGGTATCTATAGTATGCCTGCAAAGTGGCGCATTTTTCCCGTGTTTAGAACAGTACCACAGCAAAATGACATTTCTAAAGGACAAATTGTCATTTAAAACTGATCGCGGCAGTAATGAATTGTCGGGTCTCGGCAATATAGATTAAACTCATTGAAAAAAAAAAGCACGAGATCCTCCCCCAGTCCATTTCCAGGCCCTTTGGGTCTGGTATGAATAATAAGGGGAACCCCAAACCAAAATTGTAAAAAAAAAAAAATTTTGTGGGGGTCCTCCTAAAACCCATACCAGGCCCTTCAGGTCTGGTATGGATTTTAAGGGGAACCGTGCACCAAAAAAAAATGGCGTAGGGGTCCACCCCCCCCCCCAAGGACGGATATTCAGAGACATTTGAAATGCCAGTAACAGCTTGTAAACGCGGTAACTCGTTACGTTTTACAGGTGTATTTCATTTTTGGCTATTTGAAAAATAATTTTTTTTTACAGCTGCTGTTTTTGGCTTCAGACGTTTTTTTTTTCTACAATCAATAAACTCCCCATAATGTTATCCTATGTGTCCATTATTGTTATCAATTGTTTTTGGCTGGGGTATTTTTTGGCTGTAAAAAACCCCAAAACTAATGGGTTTTGAGAGGAGTTTTTCAGCTGTAGAAATGCTCTAACAGCAAAAAACGCTGATAAACGCTCAAAAACTTGGCTCAACAGTATCTATTTTTTTTAGGCTATAGTAGTTTTTGTTAATGCCAAGCTTTTTCCAGCATTGCAGTTGTGTGTGTTTTGCGTCTGGCACTTATTTATAACACATCCATGTTTAGTAAACAAACAGACATTAAGGGTAATTTGTATACTTTATTAGACTTTTCTTTTCACCTTTTTCTGTTTTCCTTCATTAACGTAAAAGCAGCTGAATTGCTCACCGTTGTAGGTAACCGATTGCTTATTGTTACATCATGCTGTAACCAAGAACAGCGTGTGCCTTAATTTAGCTATGCTAATTTCTGCTTTTACATCTTGACTTATCTTGGACAAATCTGTGTAGCAAACATAAACTGTTGCATATGCAATAGTATTTATATTTCCCAAAAAGTATTTTTATTGCAGGCATATGAAATATTGTCTTTACACATTTACAGATGATTTAGAAAGAATTGTGTACCCGTCATACAGGGCAGAATTAGACTATATCTTACCCCTTTTACATTAGGTATCTATTATTACCATGTTCTTGTGTACATTGCAGAAGCAGAACAGGAGAGCTTACAATGAAAAAAAATACATCAGTGGAGTCTATTTTAAGATTCTAGTTGAAAGGAGCAAATCAATCAGCAAACTCCACTAATGCCTGGTACACATGATAAGCCCAGCAGGGTGAATGAAAAAAAACTGCTCGCTATAATAACTGCATTGTTATTACTGCAATCCCCCTGCTGTACTATTGTGTTCTGACAGGGGGACCGCCCCCCGCCAGAACACCCCGGTCAGCGATCGCTGATCAGATGCCGATCTGCTGCTGGTTTTCCAGCATGCCTGTTCGACAGAAGCAGTACACACTGGCCAAATGTCATCCAGTTGTTGAACTGCTAATATTCGGCCCGTGTGTACCAGCCTTAAGTTTACCTCAAACAGAATGTTTTGTGCAAGTAAATGTAAAATATTGCATATTAATAATATGGTATTGTATTCTCCTTTTAAACCACCAAGTGGCGCTCTGGTCTTTTTTTTTTCTTTTACATGGTTAGCTATTTCGGCTAAAAGTAGTTAGTTGCATAAACCTGGACTGTTCTGTAATATTGAAGGTGTTTTGCATCTTCTGAAGTGTCTTGAATGTGCTTAACATTGCAGAACAAGGCCAGTTGAATGTGGCTACTACCAGCTGTAGTTAGTTGGGTATCAATGGAGTCCATAGTTCTGCAAGAGAATGAAAAATTGTATTTGCCATCTGCCAGATACTGTAAGTATTAAAGTGGTTCCAAAGTATAATTATATAAAGGGAATAAAATGGCAATTGTCGCAATATTTTATGTCGCACTGTATTTGCGCAGCGGTCTTTCAAATGCAATTTTTTGGGAAAAAAAATACACTTCAATGAATTAAAAAAAAAAAAATAAACAGTAAAGTTAGCCCAATTTTTTTTGTATAATGTGAAAGATGATGTTATGCTGCAAGAATTGTGAAAGAATCGTGATCTTTTATTCTAACCAACAAAATCGTGATTATCATTTTAGCCGGAATCGTGCAGCTCTATTCCAAAGACACAAGGTTTTTTACCTTCATGCATTATTTGCATGAAGGTAAAAAAACGACTGTGTGCAGCAGCCCCCCCCCCAGTGCCCCCTAATACTTTCCTAAGCCCCATCGTGATCCGGTTATGTGCATGAGAGCCTCAGCTCCTCTGGAGGGATGGGCCAGGAGCGCTGGAGGAGGATCGGGGCTGCTCTGTGCAAAACCACTGTAAATACAGTGGATATAAAAAGTCTACACACCCTTGTTAAAATGCCACGTTTCTATGATGTATAAAAATGAGACAAAGATAAATCATTTCAGAACTTTTTCTTCCTTTTTAATGTGAACTATAAACTGTATGACTCAATTGAAAAACAAACTGAAAATTTTTAGTGGGTGGGAAGTAAAAATAAAAAACTAAAATAATGTGGTTGCAAAAGTGTGTACACCCTCTTATGACTGGGGATGTAGCTCTGTTCAGAATTAAGCAATCTCATTCAAGCTCATGTTCAATAGGAGTTAGTACACACCTGCCATTAATTAACGTGCCTCTGATTAACCCCAAATAAAGTCCAGCTTTTCTAGTAGGTCTTTCCTGACATTTTCTTAGTCACATCCTACAGCAAAAGCCATGGTCCGCAGAGAGCTTCCAAAGCATCAGAGGGATCTCATTGTTAAAAGGTATCAGTCAGGAGAAGGGTACAAAAGAATTTCCAAGGCATTAGATAAAACTTGGAACACAGAGAAGACAGTCCTCCTCTCTCCTTAAGTGGAGAAAATATTGCACATTAGTGACATTACCAAGAACTGGACATCACTCCAAAATTGATGAAAAGACGAGAAGAAAACTGGTCAGGGATGCTGCCAAGAGGCCTACAGCAACATTAAATGAGCTGCAGGAATATCTGGCAAGTACTGGCTGTGTGGTACATGTGATAACACTCTCCGTATTCTTCATATGTCTGGGCTATGGGGGTAGAGTGGCAAGACGGAAGCCTTTTTCTTACGAAGAAAAACATCTTTTTCTTTCATCCTTATCTTTTTAGCATGACAACGACCCAAAGCTTACATCCAAATCAACAAAGGAATGGCTTTACCAGAAGAATATTAAAGTTTTGGAATGGCCCAGCCAGAGCCCAGACCTGAATCCGATTTAAAAATCTGTGGGGTGATATGAAGAGGGCTGTGCACAGGAGATGCTCTCGCAATGACAGATTTGGAGTGTTTTTGCAAAGAAGGGTGGGCAAATATTGCCAAGTCAAGATGGCCCATGGTAATAGACTCATACCCAAAAAGACTGAGTGCTGTAATAAAATCAAAAGGGGCTTTACCAAAGTATTAATTAAAGGGTGTGCTCACCTATGCAACCATATTTGTTTCGTTTTTTATATTTACTTCCGTCCACCTAAAAAAAGATTTCAGTTTGTTATTCAACTGAGTTGTACAGTTTATAGGTCACATTAAAGGTGGAAAAAGTTCTGAAATTATTGATCTTTGTCATTTTTTGACATCACAGAAACCTGACATTTTCACAGGGGTGTGTAGACTTTTTATATCCACTATATAATGTATCAAAATAAAAAAAACTTGCTTTTAATATCACTTTGTTTTTCAATTAGACATATATCAACCCTTCTGCACTATGACTCAAAACCCAGAAAGGTGTTTATTGGTAAAATTTCAATGAATATATACAACAGGGACGGCCCATCCATTAACCTCCCTGGCGGTATGATTATTTCGGATTTTAGGTGCTGAAAGCGGTACAATTATTTTGCATGGAAATTTGGCATTTTATATTGTAGGTCTGTAATTCTTAACAATAACACACTTAAATCTGTCCAAACCAGTCTAGTAGATATCCCGGGTATGATAAAGTTTGAAACACAAAAACATAAATTATAATATAATAAATAAAAATAAATAATTAAAAAAAATAAAAATAAATAGTAATAAAATAAATTTCCCCACGATTCACTATCGCTCAATTCTGCAAGTGTTCTAATTTACTATCGCTGTTTTTTAGCTGGTCTAAAGCCACTTTTGACGTAAAGGGACACTTTTTGGTTGCTATGGACAATCTCCAGTTTTCAGGCAGAAAGAACAGTATATATCACATAAAACTGCATGCAGGGCATGGGCCAAAGCACTGGGGACAAAAGGGATGTGAAATAATTTCATACAGTACTGTAATCCTTACAGTACTGTATGTGTTATGATTTTTACTTTTTTTTTAATTTGCCGCCAGACTCCGCCCCCGTGCGTCGCAACGCTCGCAGGGAACGGAGCCTGGCAAGGAGAGGCTTCGGAGGAGGACGAAGCCCACGGACACTGCGGGGGACATCGCAGGATCCCGGGGACAAGGTAAGTAAAGGCACACCAGGATCCTGCGATGTAATCCCAAGTGTGGCTCGGGGTTACCGCTAATGGTCCTGAATTTTAACCCCGAGCCACACTCGGGAAAACCGCCAGGGAGGCTACGGGTGCACGGGCGCCGCCCCCTCTCCCCAGCCATCCCCTCTATGTAGAATTGATAGATTCATGCATTGCATGAATCTATCCATGGCCGCCGCCACCACCCCTTATTCAGGCGTCCAGTCCTTTTAGAAAGCTGGGCGCCTGAATTACAGTGGCGGGGGTGTTTTTTTTTTGTTTTGTTTTGTTTTTTTTTGAAGCACCTGATTAGAGCCATAGGCTCTAATAGGCTTCATAAAAGGTGGACTCGGGGCACAGAGCATTACTCAGAGCCCACCCAGGTGTGTTATAAAAGCAAATTAATATTTGCTTTTCTAACAGTGAAGCGCCTGTCCGCCAATCGGGTAGCGCGGGTCTGATACCCGTCACCTGATTGGCTGAAAGGACAGTTGCTGCTATTAGATGCCTAGCAGGAAGCAAGGAGAGACACACGGAGGACACAGCTTGCCGCTGCCTGACCCGCCACTAAGATGGGGTAAGTGCCGTTCAGACAGCGGGCTGGGGGGGTCACAGTGGCTGTATTTGATGGGGCACAGTGGCGGCATTTGATGGGCACAGTGAGGGGGTCCCCTCCGAATCCATACTAGACTTTTTTTTTTTTTTTTAGCTGGCAATCCTTTTTTTCACCTTCAGCGGGAAAGCCCGCTGACAGCTGAAGACTCATCGGTTGTTAAGGACGCGGCGGCCGGTATCCCGGCCTCCTCCTTAGCAACCAGCCATATACCGTGTATAAAAAAGAAAAATGCAAATCGCGGTAAAAGCGTGTGTCCAAAAATGTGACAGCACCGCAAAAAGCACTGCAGAAATGCTCAAAAGCAGCATGCATATACAGTGGGGACGGAAAGTATTCAGACCTCCTTAAATTTCACTCTTTGTTATATTGCAGCTATTTGCTAAAATCATTTCATTTAAGTTCATTTTTTTTTCCTCATTATTGTATACACAGCACCCCATATTGACAGTAAAAAACACAGAATTGTTGACATTTTTGCAGATTTATTAAAAAAAGAAAAACTGAAATATCACATGGTCCTAAGTATTCAGTCCCTTTGCTGTGACACTCATATATTTTAACTCAGGTGCTGTCCATTTCTTCTGATCATCTATGAGATGGTTCTACACCTTCATTTGAGCCCAGCTGTGTTTGATTATACTGATTGGACTTGATTAGGAAAGCTACACACCTGTCTATATAAGACCTTACAGCTCACAGTGCATGTCAGAGCAAATGAGAATCATGAGGTCAAAGGAACTGCCTGAAGAGCTCAGAGACAGAATTGTGGCAAGGCACAGATCTGGCCATAGTTACAAAAACATTTCTGCTGCACTTAAGGTTCCTAAGAGCACAGTGGCCTCCATAATCCTTAAATGGAAGACGTTTGGGACGACCAGAACCCTTCCTAGAGCTGGCCGTCCGGCCAAACTGAGCTATCGGGGGAGAAGAGCCTTGGTGAGAAAGGTAAAGAAAAACCCAAAGATCACTGTGGCTGAGCTCCAGAGATGCAGTCGGGAGATGGGAGAACGCTGTAGAAAGTCAACCATCACTGCAGCCCTCCACCAGTCGGGGCTTTATGGCAGAGTGGCCCGACGGAAGCCTCTCCTCAGTGCAAGACACATGAAAACCCGCATGGAGTTTGCTAAAAAAAACACCTGAAGGACTCCAAGATGGTGAGAAATAAGATTCTCTGGTCTGATGAGACCAAGATAGAACTTGTTGGTCTTAATTCTAAGCGGTATGTGTGGAGAAAACCAGTCACTGCTCATCACCTGTCCAATACAGTCCCAACAGTGAAGCATGGTGGTGGCAGCATCATGCTGTGGGGGTGTTTTTCAGCTGCAGGGACAGGACGACTGGTTGCAATCGAGGGAAAGATGAATGCGGCTGAATACAGGGATATCCTGGATGAAAACCTTCTCCAGAGTGCTCAGGACCTCAGACTGGGCCGAAGTATTACCTTCCAACAAGACAATGACCAGCACACAGCTAAAATAACGAAGGAGTGGCTTCACAACAACTCTGACTTTTCTTGAATGGCCCAGCCAGAGCCCTGACTTAAACCCAATTGAGCATCTCTGGAGAGACCTAAAAATGGCTGTCCACCAACGTTTACCATCCAACCTGACAGAACTGGAGAGGATCTGCAAGGAGGAATGGCAGAGGATCCCCAAATCAAGGTGTGAAAAACTTGTTGCATCTTTCCCAAAAAGACTCATGGCTGTATTAGATCAAAAGGGTGCATCTACTAAATACCGAGCAAAGGGTCTGAATACTTAGGACCATGTGATATTTCAGTTTTTCTTTTTTAACCTGCAAAAATGTCAACAATTCTGTTTTTCTGTCAATATGGGGTGCTGTGTGTACATTAATAAGGAACAAAATGAACTTAAATGATTTTAGAAAATGGCTGCAATATAACAAAGAGTGAAAAATGTAAGGGGTCTGAATACTTTCTGTCCCTTCTGTATGTGAATCGAGCCTAAAGTTTGTTTATTGTGCATTTGCAGCATCGCTAGTGAGAAGTTCCTGATGCAGGGGTGATGGAGGTAAAAAATTGGCTGATCTAAGAAAGAGAAGCTGTGATAGCAGTGGCCTTGGCAAGCTATTTCACCAACTGTGTATGTACATGTGAGAGATTTTTTTCACAATGTGCAGAGATTTGATCAGCACAGACTCAAGTATGGCATTTCATCTTTGAAGAGGATATGAATATTACTGTGTTGTGTTTGGGGGGGGGGGGGGGCAGACAAGGGGCAACAGAGGACGACCAAGGAGGTTAATTATTGTTTAAAGTAAAAAAAAAAAACTAAAATGTTTGAATTTTGTAAGCATGGCTTCCTTTTTATATGGCTCATCTCTGTTGACTTGAGTAGGCAGTCATTGGCACACTGAAATTTGGAGACTAAACCATTGAATCTGGATACTTTGATGGTGTTTTAATGTTTTCTTTTTTTTTTCTTTTGAAATAATAACTGATTGGACCTGTTGGGCTTATTCCTAAAATGTGGTTAACAGGTGATTTGCATTAGATATTTATTATTTTATTGAGAAAGGGGAGATTAAATTCCTATACCATAAAGGCAATGTATAATTAATATGATTCGGAAGGAAGAAATAATAGCTGCCATGGATATTATTCTGTCCCTTCCACAATACACAGTTGTTATAACTTAGCTCACTATCAGCAAATAACTTTTCATGGTTTATGTGTAAGTTAAATTTTTGCTACCTTTTCCTGTCAGGCTGTGTCTTGAATAATTACCCAGCTTGTTTTTCAGGTGAGGGATTGTGATCTTTTTCCTGAATCAGCAAATTAAAAGCCGGTTAAGTTTTTAAATGGGTCCCATTTAAGTCTCTGTGACTTCAAAACCTATTACTTCTGAAGCTGATTTGGATTTGGATTACACACTTTCTCTTTGGTTCCCTAGTCCTAAAGAGAATGGTGGATGTATTTATACTGCACATAGGTATTTGTAAGATTTTCTCTCCCCATAGAAATGCCTCTGTGCAGGCAGTGTTAAGGAAGACCAAATATACATGGCTATCTACCATTGAATGTCTGTAGACACCTTAAAAAGAGCCTGATACCAGACTATTCATTTCATGTGGTTTTACCTGCAGTTTTTACGTTGGTAACAGTGTCTTTTTAACAATCAATAGACAAGTTAAAAAAAAAGTTTCTCTTCCGTTCATTGACAGACACAGCGCTCCATTATTCAGAACCATAGTCTTATATCGCCCCCTACAGGAGTAGGACACTAGGCAGAAAAAAAACTTGGCTACGCCTATGGGCAGTCCTAGGTGGTATACACCCCCCTTTCTGCTATAGGACATCAGTTTTTTTTTCTGCCTAGTCAGGAGTAAGGACCTAGTTCCCTACCAGGATCTCTGGTCCTGGCAATTTTTCGTTTTTGCTTTTTAAACTACATTTTTTTTCTTTCCTTTTTTTTTTTTTTCCTGAGATCTACAATCAACTGCCGGACTCGGCGACGGGCTGGATAATCTAGATCCAGTGGTCCCCTCAGTCTGGCCAGCAAGCATGTGCAGACCGCAGCTATGCTCTAGGTTGGCCACGACATAGCCCCACTGGACGGGGGCTGACCCTGTGCGTTAAACGTTTCACGATTTCGCATACAACCGGGTCTCTGCCTGTGTCACAGCGTTCCTCATGGCCAACAGCCCCCCCCCTTCAGTGGCGAGGAGGTTCTGTCTGGGAGCATTACCCGCACGCTTCACTGGATTGGTAAGTAAGGGGCCCCCTCCTCTCCTTCACTGGAGTGGTGTGGGGTGCATGTACTCCCTGGGGTGGTCGGTCCCTCTGGGGTTCTCCTACAAACCCCCCCTTCCCCGGGTGAGGCCCAGGACTCGAGGCATTTGCGATTCCGCGACCCCTGCTGTGGCCCTCCACTAATTTAGGCCACAACATATGGGGCGGCCCCAGAGCGGGCGGCGGAGGAGGCCGCCGCATTCCGTTGCGGGCGCCCGCCCTCCATTCCTCACCTCTACTTGGTCCGGTCCCCCCGCAGACCTGTGCGTTCTGGGCAGGCGGCTGAAAATTAAGGCTGTGCGGCCACCCCGGAAGGCCCTGTGGGGGGCTCTGAGTGCGAACCCCCCCCTTTTTAGGGTGTTCTTTATTTGAACCCTCCATAGGTGCCCCCTGTGCTGGGCCTTAGTGGATGCTACCCTGTGAGGGACCACAGCCAGTGCCCCCTGTGCGGTGCATCCGTAGACGACCCCCTGTGTGGGGTCTCAGCCAGTGCCCCCCTGCGCGAGGTATCTGTAGGTGCCCCCAGTGCTGGGGCTCAGCCAGTGCCCCTGTTAGGGGTCCAGTGGTGCCCCCTGTCCTGGGTCTCGGCCTGTGCCTCCTATGAGAAGCCTCTGTTGACATCCCCTGTGTGGGACCTCAGTGACGCCCCCTAAGGCGGCAGAGGTTTCAGTCGGCCGCCCCCTCTGAGTTTTGTGTTTTCACAGGTGGCACGTAGGCATATAGCCTAGTGAATGGCGCCCTCCCCTGCCTCATCGGTCTCAACTGCTCCTATATCTGGCACTGCCGCCGTGGACGTGGCCCACCTTGCAAGGTTTTTGGCCACACTCCCTGTACTGTCAGTGATGATGTAACTCCACAGCTTCAGTGGTGCACAAGAAGGTGCTAGTTGTTGCCCTTATTACATCTTTGCAGAAAACTTTGAAGATGGAGGATGCAGCTGTGGCTGCGCTGGAGGTGCCGGTCCCCTTGGCACCCATAAACTGTCTCGCATGGCAAAAGCGTTCCCTTCTTTCTCCTATCTTGGAATATTTTTCCGTAAAGACTGAGAGTGTACACAGTGCCCCTTTGTGGTTTCAAAGACGCTTTGTTGTGTGGTACCCCTTTGTGGGGTCCCTCCTTAAAGAGTGGACTGTTCCACCAGTAGTGGATCCTGTCTCTAGATTGCACAAGGCAACCATGGTTCTTGTAGAGGAATCTCCAGTTTTTTGAAAATCCAGCTGACGTACCTGGAGAGGGAGCAAAATCCCTCTGCTTTCTCTGAATTGGCAGACCAGTTGGTCTGGGGGCTGCAGTTTGTCTGTGATGCCTCTTGGACGCAGTTCCCCTGGTTGCTAAGCTCTCTTTCTGCAGTGGTGCTTACACATGTATTGTGGCTTAAGTGTTGGTCTGTGGACTGGGCTTCTAAAAAAGCTCTGACTGGTTTACCATTTCAAGGCAATTGTCTGTTTTGGGGCTTCCCTGAATGACGTCATTACAGTCTCACAGGAGGGAAGTGTACATCTCTTTCACAGTCTGGAATGGGGAAAAGGGCCTCATAGCAGATGCGGTCCTTCTTCTCGGCACGCAACGGACCTGGTCTGGCAAGCCGAGAGCAGCACTCCCTGGACCCACGGACAATGCCCCTTCAGCATGAAGGCGCGCCCTCACCTATGTCCTAGTGTTCCGGCCTTGAACCCCGAAAAGGGTTTTTTCCTTCCAATAGGCGTCTGTCACTGGACTGTTTGCAGTTCTCCTTGGGGCTGTGCAAATCCTGTTGCTTCAGGGTGTGCTTGTTCCAGTGCTGGAACGGTTTCAGGGGTTTTTATTTAAACCTGTTCACAGTCCGAAAAGGAAGGCATAGTACGTCCATTTCTGAACCTCAAGGCCCTGAACTGCTTTGTGTGGGTACAGAAGGTCAGAATGGAGTCCATCCGCATGGTGGTGGAGGCGTCCCTTCATCATGGGGACTTTCTGGCTTCTGTCCACATCACGGATGCTTATTTACACACTCCAATATGTGCCCGACACCAACACTTCCTTCGTTTTACTGTGGGAGAAGAGCATTATCGTCTCGCGGTGTTGACCTTTGATCTCGCCTCCATTCCTCGCGTATTCACAAAAGTTTTGGCTCCAGTTCTGGTGTGGTTACATCAGCGGAGGATTGCGGTCCTGGGCTGTCTGGACGACCTTCTTCTGCGAGCAGAGTCCTCGGCTACCCTGAGGGGCAACGTAGCTCGCTATGCAGACCACAGATTTCAGTTGGCTTCTATACTACCTGAAGTCTGCTCTGGCTCCTTCCAGAAAATTGGATTCTCTGGGCCTGACTGTAGCTTCATCTCTGACCAGAGTGTTTCTTCTTCTAGACAAACTTCAGAAGTCGCATACTGCGCTTCAGCTACTGTCGTCTGGCAGGTGGGCCTCTCTGTGGTCCTGCATGTGGGTGTTGGGCCTAATGGTGTGTACCTTCTAGGCAGTTCCGTCTGCACAGTGCTATACGAGCTCCCTTCAAGTGCCCGAGGTCTCTGGGCTATCAGTTTCGGCTGAGCCAAGAAAACAGGGTGTCCCTGGTGGCTTCTCTCTCCAGTATTTCGGCAGGGCACATCCTTTCTCCCCTTGTATTGGACAGTGGTCACCTCCAATGCCAGTCTGTCCGGGTGGGGAGGTGTGCTGGGACTGGGTTCTGCTCTGGGTCGTTGGACGCTGGAGGAATCCAGACTGCTGATCAATATCCTGGGACTTTGAGCGATCAGACTATGTATGGATCATGGACGGGTCGACTTCGGGGGCTCCTGCTATGGATCCAGTCCGACGGCGTTGGCCTATGTCAATAACCAGGGCGGAACAAAGAGTGTGTTGGCAGCCCTGACAGTAGCCAGCATCCTCCTGTGGGCAGAATGCCTTGTTCCGCTGTATGCATTTTAGGAGTGGAAAATTGCAGGCGGTTGCCTCTAGTGTTGGTCCACGGGGTGTTCATCAGATATGTCTCCGATGGGGCACTCCCGAGGTAGATCTGTTGGCGTCCCGGTTATAAAGCGTGGTACTGAGGTTTCTGGCAAGGTCACGGGATTCTCTGGGGAGGCTGTTATAAGTTGGATCTATGCCTCTCCTCCTCTCAAGCTTCTGCCGTGGCTTTTGTACAGGATCGAGGCCGAAGGGATTCCGGTCATTCTAATGGGCCTGGATGGCTTTGTCGGTCTTGGTACGCCGACCTGGTGCGCTTCGTCGCCGACATCCCTTGGGGACTGCCTCTCAGGGAGGACCTACTGTCCCGAGGGCCGATCTTCAGTCCTGCTTCAGTCGCTGGTTTTGAAGGCCTGGCTGTTATGAGCCAGGTGCTGAATTTACGGCCCTGCTGACGGCTAGGAAGATTTACCATCGGACATGATCGCATACATATCTTGGTGTGAGGCGCTTAGCATTTACCCTCGTTCTTTCTCAGTGGCCTCGGATTTTGACCTTCCTTCACAGGGGGTTGAGCAGAACCTGGCCTTGAGTACCATAAAGGGCCAGGTGTTGGCCTTGGCGGTTTTCTTCGGCGTCCCCTGGCCTCGCACTCCCTGGTGTGTACTCATAATCAAGGGGCTCAACATCTGCCTCCACCGGTGCGGTCTCTTCTACCGCCGTGGGATCTGCTCTTGGTGCGTTCGGTTCTACAGAAGCCTCCCTTTGAAAATATTTGAGAGGCTCCTCTGCTTACTCTGTCCCAAAAGGTGGCTTTTTTTGGTGGCTATCGCAGTGTGTCGGAACTGTAGGCCTTATCTTGTGATGCATCTTACCTGGTGATCCACAAAGATGTGGTTCTTCACCTTGTCCGTGGTTCCCTCCTCTGATTTCCTTTTGACTAAGGACAATGTGTTGTCTTCCCTGTGTCCCAGGTCAAACTATCCTAAGGGATTTACCTTACATGCCCTGGATGTGTTCGGGCGATTCGGGTGTATTTGGCAGCCACAGGGTCTTTTCGGAGATCAGACTCACTGTTTGTGATTTACGGACGGGCCAAAAAAGGGGCTGACTGCTTCTTCTGCGACCTTTTTCTAGATAGATCAGACAGACGATGACTCTGGCCTATTCTATCAGGGGTTGGGTACCTCCTTACCCTGTTAGGGCGTATTCTACTTGGCTGCTTACTGCTTCTTGGGCCTTCCATCATCAGGCGTCAGCTGCGCTAGTTTGCAAGGCGGCCACTTGGTCGTCGGTGTACACTTTCACAAAATTCTACAACGTGGCTGTGCTGGCATATTGAGATGCTTCTTTTGGCTGCAAGGTTTTGAGGGTCTCTTCCCTCTTGGGTGTATTGTTCAGGTTGGGCTCCAGTTGTTCTGTGTTAAGCTCCTGTTACCTGGTTGGCTCTTTTGTTAGCCTTGGGATTTTTCGTTGTCCCACCCCTCATGTTTGGCACTGCTTTGGGACGTCCCCTTGGTTCTGAATAATGGAGCGCTGTGTCTGTTAATGAACGAAAGAGAAAATTAGATTTTTGACTAACCGTAAAATTGCCGCAGATTTGGCTCCTTGTGTGTTTTACATCCAAATAAAGCAGCTATGTGCAGGAAGTCTGTTTGCCCATAACAACCAGTTAGTTGAATGCAATTGTATGTCAAGGCAAAAGAATGCAGTAAATCTCTGCAACGCATGCACATTTCCATTGGCCTCTTAAACTTTTTTTTCTGAGGTAAAATGCAGCCCATTATTTGTAATGTGCATATACACACAGCTGTGTAAACAAGTGCCACACATTCTTCAGTAAAAAAAAAAATCAAAAAAGGAAAATCTGCATTTTTGGTCAGTAATTTGCACCTATTGCGCGTGAATGTTCATTTGCATATTGTACAAAAACGAGAACGTGAGAATAAGTTTCCGTGAACGCATATACGCTAAAAATTGTGCACAAATATGTACAAAAAAACCCAGAAATTATGTCTGAAAAAGTAGATGCTCAAACAGGAGTATCATGTGCAAGAGGCCTTTCAAACCTTTTACTGCCACGGATAACCGTGTCCATACAAAACTCTTTACAGCAACCCTTATTCCCACTGCATTTGCTAAGGTTGTAATGTAAGCTCCTGTTTGCTTTCAGAGACCATTAACTTACAGGTGGTACTTGACGCTTTGTGAATGGATGTGATCCACAACTAGGAGACGCTGCGAATCCCATCCACAAGGCAGTAAGCATGGTTAAGATTTAAGCTTCTGTGTTGTGCAGTACTACATTTGGCCAGAGTTGTGGGAGGGCTTCTGACACTTGGAGCCACTCGGAAATACTCAGTTACTGAGTGTTTCCGAGCCTTTACGAGTGCATCCGAGTGGTCTCCGAGTATTTTCGAGTCTCTCCGGCATCCCCCCACCTCTGGCCACGTGCAGTATTGCATGCAATAGAAGTCAATGTCGAAGGAATTATCTTCGCTTCCATTGACTTTTATGGGGAAACTCGCTTTGATATGCGAGTGCTTTGGATTACAAGCATTTTCCTGGAACGGATTATGCTCGTAATCCAAGGTTCCACTGTATATGTAAAGCCCTGCAGAGTAATATGGCTGCCCCCATGTATATTCAAGTGCAAACTCCACAATGGAACAAGGGTTTTATAAGGTTTTTTTAATCAAACTGAGCATTTTCTGTAGCATTTTGAGACCTTTGTTTTCTTAGCCATGTTTATAGACTGAAATAAGGCTTTTGTGTGTCTGCTAGCAGAGAAGGGATTGGTCTGAGTTATTCAAGTTTGTATTTAGCACAATAGCTACAAAGAGAATCACCAGAGAGATCCTGATAATGCTCCACCTGCTGGCTGCAAGTGGTAAATGTGAAAGACTCAAATGAAGCAGTTATATATACCTGATTTTAACTTTTTTTTTTCTTTTAAAGATGTAACATGCTTAATAAATGAAATGCATACTAAAGCTATGGATTCCATAACCTGCCATCACTGTACCCACTGTTGTGTCCTTAGTAGTGCTCCTTTATTTTTGTGTGTGGAGCATATTCTGCCCCACCCTTCTGCAAGCGATCATATATTGAAGGATGGTAAGCTAATTATAGCTCAAAGTGCATGTTTTGCTATTTTTCATTTAGCAAGGTACATGAAGTCAGAGATTCTGGAGTTGAATTTTGCAGCCAGCAGAGGGCACTGCTCACTTCTGTTGTTCTACTGAGGACTGCTCACTGTTTTTTTTTTTGGGGGGGGGGGATGTTTTGTTAAACTTTTAAATGTTTTCTGTGTTGCACTACATATTGCAAAGTGAAAAAGTATTGCATTTCGATAACTATGGATAATACACGCTATGATGCTTTTTTCAGTTGATCAGCTAATTTATTTTAAATGCTTTTATTATTTTTTTTTTTCTCTATATTTTAAGTGCAGACCAAACTGTTCAGCAAAAAATGTCTTTACCGGAGGCTGGGACAGACATCTGCCAATAGTGGTTTAGCAGTTGTAGCACCCCCTAAACCACGGGAATAAAAAGTATCTTTTGTTGTAAGGTGATCAGAGTACAGATGGGTATACACTTATCAAAAGTCAGCTGGTTCAGCAGGAACTGCTGACTGTAAAAACAGAAGCTAGTCTAACAACCAGCTTCTGTTGAATAGTCATGCTGGGAAACCAGCATTCCTTTATTGCTTGCAGCCAATGGCTGCAGTGCTGATATGTGTATTCTGACGGGGGAGGAGGTGTGCTTGGAAGCCCTCTTGTCAGTATACAATAGTTCAGCAGGAGCAGTGTTGGGACAAGGGGTGGGCAGGAAGGGAAGCTGCCGTGGGTGCAGATGAGCAAGGGGACAAAGAATAGATGCAGGGTGGTACACCCATTCTATGGCATGTATTAACAGTGAGGGAGAGGAGTGCAATTCTGGATCCTTGCAATGTGCACTGGACAACCCAGCCCCGGTACTGAGCGAGAGAGATCCCTGTGTACACATTGTTTGTGTTGAAATCAGTTTTTTCTTTCAGCTTGCTGGTTGAATGGAAAAAAAAAACTCAATTTGTATACCCTGTTTAAAGTGAAACTCTACCTTAAAGAGGAAGTTCCATTTTATTTACCCTGACTCTATCGCTTTTGGGCATTACTTTCTGGGGGGGGGGGGGGGATAGGTACTCAGCTTTGTTAAAGAGGAGTTCCACCCGAGGTCCAGTCAAAAAAAATAAAAATAAAAGTCAGCACCTACAAATACTGCAGCTGCTGACTTTTAATTGGACACTTACCTGTCCCAGGGTCTAGCGATGCGAGGGATCGAAGCCCTCGTCTCCCCCTCCGTTCAGCAGCGCTGGCATTGCAACTGTGGGCGCCGGGCTGTGGCTTCACAGCCTGGCACCCACTGCGCATGCGCGAGCAGCGCCGCGCGCCGTGATTAGCCACTCAGTCACCTGGGACCTGTAATGGGTTCCAGATTGACAGGAGGGAGGGAGCAGAGCGGAGCCCTTCCTGTGCCGAGGGGATAGTGATGTCACCAGCCCAGGCACTGGAAGGGGCAGACTACGAGGGACCCCCTAGCAACAGGCATTTAGAGGTGAGTAAAAAAAATATATATATCCAAATGTTTTTTTGTTTTTAGGATTTTTCATGTATTTTTTTTTTTGGTGGAACCCCACTTTAAGTACCTGCTCGCACTTCTAGTCGTATTGCTGACTATTCCCCTGGAAGTTCACCCTACATCCAAACCCCCCTCCTGCTCGCAACCCTATGGGGCACATCACAGGTCACATGTGTCTCCGAGACCAATCACACAGTGGGGAGCTGGCTGTGAAGCCATAACCAGTCACAGCCAGCTTCCCACACTAATCATGCCAGCTCCGGGGGCGCAAAGAACTGGCCCAGGTCAGATTGGCACGGGATCCTTGGACAGGTAAGTGTCCTTTTTATTAAAATTCGGCAGCTACAATATTTTTTTAGCTGCTGACTTTTAATTTTTTGCAAATGTGCTGAAAATCTGCTTCAGAAAATAAATATTAGGCAGTAAGCCCCATCTGCAAGGGTGTAGTCCTAGAAACCCAATTGACTACTGCAGACCTAGATGTACTACAAACCTAGCTAGTACATGTTTGTTTCACTGTGCAGGTCCATGCTTTGACATATAGAACATATACTTGAACATTAATTTGTAGTTCAGGTCCTTGGCCTTCTTTTGATATCAAGTGGCAGAGGAGGGATGATTAATAAAACCTTTTCAATGTTACAGAAGAAGCCCCGCTGAATGTTACTACTAGATATTCTAATATTACAACATTAGTTATTGTTGCTCCGATATATTTTGGGATTGCCTGTTGGATGTTGCATTTTGTGGTCCCAGTCACTTCTAAACAGCGCTGTACAAATCCCCAAGGTAGCCAATATATTACCAATTTATTGCTTAACATTTGTTTAACCTTTTCAAACATTTAAAGCCCAGTTGAATATTGCAGCGTTCATATTGTGATGCAGTCAGGCCGATGATAGTTCTACATATAGGCATTTTTTATTTACTTTCTATTTACTGCAGCAAGAGGTGAAAATACTTTCTGCCAGCAGCACTCTGGGTAGCTGACGTCTGCCCAACACACAGCCCAGCAGTCCAGATTTCCAGTTACAGTGCCTTGAAAAAGTATTTATACCCCTTGAAATTTTCCACATTTTGTCATGTTACAACCAAGGCAGGCCCTTGCACTACATGGTTTTGGTAAATCTGAAGACAAAAATCTGCAGAAAATCTAATGGTGTGTATGGGGTCTAAAGGGGGCTGAATACAAATGCACGCCACACTTTTCAGATATTTATTTGTAAAATATTTTTAACGTTGTGTTGGTCTATCACATAAGATCCCAATAAAATACATATACGTTTTTGGTTGTAACATGACAAAATGTGGAAAATGTCAAGGGATATGAAAAATTTTTCAAGGCACTGTACACTACTCCATCCGCTGCCTGCACACTTCTCCAATCAACAGCACTGTTCCCGTAGAGGGGGGACTTCTGCACTTTGTGGTGAGCAGAGATCTTGTTTCCACCTTTGTGTGCTGCTTTCTGAAAGTAAACAAGGTGTCCAAATGTATTATTGTGAATGCAGCCTACCTGCATTACACTAAAAGGTTCAGTTGATAAGGTTAAACAAAAGTTAAAGTAGACTTAAAGGTGTTTTTTTTTTGGCCCTGTAAAGTCTATTTTTATCCATCTTCCTGTCCCATAGCCAAATCAAGAAGTGATTGAAAAACCCTCTGAAGAGAGGGAATCCCAGAACTAGCGTCCCCACAGAGATGTCCTCTCTTCTATTCCTGTTCTGCAGACAACCCAAAACTTGAGATTTTCTTTTACTTTCAGTGATAATTGTAAATAAATCAGATTTGTTGCGCTATCAATAAATAATAAATAAAAGCAGCTAACACAATATTGTTGGGTGCAATAACAGAAATATGGGGTATAGGTGTAGCGTTATTAAAAAAAGAAAATAATACAAAATACATACAAACTTTTGTATTTTGTTTTTTTTTTTTTTAATAGCGCTACACCTATACCCCATATTAGTGATCATTGTAAGCAGGACAAGTACAGAGGATAAACCTCCCTAATGGGGCACAGAGAGCAATAAAAACTTGGCAGGTGTCTATTGCCTTTCTAGTCTGTCCAAAACTAACCAAGTTTTGCCTTTAACATTTTGACATTGCCATTTTACTGCGGGTGGGTGGCTTGTACAGGCACAATCGCATACATTGCACGGTCTTTCAGGTTTAGAGTGCACAATTATCATGTGACATTAAAATTTGCATCCATCATCTTTTTATTCTACAGGGCCTTTCTGCTTTCAGAAAATATATAATGTTCTGGGGTTTTAAGAGAAGTTCAGGAATCGTAAAAACAAAAAAAGCATACTCGCCTAGATGGCTGCAGCACTGATCCCCCGCTAGCTCTAAGACTGAGAACTGAGCAATAAAACACCACTGATTGCTCAGCTCCCAGTCTTCAGACTGCAGAGAGCTGGTGACTGTCAAATACCGGCTCTCTGCTCTGCCCCTCTGTTTCTCACTGGAGGGGGCCGAAGTGGCTGGCTCAGGCTCTCAGCAACTCACTGAGAGGCTGAGCCAGCTGTCGGTCCAGGCTTCTGGGCAGATCCTGAGGTTTCATGTACACTCGGTTTAAAGAAATGCCAGTTTCCTTGGCAGAAAAAAAAAGCTCACATAGAGCGTTTTTTGTACACAGTTTAGGCGAATTAAAGAGTTTTGCAGGGTTTTTTCCTGCCAAAAAGCTCCAATTAAACACAAACCAGAAGGGTTTTTTTTTCCTGTCTCTAAACATTGAGCTTAAAATATTTCTCTAATCATCCTAATGTGCAAGGACCAATAGGCTAACATTGAGCTGCTTCTACAGGCAAAACACAAAACTCCTGTAGTAGCAGTGATTTTTAAAGTGGTTCTAAAGGCAGGTTTTTTAACTTAAGGCATTCTATGCCTTAACCACTTGAGCCCCGGACCATTATGCTGCCTAAGGACCAGAGGTCTTTTTCCAATTTGGCACTGCGTCGCTTTAACTGCTAATTGCGCGGTCATGCAATGCTGTACCCAAACGAAATTTGCGTCCTTTTCTTCCCACAAATAGAGCTTTCTTTTGATGGTATTTGATCACCTCTGCGGTTTTTATTTTTTGCGCTATAAACGGAAAAAGACCGAAAATTTTGAAAAAAAATGATATTTTCTACTTTTTGTTATAAAAAAAATCCAATAAACTAAATTTTAGTCATACATTTAGGCCAAAATGTATTCGGCCACATGTCTTTGGTAAAAAAAATGTCAATAAGCGTATATTTATTGGTTTGCGCAAAAGTTATAGCGTCTACAAACTAGGGTACATTTTCTGGAATTTACACAGCTTTTAGTTTATGACTGCCTATGTCATTTCTTGAGGTGCTAAAATGGCAGGGCAGTACAAAACCCCCCCAAATGACCCCATTTTGGAAAGTAGACACCCCAAGGAAATTGCTGAGAGGCATGTTGAACCCATTGAATATTTATTTTTTTTGTCCCAAGTGATTGAAAAATGACAAAAAAAAAAATATTTACAAAAAGTCGTCACTAAATGATATATTGCTCACACAGGCCATGGGCCTATGTGGAATTGCACCCCAAAATACATTTAGCTGCTTCTCCTGAGTATGGGGATACCACATGTGTGGGACTTTTTGGGAGCCTAGCCGCGTACGGGGCCCCGAAAACCAATCACCGCCTTCAGGATTTCTAAGGGTGTAAATTTTTGCTTTCACTCTTCACTGCCTATCACAGTTTCGGAGGCCATGGAATGCCCAGGTGGCACAAAACCCCCCAAAATGACCCCATTTTGGAAAGTAGACACCCCAAGCTATTTGCTGAGAGGCATATTGAGTCCATGGAATATTTTATATTTTGACACAAGTTGCGGGAAAGTGACACTTTTTTTTTTTTTTTTCATAAAGTTGTCACTAAATGATATATTGCTCACACAGGCCATGGGCATATGTGGAATTGCACCCCAAAATACATTTAGCTGCTTCTCCTGAGTATGGGGATACCACATGTGTGGGACTTTTTGGGAGCCTAGCCGCGTACTGGACCCCGAAAACCAATCACTGCCTTCAGGATTTCTAAGGGTGAAAATTTTTGATTTCACTCTTTACTGCCTATCACAGTTTCGGAGGCCATGGAATGCCCAGGTGGCACAAAACCCCCCAAATGACCCCATTTTGGAAAGTAGACACCCCAAGCTATTTGCTGAAAGGCATGGTGAGTATTTTGCAGCTCTCATTTGTTTTTGAAAATGAAGAAAGACAAGAAAAAACATTTTTTTTTTTTCTTTTTTCAATTTTCAAAACTTTGTGACAAAAAGTGAGGTCTGCAAAATACTCACTATACCTCTCAGCAAATAGCTTGGGGTGTCTACTTTCCAAAATGGGGTCATTTGGGGGGGTTTTGTGCCACCTGGGCATTCCATGGCCTCCGAAACTGTGATAGGCAGTGAAGAGTGAAATCAAAAATTCACGCCCTTAGAAAGCCTGAAGGCGGTGCTTGGTTTTCGGGGTCCCGTACGCGGCTAGGCTCCCAAAAAGTCTCACACATGTGGTATCCCCGTACTCAGGAGAAGCAGCAGAATGTATTTTGGGGTGTAATCTCACATATTTCCATGGCATGTTTGAGCAATATATCATTTAGTGACAACTTTGTGCAAAAAAAAAAAAAAAATTTGTCTCTTTCCCGCAACTTGTGTCGCAATATAAAATATTCCATGGACTCGACATGCCTCTCAGCAAATAGCTTGGGGTGTCTACTTTCCAAAATGGGGTCATTTGGGGGGGTTTTGAACTGTCCTGGCATTTTATGCACAACATTTAGAAGCTTATGTCACACATTACCCACTCTTCTAACCACTTGAAGACAAAGCCCTTTCTGACACTTATTGTTTACATGAAAAAGTTTTTTTTTTTTGCAAAAAAATTACTTTGAACCCCCAAACATTATATATTTTTTTAAAGCAAATGCCCTACAGATTAAAATGGTGGGTGTTTCATTTTTTTTTTTTCACACAGTAATTGCGCAGCGATTTTTCAAACGCATTTTTTGGGGAAAAAACACACTTTTTTTAATTTTAATGCACTAAAACACGCTATATTCCCCAAATGTTTGATGAAATAAAAAAGATGATCTTAGGCCGAGTACATGGATACCAAACATGACATGCTTTAAAATTGCGCACAAACGTGCAGTGGCAACAAAATAAATACATGTTTAAAAGCCTTCAAAAGCCTTTACAGGTTACCACTTTAGATTTACAGAGGAGGTCTACTGGAAAAATTACTGCACTCGATCTGGCCTTCGCGGTGATACCTCACATGCATGGTGCAATTGCTGTTTACGTTTGACGACAGACCGCCGCTTGCGTTCGCCTTAGCGCGAGAGCAGGGGGCGACAGGGGTGTTTTTTTTTTTGTTTTTTTTTTTCTTTATTATTTTTTTTGCTTTTTTAATCTTACTTTTAAACTGTTCCTTTCATATTTTTTTTTTTTAATCATTTTTATTGTTATCTCGGGGAATGTAAATATCCCCTATGATAGCAATAGGTAGTGACAGGTACTCTTTTTTGAAAAAATTGTGGTCTATTAGACCCTAGATCTCTCCTCTGCCCTCAAAGCATCTGACCACACCAAGATCGGTGTGATAAAATGCTTCCCCAATTTCCCAATGGCGCTATTTACATCCGGCGAAATCTAAGTCATGAAATACTCGTAGCTTCCGGTTTCTTAGGCCATAGAGATGTTTGGAGCCACTCTGGTCTCTGATCAGCTCTATGGTCAGCTGGCTGAATCACCGGCTGCATTCTCAGGTTCCCTGTTGAGACAGGAGAGCCAGAGAAAAACACGGAAGACGGTGGGGGGGGGGGGGGCATTCCCTCCCACGGCTTGTAAAAGCAGTCTAGAGGCTAATTGGCCGCTAGGATTGCTTTTACATGAAAGCCGACCGCTGGCTGAAAAGAATGATACCAAGATGATACCTAAACCTGCAGGCATCATTCTGGTATAACCACTCAAAGTCGTGAATGGCGTACCTGAAGACAAAAAAATGGTTAACAATGGTTAACAATAAAGCACAGTAAAGTGTAAAACAAACATGATAAAACATAATAACAATAACAATAAAACATTGCAGAATAGAATACAGTAAAAAAGAGCAGAACAATAGAGAGAGAGAATAGAGAGAGAGAGAACAATAAAACAACAACTATTTTTTTTTATTTCATATTTTTTTTTTTTTTTTACACTTTTTTTGTAACTAACTTTTATAACGGTAACCGGTTCCAGGTTTCGGTCTCTCAAAATGCGATGGCATCTTGGGAGACCCTGTGAAATGGCGCCTAGTCTGTGCAATGCTGTACCCTACGCTAATACTCAACTAGTGAATGGTAGCATTCAAAACATTCACCAATGCAAAGACCAGGATTGTCAGGACAGGAGGGACAATAATAGCGGGTGTCACGCCTATATCCGCGCTTGCTGCAGACACGACATCTTTTTTGGGGGGTTCGTTGGGTAGGGGTACTCGGGAGGACATAAAAATGCCTCTCATGCAGCCGACTGCATTTGGTTGGGGATGTGAATGGGGGAAGTACGGGCGCTGCAGAAGCGGTGGGTTCCCAATTAGGATTGGCGAATGCAGCAGGAAGGGCACTATGGGCACGACGGGCCTGTGTTTGTCTTTTTGGTGGCAGCGGGACACTACTTGTGCTTGCCACCTCACCAGCTTCAACTGCACTTATGGGACTCGCCACGTCACCACGTGTTACTGCAGCGCTGGTTTGACTACGACCGGGGTGTATTAGGCCGCTGGCGCTTGCCAGTTCACCAAAACGCTACCAAAAAACTGTTAGCGATCGCAGGGATCAGGCCTGACTCTGCGAACGCTGCAGTTATGCGTTTAGTGTTTTGTAAGTGACAGTGATCGATCAATACTGCACTTGGGTGGGCTGGGCCGGGCGGAGGGGCAAAACGCAGGTGCTAGCAGGTATCTGGGCTGATCCCGCTAACACTGCGTTTTTGGGAACCCTAAACTGCTGGTGACGCTAGTATAGATCTGATCGGATCAGATATTGATGCGATCAGATACTATACCACTAAGGGAGGTGTACGGTGCGTGCGTGGGTGTTAGCGGTACTGGCGCTAATCTGACGCTGCCTGGGGCTGGTGCTTGCCAGTTCACCAAAATACTACCAAAAAAACTGTTAGCGATCGCAGGGATCAGGCCTGACTCTGCGAACGCTGCAGTTATGCGTTTAGTGTTTTGTAAGTGTCAGTGATCGATCGATACTGCACTTGGGTGGGCTGGGCCGGGCCGGGCGGAGGGGCAAAACGCAGGTGCTAGCAGGTATCTGGGCTGATCCCACTAACACTGCGTTTTTGGTAACCCTAAACTGCTGGGGACGCTAGTATAGATCTGATCGGATCAGATATTGATCCGATCAGATACTATACCACTAAGGGAGGCGTATGCTGCGTGCGTGGGTGTTAGCGGTACTGGCGCTAATCTGACGCTGCCTGGGGCGACGCATATCACCGCCGGGCGATCGGGGGGCTAAACCTTTATTCGGTAATAAACGGCGGGTGCCCTGACACTATAAAAAATAAACGAACTAACCAGCGTCAACCGTAACGGTTATACGGTGATCAGTGGTGAAAGGGTTAACTAGGGGGCAATCAAGGGGTTAAAACATTTATTAGGTAGTATATGGGGGTCCCTGACGCTATAAAACGCTGACGGCGAACCTAAATATTTACCTCACTAACTAGCGTCACCAGCGACACTAATACAGCGATCAGAAAAATGATCGCTTAGTGACACTGGTGACAGGGGGTGATCAAGGGGTTAAAACTTTATTAGGGGGGGTTAGGGGGGTACCCTAGACCTAAAGGGGGGTAATACTCACTGCCCTAACACTGTAACTGTCACAAACTGACACTATGCAGTAATCAGAAAAAAAAAAAAAAAAAACTGCTGGTGTCAGTTTGTGACAGGGGGGGGGGGGGTGATCGGGGGGGATCGGGGGGCAATCGGGGGGGGGATCGGGGTGTTTTGTGTGCCTGGCATGTTCTACTGTGTGTGTGTGTGTGTGTTGGTGCACTCACATTGATGTCTTCTCTCCTCGGGCCGGAACGGAAATTACCGAGCCGAGGAGAGATGACATCATTTCCTTTGCTGCTGTTTAGCATACAGCAGCAAAGGAATGATTCGATTGGCCGGCGGCGATCGCGAGGGGGGGGCCACGAACGGATGGTCTCCCCCTCATCACCGATCGCCGCTGGACAAAAGACGACCGCCTCGGGCACCGGGGGGTGGTCCGATCGGACCCCCCACCCGCGGAAGGCAAATCACGTACCCTGTATGTGATTTTGCCTGTCCGTGCCACTTTGCCGACGTACATCGGCGTGAGGCGGTCGTCAAGTGGTTAAGATTAAAAAAAAAACTTGTGTTCAGCAGCTCCCCAATACCTACCTGAAACCCATTGTGATCCAGCGATGTTGCACGAGAGTCTCAGCTGTCCAGGACACTCCCTTCTCATTGGCTGAGACAGCAGCGGGTGCCATTGGCTCCCGCTCCTTGTCAAAGTCGGTGAGCCATTGGGGAGAGAGAGGGGGCGGGGCCGAGCCATGGCTCAGTGTCTGAATTGACACACAGAGCAGCGGCTCGGCTCAAGTGCCCCCATAGCAAGCTGCTTGCTGTGGGGGCAGGAGGGAGGGACCCGAGAAGAGGAGGACCTGGGCTGCTCTGTGCAAAACCACTGCACAGAGCAGGTAAGTACAAAAACAAACCAAGACTTTAATATCACTTTAAGCCAGTGTGTATGGACCCTTACCATATGGTCAGGATCTTTTCAGAGCCTAGGCCGGCTCTATGACATCAGCTGGCAGCAGACATTAGCCCACTGTTGGCTGAAAACAGGTCGCAGGAGTGAAGAACTAACTGCACTCCTGTGACCCACAGAAGTACAGCCAAAAAAGCTTTGGCCCTACTTCTCCAAGTAATTTCATTGCTAAAAATGAAAATCATTTGCTTTAGAGCCAAACTGGTAAAGCAGTACATTGGCTAACTTGGGGATAAAAATTACGTTTTTTTAGGGTCTTTTAGATAATCGTAAAAGGATCAAGTTGATTATAAATAATTGTATCATGGTTTAACTTTAAATAACTTTTTCGTGTTACTAATTTTGTAATTTTATGCATACGTTCTAGGGCCGGGGAAAAAAATCGATTTGAATCTTGAGTTGAGAGGTCAAATCGATTCAAATTTTCATCAAATCGATTTTTTTTTTCTTTCACCAGGACTGGCGCTGACACCGCGCCGGTCCTGAGGAGCTGCGGGCAGGAGTTTTTAGGCGAGGCCGCGGATTCGGCCTAGTCCGCGAGGCCGGACGCCGCGGACTAGGCCGAAGCCGCGGCCTCGCCTAAAAACTCCTGCCTGCAGCTCCTCAGGACCGGCACGGTGTCCATCAAAAAAAAAAAAAAACCTCGATTCGAATCGTGAATCGAGTTTTTTTTTTTTTTAAATCGCAGATTTTTTTTTTTGAGAAAATCGCCCAGCTCTAATACGTTCACATTTTCTCATTACATATGCATACTGTGTTTTGTGATTTTCAGTGTTTCATGGTGGGTGCGCTGTACTGCTTCTTCTCACAATGCAAGTCTATACAGCATTTAATGATCAGGGAAAATCCAGTCCTGAAATTGCTGAAATTACCTTTTTGTTTTTGTTTTTTTTTCTCTTGTAGCGCTTATTGAATCCCTCACAAATGCCAGCCAAGCGAATGGCGAGCCTGAAAGCACAGATTCATCAAACCCCCGTCTCCGGAAGAATGCTGCTGAACCCACCCAAACTGCCAATGGTGAAGCTGGAACAGACACTGGAAAGAGCTACACACCAGACCAAGTGGAAGCAGTAAAAAGGTGACTTAAACTGCTATGATACTTGATCAAGTCCACTTCACCCAACATTGTTCTATTTGTTAAATAAAAAAAATGCAAAAATGCTTAATTATTTTCCTAATGATTTATTCATTATTGTTGGATTGTGCCTGATTTTATACTTCAGAAATGTTTTAGGCATTGACATCATTAATATCAATTGGGTCTTTTTGAAGGAACATTAAATGGTTATGCAAAGAATTGTTCACCTACTTAATTAATTTGAGGCTAATCGTTATTTTTTAGCTCTAGAATTATAGTGTGAAGGGCCAAGTTGTTGTAAAAAGTCATGGCTGTAGTTATTATATTGAGAACTCTTGAGTATAAGCTTCAGCTATTTTCATATCTGTATGCAGCCCCAGTGTTTATAAAGGAACACTTTCCTTGACATTAGTTTGAAAACTGAACCTTTGTAAAAGTTGTAAAGCATTTTAGTAGCCTGAGCGCTACAGTGATGACCGCATATTTCTAGGTGCTGCGCTGAATGGCTGCCCTTCTGTATAGTAATCACAGGAGGTCACTTGCTGGGCAAGGCCGCCATTGCAGAACATGCTGCATTCTTTTCAATGAATGGATGAGGTGGAGAACCTGGCATCACTGTCTCTTCTCTGCCTCGTCCAGTAGGTAGTATCTTCTTGGAACTGCAACAATACCTGTGGTTAAGCTAGTTTCAGGTTCCTGCGTAGATGGTCAAATCAAACTGCATTGTGGTTAACAAAGTGCACACATTTGTTACGAATTTTGAATCCAACAGAGATCAGGGACGTGTCTTTCCATTTCAACATCAAAAAAAAAAAAAGAAAAGGCCTGAAACTTTGTTTCCTGGACAGACACCATCAAAATCATGCAGTACAAAGTTGAGAAGAATAAATGACCCCCCCCCATGGGTCAGTCAGTTGTTATAAGATTGAATGCACTTATTGACCCTACCATTTGTTAATGGTTTTCTGGTGTCCTTCTGACAACACTCTGCATCTGTCATTCAAATACAGGAATGGCTTAGGTTTGACAACACCCAGAGACTTCCTATCTCACTCAGTGTTGCATACACAATGTGCTTTCATTTCCAGGTCCAACAGTTCCCTGTTGTGGTGAGCCCTGTACAACTTGGAAGTCTGTCGCTTCCAGCCTTGCTTCTATTCTATGCACCGCACTCGCAGAGTGATACTTGAATGTATCTCCATGTGTGCCACCTGTACACATCAGTAACTTTCCTAGACTGAAGAATGTGGTGCTTAAAGGTAGCTGAGCAGTAAACCTATTGGTGGTAGCCTCAAAGCCCACCATCTTATTACTCCGTTTTACAATTTACTACTTTTGAATATAGTCTGAAATAGGGCTGAAACAACTAATCGATTAATCGACAACTAATCGATTATGAAATTAATCGATTACTATTTTCATAATCGATTAATCGGCCAGTAACATAATGGGGTTAAAAAAAACTAAATCGAGCCCTTTATAGTACAAAAAGAGCAAATAATCACTACTGTAGATGTTACTTTCACGGTTCTACAGTAAAAAATGAACCCCTTACAATAGTGATTATCTGCTTTTTTTTAATTGTACTATAAAAGGCTAATTTTAGTTTTTTTAACCCCATTATGTTACTAAACGTCTTAGACCTGGTTTACATCTATGTGTTTTTTGGTGCTTTTTTGCAGAAGCGCACTGCAGTTCATTAACATGGTTTCCCACGTTCACATCTATGCTTTTTTCAGCCACTGTGTATTGGAAAGGGTCAGGGACTTTTTTTTTTAAACGCAAAAACTGTGCTCTTTTGGTTCAATATACTTCAATGGAGAAGCTGCAGAAAAGCATTTAATGCGTTTTTGCAGCAATTTGTGTTTTTTAATCTGCCCAACAACAAATTGGCCAAAAAAAAAAGCAAAAACGCAACTCGCCGCAAAATCATGTGCGCAAAAAACAAAAAGCACAGCAGAAACAGATCAAAAGCAAACTGCCTAGGTGTGTACCGAGCCTTATGCTGGCCACACGGATCAATTTTCACATGAGAATATTCAGACAAAAAATCTTTGTATATTCGCTGAATGAAAGAATGTTGTTTGAAATTTTCACTTGTTTTTAACATTCTGTTTTTAAAATGAATGTAATTTCTGAACGAAAACCACATACACTATCTGAAAATTCCTTTGACCAAGAAGTTTTCTATTTCAAAATTTTCCCGTCACTGTGGTTGAAAATGAACGTCGACTTGACCCCACTAATGATTAGAAAACCGAACAAACATGAACATGAACAAAATGAAATTTTTTTTTTGAAGGAAGACATTTGATCTCTGAGTCTGAAAATGTTTATCAGATTCACCCTTTAATAGTATGTACAGTATATCTCTTCTCTAACAATTTATACAGTATATCTCCTCTAATAGTATATAGGTATATCTCTTCTGTCTGTTATTCTCAGAGTGGATTAGATATTTTGCTCCCCAACCATATAGTTAGTTATTTATATTTACCGCTAAATAGAGATATTTAAGAATAAATTGCCTTTTTTTTTAAACTTTACATATTAACTAAATTATACGCCACACTTTTTTTTTTTTAAGGTTATTAATCGATTAATCGAAACAATAATCGGCCAACTAATCGATTATGAAAATAATCGTTAGTTGCAGCCCTAGTCTGAAATCATAATCATGACTCAGATCCAGCTTGGTAGATCTTTTCCCATCTCATTGCATCTGAAGTAGCACTCTCCTCTTCAAGGTTCTCTACCCCTATGTTATACTGTAGTTCTATTCAAATTTGCTGTAACGGCTCTCTCTATTTTTTTTTTTTTTTTGTAATTAATAAAGCCTTTATTTTTTCTGTTTCTTTTTTGGATGGTAGATGTTAATGTGATGAGAAATAAATATTAGGCTTCTTATACCTTCACTCATCAGGGTAAAGCAATGTAAGGACTACTATGAAATTTTGGGAGTGACTAGAGAAGCCACTGAAGATGACTTGAAGAAATCCTACAGAAAGCTTGCTCTAAAATTTCATCCAGATAAAAATCACGCTCCTGGCGCCACAGAAGCATTTAAAGGTGGGTAGTTCAATTTGAAATTGTTTGTTTTCATGGGTATATTATGGATTATAAGATAAGATTTCAGTAGGATTGGGTTTTGCTTCACAAACTTCCATGGCGTTTCCATATAAACTGTCCCAATTCTTTATCAATGCTATAGTGATCTTTTTCCCTTTTTAGATGTGATGCATTTTGTTACCAGAGCAAGCTAGTGATTGCATCGATTTTTATGGTACCTGTATGCTGGAAGAGGTCAAAATACATCCTACTTCTCATGTAATGGGCCATCATAGCTGTCAGAGAATATATCATCTTTCCTTGGAGGCAAATGAGAAATATTCACAGTCATTGGTGTTTGCCTCGTACCATACTATGATCTAATCCAGCACAAGTGTGTGTACACTAATGCTAAGGGCCAAACATGCTGTAAACCAATTCAACATGATCTTGAACATTTTGATGACTTTCCAGTGTTGGATCTGTGTGATACTTTCATATGGCGGTCTTATGCAGCATTCTACTGAGATCAGCAGTGCTGTCACACAGGATGAGCTCTCCATTTCGGACTATCATTATCTGTCTAAAGCAGATTAGCGGCTACTCAGCTGCTTGTGCTGCAGATTTCCACACACTGATGATCCAGATGAACAGCTGAAGAAATATTCACAGGAATATCGCCTGGGGGTCATCTGTACTAGGAGAATATAGAGGCTGCAATGGCTGGCTGGCTTTTTACAAAATAAAAAAAAAAAAAACATTCTACTTGCTTGGTTATCCAATGGCCCAATAACTTCAGAGTCTGTTTCAGAACAAGTATGCAGATAATCAGTTTATCAGTTTTGACTTTATCCTCACTTTCTAATCTACATATCTTCTGTGGGTAAGTGGCTCAGAAAGTACTAAAGCATGCTGGTAAACGAAGCAGACAGGCAGCTAGGTTACCAATGGCAGCCCCCCCATCCCCTTTTTTTTAACCACTTAAGGACTATATGACCCCTGTCACAAACAAATTCCCCAGCACACTTACCTGTTAGCCTGCAAACAAACCAAATTAACCCCGTGTAACAAGTCATGTATATGATGTTCTAGAGGTTATAACCGTGATCTTAGTGTTCTTGTTGGTTTGGGTTGCACCGTACCAGCGTTCATGACATCATTGTATCCCAGGTTCTGCTTCCTTTTCCTGCGGGCCCAGGACAGGCATGTGTCAGGGGTCTGCAAGTAGAATGGAAAGTTCAACACACATCACTGTCTGAGTGAAGCCAGAAAAGTGACAAGGATTTTGTCAATTCTAGTTCACAGCTGACATTTCTGTGAAGCAATCTGCATTTCTTCAGTGGGTTCTATGCATTTAGTCCCTTCCGTGTTAGTTCATTCATTCCCCGGATACTCTAGCCAGGGAAGCAGTAATTTGGGCTTTATTTACCTGCAGTAGAGGGCAGGGTGGACATTTTGGGGTCTAATGGGCCATTGATGTTGCCTTAAAAAGAACCTGTTCGCCCCCATGTTACAAAACTTACACAGCCACCTAGTGGCCGTCTCCTAAATATCCATCCAGTGGGACACATGCAGGGTATGACTGCATTCTGCTGAGCGCACACTGGTCTGCCAGTATTCTCTAAGGCAGTGGTCCCCAACATTTTTGGCATCGGGACCGGCGTTGTGGAAGAAAATTGTGCCAAGGCCCGGGGGGTGTATGTGGCTTTTTGCAGGCAGTTTATCGGGTCAATGGCTGGTGTTAGCGCTTCAGTCATCCCGGCACCATGATTGATATGGTGTCGGGAGGATTGAAGCGCATTATTTCTATTATTGCATTCTAATAGACAATTAAATAGTTCAACTCGCCATAATGCAGAATGTGCCACCAGATGCGGAGTGTCACTTGCCACGTCTCCTGCCACCAGATGCGTTTTGTCCCTTGCCACGTCACCTGCCACCAGATGCGTTTTGTCCCTTGCCACGTCACCTGCCACCAGATGCGGATTGTCGCTTGCCACGTCACCTGCAGATTGTCACTACAGTGGAGCAGCACAGGCATACACATTAGCTCAGAGGCAAGCCTGGAGTAGTGGGTAGTGTGGGAGAACAGCGGTGATGGGGGGGCGGGTGGTGAGGGATGATCTCATCTCTCTGCTCCCCTGCCTCACCTCCAGCATTATAGCAGCCCCGCTGTGAGCGTGGAAGAGCGGCGATGTGGGCGGTGAGAGATCATCTCGCCTCAGTGTAGCGGCCCCGCTGTGAGCACAGAACAGTGGTAATGCGGGCGGTGAGAGATAACGTCATTCGCGGCCCGGCTGCAAACAGGCCGCGGCCCAGGGGTTTATCACCCCTGCTCTAAGGCAATTCATGTTCCAAACAATGCAACAAAAGGTGGTAATGTTCTATGTGCAGGACCATTGTTTCTTTCAGAGTAAATATTTTTATGTCTACTTATTATTCTGTTATATCCTATTATTTGTCAAGATGGAGTCTAAATTTAAATATGTTTATTAGATTTATTTTTATATTGAAGAACAACAGACAGGTAATCAGAGCAGTCTAAGAGCAACTCTTGTATGATTCAACATATTGAAGATGGTTTTTGTATGTTCGTTACTGGTAGGGCAACAAGAGGCAAGACGTAAGGACAAGCCGCCAGTAGGCAACACAAAAACCATAACAAACCTCAATAAATCTCAGGAGATCAAATCAAGACACAACACTTGATATACAAAGTGAATCTATGGGCATTTTTTTTTTTTTTTTTAGTTCGATTGGGGAAGGATTAGAACTCCTGGCAGGTTTTACTATTGGTTTTCCCTCACTTCCTTTTTGGTAAAAACTTTTTCCCCTAGACAGAAAGTTAGGGGAACTCTCTGTAACAGAACCCCAGATAGCAGTAAAACCTGAAAGGCGTTCTAACATTTCCCCATTTTATCCAAAACTAAAGCAAAAAAAAATAAATTTAAGGGATAGATATTTTAACTGCTTGCCATCGCTGGGCCTTTGAGGAAGTAAACCCTGGTGGGGTAAAAGTATAATGTGCTAGTATGCATCGCCACATTAAGTGACACTTACCTGCAAATGAAGCCTGCGATGTCCCCGCTGCAGGCTGCATCCATGTTTGCCCCTCTTCCTTCTAGGACCGCAGACTCTGGCTCTGTGACTGGCCGGAGCTGCATGACGTCACTCCCGTGCATGCACGCGAGAGCCGCCAGTCGCGGCACTCGCTCATGAAGAATTGGGACGGGGGGGCGTTTCTTCACAGCGCATGCGCCGATGACATCTCCGGCGCTGTGTACAGTAAATACCTCCTAAATGGTGCATGTTTAGGAGATATTTACAGTACCTATAGGTAAGCCTTAGTGCCTTAGTCTAGGCTTACCTATAGGTACAACTTCCACAGAAAGATTTACAACCTCTTTAATAAAATCAATCAAAACAAGCTCATGGCTTTAGCTGGAATCTTTTTTTTTTTTTTTTTTTTTTATTTTACCAGCCGCGATCTGCTGTTCAGTGATCCAGGTGGCTTTACAGCTGCCTAACCACCTCTGCAGTAGTGAGAAGGTTTCAGTTCATTCATTTATTGGCTACTGTAGCCAGGGAGCAGCCAATCATGCCCAATTAGATGCAGTGGATGGCAGAAAGGCATTGGGGATCTAATGTACTTCAAATAGAACCTGTTGCCGGCCCATACATAGGGGTTTGTTTGCACCTTTATGATAGCAGTCAAGTTTAAAGAATTTAAAAAAAAAATTAAATAAAAATAATTGAAATCTACATTTAAAGACATTCCCATCACCCTGTGCATATACGCAAATGCAAACATGGGCATAGGGCACACACATGTATGTATACAGCAATTGTGCCACATGTTGGATATTGTTGCGAACATCAGAGTGAGAGCAACAATCCTAGGGCCATAATTCACAGCTGACTTTAAATTGTAATTTGAAAAGGTTTTTAAAGCATCAGATATGGATAATTTTGGGGACAGTAGTGTTTCAGCATTTCATGGCCACACACAATTCTGAGGTTTGACATGTTTGGAATTTATTTACTTGACACAACCCCGTCTTTTATATTTTACCAATAAATGTGCTATTCTATGGTTTGTGGGCACTAAAATTCATTTTGGTCAATTTTTTTTTCTTACAATATGAATTAGATAAATATTGTGTGGAATTGCCACCATTTTATTCTACAAGGCATCTCTTTTCATAATATATATAATTGTTTGAGTAATTTTCTACCAAAATTTATTTTATTTTTTTTATTTTTTGCCCTGAAGGCAGAGTGATTAAACATAATTCATATAAGAGGGCATTTCCCTCCTCCACAGTATAAGTGACCACACTGACCATGGTGGTCAGAATACAAAATGATGTCTGGCTTACTTGTGAAATCATGTTGGCAGGGACTCTTCAAGTCTTTTGGGCTCCACTGTATTCAGAGAACACAACCACACGCTTGTCCATAACACATGTCTTTGCAGGTTGCCAACCTGTATATTCCGGGTCCTTATCTTAAGACTAACAGTCCAGAGGCAGCTAGAGACCAGTAGCGTACATAATGTTCTTACCTATGCTGTTCCTCTTATCTATGTTGTGTCTATTTGTTTGGGGATTATTGCAGTTTGATGATGAATAAGACGATTATGCAATATGGCCTGGCTATGCATTATTTAAGCTGTTACAAGCACATATGGAGCTATTCCCAACACAGACCAGTTAATACAAGAGATATGGAAGTGTGTGGACAGAGTAGGAGGATATTTATTCTTCTCCCACATTGATGTAGTGTGAGGTTGTAATCCAGATGTACACAAAGTATATCTCTGCATTGTTTACATCCAGAAATATTGTCCCTCTTTCTCCAGACTAGAGACTGACTGGAGAGTCTTCGTTTTTATATTGCTTGACAATATATATATATATATATATATATATATATATATATATATATATATATATATATATATATATATATATATATATATCTCGTTCACATTGTACTATGCAGAATAATGCATGATGTTGTGTGCTTTGACGTGTCATGCTGTGGTTTTCACGGATTTCATTCAGTATGCCTAAAGAGTAACTCCACTTTTGTTGAAGAAAATATCCCCCCCCCCCAGGTGATCTATGTACATGTGCTGTTTGTGTCCATATTCAGAGTGAATCTGTATGGGAGTGGTTTTATAATTATCAACAACTCCTGCATCTGCAGGGCTCTAATCAGGAAAGCTGCATCCCTTTAAACGAGATTTCCCTTTGGGAGCGTCCCTTTTGGGGATTCCTGGTATCTGACTTGTATCTTTGGCTCAATAAGCCAATCACACAAGCAGGGAATGGCCTATCTGGGAAATTGTTCTGTCCATCTGTGTACAGAACGCCTCCAGGTAGTCATATTGCATTGTATTTTACAGAAAATTATAGCACTGCAGATTGAAAATGGAAGGTAATTTTCAATAACATTAAATTACAATATGACTTAAGTCGCAATTGTATATGATATATATGTATGTGTGTGTATATATATATGTGTATATGTATGTGTGTATATGTATGTGTATATATATATATATATATATATATATACCGTATATATATATATATATATATATATATATATATATATATATATATATATATATATATATACATATATATATATATACACATTTTTTTGCGCATTCTTTTTCTCATGAAAGTGGAGTTACCCTTTAAATAGAACACCACCAGGTAACACAGGACTTTTATAGGGCTCCTACACAGGGATGTAATTAAAATATGCCTATCAACACTGGATCCTGTACAAATCTTTTCCGTAAGTAAATGTTTCTGTAACCTGTGTATATTGGTTCATTCATGAATGACTGAAGGCTGGTCGTTCTATGTACGCATGGCTGCCACATGAATGGCTTTTTCATTCAGGGCAGACATGTAAACATACTTTTCGTGCAACCAGTGGTGGTGGTGCCTGCCGATTACACACTATTATTTACATATCATCCTTGAGCAGTAGCCATAGCCAGAAGTGCCTGCTTCCTAACAAAGGTCACTGAGGGGCTTGAGATGCCCGCTTCCTAGCTCCTGTTGTCAGTCACCTGCCTCCTAGCAAAGGACACCAAAGACCCCTTTCACACTGGGGCAATTTTCAAGCACTTTAGCGCTTAGCCTCTGCTAAGTGCCTGAAAACCATTCATTCAAGTGTGACTTTTCACACTGGGCTGGTGCGCTTGCGGGACATTCCGAAAAGTCCTGCAAGCAGCATCTTTGGGGCGGTTTGGGAGCGCTGTATTTAGTGCTCCCAAAACGCCCTACCCATTTGAATGAATGGGCAGTGCTTCTTTGGGGTTAAAAGCGTCACACTAGCGGCCAAAAAGCACTGCTTAAACATCGATAAAGCGCTGCTAAAATGAGCAGAGGTTTAGCGCTAACGCAGGCCATGTCCCCAGTGTGAAAGGGGTCTTAAAGAGTGCATCTGCATTGTGTGCTCTACCCGTGTGTGTACAAACGCTTACATGTGTACAGCATAAAATACAAGGAATTTGGGCATTCAGATGACTGACTTAAAGCTATAAGCTCAGATAAAAGTTGCCATGTGCATGGACTCATTAGTTATACATGGCATGTTTGTTTTTTTGTTGTTTTTCTGCATGAGACTTTAAAGAGCTAATGTGTGGTGGAGCAATAAGCCTTGTAGAAAAGAGTTTTAGCCTGTCCATGCATTTTGCAATATGGGGACATGGCTAGTTCATACAGGTTGTAAAGCTAGGCATAGTTCTGGAAAAACAAGTCTCTGCTGAACAAGGTATCAAAATATCAAGGTATTGTATGCTGGGCTAATTATGCAGAGATATTCCAGACTGTCAAACTCCCCATGACCACTAGAGAGTTTTGATGATTCAGAATACTTGTCCTTCTGTATTAACTCTGATTGTGAAAAGTGACTCTTATGTCTCTCTGCTCACAGAATTTTAGGGGAGTTTGGCTGGCCATTGAGATATTTCAGCAGATGATAATTTTGTGGTATATTTTGCACTAATATTCTTACAGCATGATCTGATGTTTAAGAGGATTGGTCCACATTATGTATAACTAGTTTCAGTGGCTGGAAGATAAATCGGATCTAAAAAAAAATACATTTATAAGAGTATAGGCAATGCATAATGTCTGGGTGACAAGTTATCTACAGCAGAGGTGCACAACCTGCAGATTGGGACCCCACAGAGCTTCCAATCGTGTCTCCCATTATACAACCCAGACAAGAGAGAGAGGCTGAGAGGTCAGAATAATGGCTGACTGCTAAGTGTGATTTTTTTTTTTTTTTTTTTTTTTTTTTTTTTTTTTTTTTAGCAAAAAAAGGAAATGAAACTCTTGTGGAATTTTTCAGATATGTTGTATTTAGTATTGGTAACATGGTATGTTTCAAGCATTGGCATTGTTGTATTGTTTTTTTTTTTCACATTTTGATTCAGCAAAACATATCCCAGTACAATTCCTGAATGGGATACTGTTGTATTTTAATTGCACATGTGACCTTGCTGTCCAGATCTATCACAATCTTTTGGGATGTAACTCTTCCATCTTATCTGGGTTCATAGACCATGAACGGCAGAAGTGCTATCTTTTGTTTTTAACTTTTATAGTACAATTCAGATTTGTTGCTGCTGATAATTCTGTAATTACCTAAAGGGGGTTTATCAAGTTCATGTAAGCTAAAGCCTTGTACACACAATGAGAATACTGGATGAATGATTGTCCGTTTTTGTTTGCATGCATCTCATATCGAAAATGAAGAGGTTACTAAACTGACGAATATTGGCGTAGGACAGAATACAACTTTGGAAGTGATGTGATGTATTGAAATGTATTCTTTCATTTCTGAACATGTGTGGTCTTGGTCTTTGATTTTCTTTCGGGCGGATACTGTACTGATTAAACGAAAATCATTCATTCTGGTATCGTACGAGAAAAATTTAAATTTTTGTCCCTTGGGATGATTTTGGATGAACTGTCGTGATCGGCCCTTTGAAATCTTTGTACTAATGATCAGATTATCGAACGATTACTTTGAAAGCTGTATTTTTCATCCTATTTTCTAATCGTGTGTACTGGGTTTAATGCTGGCTATGCATGGATCGAAATTCAGCCAGTTCAGCAGGAACCAGATGATGTTCGATCCATGTATTGGGCAGATTGGTTTGTACACAAGTCAGTTTATTGATCAACTTGTGTACAACCAGCCTGTTGGGTCCGAACTATCAATGCCGCTGGCTATAGCGGGCAACACTGATCATTGTATTCCAATGAAGGGAAAGGCTCCTCCTCCTTTTAAAAAAAATAAAAGTTCTGTTGGCATTTTTCGTCCTCGTGTCAGACAAAAACAAACGGAAGGATTCCTGAAGAATTCATGAAGTAAGCTTTCAGCAAAAAGCTGAACACAAGTAGTGCATTTCATATCCTATGCTACTGAGCTTCTGTATTTAGAGATCCCACAGCCTTTAAATGATCATTGTGCCTATGGGCCGTTTCCACCCAGTCCCTTCCTTCCAAGCAAATCTCAGGGGTTGCACTGGTGCTACCAGCACCATAGTCCATAGACCTGAATATTCTTGCCATATGAGAATATATATGTGTGTGTGTGTATATCAAAAAAGAAATAATTTCACTTAATGTGTTACAGACCAGTCCAGGCTGTTCATCTGCTATTGTCATGTAAACATGTATAGTTTGTTAAGCCTTCAATTCACATTAAAGTATCTCTAATTGTGACTTTTGTATTCTAGCTATCGGGAATGCATATGCAGTGTTAAGCAATCCAGAGAAGAGGAAGCAGTATGATCAGTTTGGAGAAGAAAAGGTGAATCCATCTCGACACGGACACACCGACTTCCACAGAGGGTTCGAAGCAGACATCTCCCCTGAAGATCTCTTCAATATGTTTTTCGGAGGAGGATTTCCTACTAGTAAGCATATCTTCAGCTGAGTTTCTCTAATAATCTTACCTAGAACTATATCTGTATGTAAACCCAGTGCTGGAAAGGAGGTCCTTGATCATTAACAGCCAGCTTGCACACTTTTTACACCATGTTCAGTTCATATGTAGCTATAAGCAATATCCATTATTGCTGACATGTTGAATCGCATGCTGGAAAATATTGTAGACTTCAGTTATAAGATATTCTCAATAATAATCCTCATGACCAGGTGTCATGTCCATTGCAAAACAAACTGACGGTATCAATCCCCCAACTGATTCTCTGTAATGTGGTAACGGTATATAATTAGATAGTCCAGCGACAAGACAATGATGTCTTAGATCAGAAACTAGGCAAACTACTGCAGAGAATTGATTTATCAACTGCGTGGCGTTGGCCTTTTAAACTACTATGTACTGTATGTGATGCTGGACATTTCTTGAGCAACATTGTCTCCTAATAAAGGAATCTTTTCCAGGTAATGTCCATGTGTACAGCAATGGCCGAATGCGTTATACCCATGCTCAGAGACAAGACCGGCGGGAACATCAAGGAGATGTGAGTTCATTAAGCTTAATGTGTTCCAGACCAATAGGAACATTATCATTTATAACTCTAACAGGGTTATTACCGGATGTGATGCCCTTAACAGATGTGTTTAACTGTTCCTTTCTCAAACTTGGACTCAAAAATATCTGACTGTGCCTCTAGGTTTCCATTTTGTGACTTGACTGTAAAGTGAGCATTTCACCATTAGAGGGAGCACTATGACTGACTAAATGGGTTCAGAAGCTATAAGCTCAGAATTGCTGATTCTGTTTTTACTTCATGTTGTTCCTTCTTTTTTGTTACAGTTGTGTTTTTTATTTACATGATCTACAAATGTTTATTTTTTTTCCTTCCTTTAAGCATTTACAGAATGTGTATAGTGGTTTAGGCCTCGTGCACACAGGACGTTTTGCTAATTCTCCTTCAAGCCTTTCCTCCTGCCAGCAGCATTTTGGCAGAAAAAACACCTGGCACTTATAAATGTGTTTAATGTGTTTAGGTACGTTTACAGGTGTCAAGCGCTTGGTGTTAATTCATTTTAATGGCCAGAAAAGATTATTATTCTGGCCAATGAAATGAATTAACATTCAAGTGCTAAATGTGACTGGCGTTAACAGGCGTCTAGAAGAATAAAGTGTTTTTTCTGCAAAACTCTGCTGCTCCTGGACACACTGGCAGTGTTTTCTTTTTTTTTTTCCTGCCTCTAAACGCCTCTAAAAGCCTATGTGAGCATGGAAACATAGACTAATATGGAGGGATATTTAGAGGCGAGGGGGGAGGGGGGGGACCGCCACACGGCACTAGGAGCAGCTGAAAAAACGTCCAATGTGCATGAGGTCTTCTACATGATGATTTAATTGTTGACTGTCAACCCAATTTATTAGTAGCAGAGTTTTGTACCATGCCAGCCACCAATGACAGCAGAAAGTATGTTTGCGATACCATGTCGAACTCGGTAGACTGAAAATGCAACAATGGGGTGGCCTTTGTATCGGTTCTTTTAAACTTTTCTCTCGTCACTGACCTGCCTGCTTTTTTGTGTACTATTGGCTCATACCCACAGGCACGTTCCTCCTTGCAGTGTAAACAGGTTGTGTATTTCGGTGCATACAGCCACCGATAAACATTAATAAGTGTACACAGATGTACACAGGTATGCGCTACTACATGCCTAAAGTGGGGCATGTGTACAGACTTAGGCTGGCCATACAATTTTCTTGTACATTTACCAAAACCATATAATATGAGGTCAAACCTAAACACATTCAATTTGCATGCAATCAGGCAGGCCCTTGCACTACATAGTTGAAGGTAAATCTAAAGGAAATTGAATAACAAAATTGTATAATGTATGACCAGCTTTAAGGTCCTGAATGCAGAACAATATGTGCACACGTGCACCACTTTACACCAGTAACAGAACATTCTTCCTTACAACCTTGCGCTGTAAAGAGGAAGTCACCCTTGTGCATGAGCTATAACGCTGTAGTAAAAAAAACTTACACATACACTTCTTGCATTGACACGTCAGTCATACTGGTAAACACTGACCGGATATTGGCTGGTTCAACAGAAACCGGCCAACATTTGGCCAGTATGTACAGCAGCCTGTCCGGCTTCTGTTGAAGAACGTGCTTGAAAACCATTAGTCAACCTGCATCTGATCAGCGCTTGCTGGGAGCGCAGATCAGTGTGTTCTGGCAGGAGGGGGGGTGGTAGTCACACAGGAGGGCAGACGTTCCACATAGGCACCATTCAGAGAATGCTTCACATTTTTTGAATGATCACCTCTCCACCTCGTCCAGTCTAAAAATGTTTTGCATTCATTCAGAAAATGCAAAGCATTCTCTGAATGGCGGCCAACCCCCAGTGTTTACAATGCAATATGCTAGCCATTCAGTACGAGACCCAGAAATAAGTGGGAGCACTGGACTAGCAGTGTCTACTTCAACGATTTCCAGTTTCCAGGGGCATCGGTCAGGTATGGTATATTCATAGTTACAGAATTCCAGGTATGTAAGAATATGCCATACTTGGAATTCATCTTTTAACAGTAACATTGTTTAAAGTGGTTCAAAAGGCTAAAGGTTTTTTTTACCTTCATGCATTCTATGCCTTAAGGTAAAAACCTTCTGTTTGCAGCTCCCGCTGCTGTCAATCACAGCCAGTGAGGAGGGAGCAGGGCTGAGCCTTGATTACTGTGTCTTATCGACACACAGAGAGGTGCTTGGGAGAGAGCACGCACGAGTGCCCACATAGCAAGCCGCATGCTATGGGGGCACTCAGCAGGTGGGAGGAGCCAGGAGCGCTGGCGAGGGACACGAGGAGAAGGATCGGGGGCTGCTCTGTGCAAAACCTGCACAGAGCAGGTATGACATGACTTGAGTAACACTTTAAGTGGTTAAAACAAACTTTTTTTTTAAAATTAAAATAACAAACATGTTATACTTACCTGCTCTATGCAGTGGTATTGCAAAGAGTGGCCCCGATCCTTTTCTTCTGGGGTCCCCAGCGGCAATCTTGGCTCCTCCTCTTTTTTTTTACATCCACCATAGCCAGCCGCTTGCTATGGGGAGAAGCGTAGTCTGCGAGCTCCCTACCTGTGTCTATGGAGCCGCGCTCTAAAGACTTACACAGCTAGACTTAGGCCCGCGTCCCACTTTTTTTTCACTGCATTTGATTGACCGCAGCAAGAGCCAACGTTTCCTGCTGCTTCTCGAATGCTGTGTAAAAAGGAAGTAAGGGGAGAATAGATGCAGCCGTGCACAGCGCTGATCTCTTCTTCCCCTCCTCTCTTCCCCTTCACGCAGGGAAAGGGGGACACAGGGAAATTGCATGTGTGTATATATGGTGGTTGTACCAGGGATCATGGTTGAGGCTACAACCATGATCCCGGTATCATTTTCTCTTTAAGTAAAAGTAATACGCGCGGCTAAGCAGAATACTTTTATAGGTGGCGAAAAGGGGTCCCACCCCCCCTCTTGCCACGACCTTTACTGGGCTCTCCTGAGCAATCTGGAAGCCCAGTAACGATGCAGACAGCTCCGCTCTCTCAGTGAGAGGAACTGAAGTTGTTCCTCCCACTGTGTGACGAACCTGGAAGCAATGATTATTTTGTCACTCCCGGTTCCGGCTCTTTGTTCACTGGCCGTATAGTGGCCAGTGAGACAGCCGATCAGACTGATCGGTGTCTAATCGGCTTTATTGGAGCCCAAAGGAGACCCCCCCCCCCGCTATTTCTGTCACAAGGGATGTTTTAAATTCCTTTTGACAGCAATAAAAATTTTTTTTTTTTTTTTTTTTAAGAATCCGTGTAAAAAATAAAAGGGGGGAAAAAAAAGTTTAAAAAAAATTGAAAGCGCCCCAGTGCTTGCATGCAGTGGCAAACGCATATGTAAACAGTGATCGCACCACATGTGAGGTATTATCGTGAAAGTCGGAGCAAGAGCAATAATTCTAGCACCAGATCTCCTGTGAAGATTGAAACTGATAACCCGCAAGGGCTTTTTTTTTTTTTTTTTCAAGCTTCACCTATGAATAATTTAAAGTACCGTAGCCTGTCGCCATTCCATGAGCATGCACAAATTTTAAAGTGTGACATATTGGTAAAAATTGGCATTATATTGTGTTTGTGTTCACTAGTAGAAATCTGGGTATTTTTTTCCCCCCAAAAAATTGCTGTGCAAATACCGTGTGACATAAAAAAAAATTGCATCACCCACCATTTTATTCTCTAGGGTCTTTGCTTAAAAAATAAATGTTTAGGGTTTTTAAATAATTTTTTAGCATAAAAAAAGATAAATTGTAGGAGAAAAGTGTCAGAATAGGCTTGGGAAGCAAGTGGTTAAATATGAATATTCAAGATGTCCAATAAGTAAGACAATGTTTGGGATGTAGTGCTCATCCACCCACTCTCACTACTACTCATAGGTAAGGGGGAGTGTTATTTGTTATTGCTTTCTTTGTATATATGAGATTATTTATATGGACTAGCTGTAGCATTGCTACCCATTCAGATTGGTTGTATTGGGTCTAGAAGGGATTTGTCACAGAACTTTGTTCAGAATGGCAGCTTAACTATATACAACTGTAACTCTGCACCCATTACATCTATGTGTACCAGACTTCACACCTTTTCTCTGTTATGCTCATGTTGAGCAGGATGTAAGTTGTACCGATTTTGTCTTTTGGATCTTTGTCAATAAAAATAATTAAAAAAAGAAAAATTATTAATATTCTATTACTCTACGATAGATAATATATACACACACACAGACATGTGCAGGTGTGTATTCTTCGCTATATAAATTGGTGCAGGCTTTGCACTTCCCTCCATTACCAGTGACTAGAAGTGACCAATTTTACCAGACACAAAGATTTGTATTGTCACCCCGCACAATTTGAAGTGTTTTTTTTTTTTTCTTCTTTGATCCCAAAGCAGGTATTAATAATACAATGCTTTTATCTGTACAGGGAAGTCTCGGAATGTTTGTCCAGTTGATGCCTATCCTGATCCTGATCATTGTATCTGCACTAAGTCAGATGATGGTGTCCAATCCGCCTTACAGCCTCAGCCATAGACCGTGAGTACCTGAGTGGGAATTCCTTTCTGTCCTTCAGGTCCTGTAAGCATTTGGAGATCCAGAATTCCACCAGCTGGATATCTCTTCATTCTTTATATAATGGTAAAATATATTTTCCAGAAACAAAACACACATTACCGGTTCATTTGTTCAATAATGTGATGGTTGCTTTTTTCTCTCAGAACACAAAAAAAAATTAATAAAAACCAGCTGTAGACTATTTTTTTATTTTAGGAATCTACACAAAGGGCAAATACTGAAAAGGGAAATGGGAGAGGAGGAGTTTTCTGCTCAGCCTGGGAAGAGAACATTCTTGCAGCTGTGGTCCTGCTTCATATATTTGTCTTCAAACCCATGGGTCATGTGATGGGTGGATACCTGGAACAATGGCAAAAAAATACTTTACAAGACTGTATGATAAATCACATAGAGAAAAAAACAATAACATCCAGCATTGTAATGGCACCTGTAGGGGTGTCCTCATGTTTCATGGTCCAACTGAATTTTTTTTCTCACCCGGCTCACACTAAAAAGGTTGGTGGTGGGGTTATGCTATAGATGAAAAGTCAGACTCATGGATCCACTTCCGCTGGTGCTGCTTTCATTTTTGCTGATTATATCTGAAGTTGGTAACCAAATGTACTGTGTGTTTGATATGACAAACCACATCGTTTTGAGAATAGGACTGCTCCAAAATGGGTGTATTAGACCCGGTTCACACAGGGGCGACTTGTCAGGCGACTTAGCCGCTTGACAAGTCGCGTTCCGTTCTGTACTACGGAACCGTTCTAATAGGAGTGACTCAAGTCGCTCCAACTTAGAAAAAGGTTCCTGTACTACTTTTTGGGCGACTTGCATTGACTTCTATACAGAAGTCATTTTGCAAGTCGCCACTGAAGTTGTGCGCAGGTCGCCTCTGTGAGTCACACTGCAAGTCGTGCCGCCCCTGTGTGAACCGGCTCTTACCGTGATGCACATTGGTAATTCAAAAGTTACCTCCGACTTTTAACATTAAGAAGCCAGCATCTCTTTTGTGAGTTATTGGTCCCCACATCTGCCACAGAACTAAGCGTTCTAGGAAGAATTTTTTTAAACGGGTGCAGATATTCTCATTTATTATGCAGCTTGCATACAGCTAAATAAATGTATAACTAACTTACAATGTAAGATGTGACAGGTTAGCAACCATAATCATAAAGACAGTGTTGATAAATGTCATCTAGTGTATCTCCATGTCTTGATAAAATCCAAGGACTTCTCTCCATAGTAGATGGAGAGAAGAGGGCCTTGGCTTTTATGCAGACATTTTTTTCTCAATTATCTTTCTTTCACTTCTGCAATAACAAAATAATGAAGAAGATGGGAGGTAACATCCATCACTTGTAGGAAGCTGTGCAGAAACAAATCATTTGCTGTAAAAACCTGAGAAGTCTTGTTTAAATTTGTCACAACACTCCTAAGTGTACACACTTAAATAAAAATCAAATACTACTCAAATAAATATACTTATAGAAAATGGAACTGCAGTCTGCTCACATAATTTGTAATAAAAGCTATTTGCCATTCTGAAGCTTCCCTCCAAACACTTTGCATATTTTATATATACTGTGATTCTGTACTTGCCAAATATGCTGCAGAAATCTCCCTCCACTGAGTCTGGCTGCATCCATTTTAACTGTGGGCAGCTGAAGCTGCTGCCTGTTCACTTCCTGGATTTACACAGACACACACAGAGGCACACCTCCAGCTCTGCAGCCCTCATTGGCCCTCTTATGACTCATTTCCCCCTCCCTTCCTGGCAAACTCGAGAGAAAGCTGTGCATGATGGCATAAGCCTAGGCTTTTTACCAGACAATAAACAGGAAGTGGGTTGTATAAGGTATTTACTGGCAGAAAAAAATGTTTTACTATCCAAAGTTAAAACAACAAGGACAGAAGATTTAATAGATGGAAAGTTGAAAAAATTACTGAAGGTCCGCTGTAAGCTGTCCGCTGTAAGCTGTCCGCTGTAAGCTTTTACATTCAGGAGTGTTGTCACAAAGAGTGTTTTGGTACCACTAGAGGGCACCATTGTCTGCAGATCAGGAAGATCTGAGGAGAGTAAGTGGTCCACATCTGCATACTAGTTCCTAGGAATAAACTGAGTATTGAATTCTGAGAATCTGTGTAAAGGCCAGCCAACAAGCGTTTTCAGAAAGCGCTTGGCAATGGCAGCCTCAATGTCTTTTGTTATTAATTTGATTCTGGGGATGATGATTAACAGATAATTTGACTGTTTTCTTTCTTGGCATTCAGGTCAGTGGGTCATGTACATAAGAAGGTCACCGAACATCTCAGGGTTCCGTACTTTGTGTCTGAAAGCTTTGATGAAGAATACACTGGTGGCAATCTGAGAAATGTGGAAAGAAGCGTAGAAGAGGACTTCATAGCTAATCTTAGGAATAACTGCTGGAAGGAGAAGCAGCAAAGTAAGTGCATGGAAAGATCTCATTTCTCAGATATTGTGTGTATTTATCTATAGCCCAAAACAATCAAAAGGATTCTCACTTCTCACCCCACACTGCACAGGAAGAATCTGCTCTGAGAATTTCATAAATGACATCCAGTGTATGTCTTTAGCTCAATTCACTAAAATGTATGTTATGGTTTAAAGGAAAAATCCCATTTATTTTCAGCAAGTACCTGTGTTATTATTCTGACATTTATTAGAAAGTCATTTTGATGGGACCTTCTCATGTTTAAATGCTTGCTGTTTTTTTTTTTTTTTTAAGGCGGCATATATCATACTATGTCATGAGTGTATATGAAGAGTGTTGCCCTTGGATGGAACAGACAGCTTAGGGCAACCTTTCTTAACCAGGGTTTATTTGGAACCGGGGGTTCCTCCAGAGTTTGGGGGTTCCTCCAGAGTTTGGGGGTTCCTCCAGAGTTTGGGGGTTCCTCCAGAGTTTGTTGGGGGTTCCTCCAGAGTTTGTTGGGGGTTCCTCCAGAGTTTGTTGGGGGTTCCTCCAGCAATTTCTGACTCACAGATAACTTACTCCTGACACCATCTTTTTAACTATCTATAAAGGGCAGCATTATTCCCACTGACCACCAGTGTAATGGGGCCCTCTACAACAGCTCTGGATGTTAAAGTATACAACAAGCTTTATTCCTTATGCACAGGTTACTCACACTAATGTGCTGTAATCTGTAGATACAATAGTTAACAATGATTTCCTGGGACCTGAAAGTTATTATAGGGTTCCTCTGTGTTAACCACCTGCTGACTTCTGGGCCTTTCTTCTGGGTCACTCTGCTCGACCCATCCTAGGAATAGACACAGCACAAGTTTGGCAGCAGATTTCATCCAATCAAACACACAGGTTTTTTTTTGTTTTTTTTTTCCAATCTGTGCTGACGCCGCTATCTTTACTAAGGGAAATCAGCAGTGAAGCCCTGCAGCCCTTCACAGCTAGTTTCCTTCTGCACATTCACAACCTACCTGTATGACTCCAAAAGAACTGAATGAATGAATTGTTAAATTGGGCCCTCTATACATTTTCTGGTGGATGTAAACCCTTAAATATACCTAGTGAAGTGACTGTCCTCAGGTGATACACAGAGATTAAACCAATCCTCCTACATAAGTTGTACCTGTTTATCTGTAGTCTTCTCTATATCCATTTAAAGACCAGAAATGATACAGCTTGTCTGAGAGTTCAGGGAAAAAAAGTGGGCAGAGAGCTGCTGATACACTCAAAGCAGAGCTCAGTGAGGAGAGGTGATTGGAGGGAAGAAACACACCCCCTTCACACAGGAACAGAGCTGAGGCTGTCCTTCTGCTGGAAGTCCCTCCCCGTCACCATTTTTCTCTTGGTGTCAGCAAAACTTGTCAGAAGTGACTCATGCCGATAGCAGAGGAACGAATCGGCAGACAGAAATGACACTTGGTGCTCTGGGTTGAGACAAGTACACACTATAGAGCAGGGGTCCTCAAACTTTTTAGACAGGGGGCCAGTTCACGGTCCCTCAGACTGTTGGGGGGCCGCACTATAGTTTAAAAAAAAATATGAACTAATTCCTATGCACACATCTTATTTGTAGTGCAAAAAAAAAACAGGAAAAAAAGTACAATATTTAAAATAAAGAACAATTGTAGTCAATATAAACTTATCAGTTTTTCACAGACTCCCCTCATTACAGAACCACTCCCAATCACATACTTCCCCCATCACAGATCCCCCCACATCAGTCCCCCCCACATCAGTCCCCCACCATAGCACAGAGTCCCCCACATCAGTCCCCCACCATAGCACAGAGTCCCCCACATCAGTCCCCCACCATAGCACAGAGGTCCCCCACATCAGTCCCCCACCATAGCACAGAGTCCCCCACATCAGTCCCCCACCATAGCACAGAGTCCCCCACATCAGTTCCCCACCATAGCACAGAGTCCCCCACATCAGTTCCCCACCATAGCACAGAGTCCCCCACATCAGTCCCCCACCATAGCACAGAGTCCCCCACATCAGTCCCCCACCATAGCACAGAGTCCCCCACATCAGTTCCCCACCATAGCACAGAGTCCCCCACATCAGTTCCCCACCATAGCACAGAGTCCCCCACATCAGTCCCCCACCATAGCACAGAGTCCCCCACATCAGTCCCCCACCATAGCACAGAGTCCCCCACATCAGTCCCCCACCATAGCACAGAGTCCCCCACATCAGTCCCCCACCATAGCACAGAGTCCCCCACATCAGTCCCCCACCATAGCACAGAGTCCCCCACATCAGTCCCCCACCATAGCACAGAGTCCCCCACATCAGTCCCCCACCATAGCACAGAGTCCCCCACATCAGTCCCCCACCATAGCACAGAGTCCCCCACATCAGTCCCCCACCATAGCACAGAGTCCCCCACATCAGTCCCCCACCATAGCACAGAGTCCCCCACATCAGTCCCCCACCATAGCACAGAGTCCCCCACATCAGTCCCCCACCATAGCACAGAGTCCCCCACATCAGTCCCCCACATCAGTCCCCCACCATAGCACAGAGTCCCCACATCAGTTCCCCACCATAGCACAGAGTCCCCCACATCAGTCCCCCACATCAGTCCCCCACCATAGCACAGAGTCCCCCACATTAATCCCCCACCATAGCACAGAGTCCCCCACATCAGTCCCCCACATTAATCCCCCACCATAGCACAGAGTCCCCCACATCAGTCCCCCACATTAATCCCCCACCATAGCACAGAGTCCCCCACATCAGTCCCCCACATTAATCCCCCACCATAGCACAGAGTCCCCCACATCAGTCCCCCACATTAATCCCCCACCATAGCACAGAGTCCCCCACATCAGTCCCCCACATCAGTCCCCCACCATAGCACAGAGTCCCCCACATCAGTCCCCCACCATAGCACAGAGTCCCCCACATCAGTCCCCCACCATAGCACAGAGTCCCCCACATCAGTCCCCCACCATAGCACAGAGTCCCCCACATCAGTCCCCCACCATAGCACAGAGTCCCCCACATCAGTCCCCCACCATAGCACAGAGTCCCCCACATCAGTCCCCCACATCAGTCCCCCACCATAGCACAGAGTCCCCCACATCAGTCCCCCACCATAGCACAGAGTCCCCCACATTAATCCCCCACCATAGCACAGAGTCCCCCACATTAATCCCCCACCATAGCACAGAGTCCCCCACATTAATCCCCCACCATAGCACAGAGTCCCCCACATTAATCCCCCACCATAGCACAGAGTCCCCCACATTAATCCCCCACCATAGCACAGAGTCCCCCACATTAATCCCCCACCATAGCACAGAGTCCCCCACATTAATCCCCCCCCATAGCACAGAGTCCCCCACATTAATCCCCCACCATAGCACAGAGTCCCCCACATTAATCCCCCACCATAGCACAGAGTCCCCCACATTAATCCCCCACCATAGCACAGAGTCCCCCACATTAATCCCCCACCATAGCACAGAGTCCCCCACATTAATCCCCCACCATAGCACAGAGTCCCCCACATTAATCCCCCACCATAGCACAGAGTCCCCCACATTAATCCCCCACCATAGCACAGAGTCCCCCACATTAATCCCCCACCATAGCACAGAGTCCCCCACATTAATCCCCCACCATAGCACAGAGTCCCCCACATCAGTCCCCCACCATAGCACAGAGTCCCCCACATCAGTCCCCCACCATAGCACAGAGTCCCCCACCATAGCACAGATCTCCCCCTATCACAGACTCCCCCCGTGTGTCACAGATCTCCCCCTATCACAGACTCCCCCCGTGTGTCACAGATCTCCCCCTATCACAGACTCCCCCCGTGTGTCACAGATCTCCCCCCATATCAATATTACACTCCCACTCAACACTTACCGCCCTGATGCCTAGTAACCAATCACCTGCTTCTTAGCACAGAAGGTCCTTTGTCCGGGCCTGTCATGTTTCCCGTCCTGTGTGATGGAGGGAGCAGATGGCAGGGGGAGTGCTGCAATGTTAAAGGGGCAGTCCGCGGGCCGGATAAAAAATGCTGGAGGGCCGGATTCGGCCCGCGGGCCGTAGTTTGAGGACCCCTGCTATAGAGGAATAAGAGCTGTTCATATTTCATGTTTACGACCACTTTAAAGGTGATTTATAGTCAAATTGTAAAGTGTATGACCAATGTAAGGACCTGTGTTAATATCATCAGTTTGAGATAAATCTTAGATTATCAAGAATTCATTGACCAACGCATGTGACTCACTTCAAGTGGGTTTTGCATTCCTATGGCACTGTATGGGAATGCATAACCTCTCTGAAGAAAAATAAAAAGCCCATCAACACAGATTCTTGGTCATAACTGCAATCTGCAAAAGAAAAGGACAGAAGGAGCCGGGAGAGTCACATTTTTGCCATATTGCCTGCATACAGAACATGGGATTCAATAGTAAATTACTAGTTTCTACAAGCCAAACTATATTGGGCCAAAGTGCTGAGGGATGGCTCTTTTGTGTCTTTTTCAACCTCTTAAAGATTTTTGTGCACTAAAGAACATAGAATCATTGACAATAGCAAAAGAGAATGGTGTAAAACCAAAAGGGGAAGCTCCACTTTAAGTTTGCTCCCCCCCCCTTCCCGCCACATTTGGCACCTTTCGGGGGGAGTGGGAACGGGTACCTGTTTTTGACAGGTACCCATCCCCACTTCTGGGTGACCTCACAGCAGCAAGATCCCCTGGAAGTTTGGTCCCCCTGCTCCTTCCCCCGTCATAAGGCCATTCAAAAAGCGCAGCGTGCTTCGCGCATTTGCAGTAGGGAATAGGCTACAAGAAGTGGCAGCACCTGAACCAATGTATGCATATGTGCATCCTCGGGAATTGGTGCTGATATGATGGCTGCAGTTATAGTCATGATTCAAATATACTTTTTTTTTTTTAGCTCCAGCGATGGACTTTTTAAGTAAAAGTGATCAGAGTGGCTAAACAGCCACTCAATCACTTTTACAAGCGGCCCATCCCACTGGGGAGCCTGGTGCCATTGCCAGCAGTCACAGCGACAGACTATAGAGAAGAAGGAACTTCCGTTCTCTGATCGTCTCTATAATGTATGATACCAGAAGTGATGATATTTTTGTCACTTCAGGTTTTGGTCTTTTGTTTATCGGTCGTTACGGGCTAGAAAAACAACAGATCTTGGTTTGACCTTGGTTGCTTTCGAAGGCAAAAGGAGAGAGACCCCAGATCTCTCCATGAAGAGGTCCTGTCACAGCCTATGCTATCACGAGGTATGTTGTTCAGTCCTTGTGATAGGAATAAAAATGATCCAAAATAAAGGGGCAATGTAAACAAAATTTTATATATATATTTAAGTGCTCATGCGCAAATGCATACATAGGTCCTGCACGCATCTGTTAACGGTGATCGTACTACATGTGAGGTGTCGCTGTGAACATCAGAATGAGAGCAATAATTTTAGCACCAGACGACCTGTGTTTAAAAGCCTTTATAGGCTATCGGTTTAAGTGTCACCTATGGGTAATTTTATTGTATCAGTTTATGTGGACAGGCGTGCACAATTTTAACATGTGATATGTTTGGTATCTATTTACTCGGCGCAACATCATCTTTTATATTTTACTCAAAAATTGGGTATTGTATGTATGTGTGCATTAAAATTCATTAACCACTTAATGACCAGTGATGTACCCGTACGTCACTGGATTTTTGGTGGTTATACCAGGATGATGCCTGCAGCCACAGGTACCATCCTGGTACCGTTTTTTTAGAACCGGCAGTCAGCTCTCTTGTCATAGCAATCGGAGCAGGGTTGGATTTGACTGGCTGTTCATGATGGTAATGTGGAAACAATAATATGACATCACTTCTAGTTTACCTGGATGTCAACGGCACCATTTTTTTTTTTTTTTTTTTTGAAAAGAACATGTTTATTCGTATTCAAGGCGGACATAGAAAGCTTGTACAACATATAGTTACAGACGTGAAAAGCACTACAGAATAAACAGTGATGTACTCACAATGTGTCTGAGAATTATCATTAGCATAATACATTCCATACTGCACCTCGACACAGGAGCTGTACCCACGTTTGCTAATCTTATTACGATATCACAGCGTACATTGGAATTTGAAAATAATATAGAATAGCATATTTGCACTATACCCCTGTGACACGCCCCCATCAAGCTATTCCGTACAGGTCTCACTAGTCTCAAGCCATTTATCCCACACTCTGTTGTATTTGCTTGGGCAACCTCTATGCTTATAAAGCAATTTTTTGTTGGGCAGTGATTTATTAATTTCAGTGAACCAGCTGTGAGTTGAGGGAGTTTGGGATCGCATCCAATGTTGAGCGATTACTTTTCTGGCACAGAAAAGGGTTTCCTGTAAGAATGTGGCTTGGTATTTCTCGATTGTGACATCTGGGAGCAGTCCCAGGAGGCACAGTTTGGGATCCACCTGCACTGGGGAGCCCATTTGGTCGTGTAGGAATTTGATAATTTGCGCCCAATAACTCTGGATATGTGGGCAGGACCAGAGCAGGTGGAAGAGAGAGCAGGGGTTGTCTGCACACCTTGGGCAGTCAGGACTTTGGTCTGGGCGAAATTTCGCTAGTCTGGCCGGCGTAAGATAAGATCTATGGACTATGTAGAGTTGGGTAAGACGGTCAGATAGTTTAGGAGATACTTGTTTAATATTTCCCAATACCTCATCCCAGTCCGAATCATCCATGGGTCCAATATCTACCTCCCATCTGAGCTTAGCTGTGTCCACTACCCTGGCCACCGTGCGTGTGCGAATAATTGTGTATAGAGTGGAAATTAACTTCTCGGGATCCTCACCCATAACTACGTCGACCATAGGTAGCATTTGGATATTGGGGAATTCTGTCGCAAATTGGGTGTTTAGGGCGTGCCTCAGTTGGATATATTTAAATTTCATGAGTGGGGATAGTGCAAACTCTTCTTGTAGCGATTGAAAGCTTCTTACACCCATGGGAGAGATCACCTGGAACAGGTATATTATACCCTTTGTAGCCCATGTAGTCGCTCCTGGCAAATGCTTCAGTTCTGGTAGTTGTGGGTTGTGCCATAATGGGGTATGTGAGTGGAAAAAATCCGCCCCGACAAGTTTGAGTGCGCCCACCCATACGCTCTTGTGTTGGTGCAACAGGGGGTTCCGAGCAGCCCAGCCCCCCCCACCGCCTCTGCCTCTGAAGATCACTTGAAGGGGGGAGTGAGCAGCTGAGTTTGGTTTCTTGCAGGTCAAAGTTTGATATCTAATGGTGTCAGTTTTGTGGAGATGGTAAAGGTGTGAGAGTTGTGCCGATATATAATATGCATGTAGGTCTGGGAGGGCTGCCCCTCCCGAGGAGGTCGGGTTCTTCAGAGTAAGCCATGCCAACTTGTGTCGGCTGGTTCCCCAAATAAATGAATTTAATATATGTTCAATTACTTTGAAAGTTTTAAGAGGAATAAGAACTGGCGAGTTCCACATTATATATAGGAATTTTGGGAGGAGCACCATTTTGAATAGATTAATCCTACCCATAATTCCCAGTGGGAGTTTTGCCCAAGCTTGTGTACGCAGTTTTAAGTATGCGAGTAGTGGCTCAATATTATTGGGGAGGAATTCTAGGGGCTCCTTGGTGATCTGTATACCAAGATATTTGAAAGACGCCACTCTTTGTAAAGGAAGGGATGTAGAAATTTGTGTAGGTGCAGTTGGGTCCAGTGGCATAATTTGTGATTTGGTCCAGTTTATGCTCAAGCCTGAATGCTTGCCAAAGTCTTCTATGGTCTGTAGGGCAGCCTGGAGAGACGGGCCTGTATCCTGCAAGTACAGCAGCATGTCGTCTGCATAGAGACTCACCGTCTCCACCAGGCTCCCCACTTTAAGACCCCGAACGTTTGGATGCTCCCTGAGGGATATAGCCAGAGGCTCAGCAGCCAAGGCATAAAGAAGTGGGGAGAGTGGACACCCCTGTCTGGTTCCTCGTTGTAGTGGAAAGGGTGTCGAGGTCCTCCCGTTCACAAGTACAGTGGCCTCTGGAGAGAAGTACAATAGCTGGACCCATTTGGTGAATTTAGGGCCGAAGCCGAATCCCCTAAGGCACTCCCAAAGGTACTCCCACTCCACGGAGTCAAAAGCCTTGGCGGCATCTAGTGCCACCACTGCTCTGTCTCCTACTGTGTCATGTGCCGCTTGAATATTAATATAGAGCCTACGGAGATTCATGGCCGTGTTTTTCCCAGGCATGAATCCCGTTTGGTCGGGATGGATTATGGATAGGATAATACGGTTCAGGCGGATAGCAAGTATTTTGGCTAAGATCTTGATATCCGCCTGGAGGAGTGAGATTGGGCGGTAGGACTCTGGGTATTGGGGGTCCTTGCCAGGTTTGGGGATCACTACGATTACTGCTTGCCTAAGGGATTGTGGAAGAGATCCAGTCTCAAAGATATGTTTGTATAGTTTTAATAGTTCGGGCACTAGAACCTCGGAATAGGAGGCGTAAAAATCCAGGGGAATACCATCCCGCCCAGGGGCCTTGGCAGGGGCTAACGAGGCTATCGCGGCTATTATCTCATCAGGCGATATTGGGGCCTCCATTTCCTGCATCTGAGACTCTGACAGTTTGGGAAGGGGTATTTTCTGGAGAAAAGCCTGGGTCTCCTGCGCTGTAACCCCGACCCTAGAGGAATATAGATCAGCGTAATAATTACGAAATATGTTCGCCACTGTGTCTGGGTCAGATGTTATTGTGCCCTGGGGGTCCCTAAGAGAGACCACCACCGGGGGGTTCGTGTCTTGCCTTGCTAAGTATGCCAGGAGTTTGCCCGCCCGTTCCCCCTGCTCAAACACCCGTTGTTTAGAGAATAGAAGCTTCTGGTTGGCTTTTTCGAAGAGGAGTTGGTCTAGCACCCTCGTTCGTAATTTAAGAAGGGATGCTTTGGCAGGCGTGGGATCTAGGTTGAATTCTCTGGTGTCTATGTCTAGTTGTACAGTGGCCTGTGTCAGTTTGATTTTGGATGAGGTTTTTAGCCTGTTAATACGATGGGAGATAATTGTGCGGACATGCAGTTTAAACGATTCCCATATCATATCCATAGGGGCGGTGTCGCGGTTCGTGTTAAAATAGAATTGCCATTCTGAGTTAATGTCATCTTGGTCCTCAAGTAGTGAGAGCCAAAAGGAGTGTAGCCTCCAGGTACGGGGTCCCGCCGGGGGGGCAATGCGCAGGGTGGCCCAGCAAGGGGCATGATCCGATAGGGATCTAGTGTGATACCCAGATTCTGTGAGGGATGGTATAAGTGTGTCTGAGAGCAGTATTAAATCTATTCGGGACATAGAGGAGTGTGTGGCCGAGAAGCATGAATAGGCTCGTGTGTGGGGGTGTCTGCAGCGCCACGCGTCGGTCAGAGAGAAGTCGCGCAGCAGTCGCCCAAATCTAGTGGTGTCTGGGGACAGGCTATCCTGCTGCATGCGTAGTCTATCTAGTGAGGGGTTCACCACTTCGTTAAAGTCTCCCAACCATATAGCAGGTGTTGCTGGGTACTGTGCCATGTATGTAAAACCTTCAGTAAGAAGGCTAGAGTTGTATGGTGGGGGAATATAAAAGGCCATGAGTAGGTATTGCGAACCACATATTGTACACTGCAGAAAAATGAACCTGCCCTGGGGGTCAGTCCGCACCGACACTATGCCGAACGCAACTGATTTGGCAATGAGTATGGATACTCCTCTAGAGTACGAAGAGTGGGTGGCGTGATACGCCCAGCCTATCCACGGGCGCTTCATTGCCAACTGAAGTTGGCCTGTAATGTGCGTCTCGACCAGCACCGTAATGTCTGCTCGATACGACTTGAGGCATCCGAATATTGCGGTGCGTTTAACCTTGTCCCGGATTCCTCTGACATTCCAAGTCAGAAACTTGATGTCAGTCATCCTCCAGCAGACATATAGCGCGGTGGGATTGTTGCAGGACAACTTCCCAGGGCAAGTTCATATACATTCAATATAATAAATCTAAGTTTGTGAAATCTTATCAGTGCAAGATGCAATCTATGTTCATATTCCTTGAGTTGCATGAGAATAGTGTCCATGTTCTTTAAAAGCAATAGTAACAACAAAAACATTTCCCCGACCCCCCGCCCAGTCCTCAGCCGCCCCAACCTGGCTGGGACATCAACCCCATAACTGGTGTCACTACCTTTGAACATACTTAAAATTGTATGAGCCGAGGTAGTACACAACACCCCTAGTAGCCACAGTGAGAACCTATCCGGCTACACTCACGGCCTGGGGTCAAACCTATTAGTAGGGGCAAATATACCCTGGGTTATTATCAGGAATGAGAGACGTTCTCCCTTCCGGTTGTGGCATATAGACATTGTAATCAGCCTGTATTAATTTGCGTGGGTGCAAGACTACCCCCTGTGTATCACGTTGCATCTTCTGGTCTTCTCCTTGTCTTATCGCGGATAAAGAGTTGGCACAGTTGCCTATGGAGTAGGGGAAAGGACCGCATGGGTGCAGTTCATCTTTATTCATATAATTCCTTGGAGTGGAAGAGTTCAAACGTTTAGGGCCCGGCAGTTCTCCAGGTTAAGTCCCGTAAACTGTGTGTTGGTTACAGTATGTCACAGGTTATGCATATCTGCCATATGGGTATTATTTTGGGGGCGCTAAATTATGTATTAAACAGTTCCCTGAGCACCAACATATCCTGGGATTCGGGTGTAGATTGCATGCGTGAGGTAATTGCGCCCGATGTTGTCGGGCCTACACAGCTTGGAGAGAGTTAGGTAAGGGTAAAGTACATTTGGAGGAAGCCAGTGGAAGTCTTTCACAGGGTCGTAACTTTACATACCGTTGCCTGGAGATCAGTCCTGGGCCGGACGGTTTCGTTCGGCATCACGATGGTCCAACCACTCCGATGCCTGTACCGGGTCCTCAAAGAAGTAGGCACGGTCGTCTCCAGCCACACGGAGTCGGGCGGGGTAAAGCATGGCATATTTCAAGTGGTGGGCTCTAAGGCGCTTTTTAACTTCCAGGAATCGGGCCCTCTGTTTCTGTACTTCGGCGGAGAAATCCGGAAAGGCCGATACATGACCCGACTGGAACGGGATGTTACCTTTTAGCCTGGCAAGGCGTAGTACAGCGTCACGGTCCCTGAAATTCAGTAGCTTCGCGATGAACGTGCGCGGCGGGGCCCCTTCAGGTGGGCGGCGCGCCGGCATGCGGTGTGCTCGCTCAACTACGAAGGTCCCAGAGAAGGCCTCTCTGCCATACGTGGTTATTAGGAGTTTCTCAAGGAAAGTGGCTGGATCTGGTCCCTCTGAGCCCTCCGGGAGGCCGATAAAACGTAGGTTGGATCTTCGGGCGCGATTTTCCAAATCGTCATGCTTCTGTGCCAGCATCTGAATTTGGCGCTTTAAATCTTCCTGGGAGTGTTGCATGGGATAAAGTGTGTCTTCCGCCCGGCCAATTCTGGTCTCTGTCTCCGTAACTCTTTCCCTGAGCTTGGTCATGTCATGCCTAATGAGAGATATGTCCACTTTAACCTCTTCTATTTTCGTTGTGAGGGTGGATTGGCATAGGGATATCGCCTCCAGCACCCTGGCTGTATCAGCCGTCCCCTGGTCAGCTTGGGGAGCTGCGTGCTCTGAAGAGGGAGCGCCATCTTGTCCCTCATGGTCGCGTTCCGTTCTTCGGTACCTGTCTAGAGAAGAGGAGGCGGCTGTGTTCCTCTTTGGCGGAGACATGTTCCAGGCTGTATCAGCTTCGGGTTCGCGGGAGTGCGGGAGAAATGCCTGATTCGGGGCTTCAGGATATCGGGTAAAGGATCTGCCACAAGCGGAGCTCTGGTCACTCACGTCCTATCTCATTCCCGTCCAGGCCACGCCCCAACGGCACCATTTTTTAAAAATCAAAAGTATTCAAAAACACAGAACTTGGTGTTTTGAATGCTTTCAAGGGCAGAGGAGGGATTTGGCGCCTTATAGACCCCATATCCATCAAGGGTACCTGTCATGTGCCTATTGCTGTCACAAAGAATGTTTACATTTCTTGTGACAGCAAAAGAAGTGATCCAAAAAAAAAAGCAACAGTGTAAAAATACAAAATAATTAATATACATTTTTTTTTTTTAATATTATGAGCTCGGTTTTGGACAGGTTGAGTTTGAGGAAGTGGTGTGACATCAAGACTGATATGTCGGTCACTAAATTGGTGATATGTGAGGAGCGGAGGGGTTAAGAGATAGATTTGGCTGTTGTCAGAGTAGAAATGGTATTGAAAGTCATGGGAGGCTATCAGCTGACCCAGGGAGGAGGTGTACATTGAGAATAGGAGAGGTCCAAGAATAGAACCTTGGGGGACCCTGACAGAGAAAGGAAGAGGAGGAGAAAGCAGAATTTTAAGTGACACCGAAGGTGCGGTGGGTAGGATGAGAGGTGACAAAGAGCAAAGCCACGGAGACCAAAGAAAGATCGTTATCATCCAAAGTAAAAGGAAAACCCAAATTGTTGGTCGACACCGAAGCAGTAGTAGAGGGGAAATCTTCCAATGGGGACACTAGTTCTGGTGTCATCCTGGGATTCCTTTACTTTGGAGGGATTCTCTCTTAAAGCAGTAAAGCTGCTACTCAAGGGGAGCTTGCCATGAACAATTCTGCACACCACTCACTAGAAACAGGTGCTAGCCCAGATCGTTGAGCTATGCAGGTAGATAAAGGCAGGCGACTTGGACAGCTGCACTCTACAACAATAAAGCAAATTATTTTTTTCAATGACCTCTTCAATAGTAAAAGCAGACACTGGGCTGAAGGAGAAGTCAACCCATTTCATGCCATCTAAGCACTTATCCACGACACATGAGTTGAGTTCTCTGTGTTTGTAGCCATAGGCCCTTCAGATGGTAAAAATGCCTTCAGTGCTTGCCTGCGCTAAAGTAGAGTTAAAAGTGAAAACTTTTACTCTATAACTAACCCCTGTCTGTGTTTTTTTTCTGTTTTTGTTTTTTTGTCATGTGGTCCCTTCACTTCCTGTCTCATAGCCACAACAGGAAGTGAGAATCCCTGCAAAGTGAGGGAAATCCCTGGTTGTCAACTAGAACTATTGTCCCCATTGGAAGATTTCCCCTCTATTCCTATTTTGGTGACAGCCCAAAATACTCTTGGTGATGATGATCACCAGGACATGTAGAGGGTGAATCCCCCTAACGGGACACAGACGGCAATACAAACCTGACAAGTGTTCTTATCCCTCTCCACTCTAAAGGCAAACAATTTGTAGTTTTAGTTATACTTGAGGCTCACTATAAAAAAAAAAAAATACAATCAACTTTTGTAAAATGAGGACCTTCCCAAATTTATCCAGGTAAGCATCCCCTTGCAAGGAGATTGTAACATGTGGTGATCTTTAATTATTCCAGTGAAATGCTTTTCTGTGGTTCATTTGGTGTCTCTAGCTAGAGAGCACTGACTTGGCACTGAGCAAATTCCTGTTAGTGTTTCTGCACTCTGACTGCTTTCTCTTTACTTTCAGAGGAAGGATTACTATACCGAGCACGTTACTTTGGAGATGCAGATCTCTACCAGAGAGCGCAGCGGATGGGCACCCCTAGCTGTAACAGACTGACGGAAGTCCAAGCTTCAATGCATGGCTAGATCTTTCTGAGCACACTGAAGAAAGCGCAGGTACACACAGAGCCGTTCAGAAATTTTTGGGACACTGCTTTTGGAGGTATAGAGAACAAAAGACGCTATATGCGGCCCACCGTAAACACTTCTCTGTACTGGGAGCACGCAGGGCGAAAGCTCTCAGCACAGTCACTGGCGGGGACCAGGAATCTCCCAATGCAGCATACTCTCGTTCAGGAGCTTTCCGATCACGTGACCACTGTGACAGCCAATCACAGCGATCACAGGACTCAAATGCCTGCCTCTCCCAACATCTAGAAGCTCTTAAAGGCCCTGGAGGCTGCGGCTGGAAGGGGTTAAAGAAGACACAAGATTGACTATTTTACGTGAACATTTATTATTAATTTTCATGTTTTTAGGGCCGGTTCACACTGGTGTGATGTCAGTGATCGGATGTGATTCGCACCACACTGCAGTGAAAATCACATGCGATCTCTGTGCGATGAGATTTCAGCCATAAAGATCGTATGGCTGAATTTGCCTCAAACTCGCACAGGATTCTGTCCGCAGCAGAATCTGATCACATGGGTGTTCACACCCATGCGATCCGATTCCTGTCTGACTTTGCCGATCGCACTGAGATATGCAAACTGATTTGGGGGTGTCATTAACTTTTACCTAACGCTCCCGGCAGTTCTCATAGGGCAGTGTGAACTGCTGCCAGGAAACATGCGATGCGGGAACCCGCAGAGGATTCGTAGGGTTCCCGCATCGCAGCAGTGTGAACCGACCCTTAATGACGCTTGTTCACCGCCTGTTTTAACCCTAAGTAGGCCGAGTTATTGCACCTTTTTTTCTTGAATGAGCCATGTTGAACAGTGGTACTGTCTGCTAAGCGCAAGAATTTATTTTTTGCTGCAGAATGTTTGTCTTTACGTTGGCGCTAAAACTTGCTGATAAACCGTCTGTGGGAAAGAGGCTCATCAGTTACATTTTCAGGGCACACTTTCTGGGTGTTACCTTCTTCTCATCCCGAGCAGTACACTGAGAAGAAGGCCCACAATCTGTCTCTCCTCCCCTGTTGGAAAAGGGATTTGTGTATTTTACACACACAAATCCCAGTTCTGGCTCTCATGCCCGCGAATGCGGGTGGCTGGCAGGGATTGCACCCGCTGGCCACGCGCAGCATGTCCCCCGGGCCTGCTATGGCTCTTAAAGGAGCCGCCGTATGGGTTCGGCGGTTCGGCCAGCGGTGCCATTCTGCCGACTTATATCGGCGTGAGCTGGTCGGCAGGTGGTTAAAGAGGATGTAAAGTTTTGTACTTGTACCTACAAGTAAGCCTATAATAAGGCCTACCTGTAGGCTCTGAATATCTCCTAAACTTGCACAGTTTAGGAGGTATTCAGAGCGCCGTTGACATCCTCGGCGCATGCGCTGTGAACGTTGTCGCGGGAGTGACATCATCGCGGCTCTGGCCCCTCACAGCGCCGGAGCCAGCAAACCCAGGGATGATGTCAACCATCTCAGCGGTGTGCAGGCGCCGCTGGAGGGCTTCGTTCTAAGGTAAGTGTTTCATAATGAGCTAGTATGTAATGCATACTAGCTCATTATGCCTTTTGTCTTACAGGGTTTGGTTTTTGTTTGTTTTTTTACCCCAGGGTTTACAGCCTATTTAGGCAAAATCAATTCACAAAAACTCTGAACACACATAAACAAAAATACACTTTAAAGCTATTCTGCTGGTGCCACAACAAAAAAAAAAATTTTTTAAACGTGCCCCTGCAAGGAAGACCATTACTACTTGCCTTTCCCGCCTACTGAATTTTGTGGTATTCAACTGATATCGCTTAATAAATGATCTTTCAAATCTACTATTTCTGGTTGTGTCAAATGCCTGTCCCCCTTTGCACTTTGTTGTTTCTCCTGCCAGTCCTACACAACTACAAGACACAGTGATCTAGGGGTTGATAAATTGAACTAAGCAAGGTGGGGAATTATGCATCTGACAAACCTGCAAATATTGCGTTCTGAAGATTCTTCAGACAACAATATTGGCAGTAGAGGTAAGAATTAAAACCCAACTAAAGAAAAGACCTAAACATGTACCAGATGTCATAGAAAAAATTAGGGAAAAGTCACTCTGCCTGGAGTTGGGCTTTGCCCATCTCCTTTTCAAGGGGTGTGTCATATTTTAACATGCTGAGTTGCTTTAATACATGTTGTGTGTTAAAATACACATAAGGGCATGTGCTAGTTATAGCAGTGGACATAAACCTTTTATATTGCACTCATTACCACCATGGTAAGGAGACACAACCCTGCCTACATCCCACATAGGAATGGGCTCGGGTGTGTTCAGAATCCCACCTGCCCAATCCTGTCAGGAAGCAGATACTCTACACCAGCGGTCATCAACCCTGTCCTCAGGGCCCACCAACAGGCCAGGTTTGCAAGATAACAAACAGTGATTGCAGTATTCTAGTCTGCATCTCCCCAAGGTAATCCATAAAACCTGGCCTGTTAGTGGGCCCTGAGGACAGGGTTGATGACCACTGCTGTACACAATCCCAGGCAGTGAGAGATTTCCCGATATCTAGAATTGTCGCGCTGCCTGTGATTACCAGTTTGCAGTGTCAGCTTCCTGGCGGGATCGGGCAGGTGGGATCCCGAACCCGCCCGAGCCCATCTATAATCGCTTTTATGTGCTCATTAACACCAATCACCTAAATTTAATGACATTTAAATCACATCTTTCTAAGCTATCAGAATAAGTGATCGTTCATCGCTGACAAATCTGAAAAAGAGCATACAGGAAACATTTCTAAATTCAACAAAAATTCCATTAGGAAGATCGTTACTGAATATCAACTTCATCTAATTTCAGCTGAGAATTTCGAAATGGTACTGAGTTCCTAAGATGGCATTTCCAAGGATGGAAACACAGAGGCTGATTTACTTGAGTGTTTGAGACCATCTAGTAGTAGTCACAATCCTATTCAACTGGACCTGTTTTTTTTAGCTTATCCAAGACATTTCTTCAGGTCTAATGAGTGTCAAGAAAACTCCCCAGCATTTATATCCAAACAAGTAGCACTTCTATTTTGATCCACTCACAATTTGAGAATGTTCTCACAATAAAATTATCCAATCATGTGCAGATGAAATAAACGGGGATTTTCTTTTTACATGATTGCATAATTGAAGTGAATCTTCTCACATTTTATTGGGTGAACATTCTACAATCCATTAGTAAATCAGCTCTGTATGTCATCTGTTTTTTATTATTAATATGCGTGTATGTTTTAAATTTTGGACCGATCAATAGGGGCGATTTGTAGTAGGCCAATTCTATGCCTTAAATCAATATTGATTAGCAATCAGTCACTAGTAGTTGTTGGGTAAATAACTTGTTCTTGTGTAAGGTACACTAGCAGTATGAAGTAGCAGTTAACTTGTCATGACTGTGCAATTAATTACTACTGCATGCTACTAAGGCCCCTTTCACACGGGCTGTCCGATCAAGTCCGCCTGTCAGTTTTTGCCGACGGACCCTAATCGGACCCCCCAGTCTCTGCTATGGTGCGGCAGATGTCCGCTGACACCCACCGCCATCCAATCTGGTCTGCCAAAAACAAACGGATGGTGCTTCTATTCCCCATTCGTCTGGCGGATTGGATCGGATGGAAATGGGCGATCCGTTACCATCCGATTGCCCTATAGAGGAGAGCGAGACTGCATCAGTGTCTGCTTGGCGGAGCAGACACAGACCTGTCATCCACCCACTCAGCGGGGGATCAGTGGAGAGATCGTCCACTGATCCAGCGAATTCCGCTTGGCGGAAGGGGCCTAAGGCTGCCCATACATAATACAATTTTCCTTTAGATTTACCAAAACCATATCCTAGGAGGTCAAACCTAAACACTCTAAATTTGTTTGCAATTAGCTAGCCCCTTGCATTACATACCGTATTTATCGGCGTACAACACGCACTTTTTTTCCCCTGAAAATCAGAGGAAAATCGTGGGTGCGTGTATTACGCCGATCCCCCGCCGATTGTAAGCTTTTCGGCCGCTCTCAGCGGCTTTTAGCTTTTCTCCGCGGCTTTGAAAATGGCGCCGCCGTTCTCGGCCGCTTTCGGCTATTCTCGGCGTTTCTCGGCGCCTCTCGCAGTTCGCAGGAGCCGCCGAAAGCCGAGTGCGTCCGAGAGCCGCCGAAAGCGGCCGCGCCATTTTCAAAGATGCACAGACTACAGATGGACACTAACAAGGCTGCAATGGGGGACAAGGCTGCAATCAGGGACAACACTACAGATGGACACTGACAAAGCTGCAGATGGACACTGATGAGGCTGCATTGAAGGGCATTTAAATGTAAGTTTTTTTCCTTAAACTTTCCTCCTAAAAGTTTTTTTTCCTTAAAATTCCCTCCTAAACTTGGGGTGCGTGTTATACGCTGATAAATACGGTAGTTGAAGGTAAATCTAAAGGAAAATTAATAAGAAAATTGTAGAAGCTTGACTCACACCATAGGTAGCTATTTGTCCCATCTTTTTAGCGACTGATAGTAATTAACAGCCAGTGATTTTATTAGCGAATAAAAAAGCCCAGGTAGCTCTGAGACCAAACTTTTCATTAATTGACATGGATGCTGAGCCATATATCCTATGGATAGTCATTTTTCAGATCTTAATAACATTTAAATGCAGCCTACTACTCCTAAATCCAGTGTTTTTTTTTTTCTCTACAGATCTTCAGAGCTGGAAATTTTGGCAATACACGGGAGGGCTCGTTTCCTGTCTGGGGGCCTGCAACGCATTGCTTTCTAGTGCGTTACTGACTCTTCAACTGCAGCCTGATTACAAATTGAGATATGTCAATGCACAATCCTCCTGACATTGTTTGGCAGCAGGACAGAATCTCTGCTCGGCTTCTTCCCACAGTCCCCACATAGTCCCGTTGCCCATAGACTTATTGCACCTGTAGGATAATATACGCGCGGCAGCTGCTCGGAACAAACCCCAACCGATCTCTGCCCCGGCTGTCTGGATCCCTTAAGACTGTGGCCTATTACACCTTACAATATGTGGAATCAGAAGACTTTTAGAACAAAGAAATGAATGAAGAAAATCTATTTAGAATTACTTTCTAGCTGTATATATATATGTTGTACTTTTAAACAGAAATAATTATCCAGATATTGGATTCAATTTTGTTTAGCCAGTATCTGTTATTCTATTTAAACCATTGTGTGAATCTTTGTGTTGGCATTGGCCAAGAGCTCAGTCTTTCATATTTAAAAATAACTGCATCTGATGGAATATATTTAATAAATTTAGAGACTTTAAATGTGTAATCTTCCTGCTAGGGTCATTTTATCAAATACCTGCGGCACTGGTTTAAAACTAAATTCACCCTAAACTGGTATTATTAGTTTTTCGTGATTGTTGCCAGGTTACTTGTGGACTTTTTTTTGCACAGCAGACTTCAGTTACAGTGTGTATACTGCCCCAGCTGATTTCCCCATAATGTAGAATATATGAATCACTGGGGAGTCCAGCTATAAGAGAGGGAGCAGAAACAAAATCTCACTGCCCTCTTCTCTGTAGATGGGGTATTTGGCACAGGCAGCTTGTTTTGTAGTACTTATTTTCTTTCTTCAAAACTTGGTGAGTCACTGACCTAGAACAAGCATGCAGCCAGTGAAGTTTAAACCTATAGAATACCCTGAAATTCTATCCTCCATGGCAAACATCAATGCAGCTATGATGGTCAAAAAAAAAGTGTATAGCATGAAATGCACACAATATCTACAGCAGGGGTCGGCAACCCCTGGCACGTGAAGAATGCCAGGGACACGCATCAGTAAAGGTGGCTGGCTACAGGAGGGAGCACGGCTGGAATCAACTAGTTTCCCATCTGCCTCAGTTCCCACCAACCTCGCTCGGCTTGCCTATAGCCGACATTGAAGCACTGGATGGTCGTATCTAGGGGGTGTTGTGCCACGCACTCAACTTCAATCGGCACAGCATGTAGCTGCCGGTTTCAGTTCTGACCTGTGAAATCCTCAAATCAGAAAGGTCACAGTTGCAACAGCCAGCTACACACTGTGCAGATCCAGCTTGGGTATGGAAAAGAATCAGATCTTAAGTGTTGGGAGGAGCAGCTCTGCTGAGTCGGTTAGCAAGGGATTGGACTGGCGTCAGTGGTACAGAGGATGGGATCACTGCTGACACCAGTCCTCTGCCCTGCTGACCTCCCATCCTGTGCTTCCGCTAACTTTTTTTTTTTTTTTTTTTACTGCACCCTCACAGACTCGGTCCTGGTGTTGACTTGCCTGCTCTCATTTTGGACTGGTAATTAACCAGCTACTAACTTAGAGCCATTGCAAGAATTGGGACTAATCTGAGGTGTGAATGTGTAGGAATTGGGGTAATCTGACTTATTGTGGTGCTGGAATTGGGACTGATGTGGGGGTGTAGAATTTGGGGATGATCTGAGGTGTGAAGATTGGAGATGCAAGAATTGGTGCTGATATGCGGTGAACCAGACCCTAAAACGTACAGGACCCTTTTTGAAACCGCATCCAATTCGCATGTATGTGAACCCAGGCTGAAGGTGCATGAACTGGAGTGATCTGAGGTCTATAGTGCAGGAATTTGGCTGATTTGAGGTGTGAAGGCGCAAAACTCAATATTCATTTCTTACTGTTGTTCGAGTCATTTACAGCATTTAGTTTATAAAAATTCCTTTTCTTGATTGACTGTGTGAAGTTGGCTTTTTTTTATATATATTTATACACAAGTAGCTGGCACTCTCAATTTCTTTGAAAATATTTTTCAGCACACTATACTCAAGATTGCCTACCCCCTGATCTACAGATTGTGCAAATTTGGGAAGGGTTCTTTGAAACGTTTTCAATTTAGTTTATTAAATTTGTTTTTTTTTGTTACTTAAAGCAGACCTCGCAAGAACACACACACACTAAAATGAAGAAGAAAAATTACTTGGGACCCCAGCTTCCTGAAGGCTCAGTATTATTACTGGGCATTACCGCTGCCTCCTGAGAGAGCCGAGGGCCCAAAATGTAGGGAAATGTAAAATAATGCCTTTTGGGTGGCATAAATATGAATGCAATCTATACACTGGGGGGAGAACCTCTGGGGGAATCTAGGATGGAAAAGGACCTGGGGGTCCTAGTAGACGATAGGCTCAGGAATGGCATGCAATGCCAAGCTGCTGCTAACAAAGCAAACAGAATATTGTCATGCATTAAAAAGGGGATCAACTCCAGAGATAAAACGATAATTCTCCCGCTCTACAAGACTCTCCGGTGGTCCGGCCACACCTGGAGTATGCTGTCCAGTTCTGGGCACCAGTCCTCAGGAGGGACGTACTGGAAATGGAGCGAGTGCAAAGAAGGGCAACACAGCTAATAAATAAAGGGTATGGAGGATCTTATGCCGCGTACACACGAGCGGACTTTCTATCCTACTTGGTCCGGCACACTTTCCGACGGACTTTGTCCGCCAGGGGCGCCGGACTTTAAAACGAACGGACTTGCCCACACACGCCGGGACTTTCCGGCGGGCTAAGTCCGCCCGTCTTTCCGACGGACTTTCGCCGGAGTTCCGGCGGACTTTCAGAATGAACGGACTTGCCCACACACGGACAAGTCCGTTCATTGTGAACGTGACTCAGGTGCGACGGGACTAGAAAAGGATGTCAATCTTGCCGCTTTTATCGGCGAGATTGACACCTTGCGAGCCCCGTCGCGGGGCATACCAGGCCCTTAGGTCTGGTATGGATTATAAAGGGGAACCCCTACGCCGAAAAAACGGCGTGGGGCCCCCCCTAAAATCCATACCAGACCCCGATCCGAGCACGCAGCCTGGCCGGTCAGGAAAGGGGGTGGGGACGAGCGAGCGCCCCCCCCCCTCCTGAGCCGTACCAGGCCGCATGCCCTCAACATGGGGGGTGGGTGCTTTGGGGGAGGGGGGCGCCCTGCGCCCCCCCCCCCAAAGCACCTTGTCCCCATGTTGATGAGGACAAGGGCCTCTTCCCGACAACCCTGGCCGTTGGTTGTCGGGGTCTGCGGGCGGGGGCTTATCGGAATCTGGGAGCCCCCTTTAATAAGGGGGCCCCCAGATCCCGGCCCCCCACCCTATGTAAATGAGTATGGGGTACATGGTACCCCTACCCATTTACCTAGGAAAAAAGTGTAAGTAATAAAACACACTACACAGGTTTTTAAAATATTTTATTAAACAGCTCCGGGGGGGGGGGGGATCTTCCTCCGGCTTCGGGGGTCTTCTTCCGGCTTCGGGGGTCCCTCCGCTTCATCTTCTCCCGGCGTCCGGTTGGTTCTTCTCCGCTCTCCGGCTTCTTCTCCCGGTGTCGCAGGTCTTCGGCCGGCCCCCTCCGCTGTCTTCATGTAGCTCTATTGCAAGCGGAGGTCCGGGCTTCTTGGCTTCTCTTCTCTTCTCTTCTCTTCCTCCAGATGTTGACACGACGCTCTCTCCGGCTGGACTGGCCTCTGAGGGCTGCGTTGTGACTTATATAGGCGGAGACCCCGCCCCCATATGATGTCACAGTCCCTGGGCATGCTGGGACTGTGACGTTTTAGGGGGCGTGGTCGACCACGCCCCCTAAAACGTCACAGTCCCAGCATGCCCAGGGACTGTGACATCATATGGGGGCGGGGTCTCCGCCTATATAAGTCACAACGCAGCCCTCAGAGGCCAGTCCAGCCGGAGAGAGCGTCGTGTCAACATCTGGAGGAAGAGAAGAGAAGAGAAGCCAAGAAGTCCGGACCTCCGCTTGCAATAGAGCTACATGAAGACAGCGGAGGGGGCCGGCCGAAGACCTGCGACACCGGGAGAAGAAGCCGGAGAGCGGAGAAGAACCAACCGGACGCCGGGAGAAGATGAAGCGGAGGGACCCCCGAAGCCGGAAGAAGACCCCCGAAGCCGGAGGAAGATTCCCCCCCCCCGGAGCTGTTTAATAAAATATTTTAAAAACCTGTGTAGTGTGTTTTATTACTTACACTTTTTTCCTAGTTAAATGGGTAGGGGTACCATGTACCCCATACTCATTTACATAGGGTGGGGGGCCGGGATCTGGGGGCCCCCTTATTAAAGGGGGCTCCCAGATTCCGATAAGCCCCCGCCCGCAGACCCCGACAACCAACGGCCAGGGTTGTCGGGAAGAGGCCCTTGTCCTCATCAACATGGGGACAAGGTGCTTTTGGGGGGGGGGGGGCGCAGGGCGCCCCCCTCCCCCAAAGCACCCACCCCCCCATGTTGAGGGCATGCGGCCTGGTACGGCTCAGGAGGGGGGGGGCGCTCGCTCGTCCCCACCCCCTTTCCTGACCGGCCAGGCTGCGTGCTCGGATCGGGGTCTGGTATGGATTTTAGGGGGACCCCACGCCGTTTTTTCGGCGTAGCGGGGTTCCCCTTTATAATCCATACCAGACCTAAGGGCCTGGTATGCCCCGCGCTCGCCGCAATAGGAAGATTTGTTTTTCCTATTGCAGCGAGCGCGAGATGCAATACTTTCCTCGTGTCGTATTTGGTCTGTCGGACCAGCCTACACACGAGCGGGCTTTCCGTCGGACCAGCACACACACGGGCGGACTTTCCGCCCGAAACTGAGTCCGACGGAAAGATTTGAAACTTTCTTTAAATCTAGGTCCGGCGGGCTTTTGGGAAGAAGTCCGCCGGAAAAGTCCGCCGCCGCCCACACACGGGCGGATTGTCCGGCACACTCTGGTCCGCCGGACCAAGTATGCCGGAAAGTCCGACCGTGTGTACGCGGCATTAGTTATGAGGAAAGGTTGCGAGCACTGAACTTATTCTCTCTGGAGAAGAGACGCTTGAGAGGGGATATGATTTCAATATACAAATACCATACTGGTGACCCCACAATAGGGATAAAACTTTTTCACAGAAGAGAGTTTAACAAGACTCGCGGCCACTCATTAAAATTAGAAGAAAAGAGGTTTACCTTTAAACTACGTAGAGGGTTCTTTACTGTAAGAGCGGCAAGGATGTGGAATTCCCTTCCACAGGCGGTGGTCTCAGCGGGGAGCATTGATAGCTTCAAGAAACTATTAGATAAGCACCTGAATGACTGCAACATACAGGGATATATAATGTAATACTGACACATAATCACACACACAGGTTGGACTTGTGTCTTTTTTCAACCTTACCTATTATGTAATGTGCAGTGCTGCAAGATTCACGAGTACTCCTCTTCCAGGCCATCACTGTACCTTCAGGAAGCAGCCAGAAGCCAATATTCATGGTATTTTTTTCTTTTTAAAAAAAATGCCCGCTGCCTGCTCTGTCTCCCACCAGTGCTGATCAGGGACACGGGGTCCCTGAGCTGTAGCTCACCTTGCTTTTCCCAGCAGGAAACTAAACCTTTGCATCCCTGAAGTGCTCAGAGATGTGTTCATTTATTATAAAGGAGATTGGTGAAAGGGAGTTCACGGAGCTCCATCTCTCCTGAATCCCCTTTCAGCAGTCCCAGGCTCATAGAGGGAGGAGCAAGCTTTGCAGACTTCTTTGCCAGGCAACTGCCAAAAACAGCTAGATGTAGTGGCTGGCAGAAAAAAAAAAAAAAAAACACACTGTTCTTGGCATTTATAAGGACTGGCGCAGGCAAATTTTGAAAAGTGTCCCTTATGCATTCTAAAAGTGGTGAAGAATGCACCAAATTCATGTACCTGTCTAAAACTTGTACTTGAATTTGGCTCCAACTGCGCCAACAGAGACTTTTTACTAAATCTGTCTGAGCCAGTTTTTCCTCTGTACGCCAAAGGAGAGCTGGTCTTAATTAACTCCACTTTTACATTTGGCGCATTCAATGAGCCACATTGTAAATGTGGCACGCTTTATTACCACCTAAATTTGATGCACGAGTCAGAACCAAAAAAGTGTCACAAATGCTTCCTGAATTTGGTGCAATGGATTAACGCCAGAAAAGTTGTGCAACAGCTTTAGTGAATGCCCCCCAATGTGCGATGCTTGTGTGAACATGGTAATATAATCAATGCAAACAGCCAATATTCTTTTCTGGAAGTGACACAATGAACAAAATACTGTACATACAGGTACCTACCTACATAAGGTATAACTTTTCTGTTAGGTCTGGCAGGCACACTTTATAGACGCTAATGATTAGTGATCGATGACCTATCCGTTCTCCACTGCAAAAAAAAAACTGCTTTAGGGCAGAGCAGTAATGTGCATAGGAGTATAAAATCCCTCTGACTATACACAAGGTACTGTGTTGGGGAGGCCGTTTACTATTAGGTGCACAAATTAGCATGGCCTTAACCTTTTAACATCTTGGCTAGGATTCACAGCTCTGAAATCTGGAAGTGCTCAGCTGTTCCCCCTTCACAGAGAAGATCAGCAAACGCTGGCTTTTCACTTATCTCCTGCCAAATGTCATAATGGTTTGGGCACCCAGGAGGGACAGATGAGTCGTGGGGGGGGGGGGGGGGTCAGACATGAGACTTTACAGCCACCCAAATAACTTCAACTACAAAGTTGGCAGCCAGGTTTAAATAGTAAACAAACCCCTGGCTGTGCACTTGTTTACTTGCCAGGCTACTACTGACATAAGTTACTTTGGCAACAGAGAGAGGGTCAAAGTGGTTGTAAACCCTTGCAGACCACTTTACTACAGGTAAGCCTATAATGAGGCTTACCTGTAGCTACCACGGATATCTCCTAAACCAGCACGGTTTAGGAGATATCCCCTGTATCAGCATGTGCCAATGTCATTGGCACATGTGCACTGAAGCAAGTGCATGTTTGTGCCGCTGCTTCAGCTAGTGTGCCTATGCCGGCAGCTCACGCGCGCATAGTTGGCCAGGGCTGCGATACCCAGGAAGTAACTCCGGGAGCGATGTCGCCGGCCGGAGCGATGTACGGGGACTGCTATGGGGGCTTCGATCTAAGCTAAGTATTTCATAACAAGCTAGTATGCTTTGCATACTAGCTCATTATGCCTTCATCTTGCAGTTTTTTTTTTTGTGGGTTTACACCCACTTTAAAGATTATCTAAACCCAAAACAAATGTAATTAATGCAGCCCCCAGGGGCATTTTCTGAAAGCAGTGGGCCTGTCTGCAAGAAATTGGGCCCTCCTGCCTGAGAAAGATAAATGGTGTGCCACGGCAAATATTGGCTGTGGCTTAAAGGGATGCAGAGTTCAGGAGTAAGTGACCCTTCATACCAAAGTCCAATTCTCCCCTGCACAGCTTAAATGTAGCAGTATATTCTGCATCTTTACATTTTGCACCCCTGTGCCTACTGCACATGTGCCGATTCAGCAATCAAGTGATCTGGAATCAGTGCCAGCCCCAACAGCTGCTGGGCATCTTTACTATGCAACCTGTGGGTGCTACGGAAGCACAAACTGGTTATTTGACATCTGTCATCTCACAGGGTCAGGAGGAGATGTTTCATCTGGTCCTGTCCCCCAGCACCCAATCTCCTCCACATCAAGCGCTAACTGGATCTTTGCTACAGTCGTGATTACCACTCACAGCCACAGCAAAGACAAAAACAATGTCTCCCTCTGTTGTGCAATGTGTGAGGGCACAGTGGCTCCGCTTCCACCCCCTCTTGGAGTCTGTGTGCACCCATGGAGGGATATGCCACTGCAGCCACCACATCTAAGTACTAGTAAAGGTGGACTCTATTTTCTTTTTTTTCCACCTGGTGATCCTGCCAGTATTATATTTAGTGGCCAATGGGGCAAATTTATTGTACTGTATCTGGAGGAGCAGTGTTGTCACACTAGGGCAGTGATGGCGAACGTTGGCACCCCAGATGTTTTGGAACTACACATGATGGTCTACTACACTGCAGAGTGCATGAGCATCATGGGAAATGTAGTTCCAAAACATCTGGGGTGCCAAGGTTCGCCATCACTGCACTGGGGTAAGTCTTTGGGAACACCCTTCCTCATTTCCATTGGTGGGTGGGGAGGAGTATTCTTTAGTCCACATAGAGATTTGAGAACAATACTAACAAATAAAGCACAGAAAGTTTTTGCACTTATTGAACAGATATAACAAAACGCTTTCAATAGTATATTTAACAGAACTGAAAAATAGGAGTTCATTTTTAGTGCCCATGCACGCCGTTGCTAGATCACTATTGCTTATTCTGAATGGGATCCCAATGCACTTTGCTGATGCTGGCAGAAATGGTCCATGCAACATTTTTGTGTATTAGGCAGTCCATTCAAAAGAATAGGCTGCCTTAGCGCGGTACAATATATAATGTGCACACAGCAATTGTGTGAATAGATTTTGAGGGTTTACATACACTGTAAAGGAAAATAGAAGTGTACTTCCTAGGTAAGAAACCCCCATGTAAGCAGACCCTTATGGAGAGTGCTGCAGTCTATTACCCCTGTCTCCAAACCAGTGCTGATCAGAGACACAGTCCCCATTCAGCACATACGTGTGGGGGTGCAAGGAGCTTGTAGCCATCCATAGTGCTAGAATAACAAGCCTTATAAGAACTTTGAGTCTTATGAGGACCATAAATACCATTCAATTTAAAACATCTACAAACAAGGAATTCTTGGTATCTGTAGCAAAAGAGGAACCATATGTATAACGTATATAAAAAGCCATTACAAATTCAACAGTATGTTCTATTTCCATTGCATGTCTGGAACAAAATAGACGAATTTCACAAAAGTGGGACAGAACAGTGCTTGTGGTCATACAAGAAACGGTTGTGTGCTGATCTGTGATTGGTTGTTGTGATGACAGCAGACCATACAGTACATCTAGCAGTGAGTAGGTGATTGGTTGTTGTGATGACAGCAGACCATACAGTACATCTAGCAGTGAGTAGGATGGGGCGGATAAGGTGACTGTCACACCACCTCACTCCTGTACCTCCTCTGTCACTGCATGCACACCAATATTGACTTTGCAGCTATGAAAACCAAGATGTTTTGTTAAGCTTTTGAAATATTCTGTCATCTAGCATGAAGTCACCAAAAATAGAATCGGATGAGGCGGTTTGCTCTGACACGTTGAACTTGCCTAGTTAACTATATAACTTTCTTCTCCCAAGTAACAAAAGCAACAAAGAAAAAAATATGTTTTAATTGTATTGATAAATAACTGCTTAAATATATCTGTAATCTCTTGATTTCATGACAGTACTGTCCTTACTAGCATGAAACTCATGGTACTGAATTAAAATTCACAGTGGCCTGGTCAGTAAAATTTCCTTCCAGCAGAGGTCCGAATCTTTTACATTTGTGCCCTCAGTACCCCCTTTATATCACAGTAGTCCCTTAACATCACAGCCCCCACCTTCTAGCACAAAGTATTTAGCCAAAGTCACATCTCCATTAGGAATTCATGCACATAAAGTGAATGGTTAAGTGCAATGATGATTTTTTTTTTTTAACCAATACTTTTCCATTATACTTTAGGTAATTTCAGGTGTCATTTGGAATATTTTTAAATCTGCAGCTTGCACAAAAGTGGAACTTGCACTAAAATAGCAAGCTCTGCTTATTCCCCCGAGAGCCCCCACACTTGACCCCTTCAGTCCCAATTGTCATTTTAAAACATCACAGTGGCTTTTTTTCCCAAAGCTGTTTTATAACATCACCCGGGCTCAGCAGCTCCTGTGGGTCCTGACCAGCATGTGAGCTATGATCAGCTGATGGGCATTGTGTTTTTATTAGAAGTGATGTGACATCATAGCGATTCCCCCTAGTACAGAGGCTTGAGCAGAGCTGAAGCAGCCTTTATCTGCCCTGTAGAAGCAGATCATTCCTATAGTGATCCACTGTTGGCTGACTGTAGCCAGCAATAGATCACCATTAACAGTGATCTGTTGCTACACAGCTGTATGGGAGGTCTAGATCTGGTCTCCACAGACATGATCCCCCCCCCCCCCCCCATTAAGAAAAAAGTTAGACCCTACAACATAAATAAAACATTTCCTTTCTAGACTTATACCAGTCGCCCAAGAATGATGTTGGATGACATTTGCATTATATGTGTGAAATCTCCTCAAGTCAACTCAGCAAAGCATTAAGTTAGGACTAACAGTTTATATAATCAATGTTTTTTTTCCCTGCATGTGCTGCAATTTAGTGTTGAAAGGGGAAAAAAAAGCAAAGTAAAAGGCATACATTCATTTTGAGCATTACCATTGCGGTAGGTAGCATGAAAATCACACTTATGTGATATTTCAATGGTAGTGCGAGAGGACTGGAAGCAGAAACCCCCTATGTGGATGTGGCACTTAGCGTCATTATTATTTATAGGATAGGAGCACCAACATTTTATCTGATTCTGGTGCTAAGTTATCAGAGTTACATGCAGTGTTCACTTTTTTTTTTAAGGTTGCTTATTTTTAAAACTGCTGTAAGCTGGACTGTTCAGATTGATATTTACAGCCAGATAGGTGCAATTCCAGTGAGTGTTTTTTTTGTGTACACAGGGGCTCTTCTGTTAGGTACAAATTGGTAATGGTAACTGGACACACAAGTCTACAGTAAAGTAAAAAAATCATGGAAAAAGGAGAAACAAAAAAGTAAATACAAAGCTTAAAATTTGGAATCCATAGCTAATACCAATGATGAAAACATGAGAAAGGTAACCTTGCGTATTAAGGGTGCATTTAAAAGGGGTGCTCAGTAACATCTCCAACTCCCACCAAGCTTCCAACCTACTGCCAGGTCCAAGAGCTGACACTAAGCTGAATAGGGCACTTCCAAATTCACCTGGCATGCCAAATACCTGTGAACACAGATTTTGGATACTCTTCTGCATTCAGCAAATTTGTGAAAGAAGCCTTGAAGCCAGCCTAGCCCATCAAGCAAGGGATGTCGGTCCCTGTAGCTTAAAAGAACAGAGGGAACCTTTTAGGGAGCCCCTGAGATGCCTCTTTTTCCAAAAGACAGTTAAGGGAAACTTGTGTATTAATTATTAATAGGATACTTGGATAGATTATTTTCATTGGATTTATTAGTTTATTTTAATAGAAATATCTATGAACTCATGTAAAGGATCCAGTTCCCAGTGCTTGTGTTCAAGCAATATACTGATAGGCAAACTCTTCAAATGTCATAACAGGATAAGCGTGTACACTTGTTTTTAGTCTACGTGCTGAAAACAAAGCTAAAACATCTAGAAGTCATAGGTGCTCTCCAGATAACCTTTCATTATGATGACCCTTTATTAGTGACAGGCAGAAGGCTGTGCCCCAGGCAGGGATTCTGTACAAGGTAAGTGGTCTGGAGTTGTGTTTTTTCTTCAGCCACAGCTATTACCACATTGCTAATCCATCTTCTGTAACCAGTGCACCAACATTCTACAGAAAATGGCAGATTAACAGATAAAGAGTTCTGTCTTTTATTTTCTAATCTGAACAATGAGGCCTGTTGGTATCTGATTGGGATACGTTTAATGGCAATCTGCTAAACAGAAACAAATAGGACATTGGAATCACGTCTTTTATCTGTAAACATTACCATTGTGTGTCGGGGTATATAAAGCACCCCTTTGTTCTCAGCTACAAACTGTAGGAAAAAAAAATAACTCGAAAGAGAGAGGATTACATATTCAAATCAATCATTATTGTATCCATAAACAGAAAGTCCCATTTAGGGAATACAATCAATAGTATAGAAGAAAAAACACATATAAAAAGTCATTTTATCCACAAGTAATGACAGAACACCTTGTACAGTTGTCTTCTTGCGAATAGTAAAAAGCGCCAGTGTTTAAGGATAAATATTGTAGAACTTTTTCATGTCTATAGGCATACATTGGTATTCAATTGACAGCGACAAGCAACAGAGCTTCTAATTGGCTGCTACAAGCAAGCAAACTGTAAATTGTTTTATGCAGAGATCACTTCACTTATCTGGAAAGAGAAAAAAAAAGGGGTGTGGCATGTCCCTGCCCCCCACCCCCAACACCTCACCCATTGCCTCTTCTCTATCGGCAATAACCAGGAAATGAGGTGACCAGCCCCAGCCAGAGGATTGGATCCTGTGGAGAATATAGCTGCATTAGCTGCAAAACTTCCTGCTATAGTCAGAGTTGCAAGATGCAAGGATTACTCGAGCAGACATCTCTAAATTATGTGAACAAAACCATAAAGATGGTTAGGGGGTTACGTTTAATATCTAAGGTCAAAACAAAACTTAAAGAGAAGGTCCAGCCCCCCCCAGGAAAAAAAAACGAAAAGTCAGCAGCTACACATACTGTAGTTGCTGACTTTAAATATTAAGTCAGTTCAGTTAAGAGCACAAGTAATGGTGACAGGTACATTCAAGGCATGCTGTGAACGATAACTGATTTGCAAAATGCTAAAATCAATGGGTAATGGGTTTAGTTCTGCTTGAACACCAAAAACTCAGTTTTATTGCAACTTTGCATGTGTTAAGCTGCCCCGCACTGTGTCATTGTATTCTCACAACAGGGAGACTCCCCCTCGATGTCAGAATATACTGATTCTGACCTATGGGCTGCAGGGCTGATTGAACTGATATTTACCAGCAGTTCCCTTTGTGAGAAGTTCAGCAATGCCTAGCTTGAGAAAGTAATATCAATGTCAAAAGCCAGGCATAAGCTAACCCCCCCCCTTTTTTTTGGGTATCTATTGCGAAGCAATAGGGTTTACTTTATTGCCAACCCTCACCACCCTTTTGCTCACCTGATGCTCTAATTTAGTGCTGGGAGCAGAAATACTCTCAAATTGCCACTTAGCACTTATGAAAGGCAGGGGACTCTCCCATTACCTCCATAAAGCAGCGCCGGTTGTTTAAACAGTCAATGGCCAAGCACCACCACTGTCATAAGGGGGGCAAGTCACATGCCACCCTAGAACCAGGTATTTTTCCTTTCTCTTTCTACCAAACAGACTGCCAAGAAGTAAACACAAATTAAATGCACACAGCACAGTTTTGGTTGAATAAAAAAGATGTTTATACACACACACATTCGCTAGCCTGAGGGCTGAAAACCTGGCTTGGTTCCCACAACTTTGAAGCGCTGAACATAACATTCATCAACTGATACAGCTAAAGTCAACCAGATCAGATGAGGATAATCTTGCATCTACGTGAGCCTTTATAAGTATCTTTTGTAGGGTTGGACCATTCATGATGAAATAGCAACAAACCTAAAGCTTGTGTATTCACACGGATTATTCTTGTTCAGCCTGCAGGTTGAATGAAAATAATCAGATTCCTCCATGTAAGCTATACAACTTGGATGGCAGACCCCCCCGCTGCGGCTATTGTATTCTGGCTTGGGCCTGTCAAAACAACGGCAGCATCTAACTGGATGCATCTGCTTATTCAGTTGACAATATTCCACCCAGATCCTTCAATTTTTCTATTGAAGGATGTCTGACAGGGCCACCCATGTAGTGAATTTTGGTCTGTCCCTCAGGTACCAGCTGAAATTTGCTTAGTGTATACCTAGCTTAACTGAAATGGGTCACATAAAACAAGGTTTCTACAGTCATCTGAAAAATTAAGTACACCCCATGGAAACATTGAAAAGGTTAACAATTTCTAACAGGCAGATAGTAGATTTTTTATTCTAACAATCCCTACAGATAAATGTGATTTATTTGAATAAGAATTTAAGAAAAATTGGTCTTTTCAATCATGTATTCAAAAAAAAAAAAAATTGATGGGTGGTATACTATAGAAAAATCTGATATTGCCCCTTTGGTAGAAATTACTTCTTTAACTAGCCACCAGTCCCTGATATCGACTGGAATTTTTTACTACTTCTTCATGAAAATGTCATTCCGTCGCAAGATGTTAATGGGTTTCTCAGTATGAACAGCCCTTACAAAATTTTAATGGGAAACAAATCAGGACTTTGACAAGGGCAGTCCATAACCCTCTATTTCTCATTATCAGGCTATTCCTTGGTGGATTAGCCAGTGTTCCTTAGATCAATCCCAACTTTTGGACAGATGGCCTCACATTCTCATGAAGCACACTTTCACATGAGAATGTATAGCCAATTCTAGAACTGCAAGTTGCTCATGCACTGACGCAGAATAACAACTCAAAACCATAACATTTCGACCAGTATGTTTGATCGTTGGTATGCGGTTCTTATTCTGAAACACTTGCTTTGGTTTTCAGCAAACATGTCTACTGTTACTGTAATCAAACAACTCGATCTTTGATTGACCAGTCTTCAGTACATCATTTCAGAAGACCTGACCTTTCCCTCCTTGTTCTATGGCATACTGAATGTTGCTGAATGTCTTTTTGGATAGCAATAGTTTTTTTTTTTAACACGCCTCCCATGCAGGTTGAATTTCTGCAGTCTTTCTGATTGTAGATGTACACTTTCACACCAACTGTTGCAAGAGTTACCTAAACACCCTACACTCAAACTTTACAGTCCTTGAGGACTTCTTTTAGCATCAAATGATTTAACTCTTGGGTTGAATTTGCTGAGTCAGCCAGTCCTGGACATATTAGCAGTTATTTGAAATCTACTCCATTTGTATTTTCCTTACAGTGGAATGACTGATCCCAAATCATTTGGCGATATTTTTAAATCCCTTGCCAGACCCATAGACATCCACAGCTTTGCTTTCTGAGGGCCTTAGGCAGGCAAAACATGGTTCGAATTTCGGCCAGTTCCTGTTCAACCAGCCGAGATTCAAACCATATATGGGCTCCTCCCCCCCCCCCCCACTGGGATAATACAATGGCTCAGCAGGAGGGATTCCCTTCCTGCATCATAAGTACTAATGGGGGAATCGAGTGAACATCTTTCCTGCAACTTGTGTATGGCCAGATTTAGGCAGGCCATACATTATGCAATTTTTCTTCCTTCAACCAGGGGTTGAAGGAAAGAAAATTGCTTGATTCCCCCATCAACACGGTCAGTGTTGATGGGGGAATCCCTCCTTCTGCGCCATTATATTCCGACAGCAAGAGGTTCCCAGCCTTAAGAATACAGTGATCGCACAAAAAGAAAGAAAACACAGGCTGATTGTACTGAAATCGAGGGATAAACTTCAGTGCAGCCAGCCTGCCCATAGATGGATCAAAATTTGGCTAGTTCCTGCATAACTGGCTGAATTTTGACTTGTCTATGGCTGGCTTCAGAGCGGTCTTATGATACTACACTTCAACAGCAAAGAGAACATGGATTTCATGGATTTGAGGTAGTGGTAAATGTAGGGGTGTAATTACTTTTTCCATATGACAAATCTGTATTTTCCTAAACATCATGAAAATGAATACACCATGTCCATTTTTTGTGTCATGTGTATATCATCTTTATCTCTAGGCACTATTTTCAATCAATATCTAATGTTTGCCCTGTTTAAATATGTTAAAAAAAAAGTTCACAACTTCCATGGGGTGTACTTACTTTTCACATGGTTGTATAAGAAATTTCAGGATGGTAATGAATAAGTAAATCTAATTAGACAGCATGCCACTACAGTAAAATATAAAAGGTTTACTCTAGGCTCTTCATGTCTTTAATGGAACTGTCCAGTGTCGTCACCTGATGCTGACTGGCATATCATAGATTTGTGCTGAAATAGGGATCCAGAACCCAGCCAGCCAATTAATCAAGACTGGCCGAGCGGTGAAGCATGCATGTCTGCTGTTTCCAGTGCTGGTAGAAACACAAACAATACAGCTAAACAGAGCTTGGCAGGGTTTCTGCAGGAAGCATTAACCGCAGATCTGTTGTTTTCTGCTCTGGGCTGACAAAACAGGCTTGTTTGGGGCTAGGGGATTAGAAGTACTGGACAGTGTTGTTCACACCCAAACCATCTGATCAAAGGAGTTTTCTATCAGAGAACTGGGGGAGCAGGTCTCTCTTTATACCTGCCTGTACATAGCCATTTGTTTTTCATTTGTTACTCAAAGTCATATTTCAAATATCTAAAGGCTACCCAGGTTAACTATACAGTAAGCTGATATATATTCACTTAATTTAGTGATAAATAAAAGGATGTATGGTAAAACAAATGCAAACTACATAATTTCATGCTATATTTTTTAACTACTACCCCCAGTTATTAGTGGTTACACCCCACAATATACTATATATTAAAGGTTGAGCAAGCCAGAACTATACAGAGTCAGAAGGCCCTCTACAAGTAAAGTAACACACCCTCTCCCTTTTCTCTATCGGGCATTATAATTATGTGACCTAAATGTCAGTAAAAAAAAATAGGACCACAGCATTTAGACATGCTTGGATCATTAATAAGTGTACACAGGATCCAGTAAAACCATAGGAAGCAGCTATTATAGTAAGCACCCATACTGAGAATAACATTGAGGGTATCAGGTAAGGGGAATTGCCCACTTAAATGTTATTTTTGATGAAAAAATGTTACAAAAAACAGTAATCCTTATTGTATTATTACAGCAAACAGAATGCTCTTCAGGTTTTGGTCATGTTTGTCCCACACTACCCAATTACAATTGTCACCGTCAGATAAAACACTCTGTTATTGGCATCATCCACCATCTTCTCCTTCCTTCCCTTTACAATATAAAAAAATGAATTTAATGTCTGCTATATCAGTTTCTGATGATGAGTGCTTGTATGGCTCAGCCATTTCAACCCTGGTAGTGACAGAGGTCAATTTTAAGCTTATGTCAGCCCTTTTTCCTGTGTGATCCTGTTTTCACCCGATTCATACATTTACAATTTAGTGTTAGAACAATCACTTTCACCTATATGTAACTGCACAGCAGAAAGACAACATCCCCACAAGAAAAATCATTAGACACAACATCTACTTCAAAAGCCTGTTGGGTTGTTTTTGAAGACCAGTAGTGAATACGGTTTGCTGCCCTGTCTTAATGTGAAATTACAGCCCATTTGGATTCAAGTACATGCAATTGTTCAAAAGTTTATGGATCACTCTGTACCTAGAGACTCTGTGTATTTCCTCCTTTACCATAACACAGTACCCCGCAAATCTACAAAAGATTTGTGGTAATAAAATTAAACCTAGTACACATGGGCCGAATGTCGGCCGGTTCAATAGAAACCGTTCAATAGAAAACTGCCAAAGACTAATGAAAAAAAAAGGCCTGCCGATCGGCTCCCGATCATCGGATTGTTGGTACAGAGGCTCTGACCTGAGCTGTCAGTAGTAGTGTGTACTAGGCTATAGTTAACACAGAGCGCTCCTGTATCCTGGCGCTCCGGAAGTCTCACAATCCCCCAACAAAAGCACAATGGTTACATTGTGTTAAAGACATCAAATTGATGGAAGAATTGACCGGTTCGATCAAAGGCCTAACTACCAAATTTAGAAATATTTGGTTCTATTGGCTAGAATTTAAGCTCACTGAATTATACACACAACTACTCTCAGTATGACAGACACATGGGCAGATGACCTAGGTACCCCATTCTTCTGTATTTAATCCCAACCGGCATTGAGGGAGGACCTTTTCTGCCTGGTGGATTCCCCTGATGGTCCTTTTCTCTAATGTTCTCTTTTCACCGTTTATCAGGGTTTAGTTTTTCTTAATCCCAGATTACATAAATATACAGCTCAATAAGGTGTCCTGTATCTAACATATCTCTGTCTGGGGTCATTGTGACCCCCAACCCCTGCCTAATTATATAAAATATGTAATCAGGTTTTATTTTATTTATCTCTCTTGAACATTCAGGATTTGTATGGTCGTTCTCATGAGTGCACTGTATTTTCTGTATGTTAAATATATATAGTATTGTGACATACCACATCAGACAGACAACCTAATACAGGCCACTGATTATGTAATTTACTTTTGTGCAACCACGTTGCAAATCGCACGCTAGAAATCCAACATGCTGGCTGTACCCAAGTAGATGAATGGATGGACTTGGGTGCAATCGGCATGCCCATAGTTGTATCAAACCTCGGCCAGTCCATGCTGAACTGGCCAAAATTTGAACCATCTATGGCCGGCGTATGTGTTGTATTTTTTTCTCCTTCGTATTAGTGTACATTATTATTAAAAGATGAGCTCTGAGTTATTGTAAAACCACACTATGTTACATTGCGTATCTATCTTGCTGTATTTTACATGATTTAAAAAAGAAAACAACTCTACATGATGGACACCTGTGCTTAACTAGGTAAGAGAAATGCCAATACAAAAAAAGTACACAGACTAAATTGCATTTTATGTTTTGTAAATGAAGGCCTTTTACTTACAAAGCAACACTACACAAATTAGAGGCTAAGAAGCAATAATGCCTAATACAATGTTAAACATACTACCAAACAAGAACCACTCACAAGAGTTTACTGTTTAATCCAGGTGTTCCTTATTTCCAGTCCCTGGGGACCACCTAGACTGCAGGTGTTCAGGATCCATGTAAATGAATGCAGGCTGATTATCCACTGAATGAAACACTCAATGGGTTACTGTGTATTCTAGAAACAAGATCTTGTGAACAGCTGGTCACATATAGTGTCTAACAAACCAAAGTAATGTTTACAGACAAAAATGTTGTGCCAGTTGAATGTTTCACTGTTACAAGACTGGAAAATGAAAGCAAAAACCTACTGTTCATGGTATCAATTGGGGTACATGCTTGGCTGTTTAATGGAAAGAAGGCAGTTGTATATTGTATGAAAATACTACATATTCTCCAGGTCTACCAAATACTTCTTACCACATGACAATCAAACGCTGTGCTTGTTTAGTACATTTGTAAAATTCACTAATGATCACACTGGCATTATTGTTACGCAGGCATATATAGGCAGAGATGGTCCCATAAATCAGGGGATGATTCCAACAACTGAATTGTTTTACACTGGTCCATCGACTGCACACTTATTGCATGCCAACACCTATGTAAAACAAACCAATCAGTATATGGCTATGGCCATTTTACTGACAGCCGGTAAAAAAACTGGAACTTTTCTCCTGCCAGTAACAGGAAAAGGTTGCCAGTAAAAAATATGGCTGTGATGCTTGGCATGCGCAGTTCTCGTCTGGAGCCGTCCGAGACCATCCGAGTGCCTGCTACAGTGTGTTTAGATGGCTCTAGCGGGTCTGGCGGAGGTGGTGCCTGAGCTCTTGTGATGTCATGGTGCAAGGGAACCAAGCAGAGCGGCCGGAGCCTTGTGTGTGGCTCTGTGGGACGGGAGCAAGGCAAGCCGGGAGCAGGACTATCAGTGCTGTTTGGACTGAAGTGGACTGAAGGGACCACATGGCATGGAGAGAGACTGTCCCTATGACTCAGGAGGGGATGTGTGGTGTTGGTGATCTTTGCTGCTACACACTGCTGTCAGTCACTGTGAGAGTCAATTTCACGTGTGTGCCTGCTCATTCTTTTTTTCATTTTTATTATGAATAAAGCAATAATAAAATTCATTCACAAACAGTGAGCTACATAGTACACTGAGAGAGCATACATCGTAAAAGTCAAAGTAAAAGCTTCTAGACATAAGCGAAGGATTGACCAAATATAATTTAAAAAAATAAAAAAAAAAAAAAAAAAACCCTGTCAGAATTTAGTATCGGGATCCTCTTGATTATAACCCAAGAACTACCTAGCGGGGCACCCCTAGGGTGTTACCAAGAGATCCACCCCTAGGGTGTTAAAAAGAGAAGGAGGATGGGAGGGAGGAGATATTCAGGGAGGTTCTAGGACAAGTGTGAGGACAATAGGGGGAAGGGGAAGAAAAAAATAGGAAAGGGGGGAGGGGGTTAGAGAAGAAGGAATAGAAGAGGGGGTGAATAGGGGGAGACGAGAGTAGGAGGAAGTCAACACTAAAAAGTACACCAGAATTTGGCAGCCTAAATACTGAAATTTGCACTTAAAACTGTAATTTTGTAACTTTTGGAAATAGCAGTAAAAACTTGGCTGTGCCAGTAAATGTTGGGTGTCGTGTCAGTAAATGTCAATCTGGTAGGTTGACAACACGGCTGGATGCGTATTGATGGCCAGAAAAAAAAACAAAAAACAAAATACTATCTGTGGGGTAAACACCCACAAAATACTGAGGCAAGATCACATTTGCAGACCAACATTTTCTTGGATGATGTTGGAAGCCAGCATGTGACTCCTTTTCATCCTTAGCTGTAAGGATCACACATGGCACTACAGGCCTTTGTGTATGTGCTTGAGGGCTAAACGTTCACCCATACATAGAATAAATAACACTGTGCAGCTTTTAAAAAGGAGCTTCTTTTAAATGTCATACTTGTAGACCATGCGTAGATAGATTCCAGGAAGTAAACGCTACATGAATCATCTGCCCTTACTCAAGATGGCCACAGCCAGAAATGCTAGGAGGTGTGTTTCAAAGTGATTTCTCAGCAAAATAAAGCATGAAGACATGGATTGATAGGCAAGTCCTGTCATGACAGCAGGCCGAGGATCCCTTTTCCGCACCCATTGTCACAATTTTAAAAAGTCCTGATCATGCAGGGCTCCGCCTGCCCGGCCGTGTCATTCAGTCACAGAGTTCTGTGAATGGGTGAACTACAACTACCATCAGCCATTGTGACTGATGGCTTGTAGTTCTCAATAACTTACCAGGGTGCTGATGAGCACTCTTGGTAGTTCATTGATCCTTCCTGTCATTCAGTAACTGCCTGCCTGTACTAGGTATGAGCAGACAGTTGACATTCTGCAGGAGCCTGAGATTGCACTCCTAATCTGCTGATCGTTGGTGCAATGCTTTACAGACTCCTAATAAAATAAATAAATGAATGCGCTTTTTTTACCTGCAAAAAAGATAAGATGTGCATTTAATATTATTTTTTATGTACTTATCCTTTAACTTCAGCCCCGGAATGATTTACCCCCTTCCTGGCCAAGCCCTTTATTGCGATACGGCACTGCATCGCTTTAGCCACTTCCGGACTGCCGCACGCCGATATATGTCCTTAATTTGAAGGGGGATATCGTTGTTATGGCAGAAGCTAGTTGCCATAACTTTGGTATCCTCTTGTTCTGCCGGCGGTCCAGTTTCTGATAATAGTGATCTTTGCGGCGGATTCGCCGCAAGATCATTTTTATCGGCATCGGGAGAGGGCCCCCCTCCTGCCACTCTCTAGTGCTCTCCGACGCTTACCAGAGCCGTCGGCAGCAGCAGCAGAGGCGATCGGATCTTCACCCTTGCCGGACATGGAGACAAGTGAGGTGAAGATGGCCCCCACCCGTCGCCATAACGTCACTTCTGTCCATATCTCTTAAAGGGCAATTTTTATTTTTTTTTAAATGACAAAGATTTTTTTCTTTTTTATTGCATGTAAGTGTAAATATGAGATCTGAGGTCTTTTTTACCCCAGATCTCATATTTAAGAGGTCCTGTCATGCTTTTTTTCTATTACAAAGGATGTTTACATTCTGTAGAATTGTTTAAACGTCGCCTATGGAGATTTTTAAGGGTAAATGTTTGTCGCCATTCCACAACCGGGCACAATTTTGAAGCGTGACATGTTGGATATCAATTTACTCGGCGTAACATTATCTTTCACAATATAAAAAAAACTGGGCTAACTTTACTGTTGTCTTATTTTATAATTCAAAAAAGTGTATTTTTTAAAAAAAAGTGCGCTTGCAAGACCGCTGGGCAAATACGGTGTGACAGAAAGTATTGCAACGACCGCCATTTTATTCTCTAGGATGTTAGAAAAAAAATATATAATGTTTGGGGGTTCTAAGTAATTTTCTAGCAAAAAAAACCCTGTTTTTAACTTGTAAACAACACATCTCAAAAAAGGCTCGGTCCTTAAGTGGTTAACTGACAATTTTGACATCCTTTTTTTCCCACAAATAGAGCTTTCTTTTGGTGCTATTTGATCATTTCTGCGGTTTTTATTTTTTGCGCTATAAACAAAAAAAGAGCGACAATTTTGGAGAAAAAAGCAATATTTTGTACTTTTTGCTATAATAAATATCCACCCAAAATATATATATAAAAAATTCTTCCTCAGTTTAGGCCAATATGTATTCTTCTACATATTTTTGGTAAAAAAAAAAAAAAAATCGCAATTAGCGTATATTGATTGGTTTGCGCAAAAGTTATTGAGTCTACAAAATAGGGGATAGATTTATGGCATTTTTATTATTCATTTTTTTTTTATTATTAGTAATGGAGGCGATCTGCGATTTTTATCGTAACTGCAACATTGCGGCGGACAGATCGGACACTTTTGACACTATTTTGGGAGCACTGACATTTATACAGCGATCGGTCCTATAAAAATGCACTGATTACTGTGTAAATGTCACTGGCAAGGAAGGGGTTAAATGTGTTCCCTCAGCGTGTTCTAACTGCAGGGGGGATGGGCTCACTAGATTATTTTTTCAGGTACTTCTATAGCGCTGTCAATTTACGCAGCGCTTTACATTGTACATTCACATCAGTCCCTACCATCAAGGAGCTTACAATCTAAGGTCCCTAACTCACATCCATACACATACTGGGGCCAATTTAGACAGGATCCAATTAACCTACCAGCATATCTAGAACATGACAGAGATCACTGCTCCCGATCACTGGGAGCAGTATATCCCTGTCATGTTGCTAGGCAGAACAGGGAAACGCCTTGTTTATATAGGCATCTCTCCGTTCTGCCTCTCCGTGCCACGATCTCAGGCCACCGGCGGACATAGAGTCCGTGGGACCCGTGTGCACGCCCACTAGCCGCCGATGACGGAGTGGCGTATGGATACGTTGTTTTGCGCACCCATGCCACTTTGCCGATGTATATCGGCGTGAGCCAGTCACCAAGTGGTTAAGCAGCCAAGGCATTGTCTGCTCTACAGTTAAACATATACGCTCCTCTTTTATACGTGTGGCTGTGGGCCAGTGGAATGCCCTGGCTGGAGATGATTGACCTAGTAAAGGTGACAGCTTTCTGACGGACTCACTCAGGCAGGTTCGAACCAAGATCCAAACACAACTGAGAACACAACAACGAAGAGATCGACTTGGGTACAACCAGCACGTCAGATTTTTTTATGTGATTATTGCCAGCAGCTATAGCCACTAGCAATAATCACTGTGTGTTCTCCCGGCAGAGAGAGCTCCCCATGCCCCCCCTCTCCCCACCGGGAGAACACAATAGCCCTGCAGGAGGCATTCCCCCATCAACACTGGCTATGTTGATGGGGGAATCTAGCAATCTTTTTTCCTGCAACCTGTGGCTGCAGGAAAGAAAAATCGCACCATCTATGGCTGGCTTTGAAGTCTTGTAATAGGCTTGTTCCACGTTCTGCATGTCCATTTAAATACTTCTATTCACGGTGTCCACAAAAACAAGTGATCCAAAAGACATTTCTAAAGTAGCGGCCTTGATGTTTGCAGTATCTGAAATACATAATGCAGAGAGGCTTTTCATAAAAGAAAAAGAAACTGTTTACAAGAAATCTCTGACATGCATCAGAATCCAGCTTTCATAACTTATGATTTCTTAGAGTACATTTCAGTTTAGCCTTACCAGAGCTCCAAATCTCAAGGGAAAAAAACAAAAAAAAGAGTTCAAGTTACTGAGCCTGAAAAAGCCCATAAATATACACTCAACATCTTTTATCACTTTCTGCATGAAAACTCCCCCCTCTCAGAGAGCAATGGGGATCGCATAACTGCCGAGTCAGCAACTTTCCAGATGATTGATAACAGCTTTGCCATGGCTACCAAACAGATCCCAACCTTGGCAGACTTGTGAGGAGGACAGAAGCAGCCAAAACCAGTTCCAAAAAGCAAACAGGCCCACCCTTCCTTCCAAGTTAAAAAAAAGACAAGAATTAACAGATGGGGGAGGTCAGAATATAGCAAGAAATGGTCTGGAGAAAAGCAAGAGGCTGGGAAAATCTGCACACTATACAATGATACTTTATATACTAAACATGCTACAAGTATATCTGGGGGAAGATAAAGAAAACAAGGTATGGAAGCGTTCGGAGTCAGGAAAGATTATAGACTTTATGTTTTGGATCCCAGTTCTGGAGTTTGTAGCCGGTACAGCCAAAGGCTGTGAGCAAAGTTCTCAAACTGTTACAATATACAGAAGTAAAGCACTCCAAAATGCTTGCTGATTACAGACAACAACTATACAAATAAAAGGTAGATTATACATATAAACCTGTCTTCCTGGATAAGCAAGTCTGTATATGAAATCACTTCTCATCATTCCTTGTGCCTCAGCATTGACAGATATGACTCGACTACTGCTTGTGGAATCAAAATTACTATCATTTATATGCAGAAAAAAATAAAAGCCACGGCCAATAATAATTCCACCAACAGATAAAATACACTCACTGGTCACTTTATTAGGTACACCTGTTCAATTGCTTGGTAACCCAAATTGCTAAATCAGCCAATCACATGGCAGCAACCAGGGGCGTAACTAGAAATAGCAGGGCCCCATAGCAAAATGTTGTATGGGGCCCCCCTGCAAACAGCCCCCCCCCTCCCCCCAGCTGCCCTAGTGTCAATGCAGCGTGACCTGTGCCACATACAGCGTGACTTGTGCCCAATACAAAGTGACCTGTGCCCCATACAGCGTGACCTGTGCCACATACAGCCTGGTCTGCCTGTGCCCCATACAGCCCCACCTATGCAGAGGAAGAGGCAAGCCACCCGAATCAGCAGAGAGCGGGATTGCCCGCTGTAATAGCTTTCATTTGAATTTCCTGTCTTCCCGGGGCTCATCGTCACATAGCCCCACCTCTTGGCCCGACGCCTTTGATGACGTCACATGTCCCACATTGGATCGGCGTTCTGTCTATCAAAGGCACCGGGCCAAAAGGTGGAGCTATGTGACGTGAGCCCTGGGAACACTGGAAGTTCTAATGAAAGCTCTTACATTGGGCAATTCAGCTCTCTGCTGATACGGACCTCTTCCTTTCCTCTCTCTTCCCCTGGCTGGGAGACTGTGCCGGCGGTGCTCTTATTCTCACTGGGCCCCACTCAGCTGCGGGCCCCATAGTGCCCGCATGGGTCGCTATGGTGGTAGTTACGCCCCTGGCAGCAACTCAATGCATTTAGGCATCTAGACATGGTGAAGAGGACTTGCTAAAGTTCAAACCAAGCATCAGAATGGGGAATAAAGGGCATTTAAGTGACTCTGAATGTGGCATAGTTGTTGGTGGCAGACGGGCTGGACTGAGCATTTCAAAAACTGCTAATCTACTGGGATTTTCACGCACAACCATCTCTAGGGTTTACAGAGATTGGTCCGAAAAAGAGAAAATATCCAGTGAGCGGCAGTTGTGAGGATGAAAATACCTTGTTGATGTCAGAGGAGAATGGGCAGACTGGTTTGAGATGATAGAAAGGCGACAGAAACTCAAATAACCACTTTCTACAACCAAGGTATGCAGCATACCATCTCTGAACGCACAACACATCGAACCCTGAAGCAGATGGATTACAGCAACAGAAGACCACACCAGGTGCCACTTCTGTCAGCTAAGAACAGGAAACTGAGGCTTCAATTTGCACAGGCTCCCCAAAATTGGACAATAGAAGATTAAAACAATGTTGCCTGGTCTGATGAGTCTTGATTTCAGCTGCGACATTCAGATGGTAGGGTCAGAATTTGGCATAAACAACATGAAAGCATGAATCTATCCAGCTGGTTCAGGCTGGTGTTGGTATAATAGTGTGGGGGACTGAGCATTGTTTAAAATGCCACGGCCTACCTGAGTATTGTTGTGATCATGTCCATCTGGCTACTTCCAGCAGGATAATGCACCATGTCACAAAGCTCAAATCATCTCATTACTGGTTTCTTGAACATGACAAGGAGTTCACTGTACTCCGATGGCCTCCATAGTCACCAGATCTCAATCCAATAGAGCACCTTTGGGATGTGGTGAAATGGGAGATTTACATCAGGGATGTGCAGCCAACAAATCTGCAGCAACTGCATGATGCTATAATATCAATATGGACCAAAATCTCTGGGGAATGTTTCCAACACCTTGTTGAATCTTTGCCACGAAGAACTAAGGCAGTTCTGAAGGCAATAGGGGGTCCAACCTGGTACTAGCAAGGTGTACTGTACCTATTAAAGTAGTCGGTGAGTGTATATCTCCTACTGTGGAGGCTAGATTCCCCTATGGCATGAGGTCTGTTACTTTCTAAAACTATTCAGGGCTGTGCTGGAATTTACAGAGCACTGTTCCCATTCTCCTCAGAAAGAACAGGTTCTCTTTTTGCAACATATCGAATGTAAAGATAAACTCCCAGATTCTGTGACCTAATAAATCTGAGCAATATCACTTATATTTCCAGAGGAATTTCACTCTCTCTGGTTCAATCTTTTTCTTCATCCCCTCTTACATTTTTAGAATAGGTTTTGCTCAAGAAACATACTTACCCGCTCAGCGAATGCAGTGTTGTTCTGTAAGGATCCACTATTCCGCTGCTGCACACCATATCTCAGGACACCATCCTGCTCTTATCAGGAGTTGGTGGTTTCTTACAGATTCTCGCAGCCGGCCCGCAATGATGCACCACAAGGTCCTCCTCCATCATACCTGTGTGAAATATGAGGATATCCCAGGATGCTTCAGGAGAATGATGATGTCATTTTCACCTAGGCAAGAATGGAGGCATGGGGGCAGGCCAGACCATAAAACAAAGTTAAAGTGGGAAAAAAAATGTCAGCCAATTTCAGGTTGAGGAGGGGGGAGGATTAGAATGATAGAAAAAGTATTTCTGAGTGAAGGTTCTCTTTAATGTGTTGGACTGAATCACTTGTTGGCCTTGTATATTATTAGAATAGAAACCTCAATATCTCTCTATTCAAGTTCACAGCTCTACTTCCATTCTTTATGAGGTTCCAGACAGAATGGAACAACCAGTCACTGTTTGGTCTCAGACCAAACAGATGTGTTGCAGGGCTCAGAAATACTACTGGAGGTAGGGCACTACAGTATTTGGTCTTATTTGTATGTTTTTCTGGCAGGCAGACTAGCCAATGATGCCACTGAAGCTATAGGAGTCATATGAGAGAGAAGAGGTAGCTGGACCCTCAGGCATAATGGGCCTAAATAAGGACCACCATTGCCATCATTGAGAAAGAGCTGTAGATCCCACTGTGCCTGTAAGACCCATGACGACAACCAAGACATCTTGGAAGTTTCCATTTTTTAAGGCATTACTATGCAGTGCTTTTTTGTGCTTGTATGCAATGACACAATTCTATTGAGTGTGGTATGATCACCTAGACTCTGCAGTGGATTACTTGGACTAGAGAAGTAGTAATCAGGATGGTTTACCTTGTATTTTGACACTCTGTTTTTGTTTGTTTTTGAGTGCTTGTCTTTCACTATGTCCCATGTAGTGACAGACTTGTCCACCATATGCAACAAAAGGAATCTTTAGAACAGTTGAGCCACAGCAAGTTCATCAACATCTTGTTCATAAAACTGCAAATAAATTGTACCTAAACTATCAATAACTGCTAATCACAGCATTAAAGTGATACTAAATACACACTGTTTAAATGTCATTGTCCCTTCTCTTTCTGTATGTGGATGATGGCACTGTAATTATTTTAATAAAAAAACATCTAAGTACCTTTTTCCGAATGGATATATAGCTGTCACATGACCTAGATCTTTCCCAGCCTGTCTGCAGGGAAACATAGGCAGGAGGATCTTCTAGTCCTCTGTTGCTGGTCACATGTTCAACATAAAAAAAAAAAAAAAAAGCCTTTGGAATACAGAGTAAAAATAAATATCAATACACGGCTTTAAATGGTCAAACAAATATATATTTAAAAATCAAATCTTTATTAATTTTTTGGCAATACCATGGTGTGGGCGGATTTCTGACAATCACAGAATGTGTCATGCCCCTCCAGCCTGTGTCTTAGAATAAGAGGGAGGTGAAGCCTCCCTTAATCCACATGTAATATCCCACCAACATTGTGTTTAGCTGGATAGTGGGCATGGGGGAGGAGGGAGGCTGTCATTTACCGCTGTGCATATGCCCACATGTGTGACTCTATAGTCACATGGGGTCCTCAAATGTGATAGGGAGGAAATTCTCAGCATAGACACTCACTGAAAGCCGAGCATGTGCACTAGCTGCCAACACTGCTTTGCAAAATCCCCAGCTGCAGTGGGGACATGGAGAGGAGGGGGGACAGAGAACAACAGGATCAACCAGTGTTTTTGCAGAATACAGAAAACACACCTCATAGTGACTGAGTGAGTATGAACAGCATGTAATACACCATTTATTGATAGATGTTAATGACATGAGTTTAATGACACTTTAACCGCTTCAGCCCCGGAAGATTTTACCCCCTTCCTGACCAGAGCACTTTTTGCGATTCGGCACTGCGCCGCTTTAACTGACAATTGCACCCAAACAAAATTGATATCCCTTTTTCCCCACAAATAGAGCTTTCTTTTGGTGATATTTGGTCACTTCTGTGGTTTTTATTTTGTGCGATATAAACAAAAATTTTGAGAAAAACACATTATTTTTTACTTTTTGCTATAATAAATATCCCCCAAAAATATATATATATAAAAAATTGCAATAAGCGTATATTGATTGGTTTGCCCAAAAGTTATAGCGTCTTATTAAGGGGTTAATGTGTTCCCTAGTGTGTGTTCTAACTGAAGGGGGGAGGGGACTGTGCAGGGGAGATGACAGATCGCTGTTCATACTCTGTATGAACAGATGATCTGATCTGTCTGTTCTCCCCTCAGAGAACCGGAAACTGTGTGTTTACACACACAGATCCCAGTTCTCCGTGTGTCAGCGGCGATCGCAGGAGCCAAGCGGTGATCTGACCACTGGGCACTCGCATCGGCTCGGGGACGAGCGGGGGGCGAGCGCCCCCTAGTGGCGTTGTTTCGCCCAGCCATGCCATTCTGCCGCAGTACAACTGCGGCGGCTGGTCAGTAATTGGTTAAAAAACAATGTTTTTCCCTAAATAAGTTAACCCCTTGGCGCTGGCCGCACACAAACATGCGACCTCTCGGCACCTGGTCCCTGGCGCAGAAGGGCCACATATTTGTGTGAATTGTTGTCCATACAGCTATGTCGAGCATGCACGCAGGGCGCGCTCCCGACACAGTCACCGGCGCCTACCTGAAAGTTCACCGTGACAGTCAATCACAGATGTCACATAAACCTCTTAAAGGGGTGGGAGATGCCAGCATTAAAAGGTTAATAATACATTTTAAAAAAAGAAGAAAAAAAAAGCTCTAGCTTGCTGTTCATATTGTATATTGCTCACAGCCTCATTTAGAGCACTGTAACCAGTTAGGCCAATTTTAAAACTAGCAGACTGATTGAGTCCACCTGTCAGTTTTTAAGGTGGACCTGATTGGACCCTCCAGTCTCCTCTTTGGAGCGCTGGCTTTAAAACGGACAGGCAGTCTGTGTACATCTGACTGCCCATAGAGGAGAGTGGGCTGTGTTTGTGTCTGCTCTGCATAAGCAGAGCAGACACAGACCAGCCATTGGGCTACTCAGCAGGGATCAGCAGACAGATTCTCCCTGCTCAGCAGGCGGACTGCAATGAATCCTACCACGCGTGGAAGGGGCCCTAGGAAATAAGGCTAGCCAACACTGTAAAATAATGGTGGCCACACAAAATATTGACACTTTGGACATTTTCACTTAGGGGTGTACTCACTTTTGTTGCCAGCGGTTTAGACATTAATGGCTGTGTGTTGAGTTATTTTGAGGGGACAGCAAATTTACACTATTATACAAGCTGTACACTCACTACTTTACATTGTAGCAAAGTGTTATTTCTTCAATGTTGTCACATGAAAAGATATAATAAAATATTTCCAAAAATGTGAGGGGTGTACTCACTTTTGTGAGATACTGTATGTGTATGTAATGTAAGTGTACTCCAGCTCTGAATCCTCAGTTTCCTTTCTGCTTTTAGTATGTAAAGGAAGAATTTGTTTCTGAAGAGCAGCATGTTGTGGGTTTTGTGTTCTTTGCTCCTCTAATTAGTGTCACCCAATGATGTTTAGATGAAGTATGAACTGACGAGAGAAAACTATTTACATAAGCAGGTTTCATGTTCTCATAGTCTATGTTGGAGTGGTTACAGCGCAAGTCATTCTAACACATCATAGAATAGACAGGGAACTTTAATTGCCACATATCTAATTTGCAGCCAAACATCAGTCCAACAAATACATTTATCAAAGAAAACTTTAGTTGATTTGTAAAGATTTCTCATCTGTTAAAAATAAATAGATAAATAAATAAAAGACTGTGCTAAAACTCACACTGATGCTGCCAACTGTACATCTGCAGATGAAAGGACAAGAGTCCTCCTCCATACAGTGACCTTATCTGAGTGGGTTTCCTGCATTGTCTATTTGCTTTCAATCTTATGGCTCAGCTCCTCAGTGTACAATGAGCATTCCCTTAATGACCCCAAAGTGTAAGATCACAGGACAGAGTTTTATCTCTGCAGTGTACTTGAGTGTTTTATGACAAAACCTCCACACAATCCTGGACTCTCACAGATTAACTGCATGATGAATAGGTTGCCCTTCACATGAGCTTCTCTGTACATTCAGAGCAGTAAACTGCCAAGTCCACCAATAACCAGAAATAATTCTTTAGGTTTTAAATGCTCTCTCATTCACTTGGCCATCTCAGGGGCTTCATGCAGTGCTAAAACGTATATTAATTACATGGCCCATCATCCTGACTACAAGGTAATGTAGTCACCAACCAATCCCAGATCCTTGAAATTTTTTATTTATTATTTATAGGTACTTATATAGCACTGTAAATTTACACAGCTCTTTACACAAATATTGTACACTCACATCGGTCCCTGCCCTCAAGGAGCTTACAATCGAAGAAGGTCCCTAACTCACATTTATACATACAGAAATATTCCAATACTGCTCAAGGGCTATGATCACAACTTTGTATTTACAGACATATTATTATTATTATGCAGAATTTACATAGCGCCAACAGTTTGCGCAGCGGTTACTACATGATATGTAATATGCTTTTCCCAAGGCTGATCAACTCCAGATAGTGGACCAAGTCAAATTAGTAAAAGACACATATGGCTCTACACAAGTGTATGAGGGCACACTGTGCAGGCATGGCTATTACTGAGGTAAATGGGCAGTTAGCTGGGGGATTTCTAGGTTAGTTTAGGTTAGGGGTCTAGGGAAGATGGAATAATGTCGTTTTTGCTATAAGTGATTTGTCAGTAGTCTACCTCTGTACAAAGGTAAATACATGAAAAGGGGCTGCCCCAAAAAATACGATAAGGTGTGGCGCAAGTGGATAGAGGAGCCCTCGACCACCCTGGACATGTCGTGAAGACACTATAAAACACTCAGCCTCATTGATCTTCCTGATGCATTATATATTTAGGATTATAGTCTTTTTCTTATATACTTGGTCAGAAAAGCAAATGATTGCTATGGCACAAACATTACAGAATTCTACCAAGTTGGGCTGAATCATTGTCCTGATCACTGGGTTTTTGGAAAGCTCAGCTTGTACATTGGGCCTCGTACACACAGTACGAAAATCAGAAGGGAAAATTCGTAAGACGAGCTGTCTGCGGATATTCAGATCCCTAGTACGGGGCTTTCAGCAGCCGATTTCACTTTTTCGTCAGACAAAAGCTGGATGTGCAGGCTATAAAATTTTTGTCGGATGTGAACTCAACATCTGATTTTCGGATGATCAGTACAGAAATCGTCACACAAAAGTTGAAAGTACAAACGTGCATGATCGGAATCAAGGAACAACTGGGAAGAGTTTGGTCTTGTAAAATACTGTTCGTAATCTAGAATTAATATTCGTGATGCGGCAATTTATGAAATGTCGAAATGCAGCGCACATTCTCATCTTCTTTAACCACATGCCGACCGGGCCATAGCCAAAATACGGCTGCAGCATGGTCGGCTTATTCTGGGTGGGCGTCCATGGACGTCCTCCCAGAATCCCGCTCTTGCGGGTGCGCACCCGAGAACATCCGTGACCCTCGGGTCCAGAGGACCTGGCGTATCATAGATCACGGTAAACGGCCACTGATCGCGGCTGTTTACCATGTGATCGCTCAGTCAAATGACGGAGCGATCATATGTAGACAAACCGGCGTCATGTCACCGGTTCCTCCCTCCCCTCTGTGTACCGATCAGTACAGTGTGAGAGGAGAGGGGGAGGGATCGGATGGCAGCAGCGCTGTGGGCTGGATGTGTAGGGCCCACAGCGCTGCTCTGTGACAATTACAGTCACATTCATCCATCCATGCTCAGCCATCCCTCCATACTCTAATACCCCGCACTACTCTGCAATACCCCGCACTACTCTGCAATACCCCGCACTACCTCACAATACCCCACAATACCTCACAATACCCCGCAATACTCCACAATACCCGGCAATACTCCACAATTTTTAACCACTTCCCGCCCGATGGCCATCATATGACGTCCTTGACTTTGTGCGGGGATATCTGAACGATGGGTGCAGCTACAGGCATCATTCAGATATCAGCTTTTTCAGCCAGCAATTCCCTAAACCATAAGAATGATCATAGCAGCTGTTCCACTGCTTGATCGTTCTTACAGGAGGTGAGAGGGGACGTCCCCCCCTCCGGTGCTTCTACCGACTCACCGCTACAATCGAAGCCAGGATCTTTTTTTTTTACATTTATTTTAGGCTTCCCAGCCTAGAGGTGAGATGTGGGGTCTTACTGACCCCATATCTCACTGTAAAGAGGACCTGTTATGCCATATTCCTATTACAAGGGATGTTCACATTCCTTGTAATAGGAATAAAAGTGATCAAAAATGTTTTTTTTGGGAGAAAAGTGTCAAACTAAAATAAAGTAAAATGAACAATAAAAAATAAAAGAATTTTTTAAAGTGCCCCTGTCTGTGTGTTCGCATGCAGAACGCATGCGTAAGTCCCGCCCACATATGAAAACAGTGTTCAAACCACACATGTGAGGTATCGCTGCGAACGTTAGAGCGAGAGCAATAATTTTGGCCCTAGACCTCCTCTGTAGCTCAAAACATGTAAGCAGTAAAACATTTTAAAGTGTCGCCTATGGGGATTTTTAAGTAGCAAAGTTTGGCACCATTCCACGAGCGTGTGCAATTTTGAAGGGTGACATGTTGGGTATCTATTTACTCGGCGTAACTTCATCTTTCACATTATGCAAAAACATTGGGCTAACTTTACTGTTTTGTTTTTTTTTTAAAGCACAAAACTTTTTTTTCCCAAAAAAAACACGTTCGAAAAATTGCTGCGCAAATACCGTGCGAGATAAAAAGTTGCAACAACTGCCATTGTATTCTCTAGGGTCTTTGCTAAAAAAAATATATATAATGTTTTGGGGTTCTATGTAATTTTCTAGCAAATAAATGATGATTTTTACATGTAGGAGAGAAATGTCAGAATCGGCCTGGGTGCTCTAGAACGCCTGTAAGAAACAAAGAAAGGAGGCGCCTCTGGGTGCAGACTTAAAAACAATTGTAATAAAAAGAGCAGCAACAGAGATTGCACTCACATTTGTGTTGAGTTAAAAGGCATATGAGAGTCCCAGATGTAACTGGAGGGGTCCGTGAGGTCGATCATCTCTGCCATGGATGTGTATTCGGACTGGTCTTTCAGATGCACTGTGTCCACCGGACGGCTATGATGGAGGAATACCAGAATGAAGCTTGGAAGGCAAACAGCAATCCAGGCGAGGGGCGATGACATCACACACATGCGACGCGTTTCCTGAGTCAGCAAGCCGTGAATGGCATGACGGCTGCACTCCTTTGTCAAGCTCCAGAACGCCTGAAGGTGCCCCGTGCATGTTGGGCCTCTGTATGTGGCCAGGCTGTGTAAAAGTCTCACACATGTGGTATCGCCATACTTGGGAGTAATAGCAGAATGTGTTTTGGGGTGTAATTTGTGGTATGCATATGCTGTGTGTGTGAGAAATAACCTGCTAATATGACAATTTTGTGAAAAAAAAAAAAAGAAAAAAAATACCTCGATTTTGCAAAGAATTGTGGGAAAAAATGACAACTTCAAAAAAACTCACCATGCATCTTTCTAAATACCTTGGAATGTCTTCTTTCCAAAAAGGGGTCATTTGGGGGGTATTTGTACTTTTCTGCCATGTTAGGGTCTCAAGAAATTAGATAGGCCGTCAGTACTTCAGGTGTGATCAATTTTCAGATATTGGCACCATAGCTTTTGGACTCTATAACTTTCACAAAAACCGAATAATATACACCAATTTGTACTTATTTTTACCAAAGATATGTAGCAGTATACATTTTGGGCAAAATTTTCCAACGGTGATTAAATACCACCAAAAGAAAGCTCTATTCGTGTGAAAAAAAGGACAAAAAATTCATATGGGTACAGCGTTGTATGACTGAGTAATTGTCATTTAAAATGTGAGAGCACCGAAAGCTGAAAATTGGTCTGGTTAGGAAGGGGGTTTAGGTGCCCAGTGGTCAAGTGGTTAATGGGATAATAATGAAAAAATGTGTCACTGGCGCAAAACCTATCCTATTACAAATTTGTAAGTGATATTTGTAGCTGCTGCATCCAAAAAATTTTCCAAAGAAAATTAAATTAAAATTAAAAGTGCTATGTGAGTGGATGCGCTGCTCCCATCTGTGCTCTCTTTATTACCTGTGTATGTGCTATCTTATTAGCCTAGTTTGATTCACCATCCACCTAAAAGATTATATCTCATCTAAACAATAATCATATGTTTGTAAAATTCATCACATGTAAACAACCACTTAATCCAAATACTGTAAATCATATAAAAGTCCAGTGATATATGTCACATATTGTTAAACTCTTCTTCATATGTGTTGCAAATCATCCGTTGTATTTGCCGTGAGCGGCGTGCTCTTGTGTGCTAGATCAGATTAAAGTGACTTAGTGCTTCACCACCACCTGTGAGATTTGCCACTCACCAGATTGATCTTTAAAACTGCACCTTTGGTTCATTAACGGGGATAACCACTCCACTCAAAGGAAACTTTCTCCAATATCTATACCAGGTCCTCAATGCTCCTCATGCAAACGGATGAAAAACAATCATCGCACAATAACGTTTAAAACCTTTATTCCATACATAAAAAACACTTTGCACTCACATTTCCAAGTGCCATTAGGCCGGCACAGAGCTTTTCCAGCAGTTAAGGACGGGTGGGCGCTGCAGCCCGGTTCGTCTGATGTATGCTAGGTGGTCTCCGTTGCCGCTTACGTTCCCCCCTGTTTGCGTTCGCGTCCTCTCCAAACACCGTTCGTTCCCGATCACGTGGGTACGATAATCTCCCAGCAGCCTCTACGCGTTTCGCAATCAAATTTGCGTCATCAGGAAGCTTCCTGATGACGCAAATTTGATTGCGAAACGCGTAGAGGCTGCTGGGAGATTATCGTACCCACGTGATCGGGAACGAACGGGGTTTGGAGAGGACGCGAACGCAAACAGGGGGGAACGTAAGCGGCAACGGAGACCACCTAGCATACATCAGACGAACCGGGCTGCAGCGCCCACCCGTCCTTAACTGCTGGAAAAGCTCTGTGCCGGCCTAATGGCACTTGGAAATGTGAGTGCAAAGTGTTTTTTATGTATGGAATAAAGGTTTTAAACGTTATTGTGCGATGATTGTTTTTCATCCGTTTGCATGAGGAGCATTGAGGACCTGGTATAGATATTGGAGAAAGTTTCCTTTGAGTGGAGTGGTTATCCCCGTTAATGAACCAAAGGTGCAGTTTTAAAGATCAATCTGGTGAGTGGCAAATCTCACAGGTGGTGGTGAAGCACTAAGTCACTTTAATCTGATCTAGCACACAAGAGCACGCCGCTCACGGCAAATACAACGGATGATTTGCAACACATATGAAGAAGAGTTTAACAATATGTGACATATATCACTGGACTTTTATATGATTTACAGTATTTGGATTAAGTGGTTGTTTACATGTGATGAATTTTACAAACATATGATTATTGTTTAGATGAGATATAATCTTTTAGGTGGATGGTGAATCAAACTAGGCTAATAAGATAGCACATACACAGGTAATAAAGAGAGCACAGATGGGAGCAGCGCATCCACTCACATAGCACTTTTAATTTTAATGGGATAATAATGAAGCTGCTTTGCTGGCGATACTGATGTAGTTGAGCCAAATACAGTGGGGACAGAAAGTTTTCAGACCCTCTTAAATTTTTCACTCTTTGTTATATTGCAGCCATTTGCTAAAATCATTTAAGTTCATTTTTTTTCCTCATTAATGTACACACAGCACCCCATATTGACAGAAAAACTGAAATATCACATGATCCTAAGTATTCAGACGCTTTGCTGTGACACTCATATTTAACTCAGGTGCTGTCCATTTCTTCTGATCATTCTTGAGATGGTTCTACACCTTTATCTGAGTCCAGTTGTGTTTGATTATACTGATTGGACTTGATTAGGAAAGCCACACACCTGTCTATATAAGACCTTACAGCTCACAGTGCATGTCAGAGAAAATGAGAATCATGAGGTCAAAAGGAACTGCCTGAAGAGCTCAGAGACAGAATTGTGGCAAGGCACAGATCTGGCCAAGGTTACAAAAAAAATTTCTGCTGCACTTAAGGTTCCTAAGAGCACAGTGGCCTCCATAATCCCTAAATGGAAGACGTTTGGGACGACCAGAACCCTTCCTAGAGCTGGCCGTCCGGCCAAACTGAGCTATCGGGGGAGAAAAGCCTTGGTGAGAGAGGTAAAGAAGAACCCAAAGATCACTGTGGCTGATCTCCAGAGATGATAGCTCAGTTTGGCCGGACAAAGGAATTTCCGACAAAGGATTTTGTTGTCGGAAAATTTTATATCCTGCTCTCAAACTTTGTGTGTCGGAAAATCCGATGGAAAATGTGTGATGGAGCCTAAACACGGTCGGAATTTCTGACAACAAGGTCCTATCACACATTTTCCATCGGAAAATCCGACCGTGTGTACAGGCCTTTATAGTACGTCACTACGTTCGTGTTTGTCAAACGACAATTTGCGGTTAGTATGCTAGACAAAATACTGCACACGCGCTTTTGACAAAAATCAACACTCGGTCTTACAACAATTGAACCGTGTGTACGAGGCCTTAGTTACAATTTTGAAGTAAAGCTGGTCATAAATTATACAATTTAACTTAAAAATGCACTAAAAACCGCATTTTTTAGCACTAAAAATGCATAGGTGAGAATCAGGCCTTACCCTAACCCAGTGATGGCGAACCTTGACACCTCAGATGTTTTGGAACTACATTTCTCATGATGCTCAACTACACTCAAGAGTGCATGAGCATCATGGGAAATGTAGTTCCAGTACATCTGGAGTGCCAAGGTTGGCCATCACTGCCCTAAACTGAGAAAGATTAGCATAAAATGCAAAATGTAGGAACCCGTTGGCCTGGATTAGGCAAAGTTCATGTAGAGGCACAGTCCAATCCTTCCCTTTGTATACACAACAGAGTTGCATTTTTTTTGTTCCTTGGTCTCTACTGATGTCACATACTGCAGTTCCCTAGGCTCAGATATACAGCACCCTATGTAAATATATTTGTAATGTACACCCACTTCACAAGATGAAACAGCATCCTGAGAAAGCAACCATCTGCCTCTTGCAGTCTTGGCACTTGTGCATACAAAGGTTCTCATTTCTGCTGATTCCAACAACAGCAGTCTGCAGCTGTGAACTCACTAGTTGTGTCACTGTCAGCTGGTTCTTATTAAACGTGTGAACTTTGTGTGTGAACGACGTGACATGGCTGTACCGCACAGACTCGAAATATACTTGCCCCTTGCTCACACATTAGAAGAGTAGGCCAGGCTGTCCTGGGACACTTACATACAAAGCACCATAAGATGAATATTTGGTACAGTATTTACCTTCAGTAGAGTGGAAGGAGTAGTAATGCAAAGACCTGATCATAGAAAGGTAATGTATGTAACAATATTAGGATCTTTTAGGAGTCATATCTATAAAGTGGTTTGTCATGCAGCAAACATTAAAAACAGCATTTGGTAAAGGCAGTCAAATGGTTTAGGTTCAGAAAACACAAGTATCAGAAGGTAGAGCTCAATGTTTGTTTCTAACGCCTGATGACTGTTCTTTTTAACAGGGGTACAAGGGAGTACTGAGCCCCATGCCTCAAAACACACAAATACAAGTTAGAGGATACGTTCACTTTAAAAATAAAAATAAAAATAAATGCACATTTTTTTGCATTCGGCATTTTTTTGGAGCCTGTAAAGCATTGCACAGCGATCACTGGTGCAATGCAGGTCTCCTGCACACTGTCAGTGGATCTGAGTGTCCTCATACATCCCGTACGGGCAAACAAATACACTGACAGGAAGAATCAATGAATCATTGAGAGCTACAAGCTGACAGCCACAAAGGATATTGGTACTTGTAGTTCATTCACTCACAGAACTCTGTAAATGAATGGACCTGTGGGCGGAGCCCCACACAGCCGCAGTGATTTAAAAAACTGACAGCTAGTACAGGGAACTTCTCCCCATACTGCTGTCACAGGGAGGGGGATCGGGCCACAGCTGCAGCACTGGGAACATATTACATGTTCCACACTAAAAACCAGTGGAACATTTAACATGTTCCCAAAGGTGAACTTATCCTTTAAGCCAATATTCTCCTACAGTCACTAATGGCAAGACACTTATTCATATGAATGGCTCACAAAAGAATGACACCAGTTATGCCTCAAATGTACAAAGCAAGGGGATGGTAGAGAGATACCAACAATTGATCCAACTGTCAAAAACGTTTCCTCCCCTGAAGGGCACATAGCCAAACATACTCACATGCCGTGTTTTTATGCGTATTCCACTCATTTCAATGTGCGTTTTTGGTGCATTATTTTTACCGCACCAAAAACATGCACAAAAAATGCAGCATGCAGGACTTTTAAAAACATTACTGACCAGTGTGAAGAGCTACATAGGATTTAATGGTCATGCATTTTTCTTCAGCTTTTGGTAAGGCAAAAGTGGAAGAAAAACTCATCAGTGTGAAAGGAGGCCTAAAAAAAAAAAAAAATGATGCCTGTAAAAAATTGTTAAAGCGGTAGTAAACTCCGCTTGGACACGTACTCACAGGTAAGCTTATAATAAAGCTTACCTGTAGGTACAGGGAATATGTTCTAAACGTGCACGTTTTAGGAGATATTCAGTGTCTCTGTAGCCGGTGACATAAATGGCACATTAAGGCTGGCCATACACTATACAATTTTCTGATTCAATTTCCTTTAGATTTACCTTCAACTATGTAGTGCAAGGGCCTGTCTGATTGCATACAAATTGAAAGGGTTTAGGTTTGACCTCATATTATATGGTTTTGGTAAATCTAAAGGAAAGTTGAACAGGAAAATTGTATAGTGTATGACCAGCTTTACTCTGAAGGAACGGCATTACTCATGCTGTTCCTTCAGATCTCTGTGCCGCAGGCCAAGACTCCCGCACGTGAGTGATGTCATTGTGGCTCGGCCATTCAATCGCAGAGAGACCGCAATTCCGGAAGGAAGACCGGGTAAATAAAGAAGCCCTGTCAGCGGTGACAACATGCCGCTGGAGGGTATAATTTCAAGGTAAGCCTTTATACTAGCACATGATGACTTTACCTTGCAGGGAGAAGATTTTTTAGGAGTTTACTACCACTTTAAGTGTAGGGATCAGGGTGATATAGGGAATTACTGCCAACAAATGTCATCTCAGGGTAAGAAAGCTCCGAAGCTGCATTGCTAAGTTTACTGTAGAACAACTTGTGGTATACTGGAACTCCATATATGATTACATGAGAACTAGCAGACAAACAATTTAAAATACAAAAATAAAAATGAATATTTAAAAAAAGGATTCAACAAATTAAACATAACAGTCACTTTGGAGGGGACAATCCTACAGAGCACAGAACACTGCTAAAGCAAACATATCCTGCTGCCAGGTAAATACAGAAACCAAGCAGTAGTGGAGGCTCAAGCCTGTCTTCTTCCAACATAAACACACATGTACCGGCCATGAAGTTAATTAGACTTAGAGGACTGCAACCACAGGCCACAAAGAAAATAGCGAAAGCAACTTGAGAACCTTCAGCCACTGAAAACCCCAGTCATGGCAGCATTCACACACACAGCTGCCAGAAGCCGGAGTTATGGCAGAGTCAGCCAATGACAATTTTATTTCCCTTCTGGTAATCTGTATTACAATTTGCAGATGAAGGCAGGAAATGTCACAGACATGGTTTCTCAATACGACGTAAATTATGACACATAAAATGATACGTGCACCAAATCTTCTCTGATCCTGCTACCTCAAGACTTTTATAATAGGTCACGTTTAGCTGTCCCTTGCTTCCCTGAGATGTTCATTGCTCGACTTTCCTAAATCTTCTAAATTCTACAAAACTCCAATCACTGCAGGGGAAGCTCAGTCTCCATCCTTCCAGAATTCAGACTGTGCATTGTTGGACAACAGGTTATTAGAGATGCAGGGTTATGACCAAGTATAAAACAGTGATACATTCTTATTTTCCATTAACAGTTAAAAGAAAAGTCTGGGAATGTTTTTCTTTTTTTAAGAATCATACTCGCCTAGGTGGATGCGGCATCAATCCAATGCTGCATCTGTCCCCTGCCAGCTCTGAGACTGAGAACCGAGCGATCAAACTCCGCTGATCGCTCGGTTCTCGAAGTTCCCTGAGCAGAGCTGGTCACTGTCAGTCACCGCTGTCTGCTCTGCCCCCCCCATACTCATGGAGCGCTGGGCTGTTGAGGGAGGTGAGAGTGGCCGACTCAGGCTCTCTGCAGTTTGCTGCGAGGCTGAACCAGGTACCGGTTCAGGCTCCTGGGTGGATCCCAACCATCTTTCGGGATCTTTCCCCAGCCTGGACTAGCTCTGTCACATCAGCAGACAGCAGGCTTCACCCTGCTGTTGGCTAAAAATGGGTCACAGGAGTGCACAACAAACTGCACTCCTGTGATCCACAGGAGAAGTACAGCCAAACTAGCTTTTAGCTATCCTTCCGGGGCTGAAGTGGCTAAAGAATGAAAAAGGGGGCGCAATATGGGTCCACTTTCTTGAGGTTGTGGCCTCCCCACCACATTTAGATTAATTAATTTAGCAGCATTAGCTATAGGTAATTTAGAGCAGCTGCTCCTTTAAGGAAGCTGAGCTGAGGTATCTGGGAAGAACCAATCAGAGCTCATGGAAGGTGCTGGAAGTGGGGATAGGCTATAAAAGGTCAGCAGGAAAGAGGCTTTTTCTCTTTCCCACTGGACCAAGAAGGAATTTGAAGCTCACAAGTAAGGCTCTCTCTTACCCCCTTTATAATGGAGTCCCTGGTGATGCAGCTCCTTGAGAAAGCTGACAGTGCAGGAGGGGAGACATGGCTGCGGCGCTGTCTGGCGCTGTCTTCACAGGAAGAAAGCTTACAGCCTGAAAAGGGAGGTGGAGGCAGCACAGCATTGGGCAGTATGCAGGCGTATCCACAAGAGGCGGGGCGGAGACAACAGGTGCCATCACTGAGGGAGAGAGCGAGGAGGAGCGCGCCTCCGGAGCGAAGCGTACAGGCTCCGGGGGTTACCAAAGGGGCTCGGGAACAGCTGAGAGGGACGGAGCAGTGTTGCCAACTGCCAGTATTTTTACTGGCAGGCAATAAAAAATGGGCACTTTTCTCCTGTCAGTAAATGCCAGTGAAAGAAAAAGGTTGCCAGTAAAAAATATGGCTGTGACGGTTGGCCGAGACCATCCAAGTGGCTGCTACAGACTGTGCCAGCAGTGTGTAGCGTGAAGTCATGGTGCAAGGGAACGGAGCAGCCGGAGCCTCATGTGCAGCTCTGTGGAACGGGAGGAAGGAAAGCCGGGAGTGGACTGAAGGGATCACCTGGCATGGAGAAAGAGGGTCACTGTGACTCAGGAGGGGACATGTCATGTTGGTGAGGTACCATCATCATCTGTGCTGCTGCACACTGCTGTCAGTGTCACTGTGAGTTATTTGCATGAGTGTGTGCCGCCCATTCTAATTTCTGTCCCTGAGCTACTTATTTACTATATCTAAAATAAAATAAGTAATATGTTTTTGCCTTAATATCTACCTTAAATCGCTCTGCTATTTGCATATTGTACTTGTTTGTAGCCTAAATACTGAAATTTGCACTTAAAACTGTCATTTTGTAACTTTTAAATATGCCAGTAAAAACTTGACTGTGCCAGTAAATTGTGGGTGTCCCGTCAGTAAATTTCAATCTGGTAGGTTGGCAACACTGGGGCGGAGGAGGATGGCGGCGGCGTGTCTTCTCGGAGCCACCGGAACACAAAGAAGAGGCGGACTTGCTCACAGTCGCCAGCAGGTAGAAGAGGACAGCAGGGCCAGTCCCAGCAGCCCACAAGTGACTCTAGGGGGAGGCAGCACACCATGCAGTCTCCTTGTCAGCAAGCAGCTGAAGCAATGCAGCAAGACACTCGGTGTGCAGAGCTGCCTGGGCAGTTACAGGTCGGGCAGGCTGCTCAAGTCCTGGACCCTGGAGTGCTGCTGGAGGCTGAGGTACAGCAAAATGTGGTACAACCTCCAGCAGCTGGTGAGTTAGAGCAATTAAATGTTTTATCTGGGTTAGTGGGATCTCTGTCCTCCCTTGTTCAATCCCTGTTTCATAAAGTCTCAGTTCCTGCTGTTTCTCCTATTCTGTCTTCTATGCCTGTTAACCCTCAAACTGCTGTACTTTCTAATTCTCCTGTCAGTTTAGCTCAGTACAGTTCTATGACTGATTTTAGCATTGGTATGCAGAATGCAAATGTAGTCCCTGAGCCACTGCACACAGATGTACCTATCAGGGTTAATGTCCCTGAGTCCTGTATAAAAGACGCTATACCCTGCGAGATGTCTCCCCTGGGGTATCATTTGAGCATGGCAGTTAAAGAAAAAATTTGGAAGGGAGAGTACTTAGCTATTCTTTCTCTCCTGCCGGCTCATAAAGAGTTTATGGTCAGAGCAGAAAAGAGGGGAGAAGAGAGGTGCGAGGATGACAGGCGCAGGCCAATGTCCAGGTCATTCAATAACTGGTTGCAAGCTTATTGTATCTATTCTGGCATAATGGCTGAAGAGCACCCAGAATTGTGCGGGGGCCTTTTTCAGCATCTTGACCATATCCTAGAGGCTTACAAGAATTTTGGTGGCCTAGGCTGGTTTTTTTATGATGAGTCATTCCGTCAAAAATTGTCCATACACCCGTCACTTAGGTGGGGAATGAAGGACGTGGGGCTTTGGCTCAATTTAATACTGCCCCAGAAGCAGGTAGCTCCTAAACAGCTCACAGTTAACCCTTCCAATACAGCCTTTAGGAAAGGCTGTTTCGCATTCAATGATGGCCAATGCCGCTGGAATGCATTGTGCAGGTACAAGCACGAATGTTCTTTTTGTGCTGGAGCGCATCCAGCAACAAAGTGTTTTAAACGGAATGCGGCGGTGGGTTCTGGTCCAGCAAAGAGAGATATTTTTTCTAAAAGCCTGCATGCCTGTGAGGCTGGAAAGAATGCACCCGTGGCTGGACAGCTACCCAAACAAAGTGACGGCGGGTTTGCTCATTAAAGGATTTTCCAACGGTTTCCCCTTACCTTCATTTTTGGGCATTGGGTGTAAGATGGTTGAAAATGTGAAATCTGTTCAACTGTTTCCACAGGTGGTGAGGGATAAGTTGGCCAAGGAACTTGCGGAAGGGCGAATTGCGGGGCCTTTTAAACATCTGCCTTTTAGTCATTTTCGTATTTCCCCGTTAGGAGTGGTTCCTAAGCGGGAACATAACGCATTTTGCATCATACACCATTTGTCTTTCCCAAAAGGGGAGTCATTGAATGATGATATTGATGGGAGTTTGTGTTCAGTTTCCTTTGCGACATTTGAAGACGCAGTCCGGAAAATTAGATAGTTCGGCCCTGGAGCATTGTTGGCAAAAGCCGACATAAAATCAGCTTTTCGCTTCCTGCCTATTTCCCCATCAGCTTTTAACTCCTTAGGTTTTTTGTTTGACGATCAATATTTTTTTGACAAGTGTTTCCCGATGGGATGTTCGCTGTCATGTTCTTATTTTGAGGCGTTCTCCACGTTTTTGCATTGGGTTCTTCGTGTCCAATCTGGTATGGATAGTGTAGTTCACTATCTTGATGACTTTTTATTTGTCGGGCCAGCTGACTCTTCAAGTTGCTTTGATTTGTTATTGTCATTTCAGACTATGTCTCGGGATTTTGGTGTTTCTTTAGTGGATGAAAAGACATGCTTGCCCAGTACAACGATGGAATTCCTGGGCATCGAAAGCGACACCTGTATGATGGAGTTTCGTTTGCCTGAGGTGAAATTGAAGAAATTGAAGTGGCTGATTACTTGGGTTTTGAAAAAGAAGAAAGTTTGGTTGAAAGAGATGCAATCGCTGTTGGGGATTTTGGCCTTTGCCTGTAGAATTATGCCAGTTGGCAGGATTTCTTCTCGGCGCCTTTATCTGGCAATCTCTGGTATGAAATCTCCTCTGGATCACATTAGATTGACTACCCCTCTTAAAGAAGATTTGATGGTTTGGGCTAGCTTCCTGGAATGTTATAATGGGAGGTCTTTTTTCCAATCTGAGTTTGTGATGGCCTCAGATTTCCGTTTGTTTACGGATGCGGCAGGATCTAAAGGCTTTGGCGTTATCTGGAGAACACATTGGTGCTGTGCAGTTTGGCCTGAGTTGTGGTTTCAGACAGGTGTCACCCGTAATGTTGTTTTGTTGGAGTTGTTCCCGATTCTGGTGGCTTTGGAACTATGGGGCCCGGATTTTGCAAATAGGCATATTTTAGTGGAGGCTGACAACAAGGGCGTGCTCTGTGCGGTAAACTGTCTTTCGTCTGGTTCACGGATAGTGATCAAAATGCTAAGACAAGTGGTTTTTAGATGCCTCAAATTTGATTGTTTGGTTAAAAGCTAGGTATACTCCTGGGATCCTGAATAACATTGCTGATTCTTTGTCCTGGTTGCAGATGGACCGTTTCCGGAGTTTGCTTCCAGAGGCAGATGTGACAGGCATCCCGTGCCCAGACCACCTGTGGGACGTGATTTGAGTGCAGTAGCAGAAGCTATTTAAGGTTCCTTGGCTCCCAAGACTTGGTCCAGTTACTCAGCGGCCTAGGGAAGCTGGTTGTCCTTTGCAAGCGCTGAAGGTTTTAGTTTCAGAGAACCATCTGAAGCAACTTTTTGGCCTTCTTATCCCGGTTAATGCAGCAGCGCTTTTCCTGTAATTATGTGAAAAAAACGCTGGCTGGCATTTCATTTTTCTTTCAGCTATTGGGTTTGCAACCTTGCACGTATTATTTTTCCGTTAAACAGGCACTGAAGGGATACAGGAGGTTGACTTTTGTTTTAGATAGTAGACGACCTATCTCCTTGGACATCCTTCGTGGCCTTTGCAGGGTTACTGCAATTGTTTGCTTCTCTACATATGAAGCGCTACTTTTCAAGACGGCTTTCGTGTTAGCCTTTTTTGGTGCTTTCCGTATCTCGGAACTAGTACCAGCAAATAAACAAGGGACTTCGGGAATTCGATTTGAGCAAGTGGTGGTTGACCGATCAGGAGTGCATATTTGGCTGCAGCAGTCCAAAACTGATCAATGCGGCAAGGGCAGGTGGGTCAACCTGTGCATACAAGAGGATGTATTTGTGTGCCCTGTAGAGGCAGTTAGTCAATTTCTGGGGATTAGACCTTCCGGTGGGGTTTTTTTTCTTATTCATGCTAATTCAATGCCGCTTATGAAATTCCAGTTTGATGCAGTTTTTAAGAAATGCTTGGTACAGATGGGATTAACCAACCTCAAATTTTCCTCCCACTCATTTAGGATAGGTGCAGCTTCTGAGGCGGCCCTTACTATGAGTAAGCACTCAGCCCCGAGTGCGAAACGCGTCAGCCAACCTGTACTTTCTACATGATGGTCTTGTTATTTTGATGATCCCATCTTTTCAATAAAGTGAAGTTTTTGATTACATCCGGTGTGCGGCATCCAGATCTTCTCACTTCAAGCCTGTTCGGCCCGGGTAGGGTTACCAGATTCTGACATTAAAGAAATGAGGAGGTGGAAGTCCCATTGTTTTCGTTTATATGTTAGGCCTAATTTGTTTATTTGAATTTCAGGTTTTCAGCACACAGTTTGGATTCTGGGACATTCCTTTATATACTGGGCTTGAAAGAGAGCGGCTCAACGCAGTTACTCAACGAATTTGTCCCTGCAGCCGGACTCTTTTAAGTTGTATTGGAAGGGCATAAGAGGCCTTCAGTGGCATCAACTTTATTTTCACCTAACAAGGTTGTGTCAATTATGGCCCATGCCATCCATTTTGGTTATTCACTTAGGTGGCAATGATTTGGGGAACGTTAGGACTCTAGATTTGTTGTTCATTATCAAACAGGATCTCCATCGCTTTTGTATCACTTCCCCAGGTCCAACTTTAGTATTTTCTTTTTCTTTTTTTCTTTTTTTTGTCACATTCAGTCGACCATATAGAGAGGCATTAAATCAACTTTGCAGTTCATTTGTCTACCAGCCCACTCTCTTTTGTCTCATCATTGTGACTCTTGCCATATCAAAAAAAAAAAATTCCTTTAAAACCAGATATGTAACGTGTCAAATCTCAGGCCTATGTCTTCTATAGCGGTTTATCGTTAGCTGATTCGACCACATTTCCTTCTTATCTATTTACCCCCCCTCCCCACTCCCCCCGACCCCCCATCCTCCCGCCCCATCTCTCCAAGGTCTAATTTTTCCTTCTCCCTTATTCTGATCTGGTCAATAATTCTTAAATGCTGCACTACATTTTTTTTAAAATTTCACCCAGCGTTCCCACTCCACTGAGCTCCTATTTCTTGCTTCCGCTTCCGAGCTTGTCCTAGTCTCCAAGTAATACGTTTCTTCTACTGCGTCTATCCATTCCCATACCTCAGGACTCTCCCTCCTCTGCCAGTTCTTCGTGATTGTTCGCTTTGCAGCATTCAGGAGGTGAGGAACCAATGATTGCTTATATTTTTTAATGTCTCCAATGCCCCCATGAAACAGGACCTCCCATGGGTCTCCTGGTACTTCTATTCCTGTTATTTTCTTTATTAGATCAAGTATCTTACTCCAAAAATGCTTTATTTTGGGGCATGTCCACCAAAGGTGCGCCATCGTTCCAATTTCCTTACACCCCTGCCAGCAAAGAGCCGTTCTATTTTGACTTTAGTATTTTCAGAGATAGTTCCTCGGCTTTCGTGGCTCTCCTCAGAACAGAGGAGGGTCATGGAAAAAATGAGGAAAAGAGTCAATAGAGCTCTTGAGAAATGTATGCTTCTGATTAATGGTTTATCCTATCGGCATGTGGACCTCGAAGGTGGTTACCCGGGTTTGTACAGGCCTGATGGAGTCCAGTTATCAGATGTGGGTCTGGATATATTCAATCTGGGTATAGTATAGAGAGTGCCGCGGCCGTGGCGGTGTGGGGGGGGGGCGGGTTTGATGTTCAAGCCCGCCTTGTGGGGACTGTTTATATTTAAATTCTGCTACTGCTCGAGTTCTAATAACTGAGCAGATAGAAATATATTTGGTGGATTTATGAAGTTATGATATAATAAAAGAGAGTTATGAATTATTACATTGTTTAAAACCAATAAAGGTGTCGCGGCCAATTTCTTGCCAAGAAAAAGGATGTTTGTGTTATTATTTATATAAATTGTATCTGGGGAAAGTGTTTGTGGGTGGGTGTGGCATACAATCGCATGAAAAAGGGGGCGCAATATGGGTCCACTTTCTTGAGGTTGTGGCCTCCCCACCACATTTAGATTAATTAATTTAGCTGCATTAGCTATAGGTAATTTAGAGCAGCTGTTCCTTTAAGGAAGCTGAGCTGAGGTATCTGGGAAGAATCAGAGCTCATGGAAGGTGCTGGAAGTGGGGATAGGCTATAAAAGGTCAGCAGGAAAGAGGCTTTTCCTCTTTTCCACTGGACCAAGAAGGAATTTGAAGCTCCCTCCCTCCCGCCCCAGTCGCGAACACCTGTTATGTGGTAGGGTCACCCCGGATTCTGGGGGGGACTGTTTTTATTTAAATTCTGCTACTGCTCAAGTTCTAATAACTGAGCAGATAGAAATATGTTTGGTGGATTTATGAAGTCATGATATAATAAAAGAGTTATGAATTATTACATTGTTTAAAACCAATAAAGGTGTAGCGGCCAATTTCTTGACAAGAAAAAGGATGTTTGTGTTATTATTTATTTAAATTGTATCTGGGGAAAGTGTTTGTGGGTGAGTGTGGCCTACAATCTCATATGCAAACCAAACATTTCATATTCCTGATATGTGCCTGCTTGTATGAAACAGTGTCCTGTTCCCTCGCTATTGCTTCCTTTGTGTGAAACTCCTGGAGTTCCTGCCAGTCTCTTTGATTTCCTATAAAAAACTGACCACACTAATGTCCCGTACACACGGTCGGACTTTGTTCGGACATTCCGACAACAAAATCCTAGGATTTTTTCCGACGGATGTTGGCTCAAACTTGTCTTGCATACATACGGTCACACAAAGTTGTCGGAAAATCCGATCATTCTGAACGCGGTGACGTAAAACACGTACGTCGGGACTATAAATGGGGCAGTGGCCAATAGCTTTCATCTCTTTATTTATTCTGAGCATGCGTGGCACTTTGTGCGTCGGATTTGTGTATACACGATCGAAATTGCCGACAACGGATTTTGTTGTCGGAAAATTTTATATCCTGCTCTCAAACTTTGTGTGTCGGAAAATCCGATGGAAAATGTGTGATGGAGCCTACACACGGTCAGAATTTCCGAAACAAGGTCCTATCACACATTTTCCATCGGAAAATCCGACCATGTGTACGGGGCATAAGACCCCTTTCACACTGAAGGCGTTTTTCAGGTGTTTTAGCGCTAAAAAAAGTGCCTATAAAGCACCTGAGAAACGCCTCCCATGCCACCCCATTGTGACAGTCCGAGTGCTTTCACACTGGGGCAATGCGCTTGCAGGACGTTACAAAAAGTCCTGCAAGCAGCATCTTTGGGGTGGTTTGGGAGTGCTGTATACAGCCCCGCTAGTGGCCGAATAGCACCACTAAAACGACGGTCAAGCACCACTAAAACTAGCGGCGCTTTACCAATAACGCGCCATAAGCAGAGGAACACAGCGTGGTCAATTCTCTAGCTATGCTGGGCACTCGGCCTGCTCTCCTACAATGATCAGACTTGTCCTGACACACTCACCCTGCACAGCCATTCACTGGGAAGATCAGTGTACTGCCGTTTCTCCTTCCCCAGATTTTATGCAGGTGAGAACAGAGGGAACGTGATCACTGTTTTTCAAGGTGAGGGTTTACATATACTTTAAAGTGTATGCCAAGGCAAAACAAAAATATATACAGTGTATATAAGCATTAAATATTTGCAGCACATTACCCCACATTTCATCTCTTGAAAACCCTGCAAGTACAGAGAAACACATGCTGATCTGCCATAATTGCACTAAGTTCTTAAACTAAACAGGCGCTGAGGAGGCATTTTTAGCACCAAAAGCCAGCACCACAGCCCCATTTACTTGAATAGATTGCTTTTGGTGGCCAGTACTGCCGTGCCACAATGCAAAACATTTCACCTATGGCATGCGTATACCCCTGTTTGGCTGCCTTTGCAGTTTGGAGGGGGTGGTAAAAAAACTGTTCAACCAACCGCAAGTGTAAACCTAGCCTTGAAGTAGATAAAAACCCAAACTTAATGACATTGTTTGCTAAAGCACTGTAAATTATCAACTGCCATGCTTTATTTAGAAAATTCTGTTTCCACCCTTTTTTCCCCATCTTGGTGAGTGGTGCCGACAGTGGCGGCCCGTCCATTAAGGGAGCATGGGTGCCGCCCCCCCCCCCATCCATGCGTCCGACCCGCTGATCTACATACAGGATGCAGGACTATGGACTCCAATGGGGGTGTGTGTTTTTTTGAAGCACGTGAATAGAGCCAGATGCTCTAATAGGCTTCAAAAAAGGGTGGGCTCGGGGCGCAGATCCCATCCAGTTGTGTGACAAAATTAGCTATTTTCACATTAAATATCCTCCCCGCCAATCACTTTTAAATTACATTAACAAAGATTTTTTGAGATTTTTTTTACTGTAAGCCGTTCGTAGATTCTAAATTGTAATTGAAGATGTTTACATGATCAGAGCAGCTAAAGATCTTTATTTTTTATTTTTTTTAAACCAGTTAGCACAGAGACAATTCCACTCATATCTTACAAATTAGACAACAAATGCAAGTCTTCTTTCAAATATATAATTTCTTTTTTTTTTGTATTTTTATAGAAATAAATACATAGTGTGGTAACCGTTCCAATAACTAAAGTGGGCAAAGACACAGTTGAAATATTGTATGGGGCTATCAATCTAGATCAGACTTTCTCAACCAAGGTTCTAAGAAACCCTAAAGTTTCTACAGAGGTTGCTAGGGGTTTCCTGAGCAGGGGCAGAACACTCTAATGCAGGAGTGCCAAACTCAATTTTTTCGTGGGCCACATCAGTTTGATCGCCCTCAAAGGGCAAGTTTATCTGGGGTGTGCTATATACAGAGTACAGGGTTCAGGAGTGCGCTACGTACAGAGGGCAGGGTTTAGAAGTGCATTGCGTACAGGAGTGCGTTATGTACAGAGTACAGAGACAAGGAGTGCTTTATGTACAGAGTGTGGGGTCCAGGAGTGCGTTATGTTCAGAGTGCAGGGTCCAGGAGTGTGTTATGTACAGCATGCAGGGTCCAGGAGTGCGTTATATACAGGATGCAGGGTTGAGGTGTGCATTATATACAGGGTTCAGGAATGCATTATATACAGAGTGCAGGGTTCAGGGGTACGCTATTATTATTATTTAAGGTACTTATATAGTGCCATCAATTTACGCAGCGCTTTACATATACATTGTACATTCACATGGGTCCCTACCCTCAAGGAGCTTACAATCTAAGGTCCCTAACTCACATTCTTATTTTCAATTTAGACAGAAGCCAATTAACCTACCAGCATGTCTTTGGAGTGTGGAAAGAAACCAGAGTACCTGGAGGAAACCCACAGGGAGAACATGCAAATTCCAGGCAGGTAGTGTCGTAGTTGGGATTCGAAACAGCTACCCACTACACCACTGTGCCACCAATATGTACACTTTTCAGCTGCAAAACTGGGTCTGAGGACCACATGACAAGGCAGCAAGGGCCACATTGCAAGGCCTGGAGGGCCAGATTCATCCCGCGGGCCTTGTGTTTGACATATGTAATTGAATGCGTGTTGGCACCTGCATAGTTTGGAGGTTTGTCTAACCCATTACACCAATTAATTTAACAGTCTGTAAGAAAGACATTCTTTTTGCAAAAGTGGAAATACCCTTTAAATTGAGAGTATTTAAAAGAGGCAGAGGTGTAGTATCAGTGAAAAAGTTTTTATTTTTTCTTGTATACTATAAAAAGTGAAGTCTTGAATGCAAAAAAATGTAGACTTTGTACTTTAGCTTCCCCATTGCCCTAAAATAGAAACATATCATCTAAAAAGGGGAAATACATAAAATGCTGTGATATATAAAATAAAACATATCTTAGCTCCATTTGTTGCTGAAAGCTACATAAAAATGACATTCACCGCACACAGACTGAGGCCACATAAAAGTGTGTGATACTTTTAAGTTTACCTGTATAGAAAACCAAAGACATCATTGACCACTATTTTAATACCAATTTATAATCTCCTCTTCAGTTATTCTGGGCACCATTACAAAGAATATTGCTGTGGCCACAAGTACAGACATTAAAGTGAATGTAAACCCACTCTCATCAATTATAAAGTACTGTCATAGTGCTGAACTATAAGAAAATACATGCCTCCTGCATGTATCCTTACCTTTCAAATATCTCCCCCTTCTCTATTTGGAGCCCTGAAAAACCCTGGATTCAGTGGGCAGTTCTGTTGTGCGGCGCTCGGTGGGCGGAGTCGTGACATCAGCAGACTCCCCGCCCACTTCTACATTCCCCTTGGTCAGAGTGCGCACAGGGCAAGGCAGAGCACATGCTGGGCAAAAGCAGAGCGCGCTCACGCCCCGTCGGTCCTGCACACATACACATAGATGTCCAGTGACAGTCGGGGATGATCAGTGCAGCGAGGGACAGCTGTGAGCACCGATCCCCCTGCATGGCTTTTCAGCTGAGAGCCGCGGGAGGGAGAGAAGGAGAAGCGGCTGATGACAAGCCATGCAGGCAGATCAGTGGTCACAGCTGTCCCCCATGTCTTCCTCCTCCTCCAGTGCCCGTGTTCTCCCTCCCCTCCTTCTTCATCTCTGGCCCCCTCCGTGTCCTCCTCATCTGCTTGCTGTGTCTCTTCCTCCTCTACCCCCCTCGTCCCCCGCAGCCGGCTTCCCTCCTCTCCCGCGGGTTGCGGGGGTGGGGGGGATCTGTCAGCATGGAGAGCGGAAGAAGGTCCCTTCCTTTTCTGAATGGGACATACAGTGTCCCTTGGAATTTTTTCGTGTTTTGTTGCCTCACAACCTGGAATTAACATGGATTGTTTGAGGATTTGCATCATTTAATTTACAGACCATGCCCACAACTTTAAAGATTTTTTTTTATTGTGAAGCAAACAACAAATAGGACAAAAGAACAGAAAAAGTAATTGTGCATAACTATTCACCCCCTTAAAGTCAATACTTTGTAGAGCCACCTTTTGCGGCTACCACAGATCCAAGTCGCTTTGGATAAGTCTCTATGAGCATTCCTCCTTGCAAAACTGCTCCAGCTCCTTCAAGTTGGATGGTTTGCACTTGTGAACAGCAATCTTTAAGTCTGACCACAGATTTTCTATTAGATAAAGTCTGGGCTTTGACTAGGCCATTCCAACACATTTACATGTTTCCCCTTAAACAACTCAAGTGTTGCTTTAGCAGTGTGTTTGGGGTCATGGTCCTGCTGGAAGGTGAACCTCCATCCTAGCCTCAAATCACACACAGAGTGGTACAGGTTTTGCTCAAGAATATCCCTGTATTTAGCACCATCCATCTTTCCCTCAATTCTGACCAGTTTCCCAGTCCCGACTGCTGAAAAATATCCCCACAGCATGATGCTGCCAACACCATGTTTCACTGGATGGTGTTCTTTGGGTGATGTGATGTGCTGGGTTTGCTCCAGACATAGCGTTTTCTTTGATGGCTAAAATGTTCAATTTTAGTATCATCAGACCAGAGCACCTTCCTCTATACATTTTGGGAGTCTCCCACTTTTTTCAAACTCAAAACATGCCATTTTGTTTTTTGCTGAAAGTAATGGCTTACTTCTGGCCACTCTGCCATAAAGCCCAACTCTATGAAGTGTACGGTTTATTGTCGTCCTATGTACAGATACTCCAGTCTCTGCTGTGGAACTCTGCAGGGTTACCTTAGGTCTCTGTGCTGCCTCTCTGATTAATGCCCCTCTGTCCCGGTCCGTTAGTTTTGGTGTGCGGCCTCTGTCTCCTCTCCATTCATCTTCAGCAGTGAGAAAAGGACTGGGGAATCTGTGTCCTCAGTCCCTTTCTCGATGGGGAGATGTTCAGGGTTCTGTTTAGACCCCTGACACCTCACCAAAGCCCCCCAACAGGGCTGATAGAAAAAAAGAAATATTACAAAATAAAAAATTGTAAAAAAAAAAAAACAAAACAAGAAAAAAAAAAAAAAACACGCCACTAAGGTGGGGATGGGAAGAGACACCATGGTGCAGGCTGGAGAGGATGACTTCTTTATTCAGAATGATGTTTGTACAAGAAAATATAGACTTGGTGGGAGCAGTCAGGTGACACGAGCAGGGACTTAGTGGGAGCAATCAGGTGACACGTGTGGGGACTTGGTGGGAGCAGTCAGGTGACTCGTGTGGGGACTTGGTAGGAGCAGTCAGGTGACAGGAGCAGGGACTTAGTGGGAGCAGTCAGGTGACACGAGCAGGTACTTAGTGGGAGCAGTCAGATGACACAAGCAGGGACTTAGTGGGAGCAGTCAGGTGACATGAGTAGGGACTTGGTGGGAGCAGTCAGGTGACTCCTGTAGGGACTTGGTGGGAGCAGTCAGGTGACACGAGTAGGCTGTAAGCTTTGAGCTCATTCAGCCATACTGGGTATAATTATGAAAAGTGAGACATCCACCCCTCCCCCACATAACACATCCTGGTGATCAAAAGGAATGTTGCAACTGTGATCAGGTGACCTCAGATACACACACTGCACCATAACAATAATCAGATCACTGGAGATTCTCCTCTGCCCAGCTCTGACTAGATACATCTCCCCTAAATCAGATCACTTGTCTGTATGTGTTCTGCTGGCTGTCCTGTGAGTTCACTGCAAAATGCATTTCCTCCTTCTGTGGATCACACCCCATGATGAGAAACATCCAGTCAAAACCCAGGAAAGACAGCCAATCCTGGGAGAGCTGGAGAAGAAGGAGGGGGAAGGGGAATGTGAATTGTGAAGTACACAGAATGCCTCTCTCATGCTCTGCATGAGATGTAAATCACCTGTCACTCACAGCATGGGGAAGAACTGACTTTTATTTCTCTGTCTGTCTGTTTTTATCTCACTGAAAAAAGATAAGAGGATTGCTCAGAGCTGGATTAACTCTTCGTGGTAAGACTGGGCACAGATGAAATTAAATCCTATACTGTAAAAGTTACAAGCCTTAATTAAAAAATGCTTACTTTCACTTTAATTCCCCACAACCTACCTCCCTGATGCAGCCAGCCAGTTGCCAGGGCTGTGGTCTACAATAGTTGGTGAGGAAACGCTGGAAAAAGACAACCCAACATGGTCTGGCAGAGGTAGAAGAGTCCCACATGCAAATGTCACAATTTATAGCTCTGTCTAAACCCAGAAAGGGTTCTTAGCAGGTCATGGAACGTTTAGCATATTATAGTTGGTCATACATAAGCAGACTGTCATTTTTTAGATATAAAAAGAGAGAACTGGCATGATCTCATTCCCAATATGAGCGCTAATATCCAAAAAACTATGACTGCCCCGACATCATATGTGTATATTATTGCAGGGTTCCCTCATACAAAAGGTTATCAAAAGACTAATCATCTACTATCAAGGAAAGCATTAAGCCACAGGATGGGGAAAAAAAGCTTTCAGAAAGGTGCAGACTTAACTTTTGGAGACAGCAACTTTTGGTATTTCACGAAACACTTTATAATAGAGAACATCAAAGGGCTTGTGAAAAACAGGCCTATGGTACTTACAAAGGGTGGTTACCCAGATGAGCTGATGAGTATGAACTCCCAGTGTTCATATGTCTCCCTGCTTCCTTCAGACAATGTGTTTCCTTGTCTGTAGCTTTCAAATCATTTGGTTGCAGAAAATAGAACAAACTCTCCCTACTCATCTGTTATCTGTACAAGTATTCCCATATTTTGCTCATCACTGTAGAAAAATTAAATATATTTCTGCACCCTTTCCTCTCCTCTACAATTTAAAACATTTGTGTTTTTTTCTATGCTTTTTTTGTTCCAAATAATTCATTTTCATCACCTTCCAATTGTGCAAGCATGGATTAACCTGATAGTAAACAAAAGAAATCATCTACCAGACATTTGAAAATAAACATAAACATTGTACATGTACATTGCAAGGATTTTAACAAACTTTGTTGCAGATTCCTACATTTGTTATTCTGAAGGAATAGCGGTTTGTTTGTCTGTGTTCATGGGCACAGTGAATCTGTATGGGAGTGGTTTTATAATAATCAATCAGCTGCTGCACCCACAGCGCTCTAATAACGAAAGTTGCAGGGTCTGCATCTCTTTAGACGTGATTTCCCTTTGGGAGTATCCCACCAAAAAATAACATTTTTGTTGCAGGGGATGCCAAAAAATCAAATTTGTATCAGTGCAGATTTCTGGGAAAATCAGTAAGTCAATCGCACAAGCAGGAAATTCCATACACAACGCCTCCAGGTAGCCATATTGCATTGCATTTTACAGAAGATTACAGTGCTGCAGATTGAAAAAGGAAAAGAAACTATTTTTTTTTTATTTTGCTATTTTTTTCTCCATGAAAGTGGAGTTACCCTTTAACTAAAGGATTGCAATCGATGGAGGTGGATTGAAGAAGATCTGGATGCAGGAGAGAGAGAAATAATGCTTGTGGTTTACAAGACCCCACTTAAAGGGGTAAGCGCATGAGACCTAATGTATGTTAGGTCAGAATATAAGGTGAGAGTATTGGAGTGCTGGTAAAGGGTTATACACATGTGGTAAAAGAACATTTCAGAGATCTAGTTGTATGGTAAAAAATAACACTAGTAGACTGCACTTTTAGAAACAATATTATCACAAACTATGTCTTGGGATCATGTTTAATAAGAATAATGGACACATTGGATTGTTGTTTCAATTTGTATTAATGGAATATTGACACATTATGTAAATTTACTCTATTGTCATAGTATTTAAAGTACTGCATTGCACTGGTTTAGTATATATAGTTAAATGTCATTACCATGTTGATCAAGAGAAAAGGAAGAACTGGGTAAGGCAAAATACAAGCAGAATAAACTTCAGCTTTATAGGGATAGCTCCAGAGCCGACATCCTGATCTCGTCTTTACTATCAAGTTATATAGGAACACACTGACACAAAATAGGAGGTCAGCTTGCACTGGTTTCCTGTCTATTTCAGGTCATGAGTCACTCACCAGTCAGTGAAGCTAGACACTTGTACATTTCCATAAGATGCAAATGGCATGCAAGGAAACATATTTAGGGAAACAAAAATCACCCTTGCTAGATGGTAAAGCAAAGAATAGGTCTAGTGCTACCAATGATGCACCTCCATCCCTAAATAAGACAACCAAAACAACATTTTGCCCTGGGACTTTGTAGAGGTGAACACTGTGAGGCGAACATACGTAAAAAAGTACCTTTATTGAGTATATAAAAGGCAATCACGCATGGTTTACATCATAGATAAAAACAGCTGGTAATAGGTAGGATACATATTTTGATGTGTTCACATTATATTATGTATCCTACCTATTACCAACTGTTTTTAGCTATTGCTGTACACCATGTATGATTACCTTTATATACCCAATAAAGCTACCTTTTTACATACATTGGCCTCACAGTGTTCACCTCTACAAATTCCCAGGGCAAAAATGTGTTTTTGTTCTTGCTAGATGTCCTGTGCGTTGTGCTGCACTAGGTTGGCAAAACCAACACAGATGATATTTCATGCATTGAGTTGCTTTAATGCAAGCATGTAAAGAAGGTGTAAATGTGAATGGGCCCAGAATGAGTATCTATTTGTACTCTCTGATCAACAATTCCATGTATGTTCTTTTTTACAATGTTCCTACAAAAATGTGTTTTGGATATTCTTCAGATGTTTATTTAGAATCTTTCTAATTATCATGAAGAAGGGTATTAAAGTTGAAGAAGGGTATTAAAGTTCAACTATAGCTTGCAAATGAAACCCATCTGGTGAGCAAGTATTGATGCTGAAGTGATAGGTCTCCTGTGTTATAAAAGTTTTCCTACCATTCTGTCAGCAGCACTGCTTCCAAATGTACACTGAGCCATGCATGCGCAGCTCATTGTACATTGTTGACATGTCTTAGTGCTGGCCAATCAAGGTGACTGATGATTGCCAGACCTGGAAGAAGACATGGCAAGAATGTAACCACCAGCAAGGGAGCTTTCATCGCTGCAGTAGAGGTGGTTATAGTGGAGGTTAGTTCATGCTCTAAGCTTTTACCTTCTATTAAAAGTGGTGGTAAAGTAATCTTTTTAACTTTACCTACAGGTAAGCCTTATGATAGGCTTACCTGTAGGTACAAGTGAATATCTCCTAAACTTGGTGTTTAGGAGATATTTACACTGGATGCAGCCAGTGACATCACCAGTGCATGCGCTCTGAAGGTCTGGCATACAGTGAAGGGGATAAGAGGGAGTCTAAGGCTGGCCATACATGTTCAGTTTTCATGTACAATTTTCCTTTAGATTTACCTTAAACTATGTAGTGCAAGGGCCTGCCTAATGGGATACAATTGAAAGTTGTTTTGACCTCATATTATATGATTTTTGGTAAATCTAAAGGAAAATCGTACAAGAGCATTGAACATGTATGGCCAGCCTAGCCTGGTACACACTTTTTTTTTTAGATCAAGCCACAGGCGGCTGAACGAAAAAAAAAAAACTTGCTGTACTAATGTGTGAAGTTAGTCAGATGCTGGTTTTCCAGCATGCCCTTTCAATAGAAGCCAGACAGGCTGCTTTACACTCTCTAAAATAAAATCTTTTACAGTGTTAGCAATTGTAAAATGCAAAATGTAAAATGTATCACCTAAATGAATTCTAAACATTCTGTGATAACAAAATAAACTAGCAGTATGCTACAAAAATTATTACACAAAATTCTGTCTTGAAAGATAAATGCCATAGACTGAACAAAAATGATTGTATATGGTATAATGAACCACAGAAGGGAATTACATCACCTTCAATATGTTGCCAACATCCCAAATTAGTGCAGGAAAAGTAAGGACCCTGAAACAGGAGAACCTTTGTACCCCCCGGTACAGTGGGACTTTATAGGCGAACAGAAAATTATGTTATGGTAAAAATATTTATTTATTAGAAATTGCTTAAAAAAGCATAAAAGCAAGACAAACTAAACATAAATCTGTACAAAAGTGCTAATGCATAATGAAACAAGATTTTTCCATACTGATTTCTTTACACTTTCATTTGTGAATACATGTTTCTCTATAAGCCTGACATGTTTCAGGACGATGTCCCTTCTTCAGAGGCGTATTGAGGAGAGAGAATATGTATATAGAAGTATTCAGTATCCGGTCCTTAGTGGTCACTGACATTTGTGGTTTGACGGTCACATTTGTCAAACCACAAATGTCAGTGACCACTACGCTCCAGCCCTTTGCCTAAATACCTGAAATTTAAGCAAGGCTACACTGTGGACCTGGCGGGGTCATCCTCCTGTTCGGGGGCCTTTGCGGAGTCTCTCCTCGACCCAAGTGGAAGCCACCATGCCCGTTATTGGCTAATTGGTGGTTATTTACTTACTTTCATTTAATCAAATTACCCCTCTCCATTGATATAAAAGTCTGCTGGGGCGCATGCGCGGCGCGATGCGGGACGGACGTGTCTGCTGAGAGCTCCGTCCGACCGGGATCGCCAGACCGGATTCCCAGGGCTATTTCGCCTCAAAAACAAACCCAATTACTCTAGCACCCCTGGGGAACATAGCGGTGCATGAGATCGGGCAGACGGAGGAGCAAACAGAGCTCCGGAATTCACCTCCTCGGCCCGGATCAACAGCAGGGGAACATGTCCCAAAATGGCGCCGGCTCACAGGCTGCTTCTAACAGCTCCTCACAGTCACACACGCGGCCTAACAAGGAACAACAGCAAGGGAAGACATCTCAGAGTGGCGCTGGCTCACGGGCTGCATCTAATAGCCCTACACCATCACATCTGCGGCCTAACACTGAATGTGAGTACAACATGCCCCTGACTAAAGCTGACCTTGATGACAGTCTTTCAGCCATATATGAAAAACTAGCTGCCAAAATACAACTTGAACTGCATAAATCAACCAATGCTCTGACACAGGAGATTGCTAGCATAGGTAGCAGAACGGATGTGCTAGAAACAAAACATGACGAACTTTCCCTTGCACACAGTGACCTTAGGAGAGACTATGAAACTCTTGCAGACAGCTTCTCCTTTATGCAGGCACATGTGGAAGATTTGGACAATCGAAATCGCAGAAACAATATTAGAGTGCGTGGAATTCCGGAATCCACTACTGATCTATACCCTGCAGTGTCTAGAGTCTTCCACATGCTTCTACCAGACAGGCCCACATCGGCTTTCACCTGCGACAGGATTCACAGGGCTCTTCGCCCCAAACCACCACCAGACAAACCCCCACGCGATATAATATTATGCATGAAAGATTTTCTCACAAAGGAGGATATCATGAGGGCATCCAGAAATACTCCAAATATTGAGCTTGATGGCGTCAGGCTACAAATCTACCCTGATATCTCTCCAGCTACCCTTGACCGCAGACGCAGGATGAAGGAAGTCACCACAGTCCTTCAAACAAACAGGATCAAATATCGCTGGGGTTTCCCATTCAAACTGTCAGTGCTCCATAATGGTACCACACATACGGTATACAACGTCATCGAGGGAAAGGATCTTCTTCTCAAATTAGGCCTTTTACAACCAGAACCTCCGAATCGTCTCCCTGCTACACCCCGCTCTTCCCCCATATGGTCCACTCCTTCTTCTCGCCGCAACCAAAGAGAACAGAGAAGATGGCACCAATCCTTCCAAGACCAAGCCTGAAAATCTTGTAAAATATCTCAGTTAAACTGACTACCGTTATACATCCTTCTCCTCAAGAACCCTCCTGCAACAGCCACTAAGACCTACCAGACTGCAAGAGATTTTTTTTTTTTTTTTTTTTTTTTTTTTTTTTTTTTTTTCTCCTTTCTTCCTCTTTCCCTCCCTCTCCCTCTCCTTTCTCCCCTCCCCCTCCTCCCTACCCAACCCTTCTCTCTTAAAAGTTTATTATTGAGGCAGTTGTTATTATTCCTCTAAACTTAACTGTTTACAACTTAGGATGTAATTTACCTGCTGGGTTACATTTAAGGTTCGGTTCAGAAAAGTTATATTAATGTTGCACCTTAAAATATGTTATATAATTTTTACCTGGCTCATCCGCCGTCGTTGGTTTGCCCCCATGCTCTCGTTCACGGCCTGGTGCGGATCCTCCATATCTTTGGATGCCGCGGCAGGCCTTGCGCGTGAGTTTAGGACATTTTTTTGTCCACCTTTAAAATTTGCAAGGTCAAGGGTCATCCAGTCCTTTGGCCCCCCTAGGCTCTATTACAGCCTACAATTTTTCTTTGCCCTGTTGGCATTAATTCTAAATGAAAAAATTCCTGGAAGATTCTACTTTTACCTTTTCACTTGTACACATCAAAAGAAATTCAAATTTCTACCATACAGTTGTTTCACCAACCCAGTCTGTAATTATCTATTCTATGATGTATTTGTAGCTTATACCTTTTTTTTTCTGACATTAGTAATAACTGCATATCTTACAATGTATATCAAGATTTATTTCTTTCTCCATACGAAGTTTGGTCCAAACCCAATCAAAATAATCAACACGCTTATCTCAATTAGTAATGGGCCTTAGGATATTTTCACACAATGTTCAAGGTTTCAACTCCCCACACAAACGCAAAAAGGCTTTTAGACATTATAAAAGACTAGGTGCAGACATCATCCTCCTTCAAGAAACTCATTTTTCTACTGATAACCACCCATGCTACTTCGACAAAACATATAACCAACTATATTTCACCACATTCTCCAATAAATCCAAAGGGGTTGCGATTTTTATCCGCAACTCTATAGTATTCGAGATACAACACATTTACAAAGATATAGACAGCAGATACATTATTCTGAAAGGCACACTGAACAAACGCGCACTTACAATCGCCTCTATATACGCCCCCAATGAGGCCCAGACATCATTTTTTAACAAATTTTTTGAAACCCTAGATCGTTTTAGCTCCCCCCATATAATATTAGGAGGTGACTTTAACCTGGCTGCTCATCCTTCTCTAGATAGAAGCAAAGTCGCACCTACAACAAAGGCATTTTCTAAAACAATAAACAGATCACTCAGTAAATCCCAACTAATAGACTCCTGGAGAGCCCACAATATTGGAGTTAAGGCCTTCACTCACTACTCCCACCCACATGACTGTTACGCTAGGCTAGATTACATCTTCACTACTCCCATTTTGTTGGCAAACTCATCTAGAGCCCGAATCCACCCTTGTCCATGGTCTGACCATGACATGGTTGAATTTGAAACCTCTCATATTGGTCTTGCCCCTACCCCATTTAATTGGCGTCTAAATGACTCGATTTTATCTGACCCTTCCACTATTCAAAATATAACCACACACATTGAAGAATATTTCAAAAATAACTCAACTAACGATATTTCCCCCACTACACTCTGGTCTGCACATAAAGCAGTTATCAGGGGACACCTAATTAGTATAGCTGCAGCAAAAAATAAAGCTAAACTCTCTGACATTAAAAGCCTTACTAAGGAATTAGACCTCTTATATATTAAACTAAACCAATCCCCATCCCCCGAAACCTCAAAATTAATACAATCCAAACGTCAAGCCTTAGATACGATTCTGACAGCAGATACTGAAAAATCTCTTAGATTTTCCAGGGCAAAATTTCTATTACATAGTAACTCCACCTCCACTATGTTCGCAAAAAAACTTAATCAAGAACATAAACCTCCTCATATATACAAACTACGCAATCAATCAGGCAACCTAGTCACGCACCCCAAAGAGGTTCTAGACATATTCTCCTCCTTCTATAAAGATCTCCTCTCAGGCCCTCAAACCCAACCTCATCACACCTCACTTAAATGGCTTGAGAAATTACATCTCCCCACCCTCAACGATCAACAAACCTCCTCCCTCAATGATCCCTGTACAGACACCGAGATCATCAATATAATTAAATCCCTAAAAACTTCAACTGCACCGGGTCCAGATGGTTTCTCATCACTATATTATAAAAAATTTGCCCCCCTTTTAGCCCCTAGATTAACCAAATTATTTAACCACATTTTGATGGGTGGTCATTTCCCAGAAGATATGCTTCTAGCAAATCTATCTCTTATTCCTAAACCTTTTAAGGATCACACCCTTCCCCAAAATTTTCGTCCTATCTCAGTGCTCAACAATGACTTAAAAATTTTCGGTAGACTCTTGGCTGACAGATTGGCCAAAGTCATCACCTCCCTTATACACATCGATCAAACTGGGTTCATTCCCGGCAGACAGATCACAGATAATGTAAGACTTGTTACTAACATAGTACAAGATGCCAATCACTCTTCCCGCCCGGTCTGCCTTCTTAGCCTTGATATACACAAGGCTTTCGATAGTGTTAGCTGGTCATATCTCAACCATCTACTTCCTAAGTTTGGCATCACAGATAAATTTATCCACGGATTTAATGCTCTCTACCACCTTCCTAAAACCAGAATAAAAATCCCCGGCCATAACTCAGACTTCTTTCCCCTAAGTAGAGGAACCAGACAGGGCTGCCCCCTTTCTCCCTTATTATTTGCATTAGCAATAGAACCCCTAGCCCAAGCTATAAGAAATAACCCAGATATCAATGGATATAGTAAAGGCCCAAATGAATTCAAACTAAGTCTCTATGCAGATGACGCCCTACTATTCCTCACTAACCCTCTCATATCGTTACCCAACCTTATATCCGAACTCAATTCTTTTCATACTCTTTCAGGCCTAGGTATTAACATTAATAAATGTTCAGCCCTACCCATTAATCTGCCCCCCAATATAACCACAAACCTTCAGAAAAATTTCAACTTCATATGGTGCTCTAAATCATTTAGATACTTGGGTATCCAAATCACTTCCCACCACAAACTTCTATATAAAACGAACTACATACCTCTTTTTTCAAATATTACATCTCTTTTAAAAAATTGGTCCTCTTACCGTATCTCTCTTCTTGGCAGAATATGCGCTTTTAAGATGACCATTCTCCCCAAACTTCTATACTATTTCCGTTCATTACCTATCAATGTCCCCAAAACCAGACTCGAAGCTTTACAAAGAGAAATTAATAGATTTATCTGGTCCAACAAGAAACCTAGATGCAGCTACCCTCTCATGTTCAGACCCCAAAATAAAGGCGGGCTTGGCATTCCAAATATTTGGCAATATTTTATAGCAACCAAACTTACACAAATAACCCAATGGTTTGCCCCCAACTCAAACATCCCATGGCTAAACTTTGAATCAAACTCAATCTCTCCATACTTTATACAGGGCCTATTATGGTCTAACCTAAACTATCACCACAAAATCCTTAAACTAAATAATATTGTGGCCCATCTTCTCCAATTCTGGCTTAAAATTAATAAAACATTAAAATTATCATCAGATACTCCCCCTCTGGCATCCTTTTTAGGGGACCCCAGACTCATTCAAAACCATAACAATAACAATTCATTCCATCATTGGCGCAACAACGGTTTGACTACCTTAAGATCACTACTCCCATTCAAAACATTCATTCCCTTCCACACACTCCAATCTACTTACAGCTTTCCATCTTCCGAGCTCTCAAATTATCTCCAAATTAAAAACTTCTACACAGAATACTACTCATTAAACATTCAATCTCAAACGACCTTATTTGAGCACATCTGTCTAAACTCTCCAAGGGATAAAGGCCTGATTTCTATAATTTATAAACATCTTAACGATACTATATTACCTGAGAAGTCTGGCCCAATGCTGCAATGGGAAACTGATTTAGATATTTCTATCCCCTTAAAATCATGGAATACCATGATAAACAACCTCCGTAAGTGTAATATTGCAGCTTCATTTAGGGAGTCTCCAATGAAACTATTCTCTAGATTATACCTGACACCCTCGAAAATCCACTCCTTCTACCCTTCTGCCTCCCCTAACTGTTTTAGGGGTTGCAATGTACCTGGCACATACCTTCATATATTTTGGGACTGTGTATACCTAGAGCCTATATGGAACGCTGCTGCAGATAAAATAGAATCTATAACAAAAAAAAAAATCAACCTCTCACCACAATTATGTATACTGTATGCAACAATCCCTGACATACCTATTTCTTGTATAAGACTGACCCACTCCCTAATCAGTTCTATCCAATGGATGATAGCTCTAAACTGGAAATCTCAAAACTTACCCTGGACTCAAGTTCTGTCTAGAATGGATATGCTCAATCTCTCAGAAAGAATTTATCATACCCTACATGATAGTATGCATTCTTTTGATGAAAAATGGTCTTTATGGCCTCGTGACTGAAACTTACTACACTCTAATATATAGATTGTGTACACCCCTCTCATTGTTATAATACTTCTACTTGCCTCCTAATTATGTACTATACAAATCTTACGGTATATTGACCATTGTATACACTATCTTGTACTCAACTGTCTTAACCACCATAACCCTGTAACTCTTTTGTACTGAATCTTCCAATAAAACTTTTGTAAACGATATAAAAGTCTGCTTTTTGCACAATTTTCTGCACAGCATATTTTCTCTTGAAGGACCAGATACTGAATACTTCTATATACATATTCTCTCTCCTCAATACGCCTCTGAAGAAGGGACATCGTCCTGAAACATGTCAGGCTTATAGAGAAACATGTATTCACAAATGAAAGTGTAAAGAAATCAGTATGGAAAAATCTTGTTGCATTATGCATTAGCACTTTTGTACAGATTTATGTTTAGTTTGTCTTGCTTTTATGCTTTTTTTAAGCAATTTCTAATAAATAAATATTTTTACCATAACATAACTTTCTGTTCGCCTATAAAGTCCCGCTGTACCGGGGGGGGGGGGGGGGGGGTACAAAGGTTCTCCTGTTTCAGGGTCCTTACTTTTCCTGAACAAAAATGATTAGGGTGCCCTTTGCTTGGGACATTTGGGCTGTAAAACAGCCTCTCTCAACTTTTTTACATAGAGGAACTTTTCAAATAAATTTTCAGGTCTCAAGGAACCCCTGCAATAACCAGTTCATTGGGAGTCAGTGGAAAAAACGCTACCTTTAGAGACGGCTAAGAGAATAATTGCTGTCATACTGCTGGCTCTGCCAAGTAGCATTGGCTCCAAAAATGTGAAAGCACCATCAGGATGGGAGGTCTATCAGCTAAAACTCAAGGAACCACTAGCAACATGCAAAAGAACCTAAAGGTTCTACAGAACCCTGGTTGAGAAATGGCTGCTATAGATGGTTTCCTTAGGTCCCATCAGTAATTCAGTTGGGAATGGCTCAGTTCAAACTACCGTATATTCTTACACTTCACCTGTCTAGTAATTTCCATTGCTTGGTGCCACAGGCAGAATGCTGCTCAAAAAACAACCTGTGTTGGATTGGATGCTCCTCTATATCCAACGTAGTTTTGAATTAAACTAGAGAAAGACAGGAGGGAAAAAAACCTTCAGCTTGGAAAACACATTTGGTAGGCACACTTCTTATTTTACATTTTTGTAAGTTGTGAAAATTAGTTGTTGCCCCATCTGCTTGTATGTGTCCTGTCAATTAGTTTATAAGTGAGGCCATTTATGCAGTGGTGCTATTTTATTGATTATTTAACCTCAGATATAGAATTACTTTCAGTGTAGGTTCACACTAACAGCGGGAATGAAATTGTGCGAGTTCAGCTGAACTCGCACAATTTCATTCCCGCATGTCAGTCCCGACTTTGGGGGCGATTTCAGAGACATCTGTGCAGGTTGCTGCACAGATGTCTATGGAAATCACAACCCAAAGTTGCCTAAAGTAGTACAGAAACTAATTTTGGGAATCGGTGCGGCGCCACAAACGCGGCGTCGCACCGATTCAGACGGTGCAATTCCTGCCGATTTGGCATGCGATTTGACATGTCAAATTGCATGCCAAATCACGCCAATGTGAACCAGGGCTCAGTGACCTTTATTTTCATGAATCATGTTACCATAGTACAAGTGGAAAACTAAAATGCGCAGGTTTTAAGATTAAACATAATTAATTATGTAATAAAGCTTTGGTTATAGCAGCTTTGAGTATTAGCATTAGTGAGTCTAGCACAGCCTTGGCCTGTTCCTACTTGAAAATGATGAAGCCAAGGAGTGGGAACATAACTGATAACACATACAGTTTGTTGAGCTAAATTTCAAGGATACGGAAAGAATGTACACTACAAAGGGAGCATACAATTACAATCCCTTATATAAGATTCTGTGTCTGAGCTGTGACTAGAGGATAATGCATTATTCATGCCGCTGCAAGTAACACAGATTTTCACAATTCTACTGTATAATCCACAGGAGAGAATAAAAAACATTCATAAAAGACAACTGTCTAATGTTACCCATGCATTAAAAATACACCCAACAACATTCAAATAAGCAAGCTTGTCTGAAATCTCACATATCACACATATAGGTCAATGTTCCGTACTGACACAAAGATTAAAGACCATCTTTCATAGGAGAAACATGCAGGTGGTCCTTGCTGGCTTCCATTTGAGAAGGTTGGTTGTCTCCAGGAGCCAATAGGCAAGTATTACAAAACTTTCAGGCCCTTTTCCAGGGCCAATAAAAGTCCATAAAAAATATATCCCGCTAAATCAAATGTAACTGTTCACACTGCAGGTGCGTTTTGTAACTCGAAGCTCAAAAACGTTCAACAAGCAAAATCCTAATATTTTCAATAGCCTTTGTTCACATCCAAGAGTCCTGTCACTTGTAGCAACACACTATTCCCAACACACACGTTCCTGTAGAAAAGACTGCACGTATAAATGAGTGCTAGAGTGACCACCGGCTGGAACCGTGAATAGTCAGGCATCATGAAGGGGTCCTGCGAGGCTCTGAAACGTTGCAATTTGCTGTAACGCTGAATAAAGCTATGGACCCATCCTGGAGATCCATGGTGTACTGGTGACATTCTCTTCCTCTGTCACTTGTAGGAAAACACTGTCACTCAAACAAGTACATGAGACAAAACTGAGCATTTTTTGTCTCCATAGACGTCAATAGAAACACCTGAAAAGTGCAACATTCATTTTTCATTGAGCATTTTTTGCCCAAAAAGCAGATCTCTGCCCCATTTACCAGCAGCACTCCACACCTTTTAGTTGAAAAATGCCTGAAAAACCACCTGGCAAAAATGTGCAATTCTGCTCGAAAAAAATACTCAAAAAAAAAGTTTGACAAAATGCCTGAAAAACGTGACACTTAGGCCTCTTTCACACGAGGCATCCGTATGTCCGTTTTTCATCCTTCCGTTTTCGGATGCAAAACGGACATACATGTATCCCTATGGAGCGGCGGATGTCAGCGGTGACATGTCCGCTGACATCCGCCCCGCTCCGATCCGAAAAGTGTAACGGAGGAAAAACCTACTTTTTCCTCCGTTTTCGGATCGGATCGGATGACGACGGACACTACGGACCGTCATCATCCGATCCCCCCATAGGGGAGAGCGGCGCTCTGACAGGTCCGTCGCTGCACAGTGTGCAGCGATGCACCTGTCATCTTCCTGCTCAGCGGGGATCGGCGGAGCTATCCCCGCTGAGCAAGCGGATGTTCACGGGGCGGATCATGACTGATCCGCCCCGTGTGAAAGAGGCCTTAGGTGTAAATGTAGAGTGAGCATCATGTTTTCAGGCATTTTTCCAAGCATTTTTGGGGCAGAGTTGCACATTTTTTGCAACTTTTGTCAAGCGTTTGTTAGGAGTTTTTCAACTAGGCGCGGAGAGCTGCTGTTTGAGCAGAAAATGCACGACAAAGCGCTTGAAAAAAAAGCTCATGTCGTGCTTTTCAGGCGTTTCCATTGAAGTCTATGGGGACAAAAACGTCCAATCCTGCCTGAAAAGTAGCTCATGTACTTTTTTGCAAGACAGGTATTTTGCTACAAGTGACAGGATGCTCAGATGTGAACAAGGGCTATATTGAAAACAATAGGTTTTTGCTCTTTGAGCATTTTTGAGCTTCAAGCTACAAAATGCTCAAATGTGTATGGGGTCTGAAAAGTCCTGTATGCTGTATCTTTGGTGCAGTTTTTCATAAAAGCAGCAAGAAGGCACTTTCTATTGTAAGTTGATGGAAACACTTCAAAAGCACCTCAGTGTGAAAGGGCCTTTTTTTTAAAGCTAGATGATAAAATGGGGGCTAGATCTGCTATGTAATAGAATTCCAGACTTCCTCAGTTCTAAAAAGCCACCAGGCTCAATGCTTTTCTGCAGACATTTGCACAGAGATTGTGGTAAAATCACAGCCTAAAAGCTTGACATACCCTCACTGGACAATGATGATTGGGATGATGTCTGGGATTTTCCTTTCAGCTCTTTAGTCTCTATGCGGGATCGGTTAATCCAATTTAAGATAGTGCATAGAGCATACTTTACTCCACACAGACTTCATAAAATGAACCCCACATGTCCATCGGAGTGTTGGAGATGTGGAATCTCCCCAGGAGATTTCTCCCATATTTTCTGGCATTGCCCTGCAATTCAGCAATATTGGAGTGAGGTGATTGGTGTGGTCAATAAAGTAGCATCAATTGCATTGCCACATGCCATGGAAGTCTGTCTTCTGGGGCTAATCGAAGCACTTGTTCCAACGGTAACAAAACGCACATTGGTTGGGTTGTTACTATTCTATGCCCGGAAAAACATTGCCATACAATGGAAGAAGCCCACACCCCCTTCTTTGACACAATGGAAAAGTTTGGTTAATAATAACCTTCCTTTATATAAAGACACATACTTCAACAGAGGGTGCCCCATGAAGTACGATAGAGTCTGGCGGACATGGTTAGATGAAGCGGAAACAGCTTGTTGAGGCTCTAAAATGACATGATTGTGGTTGAGAATAATAAAAGTGTTGAGGGGTTCTATCCTTTTTACTACGATTGGGAGGGGAGATTTGACGTATCAAAGGGACATCTAAAAAGATACAAGATGTAATCCATGGGTTAGCTCAATATGTGTTAAATACAAATTACAGTATCCCACCATGTGATAGATATGATACCTTGTATAGGCACCATAGTTTATGAGTTATGTATGTATTGTTTGTCTCGAAAAATGCAATAAAAATAATTATAAAAAAAAAAATCACAGCCTAAAGCTGGCCATACACATATAGATTTCTTTCGTTCAGCCTGCACACCAACAATGTGGATTGATGAGTCTCCTAATGCAGGCTGTTTTATTCTGACAGTCGGTCCCACCAGCTGTCAGAATACAAACACAGTACCTGCATCTGACTGGATGACAGTTCCACCTGGCTCTATTTTAAGAAAGTCGATTTAAAAAGGCGACCTTTGTCGATCCAGGTATTGCCATCAGGGCTACCCACAAAGTACATTTTCAGACAATTCCGTATAAAACAGCCAATATTCAATGTGTCTATGGTCAGACATAGCCAGATTTATCCACATTATTTTTTTCCTCAAGGTGATATGATTACAGAGGTGAAGCACATCTAAAGGGAAGCAACATTCACAACATCGGGGCTGATCATGTGATTAGATACAAAAATATTCCCATCCGTAATATGTAAACCAACCACTAAGTACAATATGAAATAAATAGTCCTGCATGCTGGAAAATATATACCAAAATATCCCAATGTGCTTTTTTTTCAAAGCAATCCTACGAGCTGGAAAACATATGGGCAATAATATATGTGCAATATATTAAAATAAATAATCCTACATATTGTATAATCTAAACAGAATCATCCCAAATATAACAAAGTGATCTTCAAAACGGATTTAAATCAACACTATTTGTATAAATCACCACATCAGTGATATAAAGTCCTTATATAAATTCAATATATAATTAACAATGGAAGGTGCTCAATCCATTATTTATTCACACTAGTGTGCCACATGTGATCTCCCACTGTCCACACTGTAATCTTATATTATATACTTTCTATAGCAGTGGTCATCAACTCCAGTCCTCAGGGCCCAATAACAGGCCAGGTTTTATGTATTACCTTGGGGAGATTCCGACTAGAATACTGCAATCACTGAGCAGCAAATGAGATCACCTGTGATGTATTTCAGTTATCTTGCAAACCTGGCCTGTTAGTGGGCCCTGAGGACATGGGATTGTAGGTCGCACTATATATTCATAAATAAGTACACTACAACAGGTTGGTGTTGAAAATGGCCGCGGCACCTTTATTGGTGTTAGAATTAAGACAAATAACTTTATTCAAATAAATAATGAAATATCAATAAATATTCTTTCAAATTCAAACCAAATAATTCGCTCAGTCATAGGACTCGAGCTTTAAATAAATAATTTCAATAAAACCAAGTCCCCCCCTTGATTCAAGGGTGACATAACCACATAATGGTGCCAGCGACAAGGGTGGGAGGGAAGGGGAGCTCAAGCTTAAGCCGCCTCAGGGCAAGTGTGAGCGGGTCTGCCACGCAGAGGCTTATATAGCCTCTCAGTCTGAGGAAAAAAGTTTTTCCCGCTCCTTGCCTCGTACCCAGCCCGCCCTCTTTTTTTTTTTTTTTTTTTTTTTTTAGATTTTTTTTTTTTTTTTTAAATAAAACTTTATAATTAATTTTCTTTTTTGGCGACCACAATCCCATGATGCGGGCACTTTATTGCGCCCACTATTCAGGAGTTGATGACCACTGTTCTATATTAAACAAACCTTCCTCATTTAAACTCACTTTCCGCAATCACTGGAATGCCCACCTCAGTGGAAACACATAATGCCGGCACCCACTCATGGAGTTACATGAAATACTTTAGAACAAGATAAAACTGTACACAATGACCTCCAGGCTTGCGCGTTTCTGCCCTAAACACGGACCTTACTCATAGCACTGGGTGGTTGCTAACAGATCCAATTTAAAAACAAATCAGAAATCTGAATTGCAAGTGTGAGAGATTAAAATCAATCCCACACATGAACGCTGAATGGCAGGTAGTATACACATACAAAGTAACACATATGTTACAAAATCTCATTAGATTAAAAAGATACAAAATATATAAAAAGGATCAACAAAGAAAAAATAAGGCATGGTGGATATATATGGTGAAAAAAAAATCACCTCAGTACCCACAGAGCAAAAGCATGTACAATCTGCTATAAAGCTTCTAACATTCTTCCACTGTGTATAATAGACCTAGCAGAGGATTTGGTTTTCATCAATACTGCACCATAAAGAGTAAACCTGGCCATACACTGTTAAGTTTCTTTCATTCAGCCAGTGTGCTGTATGAAAAAAAAACAGATTCCTCCATCCACATAAAGGTGGACAAACAAAGGACATTATATTCTGACAGCTGCACCCACAACTGTCAGTATACACTGATCAGCGGCCGCAGTCGCTGATCAAGATAAGTTTTCCAGCAGGTCCCTTCAACAGAATTCAATCAAAGGATTGACTTCTGTTAAGCCGGGGACGGCTACAAGCTTTTCAAAATATGCATGTGTATAGCCAGCCTAAAGAGGAGCTGCACTCTGGGCAAAAAAATATTGTAGCTGCTGATTTTTAATATAAGGACACTTACCTGTCCAGCAATCTCGGCACCCCGAGCAGATTCGGCTTTGGGTGCAGGCGCCAGCATCTTCACTAAATGAAACCGGCAGTGAAGCCATCAGGCTTTACTGCTGGTTTCCTACTGCGCCTGCACGAGCCGTGCTTTTTAAATGGTCCCGCCATCTTCCAGGACCTGTGTGTGTCCAAGAAGGTGTCGGGAAAGGGGGGGAGGAGGTGCCGGAAATACTCAGAGATTGCTACGGCGATCTGGGTCGAAAGTGGGATATGGTACCTGTCCAAAAAGTGCCAAATGTGGAAGTGGAGGGTGTGAACAAGCAGAGCTTCCCCTTTTAGATGGAGCTCTGCTTTAACTGATGTACCCCAATATGGTAGTCTGATAAACAAGGAGGCAAGCTTCCTCAGAGAATTTACACTGCTGTGAGAAGTCTAAAGCCGGCCACAAATGGATTGAAATTCGCCCGGTTCAACAGGGACCATCTATTTCCATCCATCTAATGCCATTCCCTTTCAAGAGGAGTCCATCTAATGATCGACTCCTCTCAAATGGGACTATGGCCAGCTTCAGATGACATTACCAGGTTTGTGAAGGAACTCTGGGAGTTCTTATCTGTACAATGCACAAAATTACTTGAACAGTGCTCCTGGTACAGAAGCACCTTGTTCATTCAAGTTCAGACAAAGGTAAAATAATCAAGACAAAAAACTACCGACTATAAAAAGGTTTTGTGGGAGGGAAAAAAGTTTAAGTATACTGTATAAATATCACTCACATTTGTTTCTCTCATCGCTGGAAGAAGCAGACCAATGCTGGAAATGTTCACTGTACAACTTTAAGTGGACCTTTCAGTAACTCTGCACATGTAAAATACAGACATAGTGACATTCATTTCATAATATAAAGCAACAATAATTGAAAAGAAAAGGTTGCATCTTTTATTCATCAAAAACAGTCATTGAGCTTCAGTGACTCAATGATGTCATCAGTGTGCTACAGGTAGGAGGAAGCATTTCCTCAGTCTCCTCTCCACCAGTGATCAAACACTGTGAGGCTGCATTCACACTACAAGGTTTTAAATCCCGGGTAAATTTGACGCAGATCTGCCCGTGATTTGACAGCGCTGAGGTGTGAATGACAAAACGCAGGACTCTTATTTGAGATGCCATTCATTTGAATGGCACCTCAAATCGCTGTGCGGATCTGCCACAATTGTCACGCGATAAAATGCGCTGCAATCGCGGCAGGATGCATTTCACCCAAAAATAGTTCAGGAGGTACTTTGGGGCGACATGCAAACCCACATCGCAGCAGATCCACACAGCAATTTGAGGTGTCATTCAAAGAAATGCCAACTTTTAATGCGAGCCCCGCATTTTGTCATTCACACCTCAGCACTGTCAAATCGCAGGCAGATCAGCGGAAAATCTTTATAACGCTGTAGTGTGAATGCAGCCTAACTTTGTAGCAAGTCACAAGCAGAGAGGTTGCAGTAGGGCTGATCACTGTCAGACATTTGTAAACACATCTGAAAATTTCACACCTCCCTGCATTGCAATACACTAACAATGCATTGCAGTGAATTGTGCTGCTGAAAATGCTGCATCCCATTTTTGATCTGTTGTGGTGCATTAAGTAGGCAATACAAATGAATACACTGCCTTAACACAACCCAAATAAAAGTTATCTGATAATGTATGATCAGATTATAACGTGTGTAGACAGTTTATACGAAAGTCACTAGTAACAAAAGCAACAAAAAGCACTAAAAAAGGTTGTTACAATTTAGAAAAGTTATACACATGCAAACTGCTGTTTTCATCACACATCACAGCTCAGTCGTCAGTGACAAGTATCCCACACTCCCAGGATGCTCTGGGGTCAGGTGATATGGTGGCAGGTGTTTCCTGAGTAGACATTTCCCTAGCTTATACACTATAGGTCGTGAAACAGCGGACAATCACAGCAGATTAAAAAAAAAGTCCCTGGCAAGAACATGCAGTTTGTGAGCCAAGGGTGTGTTCCACAACTTATCTTGTTTGTCCATAGCAAAGTTTACATAACAGATCATAAGACGCAGTGTAATGTAACAAATCTAGGTATGCACAACACATTACACACATTGAAACCACTGCAAATCCATCATCTGCAGTGTAAAGCAGAAACAGAGTCAATGCTGGGACAATGATTATTGTATATCCTCCAAACGACAAATATCATTTTATGGGTAATGATGAACCAACTCTAAAAACCTTTCCACTTAATGGCATTGAGGAGTGTTAAAGTAGACCTCTTCCCCCTTTCACTAAAAATCACATTAGCCTACAGTTCTGTGTGCCGATATGAAATCATCTTACATTCATTAGTTGAAACATCTTTTGCTTTTCACTTTTTTTTTTTACTTACAATTACTGTTTTTCTACTTCCTTTTTGAGTGAGGCGCTGGTGATGTAACCCTGGCCTCAGCTGCATCCTGCAAAGTTCCTGTCACATGTTCCAGAATACTCAGCAGAGTTCTAGGGAGTAAAGGATGATGGATTCATCTGCCCCTAATACGAGGGGTGTTCAAGTCAAACTGGAACTTTTAATTTTACAGGTATAAGAAGGGATGCTAGCGTGGTGGTACTACACGCAGTAGTAAGTGGCAAGTGTGTCCTATTACTGATAGGCGGCGCACATGTTGAGGGCCAGTCCAGAGACCGCTAATCAAGATGGCAGACAACAGTGTTATGCCCCGTACACACGGTCGGATTTTCAGACGGAAAATGTGTGATAGGACCTTGTTGTCGGAAATTCGGACCGTGTGTATGCTCCATCACACATTTTCCATCGGATTTTCCGACACACAAAGTTTGAGAGCAGGATATAAAATTTTCCGACAACAAAATCCGTTGTCGGAAATTCTGATCGTGTGTACACAAATCCGACGGACAAAGTGCCACGCATGCTCAGAATAAATAAAGATATGAAAGCTATTGGCCACTGCCCCGTTTATAGTCCCGACGCACGTGTTTTACGTCACCGCGTTCAGAACGATCGGATTTTCCGACAACTTTGTGTGACCGTGTGTATACAAGACAAGTTTGAGCCAACATCCGACGGAAAAAATCCTAGGATTTTGTTGTCGGAATGTCCGAACAAAGTCCGACCGTGTGTACGGGGTATAAGTGTGTGCATAGAGCAGCATGATGGTGATTCTTGTGAACGAAGGCATAAAACCCACAGTACGTTGATGAGACGCTCAGCCACAGTAAGACGTTTGAATGGGGTAAACGTTTCAAAGATGGCCGTGCCTCCGTCATTTACGATCTGAGCTGTGGTGCTTCCTACAGCAGTCATCCCTGTGAACATACAGCACATGGAATGCCTGATCCTGGATAATCAATGCATAGCCTGTCGTGAAATTGCACAAGAGACTAATCTTTCTGTGGGAACAGTGAACACTATTAACCATGAACATAATTGTCGTGTTCTGAGTGATGTGCATATGCGTCTGCAGAAAAAACGGCCTGGTTTGATCACTAAGGGCATGTCGATGTCGATATTTAGAAATCGGGGTGGCCGATGGCCGATATATAATATAATACCGATTTTTGCAGCCCATATTTTAGGCTGATTTTTTTTTTTCCCTTCATCTCAAACTCGCCCACTCCACTCCCCCCTGTTTGCTCTAGCACACACTTGATGTCCTTAGTACAATGGCACTGATTGGCACTGGCAGGTGGCACTGGTTGGCACTGACAGGTGGCATTGGTAGGTGGCACTGAGCCAATATAGTGTACCTGTGTGTGAAACATATGTAACTGAATGCAGAGAGACCAGCTGTCAAAATTTAGTGGTGATGTTGGGGGTGGGTGGGACCCAGCATCTATCAAACACCAGCCAATGATTGGGCCTGCTTAACAAAGGGGGCAGGGCCACATACACATAGCAGCCCGCCCAGATGCCATCCCATTGGCTGGTGTTTGATAGCTGCTGGATCCTGCCCACCCCCGACTTCAATGCTACATTTTGACAGCTGGTCTCTCTCTGCATTCAGTTACATATGTCAGTTTCACACACTCAGTGGCTCTGGCAAGCACCACTCTGCTTTGCCAGTGGAGTGTGGGGAAAGGAGGAGGAACACTTGTGGGTCGACAAGGCATGGTGCGGTCAGTGTTAATCGACCTAATTTGCATAATAATCAGCCGATGACGATTTCTTAAAAAAGGCCAAATATCGGCCAATATATCGGTCGACCCCTAGTTTGGACCCCTAAAAGAGTTCCGTGAAGGTCAGCATTTCAGCACTGATGACTAAGTGAAGCAGGCTGTCCTAGGATGGTCCAGGCCTATGAACAAATCTTTCCATGCCGAAGATTTACAGGCATTAAATGCTGGGATAAGTGTATAAATGTAGCAAGGGAGTATGTTGAAAAATAAATGCAGTTTCCACTCCTTGAAATTTGTTATCTTATTATATAAACTCCCGGTTTGACTTGAACGCCCCTTGTAAAAATGGCCACCATGAGAACACTATAGAGAAAAAGAAAAATGGGATGCAAAGACTAAAAAGCCTGCAATTACCTAAAAGTTTCTGTTTGTAGATTGCCATTACTAAGGCAAGCCATAGATTATTCGATTTTCATGGTTGCAGGAAAGAAAATAGCTTGATTCACCCATCAAGACAGTCAGTGTTGATGGGGGAATCCCTCCCTCAGTGTTTTTGTGTTCTGGGGGGGGGGGAGTGGGGAGCCTTCCCTGTCAGCAGAACACGATGATTGCTGCTAGCGGCTATAGCCACTAGCAAAAATCACATGCTAAAAATCTAACAGGCTGGTTGTACTGAAGTAACATTAGTCAAGGCAATCGATAAAGTGAAGGATTTCTTGGTTTGATTGTTTCATTAATTGAGAAGGGGCATATTTTTTACAATGGTACAGAGGTGAAGGTTGTAAGATTTGGACAGTGATTGGATGTGGAGTTGAAATGACAGGTCACAGTCCAGGATTACCCCTAGCACCCTAGTATAAAGGGAGATAAGGACTGTTTTGGTATTGATCTGGATGGAAAAGTCAGGGTAGGGGCAGGAGGAAACATTATGAGATCAGTTTCTGAAAAATTGAGTTGTAATTAGTGTTAGGACATGCATATTGATGCATCAGTTAGTAAATTAGTAATGCTCAAGGAGTGAGCTGAGGAGTAGAGAAATAGATTTAAATGTCATCAGCATAAGGATGGTAATGGAGGAGATGTAAATAGAGAATAGAGGATTGTCTGAGGGAAGAGCCTTGTGGGACCCCTTCAGGAAGAGGAGGGGAGAGGAGGGAACAGAGTTGTAGGTGACCCTGAAGGAGCACCTGGATAGGTAGAAAGAGAACCAGAATATTGGAGACCACGGATGTGGAATCCAGCATGTAGTCAACTGTATCAAAAGGCAGCAGAAAAGTCTAATAGTAAGGCTACTTTCACACAGCAGGGGGGTCCATTAGCGGTAAAGCGCCTCTTAAACTGTTTAAGAGGTGCTTTTTGGCCACTAGCAGGGCGCTTTTCAGGCACTTCAGAAGCGCTACCCATTCATTCCAATGGGCAGGGGCGGTGTATACAACGCTCCTACATTGGCCCAAAGATGCTACTTGCAGGACTTTTTTTCCCGTTCCGCAAGCGCACTGCCCCAGTGTGAAAGCACTCAGACTTTCACACTGGGGAGGCATGAGAGGCAGTTTTCAGGTGCTTTACAGACGCTATTTTTAGCACTAAAACGCCTGAAAACTGCCTCAGTGTGAAAGGGGTCTATACTGAATAATGTCCATAGCAGTTAGTAAGTTAGTGAGTTTTAAAAGGACATTTTCTGTGGAGTTTTGTGGCCAAAAGGCAGACTGTTTATTTGTGAAGGTTGTTATCGGTGAAGTAGCAGCTCAGGTGCAATAGCTTCTATTACTGCTCTTGTAAAGTCACACAGACCAGTAATGAATAAACAGGATCAGTTTATCATACAAATATAAAACAGGGAGGAGGGGAGAACTCACATTGCCACATCCGTCAATTGGGGAGGAGAAAAAGAAGGGTACTCAAAGAGTAGCCTAGAGTCAGCATGGAAACAATGGAGAAGGAGAAAAAATATGTAATATTTATTGGAAAAAGAAATTACATAGTATCTACACAATATTCACAAGCATTAAATATCATATAAGATGATACGGTTTGTACAGCCCTTGTGCATCTACACGTTTCGCCGTGAGGCTTCTTCAGGACACGATCAAGGTTCAAAGAAATGGCAGAAAGAAAAAAGAAAACAAACTGTCTTCTTATCCAATTGAGCCTCATGTACAAACATCCGGAACGTTTTCAATAGTATTCAATGTATGGACTATTCTAAAAAAGTTGCGAAAAATTCCCGGAATGCCACTCAATCTATTAGTAGCCAGAAATCGAATGCTATTCGAACAGGGGCATAAGGCATCTTACAAGGAAAAGGATCATATTCAAAGGTCCAAAGTCCAATAAAGGAAGACACAGTGCACAGTATCAGGCTCCCAGGGGCTATCCTTCATTACGTCTATGCATCTACTACCCCTCTGTGGGCTTCATGAGCAGTTGGGACGTGGAATACCTCCCAATTATATTTGTGTAGTTCCATCTGTGTCTTCCTTTATTGGAAACGCGTAGACGCACAAGGGCTCATTGTACAAACAGTATCATCTTATATGATTTTTAATGCTTGTGAATATTGTGTAGATACTATGTAATTTCTTTTTCCAATAAATATTACTTATTTTTTCTACTTCTCCATTGTTTCCATGCCTCTAAAGTCCGACCCTAGGCTACTCTTTGAGTACCCTTATTTTTCTCCAGTTTATCATACAGGGACAGATAATTTCAAGAGATGATAAAAGATGAAGCAACCTAGTCATGTCCAGATCTGCAGATTGTTTAACCGAACGCCGTTATATGTCCTATCTTTAAAGAGGAATATCTTTGTTATGCCATAACCCTGGTATCCTCTTCTTCAGCGGGCGGTCCAGTTTCCGATAATAGTGGTCTCTGTGGTGGATTCGCCGCAAGATCACTTTTATCGGCAGCGGCGGGAGAGGCCCCCCCGCCGCTCTCCGTTGCCCTCTGCCGCTTACCGGAGCCATCGGTAGCGGCGGAGGCGATCGGATCCTTCTCCTGGCTTGGTATGGAGACGAGTGAGGGGAAGATGGGCCCCACCCATCTACATACCATTGCAGGGTGGAAGCGACGTCAAAACGTCACTACCGCCCATAGCTCTTAAAGGGCCATTTTTTTTTCAAATGACAAAATGTATTTTTTTTTATTGCATTTTAGTGTAAATATGAGTTCTGAGGCCTTTTTGACACCAGATCTCATATTTAAGTGGACGTGCCACCTAAGTGCAGTATTAGAAGCTGGTTTTTAATGGCAAGGTATACATAAACACTCACAAGAAGTAAGAAAGATACAGGCTCACCTGTGCAAGTAGTCCAGAGAGCTCCCTGAGTCGGGAAAGGGTTCCTGGTGCGTGGTGTGTTAATGTCAGGTCCGCAGCACGTCCTGTGGCCACAGGAGAGGAGCCAGAACCAGCGTGGAACGCATGGAAGTGACGTCTACTTACACAAATGAGCCTGTATCCTCCTTACTTTTTGTGAGTGTTTATGTATACCTTGCCATTAAAAATCAGCTTCTAATACTGCACTTAGGTGGCGCTTCCTTTGTTCTCCCCTTCTATTTCTGTGTACAGAGCCAGCTCTCTGAGGACAGCAGCCGCCCTTATCATCCTACCATTATTTGTATTCTTGGACTACTATTGTAGTGCTTATGGGCTAATGACCTCCCTTTTAATACAGACTCAGTAATAGTGATTTTTTATTACTATTATTTTGTTTTATTTTACACTGTACCTTGCGCTCACAGTTATTGTTACCATTGTCAATTTTAACTTCAGCAAGTCGTCTTCACCATGTTTAGATGCCTAAATGCATTGAGTTTCTGCCATGCGATTGACTGATTAGCAATTTGTGTTGCCAAGCAATTGAACAGGTGAACCCAATAAAGTGGCCGATGAGCGTCTATGTAAAGCACTGTGTAAATTGATGGCACTATATAAGTACCTGTAATAATAAATATTCCATCCTTTGCCAGGGCTATACACAAATTATGTTTCAGATTTCTTATGATGTTGATTGTAGCTGCAAGAATAAAATCTTCTTAATCCAATATAAACTGAAACCAAAAAAAAAAAAACAATGAAAAACATGCATCTAAATGCAAAAATTCTGTTATTTTTAAATTATTGTGTGTCAAAACCAGTCCGGTTGGCATAGGCAACACTTCCACTCTCATTTATTATTCATTTGACAAACAATTTTCATATTTTCTTATTTTCACTATAATTCAGGCACCAATTAAAAGAAGATCTCCTCTTATATTCCAGTAGATGATGTCATGTAAATTGAGATATTTATTATTTCTAGTTTTAAGTATTTAGCATGTTACAACCTATTAAATACCACACTGCAGAAAAATACAGGTTTTTCTTACATCCTTTAAAATATGAGGCTAGGGAGTGTAACGGTAATTATTTGATTTTGTTTTTTTTAATTAGATAAGTCATGCTCAATTACAACCAAGCGAGCAGTTTAGTATTCTTACCTCTAGTTCAACTCTCTGACCCTTAAACTTTTTTTGTGCCTAGAACACAAATCTAGCCAACTGATAGCAATTGAGTCACACTCCATAAATCTCCTGAAGAGAATTTTGCTTTGCGTAAATAAAACTTTCAAATGAATATAGAGCCACTGGGATTTTAGATCTACTCTGGGTATTAGTATTTTTTATAAAATAATCTTTTTCACATGTGGTTTTAGTGGTTTCCGGACTGGAAGAGTAATAAATTAAATTTGAAAAAAGGAAGGTAATGTTGGAATTCTATCAATCACAAATCTGTAAGATTGCAGGAATTTTAACCTACCTGGTCCATCTTCCTATTGGCTGGTCTGGAGCATGTGGGGCATCTTAGCTATAGGGAAATTCCCATGATTTCAGGCCTTAGGCAAAACCAAGACAAGGCCCCACTCACACCCATAATGGGAAAAACAATTCAAGCAATCAAAATTAAGTGTAAAAATTGCATATATTAAGAGCCGTAAATCATATGAATTCACAGTTTCTACAATTCTGGAATTTTGTCTAACTAATTGGTCTCTAATTAAATATTATTAAAATGTAGAGAATATATATATATATATATACATATATATATATATATATATATATATATATACACACACACACACACACACACACACATATACACACACACACACATATTATATGGCTTTTTACATATTTTTGGCTTTTTACCTATTTTTTGCATTACAGCCTTTAGTTCAATATTTTTTTATATGAATTACCGTATTTATCGGCGTATAACATGCACTTTTTTTCCCCTGAAAATAGGGGGAGAATCACAAGTGCCGCTGGAAATCACCGAGCCGTCATCTCCTCTCGGCTTGCACATCACACACACAGTCCCGCCTCAGCCACCGGCATTGGACCAGTTTTCTCTCTATCACACATATATACAAACACATTTTTTATATATATATATATATATATATATATATATATATATATATATATATACAGGTCCCTGACAAAAGTCTTGTCGCTTGTGTACAAATTGACCTGAAGTGCCGCTAAAATATATTTCTAATCAAGATTTTGTTACAAGAAATGGGTCATTTTAATCCCAACAGCTTTTGTAATAATGTTTCAGTGCAAAACGAAACTGACAAAAAGTATCCTAATATTCACAGCTTGGTAAAGCACATTGAGTCAATTTTTGACAAGACATAAGTGTTGTCGCCTTGTTATATGAGCTTCACCTGTGACTAATAATGGATCAATTAGGTCTCAGGTGTGTATAAAAAGAACACCAGTACACTAGACCTTCTCAACTGCAACGAGACCTCTGCAAACATGCCTAAGATTCACCCGGAGACTAAAGTGTTGATTATCAAGAGGCTGAAGACCAGATCCACTGCTGATGTGGCAGACACCTTCAATGTGTCTCAGCGTCAAGTTCAGAGGATAAAAAAAAGATTTGAAGAGACTGGAAACGTTTTGGACAAGGCCAGATCAGGCCGACCCCACAAGACAAGTGCTCGAGAGGACCGTTTGTTGGCTCGAAAATCCAAGGCCAGCCCATTTTCCACTGCAGCAGAGCTCCACGAGACCTGGTCACCTAAAGTCCCTGTGTCAACCAGAATAGTTTGTTGGATTCTGTCTCGAAATGGCCTCCATGGTCGAATCAGTGCCCATAAGCCAGCACTAAACAAAAGACAGTTGAAAAACCGTGTGGCATTTGCCAAGGGCCACAGCCTGCTAAAAGGATGGACTCTGGAAAAGTGGCAGAAGGTGGATTTTTCAGATGAATCTTCTGTTGAATTACACCACAGTCGCCGCAAATATTGCAGGAGACCTACTGGAACCCGCATGGAGCCGAGATTTACCCAGAAAACAGTGAAGTTTGGTGGAGGCAAAATCATGGTCTGGGGTTACATCCAGTATGGGGGTGTGCGAGGGATCTGCAGGGTGGAAGGCAACATCAATAGTCTAAAATACCAAGAAATCTTAGCTACCTCTTATATTCCCAACCATAAAAAAGGCCAAATTTTGCAGCAGGATGGTGCTCCATCGCATACTTCCATCTCCACATCAAAGTTCCTTAAGGCAAAGAAGATCAATATGCTCCAGGATTGGCCAGCCCAGTCACCATCATTGAGCATATGTGGTGTAGGATGAAAGATGAAGCATGAAAGACGAAACCAAAGAATATTGATGAACTCTGGGAAGCATGCAAGACTGTTTTCTTTGCTATTCCTGATGACTTCATCAATAAATTGTATGAATCCTTGCCAAACCGCATGGATGCTGTCCTTCAAGCTCATGGAAGTCATACAAGATATTAAATTTGGATCTCACAGCACCACTACTTAATTTGCTGACATATTTTTGGATTTTCAGTAAAGTTGTTCAGTTTCTATATAGGCGACAAAACTTTTGTCTTGCCAAAATTTGACCTGTCTGTCTTGATTAAATGATAAATCTTTTTTCAGTGAAACTACCGTATTTATCGGCGTATAACACGCACCGGCGTATAACACGCACCTCAATTTAGGAGGGAATTTTAAGGAAAAAAAACTTTTAGGAGGGAAGTTGAAGGGAAAAAACTTACATTTAAATGCCCATCATTGCAGCCTTCTCAGTGCAGCCTTGCCCCAGTCCAGCCATGTCAGTGCAGCCATGTCAGTGCAGCCTTGTCAGTGCAGCCATGTCAGTGCAGCCTTGCCAGTGCAGCCTTGCCAGTGCAGCCATGTCAGTGCAGCCTTGCCAGTGCAGCCATGTCAGTGCAGCCTTGCTAGTGCAGCCATGTCAGTGCAGCCTTGCTAGTGCAGCCATGTCAGTGCAGCCATGTCAGTGCAGCCTTCCCCAGTGTCCAGTCCAGCCTTGCCCCAGTCCAGCCTTGCCCCAGTCCAGCCTTGCCGAAGCCTGTGAGCTTCAAAACCGCCGACCGCGATTTGAAAATGGCGCCGCCGGCGCCGAAATACACAGAGCCTCTTCTCGGCGGCTCTCGTTTACTTTCGGTTTCACTCGGACGGTGAGCGGAGCTATCCGAAACTAGCCGAGTATACTCGGCTAGGTTCGGGCGGCGCTCGAGTGAAACCGAAAGCCGCCGAGAAGAGCCGAGGACCGGCACTGCGTATTTCGGCACCGGCGGCGCCATTTTCAAATCGCGGTCAGCGATTTTTAAATTCTGACAGCTCGGATCGCAGGGGATCGGCGTATAACACGCACCCGCGATTTTCCCCTGATTTTAAGGGGAAAAAAGTGCGTGTTATACGCCGATAAATACGGTAATTTATTTCAGTGCATTAAACATCATTTGGGAGGGCTTTAGCTTTTCATATGAGCTATTTCTAACACCAATTGATTAATTAAAAGTCAGGTTAATAGCAGGAGTTTCTACAAAATAGAGAAGCGACAAGACTTTTGTCAGGGACTGAGGGACTGTATATATCTATATATATATATACATATATACACACACACACATAGATATATATATACATAGATATATATATATCTACATCTATCTATCTATCTATCTATCTATCTATCTATCTACACACACACTGTGTGTGTGTCTAAATTGGCTCTACTAAGTATGAATGAGTTAGGAACCTTAGATTGTAAGCTCCTTTTGGGTAGGGACTGCCGTGAATGTATAATATATATGTAAAAGCACAGCATAAATTGACGGAGCTATATAAGTACCTGTAATAATATATATATACACACACACATATACATTACATACACGAATATCGATAACATTTTGTGCAGCTGCTACTAGCAATATGTTTAATTTATAACGAAAGTCAAAAAACATATTTCTCCATTTACATGAAGGCCATTTTAATATAACCCAGCTGGCACATAGTTCCCCCTTACATCAGAGTCTGCAAGTTCCCCCCTTACAGTGCAGGGAAGGGGAATGCTGCAGACTTTGGTGTAAAGGGGAACTCTGATGTAAGGGGGCTTTGGTGATCAGTGATCACCTTATATCAGAGTGCACAGCATTCCCCTTTACATCAGAGTTCCCACTTACATCAGGGCCTGCAACATTGCCCTTTACAGAGTTCCAACATACATTTAAAACAAGAACTCTGATGTAAGGGGAACTCTGGTGACCACAGACCACCTTCCACAGAGTGACTGCACTAAGGTAAGGGTTACTGATATAAAGGAGGAACATTCACCCATCCTTACATAAGTGACCCCCTCCCCTCAGACTAGCCTTGCAGTGCTGTCACTGTCAGACAGTCCTCTGCGGGCTCCAGCTTGGTGGCTCTGGTTTAAATACTTCACCCCGTGACCCCTTTCTTGCAGCACTCCCGCTCTTGACTCCTATGTAGGCTCCCCCTCAGAGATTGCAGATATAATACAAGTGATGGTGAGAGAGTGTGAAGACAGGATACAAGAGAGGGTCAGAGTCTGTGCGGACAGGTTACAAGAGATGGTCAGAGACTGTGCAGACATGATACAAGAGACGATCAGAGACTGCAGACCGGATACAAGAGATGACCAGAGATTGTGTGGCCATGATACAAGATGGTCAGAGACTGTGCGGCCACGATACAAGAGATGGTCAGATACAAACAAGGCCAAGGATAAATCCAAGGAAAAAACCAAGCTTAACTTACCACCAGCCCGCAGACAACCAAATAACCTGTCTAACAGTATGCGCTAAAAGCAGAGGTTAATCTGCACACATTTGCAAATGCATGCATAAGCCACAGAGCCTCGTCAAGGCACCCTCGTATCTGTGGTACCTAACACTAACTTATAAGTGTCCCCACAGTGGAGGCAAATGCATTCTGATGGATAGGTGAGAGCAGGTGGACTGAAGGGGAGCCACCCCTTCTTAAAAGGTACAGGCACACTGAACACTGAACACCCAGCATATAGCACAATGGCTGCAAAGGTGTCAGTGCGTTGCCTGACCAAAAAAACACGACAGTGATACAAAAAAGACGCCACTTACTCCCATCTATAGCCGGCCATCACAGTCAAGAAGAGACTGTGCGGCCACAATACAAGAGACAGCCAGAGACTGTGTGGCCACGATACAAGAGATGGTCAGAGACTGTGCATACTTGATACAAGAGATGATCAGAGACTATGCGGACATGATTCAAGATATGTTCAGAGACTGTGTGGACATGATACAAGAGATGGTCAAAGACTGTGCAGATATGATACAGGAGGGGATCAGAGACTGTGCATACATGATACAAGAGATGGTCATGGTAATGACAAGCAAACTCTCACCTGGCTAACAAGGTAACACCACATTGGTGGCGGCGGCTGCTGCTGCAGCAAACACTGAAGCCACAGAAAATCCCCACCACAGACAGGGTGCAGACAGGACAGATAATCCCTCTATACACTCATCTGAGTCCCCCATCCCCTACTACAAATAGGAGAACCAACTGTCGGCTTTGAGTGCTCTGCAGTGCATTCTGGAGGGGGTAGTCTCTGCAGGCACTGGCGGGCCAAATCTAGTGTGTGGTGTGGAGAACTACAACTCCCGCCATGCAATGTGGTGCCGGCTTTGGGAGAAGACTAGGACGGTGGTAGAGCCTGCTATTGGCAGCCAACACTGATGAGGGTGTTACAGGCTGCAACTTCCATAGCTTGACCCCAATGTCTGTTGGCCCGCTCACCTCACTAGCCTGGGACACCGACCGCGACTGGGGGACATTCCCTTCCACTCCCACACACAGGTTAGGCAGTGTTTCTCAAATCCAGTCCTCAAGGCGCCCCAACAGGTCATGTTTTCAGGATTTCCCTCAGATAAAGTGGCTGTGGTAATTACTAAGGTAGTGAAACTGATCAAATCACCTGTGCAAAATAATGTTAAGCCTGAAAACATGACCTGTTGGGGCGCCCTGAAGACTGGAGTTGAGACACACTGAGTTAGGCAAATTAGGCAGCCACAAGGCCCCTGTGAGCGTGCCTAATTAGAGAGCCACCTCTGGCCATTCCTGTTGCTCTATGAGTGTACCCCTGTGCACAACCCAGCTGCATAAAGATATAGCTTGGTTAGTTTGATGTAGAGGAACTCTAATAACCTCAACCCTTTGGATGAACTGCAATGTTGGCTATGGGCCAGGTCTTCACAGCCAACACTGAGCCTCATGCACACAGACAGCAAGAGGCTTAAAAAAATGCTGCGTGTAACAATCTAGATTTGGCAAAGGGGAACTGCAGCCTTCCCCTACACCTGATTTTTAACTGACAGGTATGGGAGCGCTCCCACCTACACAGTCTGTCATCTGATGGGGAAATACAGTCAGGTCCATAAATATTGGGACATCGACACAATTCTAATCTTTTCGGCTTTATACACCACCATAATGGATTTGAAATGAAACAAACAAGATGTGCTTTAACTGCAGACTTTCAGCTTTAATTTGAGGGTATTTACATCCAAATCAGGTGAACGGTGTAGGAATTACAACAGTTTGTATATGTGCCTCCCACTTTTTAAGGGACCAAAAGTAATGGGACAGATTAACAATCATCCAGCAGTTGCCGGAAGGACGACCACTCCTGTTACCAGGGGCGGGTTTGGAAGGGATGAATTTCTGAAGGAGTACCAGAGCAGACGCATCACTAGTCAGAGACGTTGAAGTAAGTGGGAAAGTTTCAGTGGAGACTCATCCAGGAATACAGCGGGTAGCTGTGAGTAAAGCTTGAAGGAGTACGGTGGGTAGCTGTAAGTAAAGCTTGAAGTTAAGTCCAGTGGTTAGCTGTGGGTGAAGCTCGAGGGATCCAGCAGGTAGCTGAGAGTCCAAGAAGTCTAGTGAGAGATGGCGAGCTGAACTTGAGGATCTACAGTGGGATACTGTGAGTTAAACTGGAAGATCTACAGTAGGATACTGTGAGAGAAGTTGTTGCCATAGGAGACAGCAGTTGCTACAAGATACAGATTGCTGCATTCAGATAAAAGGCCCTTTATCTGTAGTGCTGTCTGCCTAGTTCTATTTTTGGTCTGCAGAGTTTTCCTAATTGCTTTTGCATTTACCAAAGGGTGTCCCGTGCCCTAATCCTCTCTCCCACCATTCCTGTTAAGAGAAATAAACTCTTTGTTCATTTTTACAAAAAAGTGACTGACACCCAATCTTTCCATCTGCACCACACCCACTATGCCTAGTAACCTGCACCACGAGGAGAAATGTCAGTTCTCCCTGTCTCTGGGGGTCACCATCAGGCCTTTGGAAGTTGGAGAGACTGCTACATGTTGTATGCATGTGCACAGGTAAACACAGATGCAAGAAAACTGGTATTTACAAGAGTATGGCCGTATAAAGCCATTCACTTGTATGGCAGGCTGTTCACAGAACCTGCAGCTCCACTGAAATCACAAGGATTTTAATGCCTAGCTTTTTTTTTTATGCCTCTGTCTGTGTGCATCAGGCCTTCGCACCTGACCCTACAAATGCTCTCACACACACACACACAGTCCAACAAGCTCTTTTATGTGCGATGGTCAGATGTCCACAAACTTTTAGTCATAGTCATAGAGTGTATTGTTGAAAAGAGAAGCCAGTCTGCCATATCTAGGAACTAGCATGTTGGGAAACAACGAGGGAAGACAAATTAATGGAAAAAGATGAGTTTAAATTTAAAGTGGGGTTCCCATTTAAAAAAAACATTAAAAAACAGCAGCTACAAATACTGCAGCTGCTGATTTTTAATTGGACACTTACCTGTCCCAGGGTCCAGCGATGCAGGGGAACGAAGCCCCGCTCGACCCCGGCATTTCAACTGTGGGCGCCCGGCTGTGGCTTCATAGCCGGGCACCCACTGCGCATGCACGCGCCGCGCGCCGTCACTGGCCCCGCAATCATCTGGGACAAGTCACTTGGGATGAGCCGAACACCCCCCTGTTCGGTTCGCACCAGAACTTGCGAACAGGCAAAAAATTTGTTCGAACACGCAAACACTGTTAAAGTCTATGGAACACGAACATGAATAATCAAAAGTGCTAATTTTAAAGGCTTATATACAAGTTATTGTCATAAAAAGTGTTTGGGGACCTGGGTCCTGCCCCAGGGGACATGGATCAATGCAAAAAAAAGTTAAAAGCGGCCGTTTTTTCAGGAGCAGTGATTTTAATAATGCTTAAATTGAAACAATAAAATTGTGATATTCCTTTAAATTTCGTACCTAGGGGGTGTCTATAGTATGCCTGTAAAGGGGCGCATGTTTCCCGTGTTTAGAACTGTCTGACAGCAAAATGACATTTCAAAGGAAAAAAAGTCATTTAAAACTACTCGCGGCTATTAATGAATTGCCGGTCCGACAATAAACGTAAAAGTTCATTGATAAAAACGGCATGGGAATTCCCCACAGGGGAACCCTGAACCAAAATGTAAAAAAAAAATGACATGGGGGGTCCCCCTAAATTCCATACCAGGCCCTTCAGGTCTGGTATGGATTTTAAGGGGAACCCCGCGCCAAAATTTAAAAAAAAAACGGCGTGGGGTCCCCCCAAAAATCTATACCAGACCCTTATCCGAGCATGCAACCTGGCAGGCCACAGGAAAAGAGGGGGGACAAGAGAGCCCCCCCCTCCTGAACCGTACCAGGCCACATGCCCTCAACATTGGGAGGATGCTTTGGGGTAGCCCCCCAAAACACCTTGTCCCCATGTTGATGGGGACAAGGGCCTCATCCCCACAAACCTTGCCCGACGGTTGTGGGGATCTGCGGGCGGGGAGCTTATCGGAATCTGGAAGCCCCCTTTAACAAGAAGCATTTAAATAAAGGAATTGTCAAAAACTGTCTCTTGTCTTTTTTAACATTTTTGACAGTTTTTTTGTGAAATGGTAGGGGTACTTTTGTACCCCCTTACCATTTGACACAGGGGGGAGGGCCAGGATCTGGGGGTCCCCTTGTTAAAGGGGGCTTCCAGATTCCGATAAGCCCCCTGCCCGCAGACCCCCACAACCACCAGGCAAGGGTTGTGGGGATGAGGCCCTTGTGCCCATCAACATGGGGACAAAGTGTTTTGGGGGGCTACCCCAAAGCACCCTCCCAATGTTGAGGGCATGTGGCCTGGTACGGTTCAGGAGCGGGGGCGTTCTCTCGTCCCCCCCTCTTTTCCTGCGGCCTGCCAGGTTGCATGCTCGGACAAGGGTCTGGTATGGATTTTTGGGGGGACCCCACGCCATTTTTTTTTACATTTTAGGGCAGGGTTCCCCTTAAAATCCATACCAGACCTGAAGGGCCTAGTATGGAATTTAGGGGGACCCCCACCTCATTTTTTTTTTAAAATATTGGTTCGAGGTTCCCCTGTGGGGAATTCCCATTAGACATGTGCATTTGTTTTCGTCCGAATGCATTTTCGTCCGAATTTCAGGTATTTTCGTTATCGTTTTAACAAATGCTAACGAAAGTGCAGAATCCGAAACGAAAGATCCGACATAAACAAATGCTTTCTTTTCGTTTTTGTTGCTACAACAGTTCGATATAGATAGGAGATTCGACATGATAATGACAATAACAATCTGTGTCCATCAAACCTGTGGTCGAATGTGCCTAACCCTAACTCTATTAGTCCAAGATTATTCTACATAGAGAGAAAAGATTTGACATAGAGAGAAAAGATTTGACGTAGGGAAGAAAAGATTCGACATAGGGGAGAAAAGATTTGACGTAGGGGAGAAAAGATGAATAAAAATAATGATGATGATGAATGGTATTGGCTGATTGTAACCAAAGAGGAGGAGCAGTAAAATAGCTAGAACTAAGTACACACGTACTTTGGCTTATGGTGTCTGTTGAAAGTTCTAAGAAGATTTGACAGAGCAGGTAAACTATACGGCGTCGTACAGTTTAGCTGCTTCGTCGAATCTTCTTTGAACATTTGACAGACACCATAAGCCTTCAATGACAGATTCGACCTTAAAGTGGAGTTCCACCCAAAAGTGGAACTTCCACTCATCAGATTCCTCCCCCCCTCCAGTGACACAGTTGGCACCTTTCAGGGGGGAGGGGGGTACAGATACCTGTATATTACAGGTATCTGTACCCACTTCCGGCATAGATACCCGCAGAATCTGCGGGTATTTACGCCACTTCCTGCTCCCTCCCCGCTGCCTGCTGGGAAACACACGGCTCCCAGAGGCAGCAGGGACCATCCGGATTGCGCTGCGCGACTCGCGCATGCGCAGTAGGGAACCGGGAAGTGAAGCCGCACGGCTTGCACATGTCTAATTCCCATGCCGTTTTTATCAATGAACTTTATGTGTATTGTCGGACCGGCAATTCATTAATAGCCGTGAGTAGTTTTAAATGACTTTTTTTCCATTTAAAATATCATTTTGCTGTCAGACTGTTCTAAACACGGGAAACATGCGCCCCTTTACAGGCATACTATAGACACCCCCCAGGTACGAAATTTAAAGGAATATTACACTTTTATTGTTTCACTTTAAGCATTAATAAACTCACTGCTCCCAAAAAAAATGGCCGTTTTTTGAACTTTTTTTTGCATTGATCCATGTCCCCTGGGGCAGGACCCAGGTCCCCAAACACTTTTTATGACAATACCATGCATATAAGCCTTTAAAATTAGCACTTTTGATTTCTCCCATAGACTTTTAAAGGGTGTTCCGCGGCTTTCGAATTTGCCGCGAACACCCCAAATTGTTCGCTGTTCGGTGAACTGGTGAACAGCCGATGTTCGAGTCGAACATGAGTTCGACTCAAACTCGAAGCTCATCCCTACCGGTCACGTGTCCCAGATGATTGACAAGAGGGAGGGTGGAGAGGCGATCTCCCTTCCTGCTCCGTGGGAAGTGACGTCAGGAGCCCAGGCACCTAAGGAGGCAGACTACGAGGGACCCCCTAGCAACAGGCATTTAGAGGTGAGTAAAAAAAAAAAAATTTCTCCAAATTTTTTTTTTAAATTTTTTTTAAGAACATTACTATTTTTTTTTGGGGGGGGGGGGGTGGAACTCCACTTTAAAGCCATCAAATTAAAATTAGAAAACCTATTTGCAAAAGGTTGGTCATATTAAACTCACTGCAATTAGTATGTGTCAGATACTCAAACAATGTGCCAATTAGAACTACAATTGCGTAAAAGATTAAAAGTAGACTAGTTACTGTCAAAAATACATTTGTCCTGGAACATCATTACTGTGCAAATAGGAAAGTATATTTTACACTACTCACCTGTTTTACCTACAGTGCCAAGCAAGAGTCTTAGAAACTCATTGACAAAAAGGGCTTATTTAGACTAGGGTTTTAAAATGTGGTACGTATGTCGTTTAACATATATACAACATATTATTATGCATGATACCATCTAAACCATAGAGCTAAGAAGAAGTGTAAGGATCATGATTTTATATAAACAATGAACATAACTTCAGTTTGGAAGCAAGGACCATCAATACTGCTTAGGAATATACAGCACTGCAGATAAGCTGTGAACCGGGAAGAAAGAGGAACCAGTGAGTTCTGCGACCAGCCAGAAGAGATTTGAAAAAGGCAAGTGAAAAAACGTTCTTCCAGCAGGGATGGGGGAATCTTTAAGGATGATATGCAAGCAAAGGAATTATATTATGTATGAGAACACCCCCCCCCCCCATCACTACAGCCTTAAACTAACACATATAACCCGTGTCAGATGGTGTCTGAACACCTGTTTCTGTGCCTCTGCACTGGCTATACATGAATGCTCCCTATATTTGAGTTTATAGACATACCAGCATGTCTGACAGTTGCCTAGTATTAATGGGTAGCTTTATAGTCAGTCTGTCTTTTTTACAATCATTTTAAGCCTAGAACTATCAAGGTTAGGTTTTTGGACCATTTCCTTTTGATTAGTATTATGTAGTGTTACAAGTTATTAAACCTTTATGGTGGTTTTCAAAAGAACTTAATGACCTTAATGCAGAATGTGATTTAAGTTGCTAGTAAAAAATGTACTGATGTTGGAGTTAGGCTGGCCGTGAATAGATAAATCCCCCCCCCCCCGATCTGATGGTCGATTGTCAAGTTGAAATGTCAGAAATAGGAAATTATGCATATTACCCAGCCATTCTTTCCAACTGTTAACCATGTAGTCTACTAGACAAACCACGAGTAACAACATTGAGTTCCAGTGCTACAAACATCTGGGTACCTCACATGTTCCATTTTAAGCAACCGCTGATTGGATGCTGGTTTTTCAGCATGCCCATTCGACAGAAATTGGCTATTCAGCCGGGTTCCGTCGGACAGGCTGGTGTGCACATGGGCCGAATGTCGACCTTTTCCTGTTGAACTGGCCGATATTCGGCCAGTGTGTACTGGGCTTAAATACCTACAGGCATTAGATGATCCGGAATTTTTGAACAGATCAGGCAAGGATCCAGCATCTATGGTGTAGAGAACAACAACCTCAAATGGGCATTTTGTCGAGACAATGTAGTGGGACAGTTTCCCCTCTGCTTATCTGGTTCAGAGTCCCCCTCCTCCCATCTGGTCTGGAAGACATTGTGAGATCTGTGGGATCATACACATAGGTCTAACCACTCACTATAGCCAGCTTTAGATACATTTTAAGAAAATTATTTGTCAGCTTTTAGTAGACTAATGTTGTTAATACCACATACAATCATATGTGACAGCACCAAATGATTCATTTAGGAAATATATATACATACACACACACACACACATACTGTATATGTATACATATATACCTTTTTACACACACACACACTTCTCAAAGATATATTTTGTAAGCTTCAGGAATCGTAAGCAAAATTCTTTTTTACAAGTTTACAAGCTGTTAAAATGCCTGTATCCAAGTAGAGCAGGGAATTGTTATCTTGTGCTGCAGGCTCCTCTAGGATACAATGGGATTTTAAAGGCTGTAAAGCCATCCAGTCAATGCCAGAGGCCAAAAGTCAAGCACTCCCCACTGACAGGCCCTGGTGTAAATATATCATAGCCTTTGAAAAATAGTGTCCCTAGGATAGAGGACCAGATTTGGCAGGATCCAGCAAGATTTAACAGAGGATCTGTACAATGTGAACTTCTAAGGGCTTTATCTATTGACTGATGAAGAAATTATCATCCTTTCTTTAGATGAACAGCTTTTTAAGCAATTATGAATACAAGCCTTTGTCAAATATGTACACTTAATTAAACCGGTAATGTTTTCTTTACTTATTAGTTCTGCCTTACTTAACAGAACTCTCAAAGAACTTTCATCATTTCATCAAAGTTCTTTATAAGCCATCTCTGTTTCTACAGCAAAAGTGGTTTGGTCACACACATATAGCCAGCGGAAAGTCATATGGAAGTATTTCATAACCTACCACTCTTAATTTAAAGGCCAAGTCTGCCTTTTAGTACGTGTTACATGTTCCACCCATATTTAGGGCATAAGATGTAACATGGTGCTAAGCAGACCCACCCTCAAACTGAGCCCTCACTGACAGCGTGCTGGAGTTCTTCTTCCCAGTAGTAGCTGTCAAATCCGAATTTTGTGCAGCTGTGAGTGGATCCGCCTACACAACCACATCATTCATTCATCCGTGAATCAATGAACTACAATTCCCATCTAATACAGGGGCAGATAGACTTGAAGTTATCAATGGAACACAGGTGCTGTGATTACCACACTTGTAGTCCATTAACACTTACCCCAGTTCTCAAACTGAAAGTCTGTACTGCAGTATTGAAATGTAGCTGGAGGAGTTGCCTACAGAGACTTGTGCATTTCACCCAGAATAAACTTATCACGGTTGCAATGCTTTGCAGGTCAATTTGCAAAAAATAAATAATTAAATGCACTTCTTTTTTTTGCATATTTAGGTGCATTTTTTTCTTATTGCAAAAGGTGGACTTAGCAATTACCTTTGCCCATGGACAATATGTTCCTCTGTCCGATCTGACAAAAAAACACAAAAAAACTTAAAAAGTAGTAGTAAACTCTTCCATAAAAAGAGAGAGAAAAAAAACACTTCTCCCTGCAAGTTGAAGTGTCACTAAAAGCTACATCATAAAAACCTCTCAATAGATGGTGTATTACATGCTGTTCAAACTCACTCAGTCACCAAGATATGTTTTCTGTATTCTGCAAAAACCTGGTTGATCCTTCTACTCTCTCTTTTTGTCCATGTCCTCAATTCTGCTAGGGATTTTTCAGCTGTGGTGGCAACTCTGCACATGCTCAGTTTTCAGTGAGGTTTCTATGCTGAGCATTTCCTCCCGATCACATCTAAGCAGCCCATGTGAATATAGAGTGGTGGCTTCCACCTCCCTTTTTTCTAAGACACAGGCTGGAGGGGCGTGACACAGCCTGTGACTGGCAGAAATCTGCTCACACCATGTTATTGTCAAGAAATAAAGATTTGATTTCATATACATTTGTATGATTTAAAACAGTTTATTGATATTATTTATTTTTACTCTGTATTCAAAAGGCATTTTTTTTAACTGACCAGTAGCAGAGGACTAGAAGCTCCTCCTGCTTATGTTTCCCTGCAGACAAGCTGGGAAAGAGCTAGATCATGTGACTGCTGTATATCGATTAGGAAAAAAAGTACTTAGATGTTTTATTTTTTAAATAAAATAATTACACAGTGCCATCATCCACATACAGAAATTGAAGTGACAAGGTAAATTAAACAGTGTGTGTTTAGTATCACTTTAAGGACATAAGGTGCTAGTATGCAAAGCACTGCATACTAGCACATTACGAAAGACCTACATAAATTCACCTGTTATAAAAAAAATATATAAATGCAATCTTTTTGCAAGTAAAAATAAAATGTGCATTTATTATTTTTTTTACACTGGAGCCTTTAAAGCATTGCACCCGCAATCAACAGATCACGGATGCAATGCCAAGTAGGGATGAGCCGAACACCCCCCCGATTCTCACCAGAACATACTGAACAGGCAGAAAATTTGGCAGAACACACAAACACCGTTAAAGTCTATGGGACACGAACATGAATAATTAAAAGTGCTCACTTTAAAGGCTTATATGCAAGTTATTATCATAAAAAGTGTTTGGGGACCTGGGTCCTGCCCCAGGGGACATGTATAAATGCAAAAAAATTTTGAAAGAAGGGCCGTTTTTTCAGGAGCAGTGATTTTTTTAATGCTTAAAGTGAAACAATAAAATGAAATATTCCTTTAAATAGCGTGCCTGGGGGTGTCTATAGTATGCCTGTAAAGTGGCGCATTTCCATTACCAGACCAGAAGGGCCTGGTAATGGACTGGGGGCGGATCCCATGCTCTTTTTTTCAATGAGTTTTATTTATATTGCCGAGACCCGACAATTCATTACAGCCGCAATCAGTTTTTAATTACAATCTTTCCTTTAGAAATGTCATTTTGCTGTGGTACTGTTCTAAACATGGGAAAAATGTGCCACTTTACAGGCATACTATAGACACCCCCCAGGCATGATATTTAAAGGAATATTTAATTTTTATTGTTTCACTTTAAGCATTAAAAAAAATCACTGCTCCCGAAAAAAACAGCCATTTTTAAAAAAAAAATTAGCATTGATGCATGTCCCCTGGGGCAGGACCCAGGTCCCCAAACACTTTTTATGACAATAACTTGTATATATATGTTGTTGTAAAGCGCTGCGTAAACTGTCGGCGCTATATAAATCCTGTATAATAATAATAATAAAAATATAAGCCTTTAAAATTAGCACTTTTGATTTTTCATGTTAGTGTCCCATAGACTTTAACGGTGTTCCAGCGGCTTTCGAATTTGCCCCGAACACCGCATATTGTTCGTAGAACATCCGAACAACCAAAGTTCGGCCCGAACTTATGCTCGGGGCGAACCGTTCGCCCATCCCTAATGCCAAGATCCTGCAGACTCTCAGTACACTGTCTGTCCATAACATCGATACGGGCAGGTAGTTACTGAATTGCAGGAAGAAACAATGAACTAGGAGGATGCTCACCAGGGCCCTCACAGTTCATTGAGAGCTACAAACAGTCGTCCGCTGTGTACTTGTAGTTAATTTATTTACAGAACACTGCGACTAAATGATGTGGCCACGCTGTTTTTAAATTGTGACAGTGGGTGCCGGGTGAGGATCCTTCGCCCACTGCCACAGGGAGAGGGGGATCGGAGGGAGAGGAGGCAGGAGCTCGAACATGTTATATCCTATATACATGTATCAAGGGTAAACCTAGCCTTTAAAATGAAGCCTTCCAGCCTCACTCTGTCACCATTGACAGGGCTTCCATCTTCACCCAGTCTTCTTCCCAGGTTCACAAGCTCTGGCCATTTGATTGGCCGAGCCGTGATGATGTCATTCCCATGCATGCACATGGAAGACACAGCTGCGGTATGGAGCGCTGAAGTGATGGCATTAGTATGTCATTGGCTGCAGAAATAGTGACTATCGCCTAAATGATGCAGGTTTAGGAGATATTCCTTGTGCCAACAGGTAAGCTTTATTATAAGCTTACCTGTAGGTAAAAAAGTGTCCAAGCAATGTTTACTACCGCTTTAACAGATTAAAAAAAAAAAAATGATAAAAACTTATCATGGATCGGCCTCATACATACGGTCAAGATGACCATTCTTCCAAAGATCCTATACTATTTCAGGACTCTAGCAGTCTGGGTCCCAGTGTTCTATCTACGCTCGCTTCAGAACAGATTCATGTCCTTCATTTAGGCCAACAAACGCCCCAGGGTCACCCACTCTACTCTGTGTACCCATAAATTACGAGGTGGACTAGGCGTTCCAAACATCGCAAAGTACAATCTAGCAGCGCAAATTGCTCCGCTCGCCATGTTCCAGCCTACAACGGACATCCCTCTTTGGGTCCTTCGGGAAATTCCTTATTCTGCACCAGTTTTACCAGTTTCTGCGCTACTATGGCTTCCACCTAAAATGCGCCCCCCTTCTGTCAGTCCCTTAATGGCACATACCCTAAAACTTTGGGAGTCACTACAGTATTCAGGCGGGCTCATGTCGCCGTTCCTCCCCCTTCTTCCCCTCTTGCACAACCCTATGTTCCCTCCAGGACTTGAGCAACCCCATGCTTTCTCGTGGTGGCCCGCGCACGGATTCTTGCAGGTTCGCCACCTCCTTGGATTGTGCACCTTTCCTTCGTGGTTCTTGGTCCAGGAATCTCATGAAGCCCCCTCAGTGGAATTTTTCTGCTACATTCAATTGCGACACTGGATAACGTCTCTTAGGCGCCACGACACCTTCTTGTATCAGAAAACAGCCTTCGAGCAGATGTTACATTTCTCCCTCAATTCCACTGGTGCTCTGATCTCGCCTTCCTACGTGCCCAAATAGGAACGGGACCTATTGACCTAGATGATTGGACAAGGCGTGGTCCAGCATAGCCAAGTGCTCCTATATTATGGCTATTCTGGAGACACCCTACAAGGTCCTCTTCTGCTGGTACTGGGTCCCAGCTCATACTGCCAAGTCAAACCCAGCATACAGTGACAGATGTTTCCGGGGTTGCGGCCAACGAGAAGACTAAATCCATATTTAGTGGTCCTGCCCCCACCTGGTGGGATTCTGGTCTCGGGTCTTCAGACTCTTATATACTCTTTCATATATACCTATCCACAAGGATGCCGAATTAGCACTGCGTCATTGTCCAGTCCCGGGCCTGTTTTTCTACCAACAGAAATTGGGCACCTATCTATTCATTGCTGCCAAGTGCTTGATTGCAAGGGCTTGGAAAAAACCTGCTGTCTCATTTGCAGAAGTGAAGAGCATCCTGACTACCCTCATGATCAATATGAAGATGACCAGTATCCTTCACAACTCCCACACTAAATTTCTTAAGGTGTGGTCCCCGTGGTGGTCCTCGTGGTGGTCCTATGCTCTTCCAACCCTGCATTCGACCAGCTTGGGCCTTCCCACCTGATGTCATCCATTCCCCAGCATGGGGGAACTCACTCTCTTGCCTCTTTCCTCTCTACATCCTTATTTCAACGTCTCCCCTCCCCTTTTCCCTTTTATTTTCCTTTTTGTTTTCCTCCTTCATTTTTTATTCTTTTTTAATTTTTTAGTCCACACCCCGTACAAACCTTGATCAGAAGGACTTTGTAGTTTGATACACCTATGAGCACGTTCTGTTTGTAGCTCCATATGGCTCTTAATTTTGCTTACTGTTTGTATCCCCTGTGTGGGATTTCTTTGGATGTACCTGCCTATTTGCCTTAATAAAAAACAAAACAAAAACATCGTTCCAGAAAAAAAAAACAAAAAAAAAACTGATAAACTAAAAAATATGCAGCCAACTAATTTTCCAAGAGGACTACAATAGCAAAAACCCAACTGAAGTCACAGGTAGACTAACAACCTCTATTTTCCTAGTTTTTTCTTTACTTCCATCTGACAGCAGCTGTGCAGGGTCTCTATATATGACTGTGCTGTTTAACCGACAGCAATTAAAAGACACAGTGCTGTCAGAAATTCAAGGTAGTTAGTTCTCAACTTCGCTGCAATGCAATTCTATGGGAGGGCACTTGTACAAGTGTGTGGCTATATAGCATAGAGCACAAGTGTGAGGGCATGACGCAGCATTTTCAATCGGGGGAAAATGCTACTTTAACGCGTTTCTCAGCAAAAAACTGTTTCAAATCTTGGCATACAGAGGTACAGATCTATAAAGAGATCAAATAGTGCGAGCTCTTAATTGGGTGTGGTAAACATGCTTCCAATTAAATAACTGCGCAAAGTGATGTTCAGTGAAGTCATTGTGATATCTGTTTAGACACAATTTACCAACACATGGTCTACTACAAGTGAGGGATTCCAGTTAACATTTGTTCAATGAATCTTTCTATTATACTTCTATTTATAGCAACAGCCATGATCACTGTTAAATGCGTCAACTTCTGGATCCCCAGCTCTTTTTCAGCTTAAAATTCCATGCATGTCCTACTGGCCAATAGACACCAGCTGGCAAAGTATTCTGGGACTTGACAATAGCAGCTGGACACTCTGGGGTTGCCTGACAAGTTAACTGTACATAATAAAACCACTACACTAAGAGGAACAAAGAAGTATGCAGGAAATAAAGACATAAGAACTAGAAATGTATGCAATGTGCCGCAGTAGGCTAGATATGAAAGAGGGTCCAAAAGGGGGTTTACAATTGATTTAAAGCAAAGTTCCACCCAAAAGTGGAACTTCTGCTTTAAGCATTCCTGACCCCCACATTTAAGCACATTTTCCTCTTTAAGCACTCCTGATGCCACATTTAGCATGTAATTTTTTTTTGGGGGGGGGGGGGCGGAAATCTAGTTTTGAGAGGTACCTAGATACCATTTCTGCTCATGATGCCGCCGAGCAGAAGTTCTCCTCTCCCTCTCTGCAATCTTCTGGGACACGTCACAGGTCCCAGAAGATTGCCCAGCCATTCAGAACATGCAGCGCGACTCCCGCAAGCTGTCACAGCTGGGTGCCTACACTTGCAATGCCGGCGCCATGGAGAGGAGAAGGAGAGAAGCTAGGCTTCGGGTGGCCACATCGCTGGACCGTGGGACAGGTGAGTGTCTGTTTATTAAAAGTCAGCAGCTACAAAAATGGGTGGAACGCCACTTTAAGAATCTATTGATAGGAATGTCAAAACATATTTGGGCAGGTTTGCTAAAAGAGTTGAGAGCCTTTACTCAAACAACTATGTGAATATTCACTTTAACCACTTCCTGACCGGCTCCCCAACATATACGGCAGCAGGTTGCCTCTCCTGCGCAAATCGCCATATGTTTACGGTGCTTCCTTTAAGAGCCATAGCAGGCGATCGTGGGCACGAGAGCCAGAACAGGGATTTGTGTCTGCAAACACACAAATCCCTGTTCTGACAGGGGAGGAGAGACAGATCGTGTGTTCCTAAGTAGGAGCAGCAATCTGGCTCCTCCTCTAGTCAGTCACATCCCCTCACAATTAGAAACACACCTAGGGAACACCTTTAACCCCTTGATGGCCCCTAAAATAAGGATAAATTATGATTGGCTACTATAGGCACTCTACACATCATTACTGCCTTAAGTAAATATGCGCTACGTACCAAGTGCAGAGTTGAGAGGTGCGCTAAGTACCGATTGCAGGGTTGAGAGGTGCGCTACGTATCGAGTGCGGGGTTGAGAGGTGCGCTACGTACCGAGTGCAGGTTTGAGAGGTGTACTACGTACCGAGTGCAGGGTTGAGAGCTGCGCTACGTACCAAGTGCAGGGTTAAGAGGCGTTCTACATACCAAGTGCAGGGTTGAGATGCGCGCTTGGTACCGAGTGCAGGGTTGAGAAGTGCGCTATGTACCAAGTGCAGGGTTGAGAAGTGCGCTATGTACCGAGTGCAGGGTTGAGAAGTGTGCTACGTAACGAGTGCAGGGTTGAGAAGTGCGCTACGTAAGGAGTGCAGGGTTGAGAAGTGTGCTATGTACCAAGTGCAGGGTTGAGAAGTGCGCTACGTACCAAGTTCAGGGTTGAGAAGTGCGCTACGTACCGAGTGCAGGGTTGAGAGGTGCACTGTGTAGAGTGCAAGCTCCCCCAGACCTTCTGATTCTTCTCTTCACAAGACCACTTGCAATGATCCTGGGTAGGCAGACTCCATGGCACAGCTGGACTGGCTTCACCGATGTGGCTATTGGCTGTGGCACACTTGTATCTCTAACGCCAGCTGGTTTACTTACACCCATGTTGCCAGGAGAAACAGCATGCAACTTCAAAAGTGAAGACAGTCAACGGCTCTCACAGCACTAAGAGTTTGTCTGCCTTCCTCTCTAGCTGGGGTTACTGTTGCCCTGGCAGACTCAAAAATTGGTGGTTCCTCTGAACTGGCAACCAGCGGGGCTTGCACACTTGGAGACTTCCAGGCTCCTTTTTCTCAGCAACTTCCTTTTTTTATATGCCCCACTCTTGCAGTTACTTCACTGTACAGTCCACATAACTTTTGCTCAGTTTAAACAATGGATTGCTGTCTCCAATTTCTCTGGCATGTGCAACACCAAATGCACCTTCACAGCTCTGTAGAGCATGAAAAGTTTCTGGCATGTGCTTATGGTTTTGGGGTGAGGATCACCTGTTGCTTGCATCCAAGTCGTGCCCCCGACCTCCCCATCCGAGCCGAGTAGAGCCACCCTAGCCGAGCCGGCCGACTCACCTCCTTGCCCGAGCTGAGCGGACCCGCCCCTTGCCCGAGCCAAGCTGGAACACTCGCCCTCAGCTTATTTCTACTGGCCTAATATGAGCAGGTGAGTGGAAAGTTTGAGGGCTGCATTACATGACTTTTGAAGTTGTATTCTGTCGTACGGAAATTTTTGTAAGTTGACTAACCTCTTTTCAATATGAAGACTACCATGAGAAAAAAAAAACGACTATGATTTGCCTGATATTCTAATCGTGTGTATGAGGCCTAAGGTTTTAATAGCAAATCTTCTAAATCTTGAGCCAGCTAAGCTGGGGATAGAGGTCTACCTAAGGACACTAATCTAAACTGAGTTTGTTCAGTATATGCAGGCCTATTGCCACAAGATGGGGCTTTGCTTAGTGTCCAACCTCCTAGTAGCACCAACTTTTACATGGTGTTGAAGTCCATTTCCCCAAATGAATGCTGGGAGAAATGCAGATACCAAACAAATACAAGTACAGGAACATGATACACAAACCTTCTGCAGCATGGAACGCTTTTGAAAAATAAGGTTCATAATAAGTCACACAATGCTAACTATAATTTCGGAGTTGATCCAACAGTGATTAACATTTGACAGGTATCAGATTTCCTTGCCTTGGTCACAACCCAATGCCAGGGGATACAGGTTTCTTGCTGCAATGTACTTTAAACATGAAACTTTTTCCAATTTATTTTTGGATTCACTCTGTTCGTTATGTAAATATAATTCCCTGGTTCCTGGAAAATGAACAAAACATTGTCCAAAATGTTTTGTTGGATAAATTCCCAGAATATAAATAAAAAGATGGCAATCGAAAGTTTATTTTAAGAATACATGTGGTAAGCTGCCTTTCATAACTTAATGGGAAAGGCAACAACAACAACAACACACTAAAAATGATAGGTTTATTTAAAGTTATTTGCATTGTGGTAGTTGGGGTTGTCCATTTGGCAGTGTATATGCCTAAAACAACGCTATCAAGTTTTTCTGCTGACTCTTGGGACATTGGGGTTGATTTACTAAAACTGGAGAGTGTGAAATCTGGTGCAGCTCTTCATAGTAACCAATCAGCTTCTAACTTCAGTTTGTTCAATTAAGCTTTGGCGAAAAACCTGGAAGCTGATTGGTTTCTTTGCAGAGCTGCACCAGATTTTTCACTCTCCAGTTTTGGTAAATCAACCCCATTGTGATGAAATAAAATTTGGGAACCCAGAAATATACATGTTTGGCTGGTACAAAGAAAAAGTGTTAACCTGGTCCACTACACAACATATTCTGAATGCCTTATGCCGTGTACACACGGGCGGATTTTTTGGCATCAAAGGTCTGACGGTCTTTCCGACAGGCTTTTGACGGACTTCCGACTGACTTTTGAATGAACGGACTTGCCTACACACAATCACACCAAAGTCCGACAGATTCATACGTGATAACCGGACTAAAATAAGGAAGTTGATAGCCAGTAGCCAATGGCTGCCCTAGCGTCGGTTTTCGTCCGTCGGACTAGCATACAGACAAACTGATTTTTCGACCTGACTTGAGTCCGACAGAAAGATTTGAAACATGTTCCAAATCTAAAGTCTGTCTGATTTTCGACCGAAAAAGTCTGCTGCAGGTCTGATGAAGCCCACAAAGGGTCAAATTGTCCGACAGATTCGTTCCGTCGGACAAGTTTAGTCGAAAAGTCCGGCCGTGTGTACAAGGCATTACGCGTGTGCTTTATTCAAACGTATTCATCAAGTCCTTTTGCTCAGTAAAATGCAAATGCCAGAGATGTTTTATTTATAAAAGGATATAATATAATGATATACTCAACAGTGCTGAGATACAGGACTCAAGACCATTAGGCGCCGCTGGACTGGGAGTGTCCAAGGAGCGCTCCCTGCAAGACTCGCTATGTCAGTGTACCAAGCCCTCCTGGACTAATTCGGCTAACATTATTATCAGCGTTACCCCCCTTCCAGATTATTCACAAAAGGTGTGGCAGAAGTTGAAACAGAGGGAAAGCGTCAAATAAGGGAGAACTGGTCCCTAAGGCATTACCAGTGCATCTACCCCTATTGCCAATGGGACCCTTGTCCCGGACACAACCTGACCCAACTTGTTGTAGAACTTGGAATCTAGTATATTCACCTGCAGGAGTTCCCCCTGCCACTATTCTATACCTGGAACGTGGTTCACTTTCCTGAGCCACATTACTCTTGGTGCCGCCCTGGTGGTTGATATATATGCCCCTGCAGAGACTTTTCTGGATAGAACCTACATCTGGTTTGTACCATAATCTAGAGCAAGGCATACTGGCCAAAAGCTTCAAGATATTTATGGGCAGTATTCTCTCCCATGGAGACCAAGTCCATTGAACTGTAGCCACCCTCAAACCAAATGGAGAAACTTGCATCAATGGTTATTATCTTCCAATACCTGAAAATAAGAATTCAACCTTTCTAGATTCTGAACCATCAACCACCAATCTTTAGCTGTGCAACACCCCAGGAACAGAGCCCTCCAGCAATCCAATTCCTGGATTTTCAAGTTCCAGACATAGAAAAGGATCCTCTCCAAGCCCTGGAGTAGGACTGTAAATAAGGAATGTGCTTCCACCTAGATACAGCTGCAAAATGTATCAAAGGAAAATCTGAACCAACTGCTTCCCGAGCAAAGGTTATTGAGGTATACTGAGATTAACACCCCCTGCGTCTTTAGCAAGTCCAGCACCTGAGCTAGGAGCTTTGTGAACCTCAGAAGGATGGTCACAAAAAAAAAAAACAGACTACTTTCCACTGCAATTACAGAAATCTTTGATGAGGCTGGAAACAACCCGGCACATGAAGCTGTGTGTTTCCTGATGATTATGGGTCCTGCAATCTACCTCTTGCAGAGAGGTCATCACTGAACAGACCAAGCCTATCTAAAACATAAGGATGCCCAGCGGATTGAGATCTAAAGCTAGACCTCATGTCCCTATTCAGTTTTAAAGCTGCTACCATTTAATTGTTTTATAATGAGCCCATAACTTTTTCTCCAAGACCCAACACAAGGCAAAGACTGACCCGACTAAGGAAAGAGCAAACCACCTCAGGAGACTTCTCTAAAATCTTATGGCCTGAGATACTCTCAAACATAGCAACCTCAGATGCCTCCCTCACTTAGGAGGGAAACCTGGGCAGTCTCCCATCCAAGTACTAGCCAGGCTTGATCCGAGATCAGGCGCCACAGTGGCTCAGATCACCCCGATGCCATTGGTCCAACATGAGACGTGAACATTGCCAGACCACTGAACCTGAGGGCGTGGACGTGCCTCACCCCTCTAAGTCATTTAGCTAACATACATAATAAAGTGACTGTATTAGACAAACTAATATGCAGTTCCACAAGGATGCAGGCCTAGACAATGTTGGTCTACCACTATACAACCCTGTAAGTATGCAGGTACCCAGGTATGCAAACATGCAGGTATACAAGTATTCTTGCCATTCATGCATCTATGTCTGCAGCTCAAGGCAATAAGCACATATGTATGTATCCCAAGGCAAATAAGCACATATGTACAGTATATATCTCTAGACAAATAAACACATATGTATATAGTCCTAGGCAAAAAACAAACAAACAGATATGTATGTAGCCCTAGGCAAATAAGCACATACAGTATCTCACAAAAATAAGTACACCCCTCACATTTTTGTAAATATTTTATTATATCTTTTCACGTGACAACACTGAAGAAATGACACTTTGCTACAATGTAAAGTAGTGAGTGTACAGCTTGTATAACAGTGTAAATTTGCTGTCCCCTCAAAATAACTCAACACACAGTTATACACAGTCTAAACTGATGGCAACAAAAGTGAGTACACCCCTAAGTGAAAATGTCCAAATTGGGCCCAAAGTGTCAATATTTTGTGTGGCCACCATTATTTTCCAGCACTGCCTTAACCCTCTTGGGCATGGAGTTCACCAGAGCTTCACAGGTTGCCACTGGAGTCCTCTTCCACTCCTCCATGACGACATCACAGAGCTGATGGATGTTAGAGACCTTGCGCTCCTTCACCTTCTGTTTGAAGATGCCCCACAGATGCTCAATAGGGTTTAGGTCTAGAGACATGCTTGGCCAATCCATTACCTTTACTGTCAGCTTCTTTAGCAAGGCAGTGGTCATCGGAGGTGTGTTTGGGGTTGTTATGTTGGAATACCGGTGAACTCTTCATGGATAGTTTGTTTCCCCTTCCTGGTCCATTACTGCAATCCAGTGTGCATTGCTGTTGCCCCCTCAGCTCCCGTGGTGGACACTTCCTGGATGGCGCCTTTGGTGATGGCACCTGGCGCCCATGGGGGTAGCGGATTTTGTGAGTAATTCCAACAAAATTTCGCCCTTTGCCCTCATTTTGGCTATATTCTTATTTTATGAATACAGTGGTACTTATACATATTTATACGTTACTTATAGATGGATGGTTGTCGCTTTCTCCTGATGAGTGATGGTTCACGAAACGCGTCGAGCATACTGTGCGACTAAGCACATATGTACACAGTTTAATGCAACTAAGCACATATGTATACAGTTCAAACTAAGCATATACGTATGCAGTACAAATGAAAACATGCCAGCATGTGTTTAAGCGATATGCATTTATGGAGGCATGCGTTTATGGAAGCATGTAGGTATGTGCTTAAGCAAATATGCGTTTAGGTAAAACACGAAAGCGTGTGTCCATGCAAACACGCCCTTACGCAATACTATGCACCATGTATTAATGCAAACATGCATTCATTCAAAATACATATATTTATGCAACATGCATACACACTTATGCCCACAAGTCTATACAAACATATGATTATAAAAACCTGCATCTACGTAACATGCGTCCACGCAAACGTGCCGTCACGGCCAGCCTTGGGGGGCTGCATGCTGGGCGGATGGGCTGTGCAAACATGTGCCTATGCAGGCTTGTGTTCTATGCAAGTAAGCATGTATACTATGCTGTACCTGCTCAACTGCACCTGGGCCCATACTAGTTATAGTCAGGATTAGCCAAGTACATAGGCATTCCAACGCAGCTTCTATGCTGCTTCAACAGCCTAAGGCCTCTTCCACACCTGTGCGACCCGTCCTGTGACTTGGGACTGCAAGGTCGTCTGACAAGTCACATCCCCACAATTTCCAATGAGTACCCTTCACAGCCATGTGTCTTTAAGTCGCAGCGACCTCAAAGCAGCCCCTGCACCACTTCGGTCTGACCTTGGCACAACTTGGGGTTCATAGACCTCAGGATTACACAAGCACTGCTTCACGTCGCTGCAAAAATCGCATCAAAGTTGCAACCAAAATGCGCGACTTTCAAGTCGCCCACGTGTGAAAAGGAAGCCCAAAACTAAGCACCTGCAGACCCAATGCATGCTATTCTGGAGACACAACTCCTTCAAGTGCACCGATGCGCATGTTCTTCCTAACATGTGCTTACGCCACATGTATGTATGTATGCATGCAACATCTATGCAAAACATGTGTTTATTCAAGCATACATTTAAGCAACAAGCTTGCAAGCATGTACAAGTATACTATGCTGCACCTGCCCAACTGCACTTGGCCCCATACTAGTTTTTACTAGTTTAGCACATATGCATGCCATGCAGCCTTTTCCTGCTTCAGCCTAAATGTAAGCTCCTGCAGACCAAATGCACATTATTCTGAAGTTGCAAGTATGCACCTGTTCAACTGCACCAGGCCCCATACTATTTTTGTGCCAAATGCACAGTATTCTAGAGACCCAACACTTTAAAGTGCACTGCTAGGGGTGTATCGACTTACAGTTGCGCAGGCCCCTCAGATTTAAGGGGTTGTAAACCCTCCTGTTTTTGCCCTCGGTGGGGACGCGCTGTCCCTCTCTCCACGGGGTCCCGGCTCTTAATTGGATAGTTTGATAGCAGCTCATTGGCTCCCGCTGCTGTCAATCAAATCCAATGACGCGGGTGCCGGGACAGAGTCCGGAATTCCTGTCTATGGACACAAATGCTGGACTCAGGAGCGCGCCTGCAAGGTAACCCCCCCCCCAGAGAGCGCTTCTCCTAGGGGGTTATCTGATGCGGGGAGAGCCGCGAGAGCCGCCAGGGGACCCCAGAAATGGATGATCAGGGCCGCTCTGTGCAAAACAAGCTGCGCAGTGGAGGCAAGTATGATATGTTTGTCATTTGAAAAAAATAAAAAACGAGCCTTTACAATCACTTTAAGCAGTAAGTATCCAGTATATAATCATGACTTGTCTGGCCACACAGTTCTCCCATAGTAAGTGCTCACACTTCACTAGTATCCATTGGCTGGTGTTATGTCTCAAGAGGCCCTGCTGAAGCCGTCGACCTCATGGCAACATGGTTACTCTTCCACTTCCTGCCCATATGAAAATAAGCCATACTGAGCGAGCCTACGTCCTCTAGTGGCTGGAGGAGAAACAGCAGCCCACATGACTAAGAAGTACACATCATGATTAAACAGCACACTTTTTTCTCACGAAGAGCTTGATGAAGGAGCGCGGCTACCAGAATATCATAGCCCGTACGCTCAGGAAACGCGTCGCCTACCAGTGACGTCAGGGCTGTGCGCCTGCTGTCCACGTGCGCTCCAGGCCTCGTTTGGAGATATATCACTACCGCGGCCGGCTTCAGCGGTAACCGATGAGCCATACGGACACCATCAGGCACCTCTGTAACCTATCTGATGTACAACCCCATGATGGATCCCCCTTCTGGCTTTTCAGATGCTCTTTGTAATACTTCCGAAATGTGAGTTGTTTGCACATTGTTTTTCTAATAATAAACGACTTCCCTACTACACCCAGAGGCGCCTTCCCTCTTGTTTTTTTTATTTATTATCAATCAACTGTGTTTGCTCTTTTTAAAATCATGACAACAGAAAAAACCCAAATGACACTCAGCCATGAGGTAGAAAAGAACAGTCAAAAGACCTGCGTAACAAGGTAATGAAACTTCACAAAGATGGAAAAGGATATAACAAGATATCCAAAGCCTTGAATATGCCAGTCAGTACTGTTTAATCACTTATTAAGAAGTGGAAAACTAGAGTCTCTTTTGATACCAAGCCAAGGTCAGGTAGACCAAGAAAGATTGCAGCCACAACTGGCAGAAGAATTGCTCAGGATACAAAGAAAAACCCACAGGTAACGGCAGGAGAAATACAGGCTGCTCTCCAAAAAGACGGTGGTTGTTTTTAAGGAGCACAATTCAACGATTAGGGTTGCCACCTCATCCCTTTAAATTCGAACAAATTAATTACACAGGTTCTGTGGCTGATTAAGATGGAAGATAAACTCAGTGTTTACAATTTGCCTCATAACCTGTGTAATTAATATGTGTTCGAGTTTAAAGGGATGAGGTGGCAACTCTATCAACAATACTTGAACAAAAAAGAGCTGCATGGTTGAGCTGCCAGAAGGAAGCCTTTACTGCGCCAATGCCACAAAAAAGCCAATGAGGCATGTCAAGATGTTGTTGGGCAAATTGTAACCAGGCTTTTTTGTGGAACTTGTATAGTAAAGGCTTCTTTCTATCAACTCGACCATGCAGCTCTTTTTTGTTCAAGTATCATCGTATTGTGCTCCCTAAAAACAACCACACCATTTTTACCACAGCAGCCTGTATTATTCCTGAGGTTACCTGTGGGTTTTTCTTTGTATCCCAAACAGTTCCTATGGCAATTGTGGCTGAAATCTTTCTTGATCTACCTGACCTTGGCATCAAGCGATCCCCAAATGTTTCACTTCTTGAGTGATTGAACAATACTGACTAGCATATTCAAGGCTTTGGATATCTTTTTATATCCTTTTCCATCTTTGTAAAGTTTCATTATCTTGTTACGTAGATCTTTTGACTGTTCTTTTCTACCTCCTCATGGCTCAGTGTCTAGCCCGCTTAGTGCATCCATGTGAGAGCTAACAAACTCATTGGACTATTTATACACAGACACTGTGATTTAAAAAGCCACAAATGTGGCAAATTAACCTTTAATTGCCCGTTTGTGCCACCTTCTGTGTCTGTACCAAGGCCAAACATTCCAGGGTATGTAAACTTTTGATCAGGGTAATTTGGGTAGTTTCTGTTATCATTATGATTTAAAAAGCGTAAACACAGTTGATTGATAATAAATGGCTTCAGCCAAACACTAACTATGAGGAGTGAAACAAATGTTTTTGTGTTATCATTCATATTCTCTGAAAAACGGCCAAGAAATTAAATTCTGCCAGGGTATATAAACTTATGAGCACAACTGTAGCTCACTGTGGTCACGTTGTCCGAAAGGACTTGGACATGTCTTTCCTTTAAAGATGGACCAAAAGCTACAAGGGCCTTTGAAACTGCCATCAGCTCTCTTGCATTGGAAGAGAGGCAGCCTTGCTGGTGATCCCAGAGACCCTGGGCTAGTTGCTTGCCTGAGTGAGCTCCCCAACCACGAGCGCTGGCGTCTGTCGTGATAATCACAGGATTAGGCTGAGACCAAAGCCGACCTGCCGATAGATTTGTGGTGTCCAACCACCAGCAGACTGACCTCTTTACCATCTGAGGGATCCTTACCTGATTGAAGAGAGACTCCTTTTTGCCATCCCAAAACAGAGCCTAAAGTTCTGTAGTGTTCTTGTATGGAACTGTGCCCATTAAACACCCAGAATCGCTGCAGTCATAAGCCAGAGGATTTGCATTACATTCAGTGTTGAGGAGTCCGGGCTTGCACAGAGGTCGGTAACTTCTGATATCAAAGCCCGTACTTTTTACTTCGCCAAAAAAATCCTGGACACTCTAGTCTATCCGGTGCCCCAAAAACACGAGTGGGAATAAGATGAGACTTCTCCAGATTGACCAGCCATCCCAAATGCTGGAGGTGATCTATAGTTCTGCTCAGATTCTGCTCCACCTGCCTTGGAGAATCTGCAAAAAGCAGCAGATCGTCCAGGTAGGGGATTATCTGGATCCCTTCTGAGCTTAGATTCTGAAGAGCTTCTACCAGCACTTTCGTGAAGATATGAAGAGCAGACGCTAGGCCAAATGGCAGGGCATTGAACTGGAAATATAACATCTTGAACCCGTTCTGCACTGTGAACCTGAGATATCTTCTGGACTCCCATCGAATGGGAACGTGAAGATAGGCGTCCCTGAGGTCTAATGACACCATGAAGACCCCTGGGGACAGCAGCTCTCTTTTTGTATATATATGGATTCCATTTTGAAAAGCTTGTACTTGACAAACGTATTCACCTGTTTGAGGTTTAGAATGAATCTGAATTCCCAGACTGTTTTTGTACTAGAAAAGGTGTGAGAATAACATCCATCCCCTCTTTGGCTAGGGGGAATGGAGCTGATCACCTTCTCTTCTAACATCTTCTGTAGTAGTGAGAACATTGCAGTAGCTTTCTCCTTGTCTCTTGGTAGAAACGTAGGATGAAAGCTCTGGAGCAGACAATCTAATAACTATCCTGTACCCGAACTGAATAAGGTCTAGAATAAAGCTGTTGGAAGATACAGTCTGCCACTGCGGGAGGAATGCACCCAGTCTTCCTCCCACTTGGCTGGCTGAGTCACTGTGAAGTGTCTTTAGACTGGGGGGTTTAAACAGGAAGCCACTCTTGCCTTTCTCCCCTCTACACTGCCAGCGATGCTGCTCCTGTTTAAATGGGAAATTTTTGCATTGCTGACAGCGGTAGCTTCGACCTCCACCAGACCCCTGGGGAGGATGAAAATTTCTCTTCTGCTGCTTCTTGGTAAAAGGAAAGCCTTTTTTCTTGCCCACTGACCTCTCCAACACTGACACCAGCCCCTTGCCAAAGAGCAATTCCCTAGAGAAGGGAAGGGCACCGAGTTTACTCTTAAGCCTCGTACACACGATCCGATTGTTGGCCAACAGAGCGTCAGACTTTTGTCCAAAGGGGCGTGTGCCAGGAACTTGTCTTGCATACAAACGGTACACAATTGGCCAACAAACACGAATGTAGTGACATACTACGAGCTGATAAAGAGGAAGTTCAATTGTCATGCGCTACCCTTTCGGCTCCTTCTGCGAATTTCCTGTTAGAAGTTTGGTGAGTGTTGATTTGCGCTTTTCAGTTCATTTCTGAACGGCTGTTCGTCAACCAGCCATGTTTCAGAATCGGAGGAGAGAACATGCTATTATTGGCCTTGGAGTTATTGCTTTGACCCAAGTCCAGTCCAGGAACAGGAGGAGGAGTTCTTGGACCAAAAATTAGTTGCTTAATCGTGACCAATTATGTCATATGCCTTTGCTGCGGGAGCTTCCGGAGAATAATCCAGATGATTTTCGGAATTATCTCCGGATGATGGACCCCTGCTTTCACCAACTCTTGGCATTGGTGACCCCTTATATTAAGAAACAGGACACATGTATGAGGCTTTCCATCACTCCAGAGCAAAGGTTCAAAGCCAGCTTGCCTTACTTGGCGACGGGGACCATTGGGATCTCCCCCCAGGCTCTGGGATTCATTATTCCAGACACCTGCTCAGCCATTATTGAAGTACTGCAGAAGGACTATATTCGGGTAAGTTTTTCCCTTTAAGATCACATTCTATGTATTAATGTTTACTAATGTATTGTCTTAATTTGTTGATTACATAATTTGCAATATTGTAATATGCTGTGAATGTTCTCTTTGTCCTCATGCATGCTGTAAGCTTGTTCTGCTCTTTTGTTGGCCTACATGCATATTTTGCATAACTAACCTCCCTAGCATGCTATCCTGGGTCCATACACACCTAGCCTAGTAACTTCATAGTGTTTTTTTTTGTCATCTAAATTTTGGGGCTTACCCTAAACAATCCCTAAAATGTGTACAAATGTTATTGTTGTCCTCAAATTCAGGCAGAATGCAAGAGACCATTTTTTGAGGCACAACCCCCCCCCCCCCCCAAAAAAAATGCAAAGTCAACAGATACAAATACACTGCTGACTTTGCCAAACCCATACACACTATCCCTCTTTTGTGTTTAAATTTCCGTATAAATTCACCCAACCGACAGTTTTTGTCTCCTATTATATTGATAGGCATTTTCAGAATGTCAAAATGTGCTGCAATTTGGACAGTGTGGATCCATATTTTTAGATGATGACACTTCTTACCTGTCCACTGGGCTGCCAATAGTATAAGTAAGGATTATTTATGCAGATTATTTATGCACACAGCTCTCATGGAAGTGGAGAGGGTTACCTGTCCAAAACATCTACCCATTTCCCCTCCCATTTTTGCTAATGGGCCACCAGAGGGGGAGATTAATCAGATAAGTTGACCTTACTCTTTTGTCTTTAAATACTCATTTAAGTTTTCTCCTTATGTTGGCTAAGCATCTTTGTGTCAAATCTGCTTGCAATGTTATGTGCAGAAGTAGTAATTTTTTGTTTCTTTTTTTTAATCCACAGTTTCCTTCCAACCCACAGCAAAGGCAGCACATTGTAGCCCAGTTCCACCATCAGTGGGATTTTCCCAACTGTGGTGGTGCTATTGATGACAAGCATGTCCGGATTCTCCCACCACCCAACTCTGGCTCATATTATTTTAATTATAAGGGCTTTTGAAGCATAGTCATGCTAGCTGTAATGTCTGCCAATTAGGAGTGTTTGTATCTGGATGTTGGGAAGAACAGCCGCAACTCTGATGGAGAAGTGATTATGCAGACAGAGTTCTACAAGTGGTTCCAGAATGGCAGGTTAAACTTGCCACCTGCTGAGGAGAATGTTGAGGGCCTCAATTTTGTTTTTGTTGCAGATGAGGCCTTTGCTCTGGGGGAACATCCAATGAAGCCATTTCCTATGAGGAACCTCACCCCAGAACAGAGAATATTCACTTACTGGCTCATTCGTGCCAGAAGAGTGGTCGAAAACGCCTTTGGCAGTCTATGGAGTTGTTTCAGGCTGTTTTTGACTCCAATCAACCTGGTACTCTACAAGATCAACCATGTGGTCCTGTGCTGTTGTATTTTACATAATTTTTTAAGGAGGAATGCGACTAGCTACCTTGCCTCACTGTTAAGTGACGTAGACCCTGCAGTGGCAGGCCCAGCTAAAGAGGCTACAGCTCTACCAGTAGGCGTGCTGACGGCTCTTGAAAATGCCCATGCTGGATTGCCCTCACAAATTGCCAGAGATGTACGGCAGAAATACCTTGATGCTTTTGTGGGTAGAGGAACAGTGGCTTGGCAGCAAATTGTAGCTGATTATGCCTAATATAATTTTGAGATCATAAACTCATCTTTCATTTGAACTACTGTTGTCTGTATTTCTTATCTGTCTAATATGTTCACAAATGGGCTTTATTTTGGCCATTTGCTCCAATAGTGCAAATGTACCTTATTTGCTACATGAGGTGACAATATCTTCTTCAGCTAACTATTATGGTGTGCTGTAGGTCTGCTACACACACAATGTTTTTGTTCCTAATGAATCTAACGCATGAAGTTCAAAAACATTATGCCTTTTCAACTCTTATAATTTTTTGGAGGACTAAAAATTGCCGGAGTTGGTGACATTTTAAGAGTACATTGTAACTACAAATACACTGCTATTGATCTTTTAAGTAATAAGCCATACATTGTTTAGTAAAAAACTATTTACTCAAAGCACTTTCACATGTGCGTTTTAAAACAAACCAACATCTTGGTGTATAACATGTATGTTTTGCATTATTTCCCCTTTTTTGGGGCTAAACAGGCATGTTCAAAAACATTAGATATACAGGCCAAACTCAGGAACTTGCAAAGTTTGATTTTAGTAAAGTGAAGGCCAAATAAGACATTAGTATCCCAAGACTGCGTGGATGTTGCCTTCCTTATATGGGGTGATCTCACCCCTTTAAAAAGCCAAAATTTGAAGCCATGTACACTTGGAGGCATAACAATTACTTACCCTTATGATCCCATTCTGCAAATGTGTGTAGTCACAAACAAATTTTTTCCTAAACCCACAAAACACACAGTGTGTCAACATGTGCTAGCTCCCATCACGGCATCAATGGATGTGTTTCGGGGGTGCAACCCCTTCCTTTGCCCCAAAATGTGTCTCTTGATACCCAATGATGGTAGATAGCACATGTTGACACACTGTGTTTTGTGGCTTTTGGCAAACTAGATGTATGGAAATACACACATTTTAGGCAAGGGATCATGAGGGAAATAAGAATGTTAAAGGGACAATTTGGCAGCACCTTCAAATTTTGGGGGTTTATATTCTTAAAAACACTGAAAAAATACAATTCACATTAGTTAAGGCAGGGTTTCCCAACTCTCCTCCTCAAGATGCAAACCCAGGTCATGTTTTCTATACTTGTAGAATTTGGCACAGGTGATGTTGTCATGTTCACTGGTAGTAATTCACAGAGTCATTTTTTGACTGAGGAAAATACAGAAAACATGACCTGGTGGTGCACCTAGAAGAGTGGAGTGGAGAAACACTTCAGTTCTGTCCCTAAACTGTCACATTTCTAAGTCCGAAAAATATGTTAAATCAGAAAAGGGCAAACAGGAGCCAACAAGTGGAATAAAAAACAGAAGAGGCAAGAGGAAATTAAAATTTGGCAAGAATGTCCACAAAATCGCTGATTCTTCGCTGTAAAGCAGTGGCAGCCTCCTTGATTTTCTTCAGATCGTTCAAACAATGCAACATATCTGCACTCATTCTGCCAATAGTGCATTGTGGAAGATCATGACCTAGTAAGAAGAGTAAAAAGTATTAAGGTAACGATGGTCAAGTGGCTGAGGCCCTACATAGCGAGTTATGGTCAAATTCAGTAAATACTTACCTACCCAGTCTATTGTTGCTTGCAACCTGCTTGCCCTTCCGACATCTACACTACTAGGAATGTATACACTGCAACTACTCTTTAATCTTGGCCATGGTGCCTGGGTCTCCAAAACTCGGGTACCTAGCAACACTGCCAGCTCCTTCCACCTCTTCCTTCTCCATGCTAATGTTAATGCACTACATATACTTTGCTAATGTGTGGAGTGGGTGTTTGGCTTCAAATGTGTATACCGTATTTATCGGCGTATAACACGCACTTTTTTCCCCTTAAAATCAGGGGGAAGTCGTGGGTGCGTGTTATACGCCGATCCCCGCTATCGCTATGTGAATGTCGGCGATCGCCGCCGACATTTACATAGCGAGTAGTTTCAAATATGGCGCCGCGGACTTCGGAGGGACTCGGCGATGCTGAACGAGCGCCGCCGAAATCACAGAGCCGAGATACACATAGTCGGGTGTATTCGGCTCTTTCCGGCACCGCTCACTGTCACGCCCAGTCCCGCCATTGGACTTGTGTTATGTCCATCATAGGGCGGGACTTGGCGGGACTGTGAGCGGCGCCGGAAAGAGCCGAGAACCCTCGGCTATGTGAATCTCGGCGGCGTTCGTTCACTTCCGCCGGCGCCGAGTCTCTCCGAACTCCGCGGCGCCATATTTAAAACTACTACTATGTGTATGGCGGCGGCGGCAGGAGGCATTAACACTAGGCTGCACTGGGGACAAGGCTGCAAGGACAAGGCTGCACTGGGGACAAGGCTGCATTGATAAGGCTGCACTGGGGACAAGGCTGCATTGATAAGGCTGCACTGGGGACAAGGCTGCATTGATAAGGCTGCACTGGGGACAAGGCTGCATTGACAAGGCTGCACTGGGGACAAGGCTGCATTGACAAGGCTGCATTGACAAGGCTGCATTGACAAGGCTGCACTGGGGACAAGGCTGCACTGACAAGGCTGCACTGGGGCAAAGCTGCACTGACAAGGCTGCACTGACACTGAAAAGGCTGCAATGACACTAGCAAGGCTGCAGATGAACACTGATGAGGCTGCATTGATGGGCATTTTAATGTAAGTTTCTTTTCCTTAAACTTCCCTCCTAAAAGTTTTTTTCCTTAAAATTCTCTCCTAAACTTGGGGTGCGTGTTATACGCCGGCGCGTGTTATACGCCGATAAATACGGTATATGTCGAGTGTTTCGATGTCCAAACAAGAGTCCAACAATACTTACTTGCACAAACAGAGGATCACGAATACTTTCTTCCTCTTCTGGGTCGCTTTGGCCCTCAGTGTGACTCGCATCAGGGTATTGTACATCTGTGCTGGGTCCAGGAGTCAGATCCCATGCCTCACAAACATCCTGGGTGAGCTCACTACACTCTCTTTCCTCTAAAAAGAAACAATACACCATTCATTAACCACTTGCCCACCAGGCCAATTCTGACATTTCTCTCCATTTTTTTTTGCTAGAAAATTACATAGAGCCCCCAAACATTATATATGTTTTTTTAGCAGAGACCCTAGAGAATACAATGGCGGTCACTGCAACTTTTTATCTCGCACGGTATTTGCGCAGCAATTTTTCAACTGCATTTTTTTGGGGAAAAAAACATTTCATGCTTTAAAAAAAAAAACATCACAGTAAAGTAAGCCCAATTTTTGCATAAAGTGAAAGATGAAGTTGTGATGAGTAAATAGATACCTAACATGTCATGCTTCAAAATTGCACACGCTCGTGGAATGGGCCCAAACTTCGGTACTTAAAAATCCCCATAGGCGACGGTTTAAAATTGTTTACTGGCTACATGTTTTGAGTTACAGAGGAGGTCTAGGGCTACAATTATTGCTCTCGCTCTACCTTTTGCTGCGACACCTCACATGTGTGGTTTCAACACAGTTTTCATATGTGGCAGGGACTTACGTATGTGTTCGCTTCTGCGTGTGAGCACACGGGGACAGGGGCACTTTAAGAAAAATGTGTATTTTTTTTTTATTGTTAATTTTACTTAAAATTTTCTAATTTGACAAAAGAAAAAAAAAATGTTTTTATCACTTTTATACCTATTACAAGGAATGTAAACATCCCTTGTAATAGGAATATGGCATGACAGGACCTCCTTACAGTGAGATATGGGGTCAATAAGACCCGACATCTCACCTCTAGGCTGGGAAACCTAAAATTAAAAAGAGGGCCACCGCTTCCCAGCCGTGGCGGCGCAGTTTTTTTTAATACAGAGGCCGGGCGTGACGTCATAACATCGCGACCGGCCTCCAACGATCATAGAGACTCTGGCGACCATCTGATCCGCCGGAAATCTTTATGGTGGACATCCATGGCCGGCAGATTCGTTCTCCGACTCCCCGATCGCAGAGGTGAGTCAGTAGAAGCACCAGAGGGCAGCGGGGGGGGGGGGGGTGTCCCCTCTCGCCACCCGTAAGAGCGATCTAGCTGCTGACCAACCGCTATGATCGTTGTTATGGTGTAGGAAATCGCCGGCTGAAAACTCTGATATCTGAATGATGCCCGTAGCTTCAATATACCAACATAAAGCCCAGAACATCCATGGACGCCCAGCAGTCAGCAAGTGGTTAAGTCACCCCAAGTCCCATCTGTTTCCAGCATCCTTTTTGCTACATTAGTTGACCAACCTTGCACTTAGTCTGATGTCAATGTTTGCTCCTGACTTGTTGACACCACCTTGCTGCACTCTGGTTGTTTTCCTGTGAAATATGCATGGCAAAGGGATGGTGATGTCATTTTACAGAGGGCAAACACTGGACAAGTGCCAACATTAAAAAGTCCAGCAGTTGCCCCCCACCCCTCGTCTCCCAAGGGAAAGGGGATATATGATGATCATCCTAGCAGGCATGACTTTGTGTGACTGTGATCCCCGGGGCCTCTCCTCTACCCATGTCTACACTGGCAAGGCTGCATTAATGGGCACTGATGAGGCAGGCAGCAAACAGTAAGTGTTTTTTACCCCTTAAGTTCTGATCTAAGCCCATGGCCTTTGGCCCACCTAAAAGCACACTTCAGTGGCTAAATGAGTGGGTTTTAAGTTGTCACTTACGTCTTGGGGGGGGGGGTGCCCTTGTTGCCTCCCCTGTTGTTGCCCGAGCGAGGGTGGCCTCCCTTCGTGCGTTGTGGTGGCTTGGCTGGTGCCTCCTTTTTTGGTGCCTCTCTATTGAAAGAAGATTAAAAAATCGGTTACAAAAATAAAGAGATGTGCAAAAACATGACCAAATAAGAATGTTCATATCTACTTTATATTTAGCTTTATCTTTCGAATACCAAGTCATACAAAAATTTTATATAATCTTATATATAATTAACCTTATATAGTTGCTTCATGCCATCAGGGGTACCACTGATGACATCAGTTGTGACGAAACGGCTGTAGGGTCACAACGCAATACGCATTGCGCATGCGCGTTCTCAGTTTAAACGGCGGTGTTGTCTTTCTTTTTCTTGCATCATTTATGTTAAGAATTTTATGGTTTGCTTTTGAATTTAATAAATTAGCCAAAGATTTTCTACACCAGCGGAGTTTTCCCCCTTTCTCTTTTGGCATTCATGATTTATTTTTGCTGGAGTCGTGGAAGCAATCACTGTGGAATCATAATTTTGGACTTTATTTCACTTTCACTTTGATTTTTTAAATACATAATTTCTAGTAATATTTATGAGCACTCAATTGTTGTTGATTTGTTATTAATGATTGGTAATTACTCACTGTGGTTTGTTATTTGATTAATTGATTCATCACTATTCACATAATTTATGTCACAAGTCCAGCGCTGCACTTTCCATTTTTACACCTTTAAGAAGCCTGCATCCTCTAATGAAAGTTCTGTTTTCTTTGATACTTTTGAGAGGGAAGCGTCCAATCTGGGATACTTCTCCCACAACTCTGTATCTTCCTCTTTTAAAGGAAAACGCTGTTTCAGATTCTTGGGAAAGAACACACGTTTTTTCTGTATCTTTCCACTCCTGGAGCACTGTCTCCTTTAAGGAAGCATGTCCCGGGAATTTTCTGGTCTGCTTGGACTAAAGCCCTGCATAGTTGTGCACTGAGAGCTCTTTATCCTCTGGCTCTTCTAGCACCAGGGTATCGTATATTGCTTTAAGCAATTCTTCTGTTTCAACCAAGTGAACAGAAAACTCTGGATCTTACTAGATCTATCCTCCTTGATTTCTCCCTCCTCAGGCTCAGAGGCTGAATCTGAAGGTTCTCCCAACTCCTCCAGTACCCCCTGGTCTTGGGGGACTCATGTGGGAAGACGGCCAGATTGCCTTGTACCCTTTAGAGCTGGTGCCAGACGTACTAGGAACCGGCTCTGCATCCAGTAGCTGAGTGTTAAAACGCTCATTCCAGCGCTCAGATCCACTTCTATGCACAGACTGCCAGACAGAGTGTCCCCCTACTCGACAGTATCTGCATAGTTCCAGCAGTGATGTCACTGCATAGGCAGCAGGACACAGGACTGCCTTCTGCTGGCCACCAATGCCTTTAGGCCTCTTCCACATGAGATGGATCCGCTCAGCGGAGTCCGCCAGCTCAGCAGGAGATCTCTCTGTTGATCTCTGCTGAGCCAGCGGATGACAGGTCTGTCTCTGCTCACTGAGTGGGGAGTGCCGCTGATTCTATGGAGTTATCGGACGAAAACGGACAGCATGTCCGTTTTCATCAGATCTCATCCGATCCGACAGGACAGATGCGAACATATTGCCATACGTCTGATTTTAGCGGATCGGAGGTCAGCGGACACGTTCACCGCTGACATTATTATATTATTATTATTATACAGTATTTATATAGCGCCAACAGTTTACGTAGCGCTTTACAACTTGAGGGTAGACAGTACAAATACAATACACTTTGATACAGTAGGAATTAGAGGGCCCTGCTCCTTAGAGCTTACAATCTGACATCCATCACTCCATTGACCTGCATGGAGCGTCCATTCAGGTACGCCTAAAAAACTGACAGGCGGACCCGAATAGTCCGTCCGTGTGAAAGGGGCCTTAGGAGGAAAGAGCCATTTCTGAAACTCTTAGTCATTTACTTTACTGACCATCACTGATTGGTGGGGAATCTTTCCCTGACCACTAATCACCAATGTCTGGGAGAGGATGACAGGGTAAATCTTTCATGGACAACCAATGCCTGGGGGATCAAGGTGCGAGCAGAAACCCCTACTAACCACTGGCCACCAACATTTGTGGGGGTGGGTGCCAAATATCGATCTCACTGATCTCTAATTCTTGGAGCAGGGGATATTTCACTGACCATTCAATAACCGCTGATCACAATGTCTGGGTGAGAACAATATTGACTGGCCACCAATGCCGGGAAAGTGGAGAAATCTTTTTTGATCAATGCCTGGGGGGGGGGGGGCGTCATTTTTCACTGGCCACCAATGTATGGGAAGGAAGTTAGTCAAGCCTTCACTAACCACTAATACCTTGTGGGTGGGGATTATTCCTCTTATTGAGGTCAATGGGAGGAAGACAGGATATTCCTCTAACATCAATTGGGGGGGGGGGGAGGCTTACTTCCATTGCTCCTGCAACCTGTGTTTTTTCCCCGCCATCAACACAGTCAGAGCTGATAGGGGAATCCCTCCCACGGAGCCATTGTGTTCTCCCAGCGGGGACGGTTCCACACATTATTGCTAGTGGCTATAATAGCAATAATCACATGTAAAATCCGACATGACCTCAAACTAACAGAAGAAAAGTTCAAAACGAATCTTAAAATGTATTATTTTACTGGAAGGGTAGTTGATAATTGGAATAGACTTCCAGTAGAGGTAGTAAATAAGTCAACAGTAAGTGGCTTCAAACATGCTTGGAGCATAGATCTATACTTGGACAAAAAAAGTTAACAAAAAAAAGAAAGAAAAAAAAAAAAAAACAAACAAACAAACTCGATGGACCTCTTGGTCTTTTTTCTGTCATCACTGTTCTATGTTTCTGTGATGATACGGCATTCTTCCCTGGGTTATTGTTTTCTCAAAGTTTTGGTAGTGACAATCCTACAACATTTCAGAGTGTAGGGTTCCAAGCAAATACTCGGGACAATTATTACTGGGTGGCTAATAAATACCGTATACTCTGGACAATTGTTACTGTGGAGTTAACGTACATACTGTGTGGACACCGTTTACTTTAGGGCTTACACACATACTGTTGATGCTGTTCACTTTGGGGTTAACACACATACTCTGGAAGTCGGTCACCGTGGGGGTTAATACATAAACTCTGAAGACTGGTTACTGAGGGTTTGATCTACATACTCTGGTAACTGGGTGCTGCAGGGTTAATGCACACTCTAAAAACTGGTTACTGTGGAGTTCTTGCACAAACTCTGCAAACCGATCATGTACATTATAATATAAAGCCTGAATATCTACCCGCATAAAAGGAAAATGAATATTAAAGTTACAGAATACACATTCATCTCTATATTAAAACAAGCATTCAAATGTTACTAAATAGCAAACATGATGAACCTATCATAAAACCCTTAAATGCCTGAAATAACATTAGAAAAAAAAATCCATTAACAGGAGCATGGTTAATTTTTTCTAATGAAATATATTGCCCTTGTATAATTCCATTATGAGGCCCTTTGTGTAATACATCTGAACAGTAGAATGCAGATACAATCACTATAGTGAGGAAACTGCTTTGTAAAAACGATTCCTGGATACTATTCAAGTACACAATGCTATGTGTCATGTACCATGCTCGCATTGCCCCCACCCACAGTAAGAATAAAAAAGATAGGAGTCAATTAAAGACACACTACAGCAGGGCTAAGCTGGTCATACACAGAATATCCCTCCAAACCCCCCTCTCCCCCCCACCGCTAGGCTAGTGCTTTATGACAGTCAACACCACCGGCTGTCAAAAACCCTAAACAGTGGCACAGCAGGCACTGTTCTGCTGACCATTTTCCGAAAGGCTTCTTCCACAAAGTGTGATGCCGTACACTGACCGTACACTGCTTGAATTTGGTCTTAGCTTGCAGTGTAGAGCCAGAGATTTAGAGTACAAAAGGAAAAAGCCCCTTCAGTAGGCAATAAATGTATAGCTTTAGGGCCTTCAAGCAGCAGAGTGCAACAAGTTTGGCAGCTAAAACTTATTCAGAGCTAGGGTTGTTTTTTAAAGTGAAGAAATTCTAGTCTTGGGTGATGCAAAGCAACTTAGCAGGTTTTCTTTTCTTCTTCAAACATCAAATGTTTGGAGCCTAAAATGAACCTGTGCTTTGTCCAATGAGGTCTACTTAACCACATGCCGACCAGCTGCGCAGTTGCACTGTGGCAGAATGGCACGGCTGAGCAAAACGACGTTATGTAACGCCGCTTCGCCCTGTGACCACTAGGGGGCACGCCCCCCCCCCCCCACGAGCCGATGCGAGTGCCTGGCGGTTCCGATCACCGCTCGGGGCACACCGAGAACCCGGAACTGTGTGTGTAAACACATAGTTTCCGGTTCTCTGAGGGGAGAACTGACAGATCGTCTGTTCATACACAGTATGAACAGACGATCTGTTATCTTCCCTGCACTGTCCCCATCCCCCTTCAGTTAGAACACAAACTAGGACACACTTAACCCCTTCACTGCCCCTAGTGTTAACCCCTTCACTGCCAGTGACATTTTTACAGTAATCAGTGCATTTTTAATCGCACTGATCGCTGTATTAATGCCAATGATCCCAAAAATGTGTCAAAATTGTCCGCCATAATGCCGCAGTCACAATAAAAAAAACACAAAAAAAACGCTGATCAACACCATTACTAGTTAAAAAGAAAAAAAATTATTAATAAAAATGCCATAAAACTATCTAAAAAAAGGTCACTGCCTCCACCTATAACTGGTCTTCACAGCAAAGAGCACTGGAAGGGCAAACACATGTAAAATAAAACCAAAGCATTTCCAAGCTTAACTTACCAACCAGCCTGCGACCAACCGAATTAACCTGCCTAACAGTATGCGTTAAAAACAGGGGTTTAGTTGCACACATTTGCAAATACATGCATAAGCTGCAGGCCACGGCAAGGCACCCTGTATCCTGTAGACCCTAACTCTAATGCCCCGTACACACGGTCGGATTTTCCGATGGAAAATGTCCGATCGGAGCGTGTTGTTGGAAATTCCGACCGTGTGTGGGCTCCATCGGACATTTTCCATCGGATTTTCCGACACACAAAGTTGGAGAGCAGGAGATAAAATTTTCCGACAACAAAATCCGTTGTCGGAAATTCCGATCGTGTGTACACAAATCCGACGGACAAAGTGCCACGCATGCTCAGAATAAATAAAGAGATGAAAGCTATTGGCCACTGTCCCGTTTATAGTCCCGACGTACGTGTTATACATCACCGCGTTCAGAACGATTGGATTTTCCGACAACTTTGTGTGACCGTGTGTATGCAAGACAAGTTTGAGCCAACATCCGTCGGAAAAAATCCTAGGATTTTGTTGTCGGAATGTCCGAACAAAGTCCGACCGTGTGTACGCCCTATAACTTTAAAGAGTCTCCACAGTGGGAGCACATGTATTCTAATAGATAGATGAAGGGCAGATGACTGGAGGGAGCCCAACCCTCCTTAAAAGGCGCAGGAGCACACTGAACACTCAGCACATTGCACAATGGCAGCAAAGGTGTCAGTGCGTTGCCTGACCAATATGTCAACAACACAAAAAAAGGTCACTGCCCCCACCTATAACTGGTCTTCACAGCAAGGAGCACTGGAAGGGCAAATATATAATATAATATTATATATATTTATTTGCCATAAAACTATCCCCTATTTTGTAGACGCTGTAACTTTTGTGCAAACCAAGCAATATACGCTTATTGCGTTTTCTTTTTACCAAAAATATGTAGTAGAATACGTATCGGCCTAAACTGAGGAAAAAAATGTTTTTTATATATTTTTTGAGGTTATTTATTATAGCAAAAAGTAAAAAATAATGCATTTTTTTTCAAAATTGTCGTTTTTTTTTTTTGTTTATAGTGCAAACAATAAAAAACGCAGGAGGTGATCAAATACCACCAAAAGAAAGCTCCATTTGTGGGGACATCGATTTTGTTTGGGAGCCACGTCGCACGACTGCGCAATTGGCAGTTAAAGCGACCCAGTGCCGAATCGCAAAAAGTGCTCTGGTCTTTGGCCAGCCAAATGGTCCGGGGCTTAAGTGGTTAAATGCCCCCGACGCCCACATATATCCACCTTCCTTTCATTATTCTGCCAATCTGTCCAGCCACCTTAGTCCTCTGTAAACTCCAACCAGGTCTTCTGCTCTTCACTACTGCAAAGGGAATCTGAGGGGGTGGACAATTAAGTGAATCTGCTGCTTTTTCCCCACATGGACAAATCACAGGTTCACTTAACCCCTCCACCACCACTTGTTTTGGCCAACTCAATTTATTAAGAAGATGCATTTTTTTTTTGAAACGTTAGGTTTCTTTACCAGGTATTATACTACTATCGCTTTTCTAAAGCCTAGTACATACTAGTAGAAAAAAAAACAAAAAAAAAAAAAAACAACACACACGCACACACACACACACACACACACACGACAGCTCTGAAGGAGCTGCTGTACTAAACTGATATTAGCACAGCAATCTCCCCTGCTGTGCTATTGTGTTATGACCGGGGGATGCCCCTGCCAGAACACTCCGGTCAACACTCTCAGCCATTGGCTGAGAGCACTGATCGGGAGCTGATCGACAGACCTTTTTCGGTCATGCCCCATAAACAGAAGCCAGCAAGTACACACAGGCCGATTGTCAGCAGGTTTCTATTGAACTGGCCGATGCCGCCCTACATTCACCCCGTGTGTACTAGGCTTAAATATGGCATTCTATAAACACCAGAAGAAGGAGAAACAGGAGGCGTGGCCTAAACCAATCAACTACATTTAAAAAAAACTGACTCTAATAGTCTACTAGAACGAACGTTAGCAAGACGTATTTTCTTTGGTTTTCACAGAAGACAGGCAAGCAGAAACAGAACACTGTCATAAGTCAATGGGAGCAGGTATGATAAAGTATGGACATTATATATATATATATATATATATATATATATATATATATATATATATATACACACAGCCAGTGATAGTGAACTAGCAACATTGTTTAGCTCCTCGCAAATGTCCAGTGACAGTTTTGATGTTCTTGCACACACCTAAAGCAGCTATCTCAGTGCCCACATTCTGCTGGCCTGTTCCAAGGCAAAGCTCCAACAGCTACATGTAGTTTTGCAGTTTTCCCGCAACCTTTATTGTCCTATCACTATAAAAAGCTGACTTACTGACCCACCCACACAAGCCCCCCTGACCCCACCCCTCACCAGGACATTGTATTCTGACAGTGATGTCACAATACACTGATCGATCAGCAGCTGAAGGCGCTGACTGACGAAAGTTTTCCAACTTGTTCATTCGACAGGAGGGACAGCCACACACGGATAATAATTTGGCCAATCCCTGCTGAGCAAGCTGAAATTTGATCCATCTGTGGCCAAGAGTCTGCAGTGGGTGTGTTACGGAATGCCTCTCCTACATTATAACCAAGTAAGAAAAAAGGGTTCCCAGGGGGTCGATTTTAAGCTTTCAGTGCTGTCACACTTTGAATGACAATTGCGCAGTCATGCAACACTGTACTAAAATGCAATTTTTTATCATATTTAGAGACAGATAGAGCTTTCTTTTTTTTGCTAAACGAAAAAAGACTGAAAATTTGGAAAAATAAAAAGTTTTTCTTAGTTTCTAGTACAAAATTTTGCAAATAAGTAATTTTTCTTCTTCACTGATGTGTGCTGATGAGGCTGCATGTACTGACAGGCTTGCTAGTTATCGGCTCCCCTTTCCTCACACAGACACAGCATGTGAGGAAAAGACTGATGATAACCAGGATGTATGTCTAGATGAGATCAGCTGTGACTGGTCACAGCTCACCACATGGTAAACGGCCACTGTGATTGGCCTTTACTGCGACCAGCTGTGTACAAAAGACACCGCAGTCACAGAGCGCGCCCGATGAGGGGGCAGCAGGAACTGGAACCTGCACTGTAGCCCTTTTTCGGCTATAGCGCAGGCAGGACGCGGTTAAAGCCCAACTCTGGGATAAGTAAATTTTGTCTACTTACAAGAGATGTATGTTTTCTTACTGCAATCTTGGTGTGTTTTGTGTATTTCTTCCAGATCTGGCAGGAATCCAGTGTGAAAATTTGCTTCTGAAGAAGCTTCATAAGGACCAGTCACTGCTGTTCTCTCTCCTTGTGCAGGGTGACTGGTCCTGTCTCCATTCCCTTGTGTAGTTTTTCTGCAGGCAGCCTGTAGTGGGTGAAGCCTTTCGGGTCCCTCCTACAGCTCTGCACAGACATATACAGCACAATGATGATGTTACTGCTTCTTTTAAAATTAAATATCTGGGTTTTAAAATCTATTTGGTGTACACAAAGTGGCCAACTATATCCGTTGGCCCAAATCTGCTAAAGGAATGAACTGTGCTAGTCAATTTTTTCTTTTATTTTGTATATATTGCAGAAGGTATAGAACTTTTTATTGCTGTCTTTGCCCCCATTTTCTAACTCCCTAATTATTTCATGGGTGTCAGACAAGACAGGAAGTAAGGGGACTCCCAATGGCTATCCAGGCAGCCCAAAAAAAATAAAGGTTAAAGTGGTTCTAAAAACATTTTTTACTTTAATGCATTCCCTTCTCCCCACTCTCACAGGCATGGCTGAGAGGGAGCAGAGGGCAGAGCAGGGCCGAGCTGTGCTGTCTGTGTCTATTGACGCAAGCACCATGGCTCGCGATCGAGCTCGCATGTGTACCATGATAGGAAGCAGCTTCCTATGGTGGTACACCAAGAAGTAGGAGGAGTCAGAAGCACTGGCAGGGGACCTGGGCTGCTCTGTGCAATTACTGTATGTTGCACAGATCAGGTAAGTATAACATGTTTGTTTTTTTAAAGAAGACTTTGCAATCACTTTAAGAACCTTTATTAGATGTTCCTATTACAGTAATTTCTCCTAACTTTCTATCTAGGTGAAAGACAGACAGAATAGTGGAAATTGTCAGCTGGGACACAAACAGCCTTGGATTCCAACCCTTTCATGCTTTATCCAAAAAAAAAAAAAGAAGATTTTTGGTGGGATATAGCCTTTTATTTATATCAAGCATTTTTAGTAGAAATGCAGAATTTTAAAACAGTATATCAGTAGTCAAAGAAACTTTTGTAATTACTTTCTAATTTTGTTGTGTCCTCTTTTCCTGCTAGATGCTTTAACATGAGTAACAAATGAGGGGTTTCCAAAATTGCTCAATAACTGTGCGTGAATAATAAGTACAGTCATAGGTGTGCGCAGCCTATTGCATAACTTATTATATATATATATATATATATATATATATATATATATAATTTTTTTTTCCATAGAGCATTGGATGGTGTCAGAATCTTACTTTTTTTTTTTTTTAGGAGCTTTGGTGTAATATCAAGGGCCTAAACAGATTCTTGAGGTCTCACTTTTGGGACAGAGAAAGGGACTGAGGACACAGGTTTCCTAGTCCCTTTCTCCGCAGCCTAGCTGCAGGGGGAATCTGTGCAGCGTTATAAGAGTGTACTGTACTCATAGGTGAGCCAGGGCACACCTATGAGTATAGTCACAAATGGAGTCACTTCGGCTCCGAAAATTCAACATCATGCAATTTACAATTAAGGTTCCATCAGTTACATTGGGGTTGATTTACTAAAACTGGACAGTGCAAAATATGGTGCAGCTCTGCATAGAAACCAGTCAGCTTCTAGGTTTTTTGTCAAAGCTTAAATTGAACAAGCTGAAGTTAGTATCCGATCGGCTACCATGCAGAAGCTGCACCAGACTGTGCACTCTCCAGTTTTAGTAAATCATCCCCATAGTCTAATCCTGGATCAGGTAAAGATTTCATGTAGGTAGGTGGATCCCTGAACCAGCTGAACATTCACAGGAAAAATGCATGAAAAAATAGGATTGAACACCCATCCCAATCACTGGTGTATAGACTGTTGTGCAGTGATGGTGGGTGATGTAAGGGGGGGGGGGGGGCAGAGGGCACTATTGTGGGAAAGAAGGGTATGATGTGAAAGGGGTAGAGGGCATTGCTATGAGGATGGGGGGAGGGGGAGTGATACAAAAGGGGCAGAGGGCACTGCTATGGGGAGGGAGGAGGGGCAGAGGACACTAGATTGTGTGTGTGTGGTGATGTGAAGAGGGGCAGAAGACACTGCTTGCTATTGTGGGGGTGGGCAGAAGACACTACTCTGAAAGGGGGGCGTGGCGTACAAGGGGGCATAGGACACTGTTATGGGGGGACAGAGGTGGTTATTGTGTGTTTGGGTGGGAGGTGGCAGAGGACACCACTGTGGACAGGGCCAGCATAAGGCTGCCAGGATGGTGGGGGTGGGCGGGCATTTGGTAGTGGTAAAATCCGAATCCCCAACCACTTTCAGCTGAGGCATGAGCTAAGATAAATATTGTAAAATGTAATTAAAATGGTAAAAAATATTGAGATAATAAAAGTAAAAACTACTGACACCGTCCACTGCCCTACCGACACCGTCCACTTTTAGGCTGGGTTCACACTAGTGCGAATTGGATGTATGTTTCTCCTCTTCCAATTCACATGACGGTTCTCAGTGAAGCTGGTTCACACATCTCTGTGGCAGCTGCAGAGTGGATTGCACAGGGGTCCTGGCTCCGTTTAGGTTCGAATTCAGGCAAATATTCAGCACGATTTGTTACTGAAACGAGACCCCTGCTGTGAGCTGCATCCGATTTAAAGTGCAGTTCTACCCAAAAATGGAACTTCCACTTTTTGGATTCCTCCCCCCCTCCGGTGTCACATTTGGCACCTTTCAGGGGGGAAGAGGGAGCAGATACCTGTCTAATACAGGTATTTGCTCCCACTTCCTGGCATAGATCACCGCGGCGCTTGTGGTGACCTATGCCACTTCCGGCGCCTACACTGTCCTCCACCGCTGTATTCTGGGAGACACACAGGTCCCAGAACACAGCAGGGACCTGAGAGGACGAGCAGCGTGACTCGCGCATGCGCATTAGGGAACCAGGAAGTGAAGCCGCACGGCTTCACTTCCTTATTCCCTTACCGAGGATGGTGGCGGCAGCAGCCAAGAGCCAATGGATGGATCGGCTTCGGCTGCCGACATTGCGGGCTCCCTGGACAGGTAAGTGTCTATATATAAAAGTCAGCAGCTGCAGTATTTGTAGCTGCTGGCTTTTAATATTCTTTTTTCGGCGGACCTCCGCTTTAAGTGTGAACCCAGCCTTAAAGTAGGCCAAGTTTATATTTTTCCAGTGACGTTTGTTTCATTATATTTTTCCTTACTATTTAGTTATGCCTTGCTAGCTAATGTCTTTAAAAAAGGGTGCCAAACACCAGTGATCTTTGCTTTGGTCCGGTAGGTCTTCACCTCCCAAAAGGCTGCCTACCCCTGTTATAGCCACTTCAGCCCGAGAAGATTTTACCCCCTTCCTGACCAGAGCAGAGCACTTTTTACAATTTGGCACTGCGTCGTTTTAACTGACAACTGAGCAGTCATGCAATGCTGCACCCAAATGAAATTTGCGTTCCCACTTTTTGGTTAGTATTAAGTTTATCAAGAAATTCAGTTAGGCTCTCTTTATTCTCCTCCCATATTATGATGCAATCATAAATGTACCTTCTATATAATACCAAATTAGGAGGTGTATTAGTAAAAATAGTCGAGTCTTCCCAGTTAGCCATGAAAATATTGGCTACACTGGGTGCATACTTTGCACCCATTCCAATGCCATTCAATTGCCTGTAAAAATCCTCGTTGTACCAAAAATAATTGTGTTGCATCCCAAATGCGAGGCATCTTAGAATGAACCTTCTTTGCTTAGAAATTAATTTGCCAAATTCGTTCATGGCCCACTTTGTGGCTTGGATTGCATCATCATGGTCAATTATTGTATACAATGACGAGACATCTGCCGTTGCTAACCAATATTTTTTCTAAGGTTCCAATTTTACTTCCTTCAAAATTTGAATCAAATGCTTGGTATCCCTAAAATACGCCTTTGCGTTGGTCACCAATGGTTGTAGATAATTGTCCACGTACTCTCCCAGCCTTGCATTTATCGACTGGATTCCATTGATTATTGGTCTCCCCGGTGGATGTGTACTATTTTTGTGAATTTTTGGAATTGTGTAAATAATGGGTACTTTACACCTATCAGGAACCAGATATTTTTGCTCTTTCTTAGTTAGAATATTTTTTTGGGCACCTCTGGTTACTAGCACCATCAATTCTTTCTTGTATTCCTTTGTGGGGTTCCCCTTTAATCTTATGTACGTATTAATATCTTCCAATTGATTTGATAACTCCTTATGATAATATTCTTTAGACAGCACAACTATGGCTCCTCCTTTATCAGCTGGTCTGACTATGGCTTGTTTATTTTCTTCCAATGATTTGATTCCTATGTTAATGCTTTGAGTTTCATTAACTTTTCTAATTTTAAGTTGATCCAATTCCTGATTAACCATTCTTCCAAAAACCTCAATATGCTCATTATTATGGACTTGTGGGTTAAATAATGACTTATTCCGAAGCTTGCTGTGCACGATCCCTCCTGGGCATTCATCTCTACTTGTTTGGTTGATGAGTGGTTTATTCAGCATGTATTTTTTAATATTGAGTTTTCTGATATACTTCTGTATATCAACATACATGTCAAACTTATTTAAATTTCGTTTCGGAGCATATTTTAAGCCTTTATCTAATGTTAATAGTTCATTTCATTTCATTTTTATTAGTATTTGAATATTCTTTAGATTTACATTTACACCTCAGCGCAGAGTATTGTTTGTATATATTGTAATGCACGGCATATGAAACGTGTGCTACGCGGGCAGCTAGGTGTTTTCCACACTTGAGGCAATACACCATTGTGGCTCGCAAGGTTTTTCTCTATTTACAGGAATCAAAAAGTCACTCAGGTAAACTTTCCTGAACACCCCATAATATTCCTGAAACTCAGACAAAAACTGTATACCTAACCTGGCCATACACATTTCATAGCCGGCAGCTCAGGTGATTTTGGATAGAGTAATGTTGGCAAGATTTACATTCACTTTCTGTTTCAAAGAAAACAGGTGAGCTTCCACCATTGCAAGATCTCCCAACAACTTTTGTTCTGTTGTCAACTGGAAAATTTTGGATCAGTGATCATGATCACTAGGACAGAGAGGGTGGATCCACCGGACCGCAATAACAACCTGATGGGTGTTCTAACATGCTCCCACCCATTTATAACTACTGCAAAACCACTGATAAGTCTTCACAAATCTGTCCAAAGTTCTAATACAGGTGTAAATAATTACAGCCCTGAGAAACTATGAAGAAAGTTCCTCCTGTTGGAGACATCTGTGTTCCCCAGGCAAGCTCCAGTCCTATATTTTACAATACAGTAGCTATTAGTAGACAATTGGAAGTATTCATGCCTCTGGTCATTCCCAGTATTAGTTCAGAGTGCACAGAAAGCAAGTCCTAAAAATGGATTCAGTCTAGGTTCACATCTATGCGGCTGCGCTTGGTGTGTTTTTTCAGGCAGGTTTTTCAGTGCATTTTACGTTTTTAAAACAGCGTGTTTTATGCGTTTTGCATGCAGTTTTCATGCTTTTTTTCTCTTTAAAAATGCACTGTAAAACACACTGTAAATAGCTGGTTGCTAAGGAGGGGGCCAAGAAGCCGTCCGGCACGTCCTTAGCAACCGGTGAGTCATCAGCTGTTCCCCGCTGAATGAAAAAAAAAAAAAATTAAAAATATTACCGGCTAAAAAATTTGCAAAAAAAAAAACAGCGTGGGGTTCTCCCCCCCCCCAGGTCCATACCAAGCCCTTCAGGTCTAGTATGGATTCGGAGGGGACCCCCTCACGTCAAAGTAAAAAAAAAAAAATGTAAAGATTTTAAAAAATGGCGTGGGCCCCCCCCCCCCCAAAATCAGTAACAGACCCTTATCCAAGCATGCCGCCTGGCAGGTCAGGAAAGGGAGGGCACGAGCGAGAGACCCCCCCCTGAACCATACCAGGCCGCATGCCCTCAACATAGGGAAGTGGGTGCTTTGGGGCAGGAGGACTCTGCGCCCCCTCACCCCAAAGCACCTTGCCCCCATGTTGATGAGGACAAGAGCCTTTAAGAAGGTGGCCCCTAGATCCCGCCCCCCCCCATGTGAATGGGTATCGGTTACATCGTACCCCTACCCATTCACCAAAAAAAGCAGTGAATGTGATAAAAACACAAAACCGTTTTTTGTCAATTCCTTTTTAAATAGCTCTGTCTTCTCTAGCCTTCTCTTCCTGCCGTCTTTTCCTTCCCACTGCTGTCTTCTTCCTCACCACCTGCTAAAAAAAAAATTGAAAAAAGCCCCTCTTGTGCTTTTGATGTCTTCATCTGTTTTGTTGTCGCCCGCTCTCTGACAACTCTTATATAGCCATGGGGAGTGGCCATCCGATGACATCACACAGAGAGCTTGACACAAAGCCACAGGTTATTATTGTACATCATTACAACCTTCTAGCCGCCGGCATCCTAACATCCAACAACACCGTTGGTTGATAAGGGTGACCTTGGATATTTTACATCAAGTGCAACATGGTATGGGTGCAGGTTATACAGTACTATTTCTGGCAGGGCCTTGGAACGCAAGTCAGTTAGTCGCTGCCCATTGCCCTGCAATGCATGCCCTTTGGCAAGGTGCATTGGGGTGCCATTCAGAACAAATGACACGGCATCACACAACAGCATGCAGCACACATTGAAGGGCGGTACGATAAGGCGCCTTTCACACTTGTGCGACTTGAAAGTCACGCAATTTTGCCCTGGCTTGCAGCAATGCCTGTGTAATCTTGAGGTCTCTGGACCTCAAGTCGCATCAAAGTCAGACCAAAAGTAGTGCAGAGGCTACTTTGAAGTCGCTGCGACTTAAAGACGCACAGATAAGAATGGTACTCATTGGAAATCATGGGGTACGACTTGTCATGCGACTTTGCAGTCCCAAGTTGCACAAGCGTGAAAGGGGCCTAAGGCAATTGTGTGAATGATACAAGAAAGTTTGTGAAAGTATATGGAGGGACTAATCCACTGCCAATGGAATGCAACCCCAAAGGCTCTTTCACACTGCCAGCACCCGGGCGTCAGCGGTAAATCGCTGTTAGTTTTAGCGGCGCTTTTCCCCGTTGTTTATGTGGCACTTTTCGGGCGCTAGCGGGGCTTTTCTTTAACCCCCGCTAGTGGCCGAATAAAGGGATAAAAGCGCCGGCAAAGCACCGCTGCAAAGGTGCTTTGCAGGTGCTGCCCATTATACACCCCTCCCATTATACACCCCTCCTAAAGCGCCTCAAAAAAGCTGGTTTTTTTTAAGTTGACTTTTTTTGACATCCTGCCAGTGCAGCGCCCCAGTGTGAAAGCCCTCGGGCTTTCATACTGGGATTGCAGATGAGGCTTTTTTCAGGCATTTTACAAGTGCTATTTTTTAGCGCTAAAGTGCCTGAAATACGCCTCCAGTGTGAAAGGTGTCTAATACTGACCACAAAAAGTCAGCCTTCAAATGATGCACAAAATGACGTTTCTCATAACCACTTCTCAGTTTTTCATTTCACAGATAACTAGCACACATGACTAACTTGCAAATAAGCAGAATAACAACTAATGGTTTTAGCTGACACTTTTACATTAATTTTATGTAACAGTTCTGGAAAGAAATGAAATTAATCTCTAAAAAAACAGAAAAAAAACAAACAGTCTCAAATGCTTCCCTAAAGTGGATGGCAAACCTTACAAAAGGACATTGGTCTAAGCCAGGGGCTTCCAAACTTTCTGAACAAAGGGCCAGTTTCGTTTACGGTCCACCAGACATTAGGGGGGCTGGACTGTGGCCATTGAGAGTAGAAACTGTCTTGGCATCAGTGGGAGTAAACAATGCACCTTTGGTATTGGGGTAGGAATAGTTTCCCATTGTTGGTGTCGGTGGAAGGAATAGTTTCCCATTGTTGGTGTCGGTGGAAGGAATAGTTTCCCATTGTTGGTGTCGGTGGAAGGAATAGTTTCCAATTGTTCTCCATTCACACAATTCAACACAGATGGGCGCTTCTCCCACTACGACTACTGTATTTCTGACAGCCGGCATCAGTAATGGCTAGGGATGAGCTTCGAGTTCGAGTCGAACTCATGTTCTACTCGAACATTGGCTGTTCGCAAGTTCGCCGAACAGCGAACAATTTGGGGTGTTCGCGGCAAATTCGAATGCCGCGGAACACCCTTTAAAAGTCTATGGGAGAAATCAAAAGTGCTCATTTTAAAGGCTTATATGCAAGTTATTGTCATAAAAAGTGTTTGGGGACCTGGGTCCTGCCCCAGGGGACACGGATCAATGCAAAAAAAAGTTTTAAAAACGGACGTTTTTTCAGGAGCAGTGATTTTATTAATGCTTAAAGTCAAACAATAAAAGTGTAATATCCCTTTAAATTTCGTACCTGGGGGGTGTCTATAGTATGCCTGTAAAGGGGCGCATGTTTCCTGTGTTTAGAACAGTCTGACAGCAAAATGACATTTTGAAGAAAAAAACACATTTAAAACTACCCGCGGCTATTGCATTGCCAACAATACACATAGAAGTTCATTGATAAAAACGGCATGGGAATTCCCCACAGGGCAACCCCGAACCAAAAAAAAAAAAAAAAAAAATGATGTGGGGGTCCCCCTAAATTCCATACAAGGCCCTTCAGGTCTGGTATGGATATTAAGGGGAACCCCAGCCAAAATTTAAAAAAAAAATTGACGTGGGGTTCCCCCTAAATTCCATACCAGACCCTACAGGTCTGGTATGGATTTTAAGGGGAACCCCGCGCCAAAAAAAAAAAAAAAAACAGCGTGGGGTCCCCCCAAAAATTCATACCAGACCCTTATCCGAGCACGCAACCTGGCAGGCCGCAGGAAAAGAGGGGGGGACGAGAGTGCGCCCCCCCCCTCCTGAACCGTACCAGGCCACATGCCCTCAACATTGGGAGGGTGCTTTGGGGTAGCCCCCCAAAACACCTTGTCCCCATGTTGATGAAGACAAGGGCCTCATCCCCACAACCCTGGCCGGTGGTTGTGGGGGTCTGCGGGCGGGGGGCTTATCGGAATCTGGAAGCCCCCTTTAACAAGGGGACCCCCAGATCCCGCCCCCCCCCCCTGTGTGAAATGGTAAGGGGGTACTTACCCCTACCATTTCACAAAAAAACTGTCAAAAATGTTAAAAATGACAAGAGACAGTTTTTGACAATTCCTTTATTTAAATACTTCTTCTTTCTTCTATCTTCCTTCATCTTCTGGTTCTTCTGGCCCTTCTGGTTCTTCCTCCGGCGTTCTCGTCCAGCATCTCCTCCGCGGCGTCTTCTATCTTCTTCTCCTCGGGCCGTTCCGCATCCATGGCATGAGGGGGGAGGCTCCCGCTCTTCTCTTCATCTTCTTCATCTTCTTCTTCTTCATCATCTCTTCTTCCTTCTTCTCTTCTTCATTTCTTCCCCGGGCCGCTCCGCAGCCATGGGAGGCTCCCGCTGTGTGACGGCGTCTCTTCGTCTGACGGTTCTTAAATAACGGGGGGCGGGGCCATCCAGTGACCCCGCCCCCCTCTGACGCACAGTGACTTGACGGGACTTCCCTGTGACGTCACGGGGAATGCCACAGGGAAGTCCCGTCATGTCCCGTGCGTCAGAGGGGGGCGGGGTCACCGGGTGGCCCCGCCCCCCGTTATTTAAGAACCGTCAGACGAAGAGACGCCGTCACACAGCGGGAGCCTCCCACCATGCCAGCATGGCTGCGGAGCGGCCCGGAGAAGAAATGAAGAAGAGAAGAAGGAAGAAGAGAAGAAGAAGAAGATGAAGAAGAGAAGAAGATGAAGAGAAGAGCGGGAGCCTCCCCCCCCATGCCATGGGTGCGGAGCGGCCCGAGGAGAAGAAGATAGAAGACGCCGCGGAGGAGATGCTGGACGAGAACGCCGGAGGAAGAACCAAAAGAGCCAGAAGAACCAGAAGAAGATGAAGGAAGAAAGAAGAAGCATTTAAATAAAGGAATTGTCAAAAACTGTCTCTTGTCATTTTTAACATTTTTGACAGTTTTTTAGTGAAATGGTAGGGGTAAGTACCCCCTTACCATTTCACACGGGGGGGGGCCGGGATCTGGGGGTCCCCTTGTTAAAGGGGGCTTCCAGATTCCGATAAGCCCCCCGCCCGCAGACCCCCACAACCACCGGCCAGGGTTGTGGGGATGAGGCCCTTGTCTTCATCAACATGGGGACAAGGTGTTTTGGGGGGCTACCCCAAAGCACCCTCCCAATGTTGAGGGCATGTGGCCTGGTACGGTTCAGGAGGGGGGGGGGCCGCACTCTCGTCCCCCCCTCTTTTCCTGCGGCCTGCCAGGTTGCGTGCTCGGATAAGGGTCTGGTATGGATTTTTGGGGGGACCCCACGCCGTTTTTTTTTTTTTTTTTTTGGCGCGGGGTTCCCCTTAAAATCCATACCAGACCTGTAGGGTCTGGTATGGAATTTAGGGGGAACCCCACGTCAATTTTTTTTTAAAATTTTGGCTGGGGTTCCCCTTAATATCCATACCAGACCTGAAGGGCCTGGTATGGAATTTAGGGGGACTCCCACATCATTTTTTTTTTTTTAATTTTGGTTCGGGGTTGCCCTGTGGGGAATTCCCATGCCGTTTTTATCAATGAACTTCTATGTGTATTGTCGGCAATGCAATAGCCGCGGTAGTTTTAAATGTGTTTTTTCCTTCAAAATGTAATTTTGCTGTCAGACTGTTCTAAACACGGGAAACATGCACCCCTTTACAGGCATACTATAGACACCCCCCAGGTATGAAATTTAAAGGGATATTACACTTTTATTGTTTGACTTTAAGCATTATTAAAATCACTGCTCCTGAAAAAACGGCCGTTTTTAAAACTTTTTTTTGCATTGATTCATGTCCCCTGGGGCAGGACCCAGGTCCCCAAACACTTTTAATGACAATAACTTGCATATTAGCCTTTAAAATTAGCACTTTTGATTATTCATGTTCGTGTCCCATAGACTTTAACGGTGTTCGCGTGTTCGAACGATTTTTTTTCCTGTTCGCATGTTCTGGTGCGAACCGAACAGGGGGGTGTTCGGCTCATCCCTGGTAATGGCTATTGTATTTTGACAGTTGGCACCAGCCAACTCTCATCCAATTCGCATAGGTGTGGTTAGATCTGATTGGATGCAGCCACTGTTTGGCTGACAAATTTCTGCGCAACCCTATTGATTTTACAATTGAAGGATGTTGAGCAGAAGGGTTCCGACAGGGCCACCCATGAAGTGAAATGTATAGCTAGCCTTAGGAACCTGTTGTAGACCTGTTTATTCTGTACCAATGAGGAGCTATTCTTGGACAAGGACTAGAGACTGGTTGGGACCAAACGAGCTAGAACCCTGGTGGGCCTCAGGCTCAGTTCACACTAATGCGACTCCGAGTTCAACTTTGATGCGACTTTACACTCTCTGGCACTCAATTTGCATTAAAGTAGTGCAGGAACCTTTTCAAAGTTGCTGCGGACTTAAGTTGCATTGATTAATACGAGTGCTGTTGAAATCAATGGGCTGCAACTTGTCGTGTAACTTTGTTTGCAAAGTCACATTACAAGTTGTACCAGTGTAAACAGAGCCTCATGCAAAGGAATTGCAGTGAGCTTATTGTACCACCAGAACCTGTATGCAGAGGATTAAACATCGCTTTATGTGGTCCCGTTACAGTACACAGATACACTTTGTGATACAGAGGACAGCGAACGCGTGTGGAGCTCTACAAATGGCTACACGTTACAATGGGATTATACAATTTACTTGAAAGGTGTGGGGCAAAATTGTCCCCACCCCCACACCTATGGGCTGTGGCAGACTAAAAGAAAGTTCTAGAGGTTTAAGCTAGTTTGCATACTTACCTGTAATTGGTTAACAATTTAAATGGCTGTCACCTATTTAACCACTTCAGCTCCAGAAGATTTTTCGCGGTATTTGATCACCTCTGCGTTTTTTATTTTTTGCGCTATAAACAAAAAAAAGAACATTTTGAAAAAAAAAAAAACACAATATTTTTTTACTTTCCGCTATAAAACACATTCAATAATAATTTTAAAAAAAATCTAATTTCTTCATCAGTTTAGTCCAGGGGTAGGCAACCTTAAAGAGGTGGAGATTAAGGATGAGCTCCGGGGGGGTTCGCACACTCCACGTGCCGAGCCCACCAGGAAGTCAGCACGGTGGTGTGCTGATCACAGGCAGTGAGACATTTTCCGATCTCTGCAGCCGCACATCGGGAAAATGTCTCACTGCCTGTGATTAGCGCAGTGCTGACTTCCTGGCGGGCTCTGCACGTTGGCTGTGCGAACACGCCGGAGCGTCTAGTGGAGATCTACCTGAACAACACGGGAGAAGTCAAAGATCACCAGGCACAATGTAGCCTTCTCACACCCGATTTAACCCACTAATTGCAGTACTACCGTGTCGCAAATGCATGCAAATGGGTTTAAATCAGGTGGTGGGAAGGCAGCATGTCGCCTCCTCACCACCTATCAACACACACTTGCATGTTGCTTTTCAGAGGAGCAGCACTTGTGAATGAGCCCTTAGTTGCATTCATCAGTGGCACCTTGTTCACACATAAAGTTGGGGGTGGTAAAACAGTAGGATATAATAGAAGTCTATGGCTAATAGCAGCAAACCCGCAGTAAAGCTGCATGTACACTGCACTGCACCCACAGTGTGTGTAAACCGTAGTGCATCAGTGTGAAGGCAGCCCTATACTATTATGCCCAGTGTAATGATTCACACTGACCTGAAGATCTCTTCTTTCCTGCTGCTGGCACCACTCAGGACACCCCTAGCCGGGATAAGAGATGGAGTGCAGTTTAGTGTCATTCCACATGGGACAGGAGCCGGTGTTCTGCCGAGAAAGTTCTGCTCGGCGGATTAGTTCCCCCCTCTACCGCGCATGCGCAGTAGAAGCCGGCGGAAATAGCCGAAGCGGAACAGCTGAAAATCAGCTGTACACGGCGCCTGTAAGAGGGCCCCTCGCGGGCTCGCTTCGCTCGCCACGCTTCGGGCACGGCCTCGCTGCGCTCGGCACTTTTAGATTCCCCCTCTAGGTCCACTTGGATAGAGGGGAAGGAATCTGGACCCAGAGCGCAGGCGCCGTGTACAGCTGATCGAAGCATTTGAGCTTCGGCTATCTCCGGCGGCCAACAGTAGTACGTACTGCGCAGGCGCTGCGCCTGCGCAGTACAGGGGGGGAACCTATCCGCCGAAGGAACTTATTCGGCAAGACACCGGCACTACAGAGGAGGTATCAGATTAAGTGGCTCTTGCTCCCTTCTGCTCCAACTTTACAAGCAACATCTCTGCATTGCACTCTGATGATCTGGAACGGGAGGTCAGAAAGCCCAGACTGAGATCTACCAGTCACCTGTCTGTGATCTACAGGTTGCTGACCCCCGATTTATGCCAATATGTATTCTGCTACATGTTTTTGGTAAAAAAAAAAAAAATATTCATTGGTTTGCACAAAAGTCATAGCGTCTACAAACTATGGGATATTTTTCTTATTTGTTTTTTTACTAATCATAGCGGCAATCAGTGACTTATAGCGGGACTGCGATATTGTGGTGGACAAATCGGACACTGACACTTTTTGGGGACCAGTGATAGTGATCGGTGCTAAAAAAAAAATGCACGGTCACTGTACTAATGACACTGACAGGGAAGGGGTTAACATCAGCGGCAATCAAAGGGTTAAATGTGTTCCCTGGGAGTGATTACTAACTGTGGGGGAGGTACTTTGACTGGGGGAAGGTAAAGATCCATGTTCCTACTTAGCAGAAACACAGGATCAGTACACCCCCCCTCTCACAGTCCGCCGTTCTGCCTGTCTCCCGAACGATTGGTGGGTCCCTGCAGACAGCACTTTTGCTGGACCCGCTGATTGGCTCCCGCTGTGTCCAATCACATCGGGAGCGGGTTGCTACGTGATCTGGCACAGAGTGGCCGCCCTACAGCAGTATATGAGTGAGAGGCGGTCCGCAAGCTGTCAGAGAGAAAGATGTGTCACAAGAGCTGCAGGCGACAAGGGACAGAAGGAGGCACATCCCACCCCACCCCCTTTATGTGACACCTTTATTATGAGGTTTTGTCCCTTTTGGGAAAGGGGACTGTATGTGGATTGTACTTTATTAACTTGAGTTTACAATAGCTGAGCTAAGTTAGTATTGGTACAAAAGTTAAATAAACATGTTGCAGTGTATTTAAATTTTGTTAAGCTTTTAAGATTATCTTAAATATGGTATTTAAAACCAATAATAAAAGGCGCAATCTATTAATCCAGAAGTGTGAGTCCAGTTGTTTTTCATTTATTAAATATTGTATTTTGGTTCTGCCTTTGGTCCCACTATGTTTACCAATAACTAATGTGCCCGTCTGATTTGACACAAACTGAACAGATTGTATAGGCAGGCATTTGCATAGTCCTTGGTAAATCTAGAGAAAATTCTTGCACATTTTTTACCAGTTGACTTTGACACCCCCCTCCTTTTAAAGCGGAGTTCCGCCCGCCCCTTTAAAAATTAAAAAAGTCAGCAGCTTCACATACTGTAGCTGCTGACTTTTAACAACAGGACACTTACCTGTCCTGGAGTCCAGCGATGTCCGCACCGTAGCCAATATTTACATCGGCTGGTCAGGTGCTACCGCCGCCATTGCGGGTAAGGGAACCCGGCAGTGTAGTCTTTCGGCTTCACGGCTGAGTCCCTTCTGTGCATGCACGAAGTGCGCTGCACTCTCTCACTGGCCCAGCAGAAGGGGAGGGTCAGGAGGAGGGGGACCGAGCTGCTGGCATAATTCCCCGCGGCCCAGTCTCCCGGAAGTGGGAACAGGGTACCTGTAAAAAAAAAAAAAAAAAACGCACAAAAGGTATCGGCTCCCCCCCTCCATCCCCAAAGGTGCCAAATGTGGCACCGGAGGGCGGAGAGGAATCAGATAAGCGGGAGGTTCCACTTTTGGGTGGAACACTGCTTTAACTACATAAGCAATCTAACTCCTCTATTCTGCACAACCAATGACAATCCTCCCTGGGCGCGCTCACAGCTGAGCTCTGCTCACACTTGTGCCGTCAGTATCCGTGCAGAGAGAGGATTCACTTCTAAAAGTTATACCCTGACCGTAGCACAAGGCTTTGTACTCATCCAGTAAATAAGATTTATGAGGTTTTATTTAAATCAAATTACTTTAAATAAACTCAACGCAAGATATGAGCACGTCCTACAGGTGTGCTCACTACACATAAGGGGTGGTGGCAGCTGTGCTCTAACTCCACATTGCAAGAGGAACACCCACAAATAAGCCGGCTTCATGGGAGGGAAGAGCGAAGCAGAAAGGAGAACATCTTATTGAAAGATCAGACCAAGCATATATATTGAAAAAATATGCTATGGAAAAAAAAATGAAGACAAGTTAATGAAAAGAGGCACACTAGACTCATGCTACCAGAACACATAGAAAGGAACACTCTACTTTCACTAACAGGAATCCTATTGTACTACACCCAGCTGTGTCAACTATGCTGAGGTTTCAGTCTCATGACCCATGGTGATGCTCTTGGGAGGTGGGAGGCTCTCAAATCAGCAGAGCTTCTGTCACGATTCTTAGGTGGAGATCACGGCTGAGGTCTTAGCACAGGTCACAAGACCACTACCTGTATGCTTTTAGCTTTTTAGATTTTATTTAGGGTGTGCAGGGTAAGTATTAATATGAACTTTAAGGTTTTTTTTGCAAAGGAATTTTGCCTTAATGCCAGGATAGGGAGCATTTTAGGTTCTTGCTGGCAATCGTCTCATTTGCTACACACTGATTTCAGAATGTTATAGTTGCGGTGCTTAACCGCTTCAGCCCTGGAAGATTTTACCCCCTTCCTGACCAGAGCACTTTTTGCGATTCGGCACTGCGTCAATTTAACTGACAATTGCGCGGTCGTGCGCCGTTGCACCCAAACAAAATTGACGTCATTTTTTTCCCCACAAATAGAGCTTTCTTTTGGTGGTATTTGATCACCTCTGTGGTTTTTATTTTTTGCGCTATAAGCAAAAAAAGAGTGACCATTTTGAAAAAAAACAAAAAAAAAAAACAACACACGCACATTTATTACTTTTTGCTATAATAAATATCCCCCAAAAATTATATATATATATATATATATATATATATACACATACACACACTAATTTTTCTTTCCCCTCAGTTTAGGTCGATATGTATTCTTCTACATTTTTTTTTTTTTTACCAAAAATATCGCAATAAGCGTATATTGATTGGTTTGCGCAAAAGTTATAGCGTCTACAAAAAATAGGGGATAGTTTTATGGCATTTTTATTATTATTTTTTTTTTTTTTACTAGTAATGGCAGTGATCTGCGATTTTTATATCAGGACTGCGACATTATGGCGGACACGTCGGACAATTTTGACACATTTTTGGGACCATTGGCATTTATACAGCGATCAGTGCTATAAAAATGCATTGATTACTGTAAAAATGTCACTGGCAGGGAAGGGGTTAACACTAGGGGGCGATCAAAGGGTTTATCGTGCTCCCTAGTGTGTGTGTTCTAACTGAATGGGGGAGGGGACTGTAGGTGAGATGACAGATCGCTGTTCATACTCTGTATGAACAGACGATCAGTCAGTTCTCCCCTCAGAGAACTGGAAACTGTGTGTTTACACACACATATCCCAGTTCTCTGTGTGCCCCGAGCGATCGCGGGAGCCCAGCGGTCATCACGACCGCCGGGCACTCGCATCGGCTCCGTGGGCGAGCAAGGGGCGCTAGCGCACCACTAGGCAAAGCGACGTTACATAACGTTGTTTCGCCCAGCCGTGCCATTCTGCTGCAGTACAACTGTCGGCAAGTGGTTAAAGAAGAACAGCCATTTAGGAAAAAGATCAGCAATTTAATGCTAGCCATAGACCTGTCGAAAAATCGTTCAAATGCGTTTTTGAAAAATGAACACATGGTCAGGAGAGCCATTTTACCATCATGTAATGACCGAATTTTCATTTATAAATCATTCAATGGACAAATGAGTTTTTCGTTTGTTTTGTCACATATGCCTAGTGTAAACTGTTCCGGCGAGAAACACATTAACTTTTCAATTTATCATCCGTTCAGCACAAGTTTTTCAAACTTTCCCTTTGATTTTTTTGGCTCAAAAGCATCACAACCGATTTTCAATTTGTGCCAATTAACTGGAGATTAATGAATGAACTGTCTATATGACAGATTTTCAAATGATTTTTCTCCTTGTGTATGAGGGGAGGAAGAGGAAGGGGAGGGAAGAGGAAGGGAAGAGGAGGAGGAGGAGAAATAGCCTCACCGGACAGAAGGATTAATGGAGTCAAGTACCAGAACTTGTGGCACTCATCCCGGATTCGCGGGACACTGGGGATTTACTTAAATTCCAAGATGGAATTTAACAGCCCACAACCTTGGACACATAAAGTACATTACACATTATCATAAGCATCAACACATAACATCCCACAATGGTTCGATAACAAGGTAAAGTGGTTACAATATTAAATCACATCTCCAAGAGATAAGCAGACAGACAGACTCAATAGGTGACTCAATTAACAGTTGGCATGCAGGAGGAACACAATGCTTAACAATGCTATAGTCAATGCTTGACTATAGCAGGAGACCCCAGTATCGCGTTGGTTTGAGCTGATGATATTAACATCTACTCTAAGTCTCACAGTCTAAAGAAGTCATAGCTGGTTTGGGCAGAAAAGACCCAAATCTGTATCCTAGGCCTAGATTCCCAGAGTCTATGTGTTTCGAGGGAGACAATCCCGAATCCAAAGCAAGACCACTCCAAGGGTCCCCCAGGCACACACCTCCCAAGAATCGAGCCCCTGAAACTGCCAGGGTGCATAGTCAGTAGGCTGACCTGCAGTCCCCTCCAAAAGCCCCTATCCTGGTTGGGTCTGTCTCACACTCATTTCCACCTCTCGCTGCTCCCCCTGACCACTGAGATATGCCCTGCGGAGGGCACTGACTAGATATTGTCTGTGGAGAAGCAGAAGTGTCTGATGTGTGGGCTGTAAATGACAGCTGGGTCTCACCTTCCCCATGTCATGTGTGAAGTAAGCAGGCAACATAAATCGCATTTCTTTTCTTCACAGCCTATGCACTAATAAACGGTTTAAAGCTGAAAATCAGGAAAAAACAAAAATCCTCCCTTGCAGCGCGGATGCCCCCATACTGCAAGAATTAGATGCCAGGGGACTGCAAAATGCACTTTTGAGCCTAGTACACACAGTCAGAAAATCGGACACAAAATACCGCTTTCAAAGCGATTGCATGATAATCTAATCTTTAGTACACAGCTTTCAAGAGCCGATCCCGACAATTTATCAGAAATTATCCAAGAGGGACAACACGAAAATTTTTCTCGTATGATTTTTATTTAATCAGTACAGTATTCGTTCTAAAAGAAATCGGAAGAGCAAGACCATGCATGCTCAGAAACAACAGAATACATTACAATACATTACATCCGAAGATTTATTTTCATGAGTTGAGTAACCTCTTCATTTTCAATGTGAGACTAGCAGGCAAAGAAAAACAAAAAGAAAAAAGAGACAAGCATTCCCCCCCCCCCCTTACGTCTTCCGCTGCTCGCCCGGGCTCTCCCGTCCCATCGGGAAGCCCAGGCAACCAGCCGTCACGTCCCCCGGCTGGCCTAAGACCCGAACAAAGCTGATGTTTTGCTCTGGTCTCGGATCTAGTTACCCCAGAAGTGATGTCATGGCATCACTTCCCGGATTACTGGCATCTTGAAGGTGCCAGTTTTAAGAAAAAAAAAAAGTATTCAAAAACGCTGATCTTGACGTTTTGAATATTTCATCCGATCCCTCCATAAAGAGTACCCGTCACTGCCTATCACTGTCACAAGGGATGTTTACATTCCTTGTGACAGCAATAACAGTGATAAAAAAAAAGTGTAAGAATAAAAGTTTTAAATGTACAGAATATCAACACAGAAGTTCTCAAAAAAGATCACTTATCCGTCGCTTAGGAAAATATACTATTATAGTAGAGAAGCAGCTGCTATAATATAAACAAACATTTCTAGAAAGGAAGCAATCAAAACTACAATTAAAACAAATTTAAATTAAATAATAGTCTTTCAAACTTCAGCGGCGCTAACTGAAGTTTGAAAGACTATTTTTTCAATTAAAATTTATTTTTATTGTAGTTTTGATTGCTTCCTTTTTATAAATGTACAGAATATCGGCACATAATATCGGCTATCGGCCTGAGAAGTGGCTGAAATATGGGTATCGTATTGGCACCGAAAAAAAACAATATGGGTTGATCTCTAGATGTGAGCATCTGCTGCTGAGTATCAGGTAAGTAAATAGCTTTTTTACAGTACACCAGGCCTGTACTAGGGAATTGACTCCCTTGAAGTAGCCAAGTTTGCCAGCAAGTTCAGAGGCACACTGCAAGGGGTGGGCGTTGATGATAAAACGCTGCTAGTTTTTCCGACGTTTTACCGTCATTTTAGCGGCGCTATTTGGCCACTAGCGGGGCCCTTTTAACCCACGCTAGCAGCCAAAGGTTTAAATGCACCCATGTAGCGCCGCTGCGGAAGCGCTTTGCAGGTGGTTCGGCAGCGGTGCCCATTAATTTCAATGGGCAGGAGCAGTGTATACACTACTCCTTCACCGCCCCAAAGATGCTGCTCGTAGGACTTTAACGTCCTGCCAGCGCACTGTCCCAGGGTGAAGGTACTCACACTGGGACTGCAGGGGAGGTGTTTTTCAAGCTCATTACAGGTGCTATTTTTAGCCCAAAAGCGCTTGAAAACCGCCCCAGTGTGAAAGGGGTCTAAAGGTGAAAATGCTGCAAGTAGTCATTTAAAACTGCTTGATTTTTCTGTGCTTTTAGGTCTCATTTATACATGTGCCTGTGCTCTGAAAAGCGATCTATGATGGATCGCTCTTCAGAGGCATTTGCCAGGTGGCTCAGTGGTGATATGTCACCTCACCTCCTCACTGTGTTAACCATTAAAAGTCTAGAGTACCGCTTCAAAACCTCCTGCATTATGTGCAGTTCCAATAGGTCATTTGATGAGACAGATTGTACATTTCTTGTCCAACCATGCTGAAACTTGGCAATGTGTAAAGAGAGTCACGGAGCCAGGGGGGACCCTAAGCGCAGGGACGGCATGACAGTGCTGGACTGCACATCTGCCTGTCCCTGAAAGGGTTACACTTCTCCTTTTTGGAGAGGGGGAGGAGCTGCAGGAAGTTTTAGTTAGAAGAGTTAGGAAGGGGAAGTGACGTCAGTTTTGAGAGCGGTGGTGGACGAGATTAGTAGCACACCTCACCGCTCTCCACCTTCCCCTTCCTTTACATAGCATGGCGGCGAGGGAGGATTTTGTGGAGCAGCTGAGAGCGGCGGTCACCGCGAACGGCGCGGACTGGCTACAGGAGCAGCTGCGCTTGATTATGGACGGCGGGCCGACGGTGAGCGGGGGGGGGTCCCCAACTCCCAGGGCCAGGCGATCACGTCCACCGGAGAGATACAGCCCTGAGGCTGATAGGGGCTCAGCTAGACCAGCACAGCGGGAGATGGCGGCGGGAGAGGCGCAGACACCAAACATACAGGCCAGGCAGAGGGATGGACGAGGAGAGGCCCGGGGGAATCGGAGGAAAGTTGGAGGGACTGGGGGAAGGGTGCCTAGCAACGCACGCGGCTCTTCCCCCCCAGCCAGGCGCAGATGCTTACAGCCCCCTGAGAGGTCAGCAGGAGAGGGACGGAAGGCGCGGGACGCACAAGAACGCACCGCAGCAAGTGGAGGAAGGTCACGGGCGCCCGAGATGGACAGTAGTCCGCCGCAGGGGGATAGCGGGTCAGAGAGGGACGCCAATACCAACGTGAGGGGAGGTAATAGACGGTCGGCACGCACCCCGCGCAGCAGCAGACGCAGGAGTCCATCACCAGGGGTATCCAGCGGGCCCAGCGGTACCCAAGGGAGGAGTGGCCGTACTCAGCACCGCGGGCCCTCGGCAACCACTGCATCCGCAAGTGGGGTGCATCGGGAAATTGGCGGGACGAACGAACAGGACGATCGGTCGGAAGGTGAGCTGTCCGGGTCTGACGGAGGCGACAATCAAGGACATCAAGCATCGCTGGTTCCAGGAGTGGCGGCTGTTGGGCGCGGTCCAGTGCAGCCCGGTGAGTGCAATCCTTCCGATAATGTTACTATTCTTTTACATAATTTATTGGGAAAAAATGTGCAGAGGAGTAATTCACGGTCGGGGGGCGTAGTCAGGCCAAGGGGGGGGGAGACGGTATCGACTCCACCGTCCGCAGCGGCGACCCAAGTAGGGAACGAGGGGTTGCGGGTGTTGTTAACTGGCCTAAAAGAACTGGTAGCACGCGTGGAAGCAGGGACAGGAAGTACACCGGCGACTGCGTGGTCAACAGAGAGGAATACCTCACAGACAGGGACCACCCCATCAGTTGGGGGCGAGGTTCAAGTTTCGCCGGAGGCAGCGGTTTCAGCGGCCGGGGTGCCCCCCTCTGGCACCGCGGTGGCTACGTCTTCGGGGGACCAGGTGAAGACAACAGAGAAACAAGCCGATTCCGTTAGACTAGCGGATGCGGCAAGGAGTGGGGTATATGTCTGCTTTGAGGGCCCTTTGGGGGCTCATTTAAAAGCTGAGGTTAAGGAAAAAATATGGAAAGGCGAGTACGTGGAAATTTTCACGTTACTACCGCTAGAAAAATTTAATCTGGATAGGTTAAAACCGGTAGAAGGAAAAAAGGAAGATGAGGAGAAGCGTAGGCATCGCTTGATCCCGCGAACGTTCTCCAACTGGCTACAAGCGTTCGCCATTTTGGCGAGCGTGGTAGGTGAAAAAGCGCCAGAACATTGTTCAGCGCTGTTTGTGTACCTAGAGGCCATTAGTGAGGCCCACAGAACATACGGGGGCATGGCGTGGCTACGCTATGATGAGCAGTTTCGTCAGAGGATGGCGGTGCGACCGAATCTACGCTGGGATCACAAGGACATCAGCTTGTGGATGAGGTTGATGACAGCGGCGAGGGCCCCTAGTCAGTTTTTTCAGGCAGGGGCCGGAGGTTCAGCAACCCCTGGACAGCCGGCCGAGAAAAAATGGGGATATTGCTGGCAATTTAATGAAGGAACTTGCAGATTTGGAGCCAACTGTCGTTTCAAGCATTTGTGTTCCGGCTGCGGGGGATCCCATGCATTGTCAAAATGCTTCAGAAAAGGGAAAGGACGCGCCGGAGATACTCCAGGTAAGAGGGAGGACTCCGGTACGGGTGGAAAGGATGCTGCCTTTCCTCAGTAGGTACCCGGACCGAACAGCGGCCGCCACGATAGAGGCGGGTTTTAGGGAGGGTTTTCACATCCCTTGTGCCTTGGCGGAGCTGCCGCCTGAGGCCAAGAATTTGAGGTCAGCTTTGCTGCATGCAGCAGTGGTCTCTGAAAAATTGGAAAAAGAGGTGTCATTGGGACGCATGGCGGGTCCTTTTATGGAAAGACCTCTACAAGGGTTAGTGGTCTCTCCCTTGGGTGTGGTACCAAAGAGAGAGCCCAATAAGTTTAGACTCATACATCACCTTTCCTTCCCGAAGGGAGGGTCGGTGAATGATGCTATAGCCCCGGAAGATTGTGCGGTTACGTACACATCTTTTGACGCAGCGGTCTCATGGGTGAGGAGATATGGGCAGGGGTCTTTAATGGCCAAGTCTGATATCGAATCGGCTTTTCGGCTGTTGCCAGTTCATCCCGACAGTTTCAGATGGCTAGGCTGTAAATGGAAAGGGGCCTACTATGTAGATCGATGCCTTCCAATGGGATGTTCAATATCCTGTGCTCTTTTCGAAACGTTCAGCTCGTTCTTGGAATGGGCGGTACGGGATGTGTCGGGTATCAATTCAGTCATCCACTATTTGGACGACTTCTTATGTGTGGGTCCAGCGGGTTCCAACATATGTGCAGTGCTTTTGGGTACTTTGCAGTATCTAGCGGAAAGATTTGGAGTACCGCTAGCCCCGGAAAAAACCGAAGATCCAACGCCGACCATCACATTTCTCGGAATAGAGATTGATTCAGGGAGGATGGAATGCAGGATTCCGCAGGACAAACTGTCGAAGTTGAAAGAGGAAGTTCGAGGGACTATTGGAGCTAGGAAATTGCAACTTCGCCAACTCCAATCTTTGCTAGGTAAGCTAAACTTCGCTTGCCGAATCATCCCTATGGGACGAATTTTCTGCAGGCGGCTGTCAGCCGCCACTGCTGGGATCCGGGCGCCGACACATTTCGTGAGTCTGACCAGAGAGCACAGGGAGGATTTACGGGTGTGGCAGGTATTCTTGGAGTCTTTCAATGGAAGGGCTTTATGGATGTCTGGGCCAGTTAGTAACTGGGATCTAGAGTTGTTTACTGACGCCGCCGGGTCAACGGGGTTTGGTGCTTTTGTAAGGGCCACTGGTGTGCGGAGAAGTGGCCGGCGGCGTGGCGGGAGGCTGGGTTCTTAAAGAACCTGGTACTTTTAGAGCTGTTCCCCATTGTGGTGGCCATGGAGCTATGGGGCGAGTCGTTGCGAAACCGGAAGGTTCGTTTCAATTGTGACAATCTAGGGGTGGTGCAAGTTGTTAATCGGCTGACCGCGGCATCAGTGCCGGTGGTCAGGCTTTTGCGCCATCTAGTACTTTGTTGTTTACAACTGAATGTGTTCATTTATGCTGTTCATCTACCAGGGACGGAGAACACCTTGGCTGACGCTTTGTCTCGTTTTCAGTGGGACAGGTTCCGGAGGTTGGCACCAGAGGCAGATCATCAGGGGGTCGCCTGTCCCAGCTGGATATGGAACATTGCCTTGGAACAGCAGTAAACTGGATTCAGCGTTCCGTGAGTACGGCTACATGGAATGCCTACTCTAAGGTATGGAAGGAGTGGTTCGCCTTTCTGCAGGACTTGGGCATGGGATCAGATGATCCGGAAGTGGACAAGGCAGTGCTGTATTTTATAATCAGGGAATTTGAAAATGGTATCTCGGCAGCTGCCATCAATCGTGAATTGGCAGGTTTGGCCTTCCTTTTTAAATGGCAGGGAACCCGGGACCATACGAAGGAATTTTGGTTACGGCAAGCAGTCAAGGGCTATAGAAAAGCTTATAAACAGAGGGATGGGAGGTGCCCGGTCTCTTTTGAAATGCTCAAGCAGTTAATGCTTAGTTTGGAAGGGGTCAGCAGATCAATGTACGAATGCGCATTATTCAAAGCAGCGTTCGCGCTGGCCTTTTTTGGGGCACTGAGAATAAGTGAGTTGGTGAGCCCGTCAAAGACGGCTCCAGGCGGTCTTTTCCACGGGGAAGTTGAAGTACTGGTAGATAGAGTCCGCATATGGATTCAGAGGTCAAAAACGGATCAAGCAGGGAGAGGCAGATATCTGGAGTTTGGGAAGATTGCAGAGCAGGACATATGCCCGGTCAGGCTGGTGGGAGCTTTTATGACGGTTAGGCCTGCCGTTAATGGCCCCTTCTTGATACATGTGGATGGTTTGTGTCTTTCAAAATATCAATTTGTAACAGTTTTTAGGAAATGCGTGGCCAGGGTGGGATGTGACCCTTCACAATTTTCATCACATTCTTTTAGGATTGGGGCAGCCACAGAGGCGGCCAGGGCAGGTTTGAGTCAGGAAGTGATCAGACGTATTGGCAGATGGGATTCGGACAGATTCAAATTGTATGTCCGCCCTAACATGGTTCAAATGTAATGTTAGCTGGAGTTGTTGATGAGTAGGCGTTGGGGTTTAAAGTTCTGAGGTTGTATTATTATTATCCAATTTGTTTACAGGTCAAGATGCATGTCTGGTTTGGATACTCGGTCATTCCTACGTGTTTTGGGGGGCCAAGAGAGCGGACGTTCGGCCGAACGGCAGACAACTTCGCATCCCCAGACAAGAGGCCCTCATCAGGTGGATTGGGGTTCCGGGCATGCAGTGGAATAGAGTGCTGGGGGAAGTGTATAGATTCTCCCGCCTGGACAGGGCCCCTGATGTATTGTTATTACACGTGGGTGGTAATGACATGGGAGCTAGATCCATGAGGGACCTTATCAGGGACATCAAGTGTGATTTCCTGCGTTTAAAGGCCTCTTATCCCAAGATGATCTTGGTGTGGTCTGACATGGTAGGCAGGCTATCGTGGCGCTGGGCTCTATCAGATAAAAAGTGAATAGGGCCAGGATAAAGGTTAATAAGGAAGTGAGTCGGTTTTTTATAAGAAATGGTGGCTTGGCCATCCGTCACAGGGAGTTGGAGGTTGACACATGGCGTTATTTGCGCAGCGATGGTGTACATCTCAATGAGGTGGGCACGGACCTATGGTCTTTGGGCTTGCAAGAAGGCATACAAAGAGGGCTTAGTGTGTGGAGGTGCTCGCAAGGGTAAGGGGTTACCCCTTTCGCGCTGTGGCAGTAGTTGTTTGTTCCTGGAATAGGATAATGTTCTGTTACAAGTTGTAACATGTGTACCCATCCAAGGATGGGGGGTTGTTTGATTGTACCCATCCAGATGATGGGAGTTTTGCTGGTACCCATACATGGAAGGATGGGGATTGTAGTTGGTACCTTCAGGCCCTAAGGGTTAACCTGCAGGAGTTAATATGCTAGGTCACTGGGGTATGTGGTTATAATGCCGTGTCCGGGGTTTCCGACTGGCAGGTTTTAAATTAACGAGGTTGTACCAGTGACCTAGTTCATAGTCACAGTTCTTACTGAGTAAGTTACCTTAACAAGTTAGTTAAGGAAATACAGTTATTTATATATTTATGTTAATTTATATGTTTTAAATAAAAGGCCGCAAGGCCATTTTACTCCAAAAACTAGTCCGAGTCATCCCTGATGTTTTTGGAGGGAGGGTATGTATGGGTAGGATGGTATTAAGTAAATGGGCTTAAGTCCTACAATGTCAAGAGAGTCACGGAGCCAGGGGGGACCCTAAGCGCAGGGACGGCATGACAGTGCTGGACTGCACATCTGCCTGTCCCTGAAAGGGTTACACTTCTCCTTTTTGGAGAGGGGGAGGAGCTGCAGGAAGTTTTAGTTAGAAGAGTTAGGAAGGGGAAGTGACGTCAGTTTTGAGAGCGGTGGTGGACGAGATTCCCACCCACCCTCCCAATGGTTGGCAGTAGTTGTTTGTTCCTGGAATAGGATAATGTTCTGTTACAAGTTGTAACATGTGTACCCATCCAAGGATGGGGGGTTGTTTGATTGTACCCATCCAGATGATGGGAGTTTTGCTGGTACCCATACATGGAAGGATGGGGATTGTAGTTGGTACCTTCAGGCCCTAAGGGTTAACCTGCAGGAGTTAATATGCTAGGTCACTGGGGTATGTGGTTATAATGCCGTGTCCGGGGTTTCCGACTGGCAGGTTTTAAATTAACGAGGTTGTACCAGTGACCTAGTTCATAGTCACAGTTCTTACTGAGTAAGTTACCTTAACAAGTTAGTTAAGGAAATACAGTTATTTATATATTTATGTTAATTTATATGTTTTAAATAAAAGGCCGCAAGGCCATTTTACTCCAAAAACTAGTCCGAGTCATCCCTGATGTTTTTGGAGGGAGGGTATGTATGGGTAGGATGGTATTAAGTAAATGGGCTTAAGTCCTACAATGTCATGAAGTGTTCAAGTAGAATGGAACCCATAAACAAAAATGTAATATATTGCAGCTTACCGAGTCTTAGAAGAGGTGGCTGCATTAGCTTTCTTTTTGTTCAGCCTTTATTCCCATCTGGGGGCTGGCCAGTAACACACCTGTTGTCTTAAGGTGGCTACATTCACTCTTCCATTGTAAGGAGCATCCTAGCCACCCTTTGACAGCAGCATTGACAATCAGTGGAGTAAATGGAGTTGCTTGTGTAGAGTCCAAGGTGAGGAGGCAATACAATGATCCCTCACTGCCTGTCAAATGCTCTCTGAAGAGTCATCTAAATATAGCACATGTGAACAAGTTCTTATGGTGACCCTGACTGCTGTGGTGGTGATCAGGGACACTGTACCTGGGGTGGCCCCTGGAATCAGGGACACTGTACTTGGTGTGGCCCCTGGAATCAGGGACACTGTACTTGGTGTGGCCCCCCCGGAATCAAGGACACTGTACTTGGTGTGGCCCCCCGGAATCAGGAACACTGTACCTGGTGTGGCCCCCGGAATCAGGGACACTGTAACTGGTGTAGCCCCTGGAATCAGGGACATTGTAACTGGTTGGCCCCGCGATCAGGGACACTGTAACAGGTGTGGCCCCATGATCAGGGACACTGTAACTGGTGTGGCCCCGCGATCAAGGACACTGTAACTGGTGTGGCCCCGCGATCAGGGACACTGTAACTGGTGTGGCCCCGTCATCAGGGACACTGTAACTGGTGTGGTTGGTGATCAGGGACACTTTAACTGGTGTGGCCGCTGATCAGGACCACTGTAACTGGTGTGGTTGGTGATCAGGGACACTGTAACTGGTGTGGCCGGTGATCAGGGACACTGTAACTGATGTGGTTGGTGATCAGGGACACTGTAACTGGTGTGGCCGGTGATCAGGGACACTGTAACTGGTGTGGCCCCCAGTTCAGGGACACTTTAACTGGTGTAGCCCCATGATCAGGGACACTGTAACTCGTGTGGCCGCTGATCAGGGACACTGTAACTGGTGTGGCCGCTGATCAGGGACAACAACTGGTGTGGCCCCGTGATCAGGGACACTGTAACTGGTGTGGCCGCTGATCAGGGACACTAACTAGTGTGGCCCCGTGATCAGGGACACTGTAACTGGTGTGGCCGCTGATCAGGGACACTAACTAGTGTGGCCCCGTGATCAGGGACACTGTAACTGGTCTGGCCAGTGATCAGGGACACTGTAACTAGTGTGGCCGCTGATCAGGGACACTGTAACTAGTGTGGCCGCTGATCAGGGACACTGTAACTAGTGTGGCCGCTGATCAGGGACACTAACTGGTGTGGCCCCACGATCAGGGACACTAACTGGTGTGGCCCCGCGATCAAGGACACTGTAACTGGTGTGGCCCCGCGATCAGGGACACTGTAACTGGTGTGGCCCCGTCATCAGGGACACTGTAACTGGTGTGGTTGGTGATCAGGGACACTTTAACTGGTGTGGCCGCTGATCAGGACCACTGTAACTGGTGTGGTTGGTGATCAGGGACACTGTAACTGGTGTGGCCGGTGATCAGGGACACTGTAACTGATGTGGTTGGTGATCAGGGACACTGTAACTGGTGTGGCCAGTGATCAGGAACACTGTAACTGGTGTGGCCCCCAGTTCAGGGACACTTTAACTGGTGTAGCCCCATGATCAGGGACACTGTAACTCGTGTGGCCCCGTGATCAGGGACACTGTAACTGGTGTGGCCGCTGATCAGGGACACTGTAACTGGTGTGGCCGCTGATCAGGGACACTAACTGGTGTGGCCCCGTGATCAGGGACACTGTAACTGGTCTGGCCAGTGATCAGGGACACTGTAACTCATATGGCCGGTGATCAGGGACACTGTAACTGGTGTGGCCGCTGATCAGGGACACTAACTGGTGTGGCCCCGTGATCAGGGACACTGTAACTGGTGTGCCGCTGATCAGGGACACTGTAACTGGTGTGGCCGCTGATCAGGGACACTAACTGGTGTGGCCCCGTGATCAGGGACACTGTAACTGGTGTGGCCACTGATCAGGGACACTAACTAGTGTGGCCCCGTGATCAGGGACACTAACTGGTGTGGCCGCTGATCAGGGACACTAACTAGTGTGGCCCCGTGATCAGGGACACTGTAACTGGTCTGGCCAGTGATCAGGGACACTGTAACTAGTGTGGCCGCTGATCAGGGACACTGTAACTGGTGTGGCCGCTGATCAGGGACACTAACTGGTGTGGCCCCGTGATCAGGGACACTGTAACTGGTCTGGCCAGTGATCAGGGACACTGTAACTCATATGGCCGGTGATCAGGGACACTGTAACTGGTGTGGCCGCTGATCAGGGACACTAACTGGTGTGGCCCCGTGATCAGGGACACTGTAACTGGTGTGGCTGCTGATCAGGGACACTAACTAGTGTGGCCCCGTGATCAGGGACACTAACTGGTGTGGCCGCTGATCAGGGACACTAACTAGTGTGGCCCCGTGATCAGGGACACTGTAACTGGTCTGGCCAGTGATCAGGGACACTGTAACTAGTGTAGCCGGTGATCAGGGACACTGTAACTGGTGTGGTCGTTGATCAGGGACACTGTAACTAGTGTGGCCGGTGATCAGGGACACTGTAACTGGTGTGGCCGGTGATCAGGGACACTGTAACGGGTGTGGCCGGTGATCAGGGACACTGTAACTGGTGTGGCCGGTGATCAGGGACACTGTAAGGCCCCGGTCACGTGACCAGGTTAGTGTGGCCGCCAACGGTCAGCACCCGGCCATGCGTGCTCCTGAGCCAGGCTGTGTGTATTCATAGAACCCTTTCTGCATTGCACTCTATTGTCTTACAATTTTGTTTCGGACGACGTGTGTTTTCACACATAAAACACGTCTTATTGAGGTGACTGGAAGGTGAGCACACAAGTGTCATGTTTTGGCACATTTCTTGCATCAGTTTGGTGGAAATGACCAGAGATGACTGCAGTGAAAATATTGCCCCTGCTTACATCAGCTGTGTGTATGAGTCACACTGACAATACAACTAGGTCTGTTACTGTCAGATAGACGGCCTGGCTTTCTGAACACAACAGTAAGTGTACATTAAAGATAAATAGAACACACGTGATGTGAGAGGAATAGAACGCCCGCAGCACCTACCAAGTTTCATTAGTCACAGAACTTTCAGCACACAGTCCTGTGGAGGAATCCTGCCATCAGTTCCACAGACATGCTTGGCCTCCTGCCAGTAGTTGCGTGCTTACGTCAGAAGCGTGCACCTGTACACAACGTTTCAGCACAGGCAGCACTCTATTACGTGCTAAAAAGCACAATCCCGCTCACGTGCAGACTGAGACGTCGTCTTCCCTGCCCGGGGCGGTACGGCTCTCAGGTCCTAGTGCCGCTAGGTTATAGCCAATGCTTTACTGACTATAACACATGTACTTGCAGCTGATCCTGGAATCTCCATAGTTAATACAATAAGGGTCTGTGCACACCGGGGTTAAAAACACGCCAGTTCTTTTGGCAGAAATAAATGCTCGTATAGAGTGATTTTGTGTAAACATAGGTGTGTTTAGCCTCTCTAAAACGCAATCCACAAGAAGTTTTTTTCTGCCTTCCAAGCATTATATATGTTTTTTTTCTAACACCCTAGAGAATAAAATGGCGGTCGTTGCAATACTTTTTTTTGCACCGTATTTGCGCAGCAGTCTTATAAGCGCACTTTTTTTGGAAAAAATTCACTTTTTTGAATAAAAAAATAAGACAACAGTAAAGTGAGCCCAATTTTTTTTTATATTGTGAAATATAATGTTAAGTAAATTGATAACCAACATGTCACGCTTCCGCTCGTGGAATGGCGTCAAACTTTTACCCTCAAAAATCTCCATAGGCGACCTTTAAAAAATTCTACAGGTTGCATGTTTTGCGTTACAGAGGAGGTCTAGGGCTAGAATTATTGCTCTCGCTCTACTGGTCGCGGCGATACCTCACATGTGTGGCTTGACCACCGTTTTCATATGCGGGCGCTACTCACGTATGTGTTCGCTTCTGCGCGTGAGCTCGTTGGGACGGGGGTTTTTTACAATTTTTTTTTTTTTTTTTATTATTTATTTTACATGATTTTATTTATTTTTGCACAGTTAAAAAAAAAATGTGTCACTTTTATTCCTATTACAAGGAATGTAAACATCCCTTGTTATAGAAAAAAGCATGACAGGACCTCTTAAATATGAGATCTGGGGTCAAAAAAAAAAAGTAATTTAAAAAAATGACATTAAAAAAAAAAGTGCCTTTAAGACGTATGGGCGGAAGTGACGTTTTGACGTCGCTTCTGCCCATCAGTGTCATGGAGACGAGTGGGCGCCATCTCAGCATCACTCGTCTCCAGGCACAGCACAGAGAAGGACACGATCGCCTCCGCCGCTGCCGATGGCTCCGGTAAGCAGCGGAGGGCACCGGATCACGGCGGGAGGGCGGGGCCCTCTCCCGCCACCGATAAAAGTGATCTTGCGGCGAATCCGCCGCAGAGACCACTTTTATCATAAAGCCGACCGCCGCACGAAAACGGGGATACCGGGGTTATGGCAGCTAGCTGCTGCCATAACGATATCCGCCGCCAAAGTTTGGACGTACATCGGCGTACGGCGGTCGGCAAGTGGTTAACTCCTTCTTCAGCCACTAGCAGGGGTTAAAAGCACCCCGCTAGTGGTAGAAAATCGCAGTTAAAACGACAGTAAAGCGCCACTAAAACTAGTGGTGCTTTACCGCCGATGCCCCCACCGCCTCAGTGTGAAAGTGCCCTAAACATCCTAATTTATATGGACACATAGAATAACCACTTGCCTACCGGCACTTTTACCCCCTTCCTGCCCGGGCCATTTTTCAGCTTTCAGCGTTGTCGCACTTTGAATGACACTTGCGCAGTCATGCAACACTGTACCCATACGACATTTTTATCCTTTTTTTCCCACACAATTAGAGCTTTTTTTTGGTGGTATTTAATCACCACTGGGTTTTTTTAATTTTTTTCTAAACAAACGAATAAAAAGCAAACATTTTGATTTTTTTTTTTCATAGTTTCTGTTATACAATTTTGCAAACATGTAATTGTTCACCTTCATTGATGTGAGCTGATGAGGCTGCACTGCTAAGCTGCACTGATGGGCACTGATAGGCTGCACTGGTGGGCACTGATATGTGGCACTGAGGCTGCACTCATGGGCACTGATAGGCTGCACTGGTGGGCACTGATATGTGGCACTGAGGCTGCACTCATGGGCACTGATAGGCAGCACTGATGGGCACTGATAGGCAGCACTGATGGGCACTGATAGGCAGCACTGATGGGCACTGATAGGCTGCACTGATGGGCACTGTTTCCCAGCACAGGTATTTGCTCCTACTTCCGGCGAAAGATCACCGCAGTATCCACGGTGATCTACAGCATGTCCGGCCCCTCCTCCGCGCCCGCTGTCTTCTGGGAGAGACACAGGTCCCAGAAGACAGTAGGCACCAGTCAGAAGGCGCATGCGCAGCAGAGAAGCAGGCTGTGAAGCCGCAAGGCTTAACTTCCTGATTCCCTTACTTAAGATGCCGGCTCCTCCACCTGGAGCCGAGGAACGGGTCGGCTTCGGGTGAGGACATTGTGGGTGCCCTGGACAGGTAAGTGTCCTTATTTTAAAAGTCAGCGGTTGCAGTATTTGTGGCTGCTGCCTTTTATTTATTTTTTTGCAGGCAGAACTCCGCTTTAAGGGGCATGGCACCCAGGCATCCTTGTACCCAGGAAATATGCTTTCTAGTTGTGCCACAAGCAAGAGTCTTATGCCGCGTACACACGAGCGGACTTTACGGCGGACTTTGCCCGGCGGACTTTTCGACGTACTTTCCGACGGACTTTGTGAACGAACGGACTTGCCTACACACAATCCACCAAAGTCCGTCGAATTCGTACGTGATGACGTACGACCGGACTAAAACAAGGAAGTTCATAGCCAGTAGCCAATAGCTGCCCTAGCGTGGCTTTTTGTCCGTCGAACTAGCATACAGACGGCGGACTTTTCGACCGGACTCGATTTCAACGGATACATTTTAAACAAGTTTCAAATCTAATTCCGTCCAACTTTTGAGAAAACAAAGTCCGCTGGAGCCCACACACATCGAATTGTCCGACGAAATCCAGTCCGCCGGGCAAAGTCCGCCGTAAAGTCCGCTCGTGTGTACGCGGCATTACAGAAGACTACAAAAAAAGACACTCTTCTTTTACATATGGTTTTGTTCATACTTAAAATAATGTTAATGTTAATAACAAAATTCCACCCCTTTTGCTGTTGACAAGTTGGCAACCTTTACAGGGCTCTGGGACTTCAGCCCGGATCTGCGGGAGCCCAGGATTTGATTGAAATCCCACAGAAACCAGGATGATTGGGAGGTATGAATATGTGAATATATATAGTTGTGATTCTCTTCATTCGCTTTTGTCAGACAGAAAATCAAGCAACATTTTTGTAGCTTAAACTCTTTCACTGCCACAGAAGTAGGACTTACATTGCCTGCAGTGGGTGTACACTAGTAAATCCGATTTTCAGATGGCACGTATTCCACATTATAAAATGAATGGCACCCCTGCGCCTCCGCTTACAGCAGAGCATTTTTGATGCAGGTGTGGGAAAGTGTGTTATTTACATGCAGTATTGCACCCACATAGAGTATAGTATAAACCTAGCCTTATGCCGCGTACACACGATCGGAAATTCGGCCAGCAAAAGACAGATGTGAGCTTTTGGTTGGAAAATGCAATGGTGTGTATGCTCCATCGGACTTTTGCTGGCGGAATTCCCGCCAGCAAAAGATTGAGAGCAGATTCTCAATTTTTCGGTCGGAAAAAGTTTCTATCCGAAAATGCGATCATCTGTACAAATTCCGACGCGCAAAATCCTACGCATGCTCGGAAACAATTCGGCGCATGCTAGAAAGCATTGAACTTCATTTTCTCGGCTCGTCGTAGTGTTGTACGTCACTGCGTTCTTGACGGTTGAAAGTTCAGTGAACTTTTGTGTGATCGTGTGTATGCAAGGCAAGCTTGAGCGGAATTCCGTCAGAAAAAAATCCGCTCGTGTGTACTCGGCATTAGTGTTTCATTATAATTTGACACATTCCCCAAGTCGATGGGTTATACTGTACTATAAAACTAAACAAACGTATACAGTTCCTATGAACCTAGAGGCAGTGGCGTAGCGTGGGTTGTCAGCACCCGGGGCAAGGCAAGTAATTTGCGCCCCCCCTAACCTGCGGACTTTTATCACTCCCCGAGTCCCTTCAAATACAATAGTACTGACCTACCTGATTCCTATACTGACCATTACACACTACACTGACCACTATACTATACTGTCCACTACACTAAGAACTACACTGACCACTATACTATACTGTCCACTACACTAAGAACTACACTGACCACTATACTATACTGTCCACTACACTAAGAACTACACTGACCACTATACTGTCCACTACACTGACCACTATACTACACTGACCACTATACTGTCCACTACACTGACCACTATACTGTCCACTACACTACACTGACCACTATACTGACCACTACACTGTCCACTACACTATACCATACTGACCACTATACTACACTGAGAACTACACTACAGTGACCACTATACTACACTGACCACTATAATAACCACTATACTGTCCACTATACTGACCACTACACTGAGAACTACACTACACTGACCACTATACTGTCCACTACACTACACTGACCACTATACTACACTGACCACTACACTGACCACTACACTACACTGACCACTACACTACACTGACCACTACACTGTCCACTACACTACACTGACCACTACACTACACTGTCCACTACACTACACTGTCCACTACACTAACCACTATACTACACTGTCCACTACACTACACTGTCCACTACACTACACTGTCCACTACACTGACCACTACACGACACTGTCCACTACACTACACTGCCCACTACACTGACCACTATACTCCACCCTTCCACTACACTGACCACTACACTACACTGTCCACTACACTACACTGACCACTATACTACACTGTCCACTACACTACACTGACCACTATACTACACTGTCCACTACACTGACCACTACACTACACTGTCCACTACACTACACTGACCACTACACTACACTGTCCACTACACTACACTGACCACTATACTACACTGTCCACAACGCTACACTGACCACTACACTACACTGTCCACAACGCTACACTGACCACTACACTACACTGTCCACTACACTGCACTGTCCACTACACTACACTGTCCACTACACTACACTAACCACTACACGACACTGTCCACTACACTACACTGACCACTATACTACACTGTCCACTACACTACACTGCCCACTACACTACACTGTCCACTACACTACACTGACCACTACACTACACTGACCACTACACTACACTGTCCACTATACTACACTGTCCACTACACTACACTGTCCACTACACTACACTGTCCACTACACTACACTGTCCACTACACTGTCCACTACACTACACTGACCACTACACTGTCCACTACACTACACTACACTGTCCACTACACTACACTGACCACTACACTGTCCACTACACTGACCACTATACTACACTGACCACTACACTACACTGACCACTACACTACACTGACCACTATACTACACTGTCCACTACACTACACTGACCACTACACTGTCCACTACACTACACTGACCACTACACTACACTGTCCACTACACTACACTGTCCACTACACTACACACTATACTGTCCTGCCTAGTCTTCCTATACTGACACTACATATACGGCGCCTGTCTCTTTCCTTCCCCCCCTCCCCCCTCCTCCTCACCTTCTTGTCTTGCATCGGTCTGGAGGATAGGAGGAGGAGGAGAAGAAGACAGCGGCCCCGGCGGCTCACACTCTCCAGTGCTCGTCTCCCCTGCACTCCGGCCGCCATATTCAGTGTCTCCCGGCGCACTGTGATTGGGCGTATAGGGGTCATGTGCGGAGGCGGGACTTCAGGAGCAACCGTGATCGCGGATAGGCCAGCCCCACGCCGCACATGACCCCCATACGCCCAATCACAGGGCGCCAAACACTGGACATGGCGGCGGAGCGCGGGGGACACAGGAAATTAAATTAGGAGGAGGCAGCCAGTATTGACACTACTGGCACGAAATTGCGCCCCCCTAAATGTCGCGCCCGGGGCCACGGCACCCCCCGCACCCCCCACGCTACGCCACTGCCTAGAGGGCCATGATGGATTGATGCTGCTGAATTACATCACATGACTTTTGTTTACCTGCCAGGTGTAGCACACATTGCACTTGTGCGACATCACCATTGGTGTACGCAGCCTATTGCACAAACACACATGTGTGTATATCAGCAGAGTAGTGGACAGTGTCAGTAGGGCAGTGGACGGTGTCAGTAGGGCAGTGGACGGTGTCAGTAGGGCAGTGGACGGTGTCAGTAGGGCAGTGGACGGTGTCAGTAGGGCAGTGGATGGTGTCAGTCTTTATTTTTTTACATTTTTATTATTACTTTTTAAAATTTTTCTAAATTATTTTTTTACAATATTATTTTTAATTTATAATTTTTTTACAATTTTTTAGGAGCCCTGTTGGGGGCCTTTGGTGAAATATCAAGGGACTAAACAGAAAGAAGTGGACAGTGAACGAATGGGAAGTGCTCTTTGCTGAATGGCTTTCTGTTCATTCACAAACTGAATCATAGTAAACAGTTTACGATACTTCAGTTAAGAATGAACACAGGAGCGATCGGTACATATCACTCAATGTGTTCATTCATTCATCCTGAAACTTCCCCCCAGCAGCCAGTGGGAGAGGAGAGGAGGGAAGCTGGCAGCACTGCAGGGGAGAAACGGGACACCAGGAAGCAGGGGGAATCAGCACCGCACAGGGTAATTAGGGTGTGCCCAGGCAGACCCTGTGCACACTACTATGGACATCACCCTTACAGAAGCAATACAAGTATGGTGTTTTTTTTCTGCCTCTAAACACCCCTCCATGTTAGCCTATGTTTCCATGCACACATAGGCATTTAGAGGCAGAAAAACAACACTGCCGACATGTTCAGAAACACCAGCGTTTTGGCAGAAAAAAATGTTTGATGAATGTAAACGCATCTGAAAGCCCATTAATGCCAGGTGCATCAAACGATTTTAGCTTTATTTTGTTTTATTGGTCAGGATAAATTATTCTAGCCAATTAAATGAAATTACGCCCGAGCGCCTGACACGCCTTTACACATGTCAAGTGTTTTTTTTTCCAAAATGCTACTGGCAGGAGGAGAGGCACTTAGGAGAGCTGGGCAAATGTCCTGCGTGCATGGAGCCTTACAGGTTGACTGTTCGAGTCAGTTTAAACTTCAGACTACGTGGGACATCAAACACTGACACTTTCTACCTACACATGAGAGAACAAGAAGTGATGTGGTGGGAAAATGTAATCAATCTGACAAACCTCTGTAACCTTGTTATCAGGCCTGCAGAGTGCAAAAGGAAGGAAATGAATGTTGAGATAGACACAAATATCTCTATGGCTGTGCCAAGTGTGCAGATCACAAGTTTCAAGACACTTTTAAATGTTTTAGTGAAATTAACTGAATACCATTACTTCCAGTTCTGCTTTTTTAGCAGCATTTAAAGCATACATAAAGCACAAGCTTTTTTTAGTTTTGCATAGAGTAAGGAATAGTTTAAAGGTTAAAGGCTAAATTCCCTATGTGCTAATATAGCATTATTGTACTTATTTTGCAAAAATAAAACAGTTTTCCATTAATTCTACACTGTCTTACCTTGCTCTCTTCTCATTAATTCTACACAGGCTTACCTCACTCTCTTCATAGCTGTTCAAAAACACTGCTCAATTACTTCTGCCTTACTTCCTGGTCAGACTTTAGGTCATGACACAGGAAGGAGTTGACCAGCTGAGGGTAGATGATGCAGGGTGTATGCTAACGAGATCAACTGGTCAACTCCTTCCTGTGTCATGACCTAAAGAAAGGCAGAAGTAATTTAGCAGTGTTTTTGAACAGCTATGAAGAGAGCGAGGTAATCCTGTGTAGAATTAATAGAAAGCGGTTTTATTTTTGCAAAATAAGTACAATAATGCTATTTTGGTACATAGAGGAGCTGGAATTCAGAAAAAAAAGTGAACTTAGCCTTTAAGTTCACCTTTGAGAACATGTTACAAGTTCCCACTGGTTTTAGAGTGGAACATGTAACATATTCCTGCTCCTGAAGTTTTGACACCCCTCCCCAAAGTGACAGGGGGCCAGAGATCTTCCCCCTGCACCCGCTGTCACAATTTGAAAAGAGCGCAGCCATGTGAGGTTCCACCCACACAGCCGTGTCATTCATTCACAGAGTTCTTTGAATGAGTAGACTACATGTGCAGTCAGCCTTTGCGGCCGATGGCTTGTAGCTCTCAATAAACTACAAGGGCTCTGGTGAGCATCCTCATAATACATTGGATCTTCCTAGACTGAAGTAACTGCCTGCCTGTTTCGGAGGAACGGGCAGACAGCTGCACTGACCAGTCTGCAGTAGCCTGACGCATCCGCCATCCACTGATCGAGAGTGAAATGCTTTTCAGGCTCCTAAGAAAAACAAAATAGAAAATGCACATTTTTTCACCTGCAAATTTCTATTTTTTGAAGGTGAACTGATCCTTTAAAGCTGAACACCAGGAGAGTAAAATACTCCCTTGAATACACTGTAAAGGAAAGCTTTATTGAGAAAGAGGGAGGTGGCCATTGCTGATTTGTCTGGCGGATTCATGAAAGGAGGAAGCAGACCTTTTATTCACCCGCCCATCCTCCATTCATAAATCTCTTTTCAAAGAGGTAAATTAAAAAGAGAGTTCCCTCCTCTCCACCCCTCCTCTGCTTTGCTACACAAAGATCGCTTTCTTTTTTTTCTTTTGTTTATTAAAAATGTTGAATTAAACGAGTTCAGTGGCACACTCCCTGCATGTCACTCTCCTAGGTACATGATGTGCACTGTGCTCCCTGCGCCTCCAGGGATATGCAGGTCACATATCCCAGGATGAATAGTGTTTAATTCTAAAAGGAGGAAGTACTTGCGGCACCTCATCAGAAGGCCCCCTGATTGAACTTGGAAGAGCCTGCAGTCTCCCGATGATGTCACAGAGAACATGGCGGCATGGGACTCAGTCGTGGCAGAATAGAAGAGGATATCGGCAGGAAAATGCTGGATCTGCTGGGCGAGTGGACATCTGAACTGTGCAAAGACTGCAACACGGTAAGTAAGGGTTAAAAAAAAAAACATGGGGGGAGGGTGAAGATCTGCTTTAAAGACTTTAAAAATCAACAGTGTCTTTGTCTAGGTCTGATGACATCACAGGATCTTTTTACCCCTCTTCTTCCTCTGTGGCCAGATCCTAAATGCTGCAAGGAGAAGCACTACTTAAGGTACCACTCTCTACAGCATTCTCCTGTGAGCCCTGAGTAATGGGCAGAGTCTTGATGCCCTGGGTTCACAAGAAGAGGGTTGAGTGATGTTGGTCAACTATGAAGAGAGTTATCAATGGATCTGTAATTAGGTGAGTCTGCAGAAGACCGCACCTGTGATCAGGTGAGTATAACAGCCAACCCCTTGGTATAGAAGTTGATTGCTAAACAGATACAAATGAAAACTATGTAGCATTAGGCACTGGCACATGATCACCGTACCTGGGAACATTGGTAAATCAATAGGTCCAACAACGGGGTGGGACAGAAAACAGAGCAGGCGTGGATTTAATAGCAGCACACAGCCAGAGAACAGAGCCTGGTGCCTGAAGAGCTGGTAGCCTAAGTGAATGCTGGCATGGTCCTAGGTATGGTGAGTGCAGAGCTTTGGACTTAGGCACTCAATTAATTAGTCCATTGATTGATTGATGGATCATGTTCAATATATTGTATATAGTGTGTGTATGTGTAAAATATATACACACACACACACACACACACACACACACACACACACACACACACAATGTTATAAATGCAATACAGGAGGTTTGAGTAAGCACTGTATTTAACATGAAATGCGTTACCTTTTTGTGTTCCTGCCGTACACATGATATCAATAAATACTTCGAAAAAGATATCAAGGAGTGCAGCGATATTTCAGTCTTTTTGCATTTTTATCCAATCATGTTTAATTGACCGCTACTACAGGCTACAACATTACTGAGTAAACACTTTTGATTTTAATAGAGCAATTCAGCAACTAAATGAATTAAAGTGGAACTACTATTTTTAGTTTTGAATATAGTGTGGAAGGGTTAGAATCTCTGTTCGGTTTTATCAGCTTGCTATTATCGTCACTTTTATTTTTGCTCACTGTGAGCGGAAATTAAGAAAAATCTTCTCAAACAGGAAATCATCCTTAAAACTAAATGATAGAGGTTCTAAAATTTCCTTCACGACTTCTTCCAGAAAGGTGATGAATGGCAGATGTTCATGTCTTGTCATCCCTTGCGATTGATGTACACTGATATTACTGGAGAAGGATTTCACTGATTTTGTGTACACAGATAGTTGCTACTGAAGATCCATTAATTGCTGTCTTTCATCGGAGAGTACACAGGAAGGATTGTCAATGTATTTTCTAAGGCTCCGTTCACATCTAGGCCTTGTTGTTTTACATTTCTCCAGGTGTTTTTTTGCAGCGTTTTTATACAGGCGTTTTAAAGTTCAAAAGGTCACCAATGTAAAGGCATTAAAACGCCTTTAATCTACCAAAAAAGAAGCTCATGTACTTTTTTGAGCGACAGGCATTTTGCTTTAGGCGACAGAACACTCAGAGGTAAACAGGGGCCATTTAAATGAGCGGGATTTGTCTTGTTGTGCGTTTTTAGAGCGGAGGCTTAGAGCAGAAAAACGCCCAAAAATGCCTAGATGTGAACGGAGCCTAAGGCTCGGTTCACACCTATGCAAATTGGATGGGGGGTTCTCCACATCCAATTTCCATAACAGGAGAATATGACTGGCCCTCTATGAGCCTGTTCACATGTCTCCGGAGCGGCTGCGGAGCGCACTGAACAGAAATGCTGTGTGTCTTTGCCTCAGTTTCAGGGTCTAATTCGGGCAAATATTCTGCCCTGATTCGTTCCTGAAACGGAGAACGGGGAACAACAGCGTTGCTATGCGATCCACGGCCGGTTTAGGTGTGAACCAAGCCTAAGGCCCCTTTCACACTTATACAACTTCAAAGTCGCACAGTTTTATTGCGATTTCGCGGCCGCGATTTGGGAGCAGTACTACTTTGTACAACTTTGCCACAATGTTAGCATTAACCATTCTCAGCTTGTGCTTACAAAGTAGTGCTGAAATTGTGTCTATATTATTCAGGTACGATTTGCATGCTACTTGAGGGTTTAACATTGAGGTCTATGGACATCAACTCGCATGGAAGTTGGACCAAAGTAGTGCAGGGACTACTTTAAAGTCGGCACGACTTAAAGTCGTGCCAATATGAATGGTAGTCATTGAAAATCATGGAGAATGACTTGTCATACGATTTTGCAGTACAAAATCGTGGGACAAGTCGTATAAGTGTGAAAGGAGCCTAAATGAAATCCTAGATCGTCAGGAACTGTGGGTATGGACTGCTGGGATTTCTCCCCTCAAAAGCATGTGGGCCATATGTTTCAGATGCCTGTGGTGTACATATATACAGGCATACCCCACTTTTAAGCAGGGGCGTTGCTAGGGGGTGGCTATTGGGGCTATAGCCCCGAATCTGGCGCCCATAGCCCCGAGTCTCTTGCTGCAGGGTCCCTGTCTAACCAGTGGGTTGCGGCGGGTGGGCTGGCTGCATGAGAGAGGCAGAGGAGAGGAGAGAAGCGAGCGGACGGACGAGCAGAGATGACATTTTTCTCCGCCCGCTCTACATCAGCACTCTTCACAGCCGGGCCTCTTCAATTTGGGAGCGAGGTGTGGCAAGTAGCAGAGAGATGACATCATCTCTCACTGCCCGCCACACATCAGCACTCTTCTGCCCTCACAGCACAGTAGAGTAGAGGTCACATGCTTCCTGTCATCGTGGAGCTCCGCTTTGCAGCCAGACCCCCTTGCTTCAATGTCGGAGGTGTGGCGGGAGCAGTGAGATGACATCATCTCTCACTGCCCACCTTACATCACCGCTCTCCTGCTCTCACTAAATGGACCAGTGCTGTCAGCCTGCCACCAATGCAGCATGAATGCACATTTGGTGGCACTGGCTGGCATGGCAAGTGACAATCCACATCAGTTGGCAAGTGACAACCCACATCTGGTGGCCGGTGACGTGGCAAGTGACAATCTGCAAATAGTGGCAGGAGATGTGGCAAGTGACAATCTGCAAATGGTGGCAAGAGATGTGGCAAGTGACAATCTGAAAATGGTGGTAGGAGACGTGGCAAGTGACAATCTGAAAATGGTGGCAGGAGACGTGGCAATCTGCAAATGGTGGCAGGTGATGTGGCAAGTGACAATCCACATCTGCTGCCAGGTGAAAGTGGCAAGTGACAATCCACATCTGGTGGCAGGCGACATGGCAAGTGACAATCCACATCTAGTGGCAGGTGACGGTGGCAAGTAACGTGCTGCATCTGGTGACAGGAGATGTGGCAAGTGACATGCCCAGGGCTCCCACTGATTCTGCAGTATGGTGAGTTGAACCACTTCATTATATATTAGAATGTAACAATAGAAATAATGCACTTCAATCACCCTGAAACCATATCAACCATTATGCCATGATGATTGAAGCGCCAACATCAGCCATCGCTCGTGAAAAATTGCTTACCATAGGTTCACCCCCCCGCGGCTGCGCAAAAAAGTTGGTGACTGCTGCTATGGGCTCTAGCCCCAGATCTTTTGCAGGCCTAGCAACACCCCTGCTTTTAAGTACACAATGGGGTTTATTTACTAAAGCTGGAAAGTGCAAAATCAGGATCACTTCTGCATAGAAACCAATGAGCTTCCAGGTTTTATTACTAAAGCTTAATTGAACAAGCCGAGGTTAGAAGCTCATTGGTTTCTATGCAGAAGTGAGCCTGATTTTGCACTTTCCAGCTTTAGAAAATAAACCCCATGGTGTACTTTAAAAAGGGTATGTATTTGCAGAAGCTGCTCTGTTTCTAATTACCACACTCATACTGCTCAAGGTGGTGGTAATGAAGACAGACCTTCCAGCTTAGCAGTCGGCTGAAGAAAGACCTTGGTAAAGTCTATATTGCGTCTTCAGGGGCAGAGAAGTACCTGCTGTAAAGTTTTCTAAAATTGCCCAATTCATATAATTTATCCTGGTGAGTTTGTTTGTTTATCGTATTAACTGGAGTTTCACTTTAAAGGACAGTAAGTGATTTTTGGTTATATGAGGTTTTTATGTACTTTCAGTACTATTCAGAAAATTCAGAAACATCAGACATCACCCCATGTATTATATTTAGATACAGGTTTCATAATAATTTCACTTCCTTTTATGAGCTAACATGTGTCAGACTTGGTCAGTCATCCGTTTGCTCTCTCTGTAGACAGGTGTGATTCATCCATACTCACCTGATGCCTGTCTGCTGGGTCTCTTCCAGAGGAGCAAATAAGAAAGGTCCAGCCCATTCACAGTCAGAGCAAAAAATTCACAACTGCCAGTAAACAAGTGTGTTACTGGAACTATTAAGATTTAATTACATAGCACGGCTGTTTACTGAACCACATAGGTGATTCTGAATCCCAGTTACTGACCTGCACCGAGTGCTTTGTAAAAGTGACAGTTAATGCAATTTGGCAACCTACAGTAGTCATGAGCAGGAAGAATATCAACTACCAAGCAACCAATGTCATTACAAACTATGGGGTATATTTAGGAAAAAATGTTGCATAGTCATTCATCCAGTGAATCTCCATGTATATTCGTTTTGTCTGAAATGGGCAAAAACAAATGTTGTATAGGCTATATATTCTTTTTAACAACAATTATTTTATTATGGGCACTAGTAAAATACAGCATTATGGTCACTAGCTGAACCTGGGGAGTACAGGAAAGACATACGTCTTTTTAACAACAGATGCAATGTCAAAATTCTAGGGAATGATGGAGGGAATTAGCAAATAAATGTAACCATTGAATACATTAATCTGCTAATTCCCTCTAGCATTCTCTAGACTTGTTAAATTGTATTTCTTGTTACAAAGACATGTTTATGATGCTCCTCTGCCACGTCTAGCAGCCATACTGCAGTATTTAACTACAGCCCGTAATAAAAGAACATTCAGAAGAGAAAATCGCATAAAGAACATTCTTTTTTCCCCAATTTGCACAGAAGGAATACACGTGCTGATTCACTGGATTAATGGTTATGCATTTTTTTTTAAATAAATATCCCCCTTCTCTGTTAGCGTGCACCATTACATCATGCTAATTGACAACAGAATTCATGCAACATCAGAGCAGGATAATTTGCATTAGCTGAAATTTAATTTTCCTTCTATGAAAAACTTCTGCAGAGGATGAGAAGTGGTCATTTGCAGGAGCAAAATTCACATGTATGCAGTAAAAACCCATTCTTACCACAGAGCATGTCAATGGTACCCCAACAGACCTGCATTGCAACCATCAGCAGGGTAACACACTATCATGTGTTGTGGTGTGCAGTGCTGGCAATTATGCAGCAGATTACATTTGTTGGGCCTATTTCAGTGAGTTAGGCAACACATTGGACCTGATTGAAAAATACCTAGGAACACCAACATTCTTTTCAGCACAGGTATATACTTTGTAGTTCACAATTATAATACAGATAATATTATATGGCTATTCTAGATACAGTAAGGGTCTGTACACACGATCCAAAAATCATACAAAAAAATAGCGCTTTTGAAGTGATCATACAATAATCTGATCTTTAGTACAAAACTTTAGCCGATCATGACAGTTCATCAAATACACTACAACACATTACATCACTTCTGAATTTTTTTATTCTGTCGTACGAGAATTTTCGTAACTTTAGTAACCTGTTCGATTCCTACTTGCGACTAGCAAGCGAAAAAAAAGTCAGCGATCTGTCGTCAGATTTTGAGATTGAGTGTTTGGTGGGTTCTTATGTCTGTCACCAGGCTCTGAGGTTACTGGACCCATCTGAGAGCATTTCACAGGTGAGCTCAATGACTGTAATGTTTTTTGTTTTTTTGGCTATATACAATAGCTGTGATGCCGGAGGTCCTTCAAGCTTATTCTGTTTCCAGGGTTAGAGCTGTGCTCTTGAAAAGTGTATCCAAACTCAAAAACAAAAATGTAATATATTGCAGCTTTCCATACCTTAGATGTGGTGGCTGCATTCCAAGCCTAAGACGACGCTTACTCATCCATACTGTATCAAGATAACAAAAACTGGATAGGATTACAAGATTCCACCCCTCTTCTCTTGTCAATAACATAGAGGAGTGTTGTTCTGTAGTCTTCAGAGATAACTGAGAACAACGCAATTAATAAAAATCAGCACAGGCTAAGAGTTCAGGAGTTTATTAACTTACATGATTAACAGATTTGTTTGCACTTTATTGAACAGATATAACATAACATTTTCAATAGTATATTTCCAGTAACAGACCAAAAGGGAACAAATAATAGTTCATTGTTAGGGTTTATATCAAACTTGTGATTAGATTTAAAGTGGTTGTAAACCTCTGACATGAAAAATGAACAACGCATATCCCTCTATAATGTTTACTTGTCTCTGTCCAAGGCCCTAGTGTGGATCCTGTCAGCATTCTGATGCCTCTGCTGTCTGCATTAGTCACTTCTGATTGTTTATGCCGAAACGAATCAATCCCCGAGGACAGCCCTGCCCCCCTCCATCCCATAGCAAATGATTGACAGCCTCAGCTGTGCATGTTTCCCTATGAGATTGTATAGAGTGGGGTAGGTCAATTCCCTCCACTTAGGTCTCAGATTACACTCAGCTATGCTGTGCAGTGTTTGACATCAAATCCCTGTCCCCTGCTTTCTGAAGCTCAGGAATGCTGTGTAAATTCTGGACTTTGAACTGCTGTAGAGAAGGTACAACTTCTGTAGGAGGATTTGTTTCATCTCTGTGTATCACCCGAGGCCAATCACTTCACTGGGTATATGTAAGGGTGCTTTAAGCTGTGTGATAAATCTATTTACATATTGCCCATCACATAATGCCTTATTTTTGGCAAGACCCCCATTCTTGCTACACCTCATTCATACTTCCCATCATTATAGCTATGTAAAAACACAAAGTGCCACATTTTTTATGCAACATATCAAAATGGAATAAAAAAACAAAAAAACATAAAATACAAATCATGTCACTGAAATCCTGTGCTCCCTTTAGCAACCAAATTCCATTAGAAGCATCTACGTATGAACACAAACATGTAATATACTGCTAGCTTCAATATTTGTTTTTTTACTTTAGCCTGGTGTTTTAGCAAATCTGTATTTTGAAATGTGTTATAAATGTTTTGTAGCGAAACAAAGCTTTGTATTATAAAGATCTACACATCAGACGTAAAGTTGTGGAGGAAAGAAGCACATATGCCATATGCTACACAAGTACAAGTAAAAACATCAAAAATTTGGATTTGCATCTAGAAATGAGATAGCTGGGAGCTGTGCCTGTTATCTAGCACCATATACTTTAGTAGAATATATATTTTTCAGTAAGAAATAATGACATGCTCACGCTGCACTACCTACTCAAAGCCTGGGGTAATATAAATTTGGCAAGAAAAGTTCTGTTTGGAACGACATAATCATTCTCTTCTTTTAGAATAATTTGCATTATTTCATTACTTCAACTGTTTGTGAGAGTAAGCCTGAATACAGTGGCTGTTTCTGCCAGTACTGATAACATTCTCCAATTCCTACGGTTAAAAGGACACAATGCCATAATTTTCTGTAAGCTTCATGTCTATTAGACTTTTCTGCTTGAAAAACAAGCATTTTTACTTTAAAATGTCGACATGTGAAATGTCACGAGTAGATGTATGATATAAAAGTTAGCCAATTCCATCTCTCTATACTGGGGAGGACACTTGGCCACCGTCCACTCAAATAGCAGGATTGTTTGGCTCAGGAGGCTGGTAGGCGTTTGCCTTGGAATTCTTCGATTCAGCCAACCAAGCACAACCAAAGACACAGAGGTCTTTCTTGAGGTGTGTACACTTGCAAATGTGAGTGCATTCATTGCCAGTTCCCTGATAAAGTATCAGTCACTGCAGTATACTCAGGATGGATGAAAGCCAGCCCTCCTACTTGAAAAGTTTGATAATGAAAAACAACTTAACCTTTCAGCCACAAAATATCAACAGGCATCTGTGTAGGAAGGTGATGTGTGTGTGTGTGTGTGTGTATATGTATATATATATATATATATATATATATATATATATATATATATATATATATATATATATATATATATATATATAGGTGCTATTGACATGAAATGTTCACCACATCGTAACAACCCATGCAATTCATACATACAAAGAAACCATAACAAATAATTTAACAAATGAGGTTAAGTGTAATAAAATGGAATTGCACAGGGAAAAGTATTGAACACATGAAAAAAGGGAGTTGCAAAAAGGCATGGAAAGCCAAGACCAGCTCAAATCTATTAGTAATTAGAAAGCAATCCTGCCCCTTGTTATAGCGAAATATCAGCTTGTTCAGTCTCAACTGATGGCCTACAAAAAGGTGTCCCATTACCAAGGTGTCACACAAGAAACATATCATGATGGTTAAAAGCAAAGAGCTCTCTCAAGACCTTTGCAACTTTGTTGTTGCAAAACATACTGATGGCATCGGTTACAGAAGGATTTCTAAACTTCTGAATGTTCCAGGCAGCACTGTTGGGGCCTTCAATCGGAAGTGGAAAAAACATAATTTCACCATAAACCAGTCATGACCAGGTCATTATCAGAAGAGTTGTCCAAGAATTATTAGAAGAGTTATCCAAAAGCCCAGGGCCACTTGTGGAGAGCTTCAGAAAGACCTGGAATTAGAAGGTACAATTGTTTCAAAGAAAACAATAAATAATGTACTCAACCACCATGGCCTTTATGCATGCTCATCACGCAAGACTCCATTGCTGAAGAAAAAGCATGTTGCAGTGTCTTTAAAGTTTGCTGCACAACATTAAGACAAGCCTGTAAAATACTGGGAGAATATAGTCTGGTCAGATAAGACCAAAATTGAACTCTTTAGATACCATAATACACACAATGTTTGGAGGTCAAATGGCACTGCACATCACCCCAAAAATAACATAGCAACAGTGAAGTTGGAGGTGGGAACATCATGGTGTGGGGCTGTTTTTCAGCATATGGTACTGGCAAACTTCATGTCATTGAAGGAAGGATGAATGGAAAAATGTACCAAGACATTCTTGATAAAAATCTGCTGCCATCTACCAGGATGATGAAGATGAAATGAGGGTGGACATTTTAGCAAGACAATGATCCCAAACACAAAGCCAAGGAATAAAAAAAGGAAAGAACATTTGGGATTTTAAATGAGGTGGTGACCTGGTAAGGTCGGTTGCCTCTATACCTATCTAAATGAAACGGAGGGCAAGGAGTTGGGACTTTAAATGAAACACATAGGTGACAACTACAATTTTATTGGAAATCGGTATAGTAATATATAGTAGTAATCATAAAAAACAGAACATATAATATCCAATACAATTCAAAAAATATCAATGTACATACAATGCATTTGGCCACATGTCTCTTATTTTCAACTATTTCAACACTTCTCACTCATACTAGCTCGGTCATTACTGATACATTACTGAGTGCCAACTTTTTGCCATCCATTTCACAAAGCCAAGGAAACTCTCAATTTGTTTCAAGGAAAGAAAATAAAGCTGCTGGAATGGCCCAGCCAATCACCTGACTTGAATCCAGAAGAAAATCTATGGAAAGAACTAAAGATCAGAGTTCATAGAAGAGGCCCACGGAACCTTCAAGATTTGTTTGTGTAAAAGAAGGGGCCAAAATCACACCTGAGCAATGCATGTGACTCATTTCTTCATACAGGAGGCGTCTTGAAGCTGTCATTACCAACAAAGGATTTTGTACAACATAGTAGCCTCCCTGACGGTTTTCCTGAGTGTGGCTCAGGGTTAAATTTCTGCACCATTAGAGGTAACCCCGAGCCACACTCGGGATTACATTGCAGGATCCTAGTGCACTGTACTTACCTTGTCCCCAGGATCCTGCGATGTCCCCCCGCGCTGTCTGCGGGCTCTGTCTCCTCAGAAGCCTCTCTGTGCCAGGCTCAGTTTCCTGCGAGCGTCGTGACGCACGGGAGCGGAGCCTGGCGGCAAATTAAAAAAAAAGTCAAAATCATAACACATACAGTACTGTAATCTTACAGATTACAGTACTGTATGAAATTATTTCACATGCCTTTTGTCCACAGTGCTTTGTCTAATGCCCTGCATGCAGTTTTATATTATATATACTGTTCTTTCTGCCTGGAAACTGGAGATTGTCCATAGCAACCAAAAAGTGTCCCTTTACTTCAAAAGTGGCTTTAGACCAGCTAGAAAACAGCGATAGTAAATTAGAACACTTGCAGAATTGAGCGATAGTGAATCGTGGGAAAATTTATTTTATTATTATTATATTATTATTTTTTTAAATTCTTTATATTTATTTATTATATTATAATTTATGTTTTTGTGTTTCAAACTACATCATACCCGGGATATCTACTAGACTCTTGGTGGACAGATATAAGTGTGTTTTTATTAAGAATTACAGACCTACAATTTAAATTTCCATGCAAAATAATTGTACTGCTTTCAGCACCTAAAATCCGAAATAATCATACCACCAGGGAGGTTAAATACATTTCAGTTAGCGTGTTTAATGCTTTTAATACTTTTTCCCTGTCATATTTTATTACACATAACTGAATTTCTGAACGTATTTGTTTTGGTTCCTTTGTATGTATAGATTGCATAGGTTGTTACTGACATGTGGTGAAATTTCATGTCAAAAGCACCTTTAAAAATATATTTAACTATAAAAATGGTGACATGTTCAATACATATTTGACCCACTGTGTATATATCTATGGGCCTGGTAGCCCATTTTTATTAAAAGACAAAAAAAAAATCTGTAACACAGGTTTCCCATGCAGGGGTTCTTCTCCAGTAAATACAAAAACACAAAATGCTAGCCCACCTGGCTCTCTATTTAGCAGTACCTCTGCTCTTTTCATGGGTCACACAGACCACAGGTTCTTCAGTGTTGACAAGTACACTAATGCACACAGCTCATCAGGCCTTAGTCCTCAGGCCGCTTATTGTCTCTTGCAGACAATCATGTTCTGGCTGCCTCCTGCAGCCCCTCTGACTCCTGGAGAGGAATTGGGTCCTCCTGATTCCCCATGCACAGACCTCCTGTCTGTTGGGTGGAGATGTCTCCAACTGGGAGCCCTGAGTTATTCCTATACCTTCATTATAAGGGCTGTGCTCACCTGAGTCACCCACAAAACCTGGACACGGAGTTAGAGATTCCATCCCACCCAAGACACTATGGAATCTCCTAACTATAGAGCCCCATACAGGTATACCAAAACCTGGAGAAAGCTGCAAAAGCAGTTCTCTCCACTCCACAGTTACACTCTGTAGTTCTGCACTGAGCCAATGTGCACACTATGGGGGTCATTTACTAAAGCTCCACATGCTAATTAGCGCTAATTACCGCAAATTAGTGCTAATCACGCTAATTAGCACTAAAACGGTATTCACTATAGCGCTGGTGAAAAAATACTCCCAAAATTTAATTTACTATGGCTTCTAGAAAACAAATAGCGCCCAAACCCTTACTCTGCTAGAACCTGGAGTAGTGCAAGTGGAAATAATATTTAGAGCATGATATCATTGCCTAAATGGTACTGAAATATGCAGTATATTGTTTACAGATAATCTGCTTTTAAACTGTGAAAAAGTGATTGCTACACTGAAGTATCTTTAAAAGTCTGAGAAGAGATAAATTCCCCGTCTCTGTACAACTAGGTGCCAGCACAACTGAGCATCGTCAGAAAACAAACTACTCTAATTTTAACTCCCATGGCTTTTTTACAGGGCGCTATAGTAAAAACCAAAATTAGCGCTGGGCTAAAATGCATTTTTGAGAGTAAAAATCCTTGCTATATAGTCCAATGCAAGTTTCAGCCATTGATTATAATGATATAATTGTAACTTCCCCAAATAAATACTTTTAACGTTGAGTTGAAATGTATCTTTCTCTGAAATAAATTTTCCTTGCAACAATGTTGTTTCTTCTTCATCTAGTTTTTAAGAATGCTAGAATGTGGAATGTGTTCATGTTTTGGTAAAATATATTTTTCTCTGTCACTTTCACTTGTTACTCTCCATCTCAAAAAAATCTTTACCCAAACTCACACAGGTGTCTTTACAAACCACAAACAATACCATTGCTGATGCAAATTTAAAATGAGTCACAATTTTGTGTGTTGTTTAGTATTTCCAAATGATCAGAATTTGAGCCCAAAAATTTTGATATGTGTGCAAACATCAGAAATCAAAATGTCATTCCCAAAATTCAGAGGATAACATTACTATTCTACACTCACCCACCAAGAACCACCAAATATCACAAAATAAATAAAGAAGAGAATAAATAAAGAAGCATAACTCCTGACTGATATCATTCCACCACCTATGTCCAAAGAAATGCAGTATTTATGTGTAGGAGGGTCAGGGATGATCCTAGGGTCACAGACGCCCGGGTGCAGAAATATTTCTGGCGCCCCCACATGGGCGTGGTCATCTTACCAACTTCTCCCCTTTATAAATGTTTCTTTGGCAACGACTCAAACACAGAGATGCTTCCCTTAGAAGACTTCATTACCTTGGGATCCTCCCATGATCTCCTAATAAAGAAAATGCAGGAAGAAAGTACACTAATGAGACCTGGAGGGGATTCTCTCTGATGCACACACAAAGGGCTGTCTGTTAGAAAGAGCCCCTAGACATAATACGGTCAAAGACTGCAGACATGATACAAGAGACAGTCAGAGACTGCAGACATGATACAAGAGACGGTCAGAGACTGCAATCATGGTACAGGAGATGGTCAGAGACTGCAGACATGATACAAGAGATGGTCAGAGACTGCAGACATTATACAAGAGATGGTCAGAGACTGCAGATATAATACAGGAGATGGTCAGAGACTGCAGATATAATACAGGAGATGGTCAGAGACTGCAGATATAATACAGGAGATGGTCAGAGACTGCAGTTCCTATGGACGTTAATAGATAATGGCGGATCGGCCCTCTTACCTGACCCAGCGATACAGCAATGGTTCCTCTGATCAGGAGTCAGCTCACACTGAATTGCCTGTGGCGACTCCGCTGGGTAGCACCCAGATCTGTATTCCTGCAATGACTCCATTCCTTTCTCTGCCAGGGATGGTGCTAGGCTGTGTGGCTTTCCCTCTGGTGGCGCAGGGCAGCGGGGTTCTCTTTCTGATGGTGTTCTCTCAGCACTGGCCTCTCCCTCTGGAATCCTGGGTGTACTTTCCTGGGTGTAGACCTCCCCCAGGACAAACCAAACCCCTCCATTAGTACAGACCCCCACCAGGACAAACCCCCCTCCATTAGTACAGATCCCCCCAGGACAACCCCCCCTCCATTAGTACAGACCCCCACCAGGACAAACCCCCCTCCATTAGTACAGATCCCCCAGGTCAACCCCCCCTCCATTAGTACAGACCCCCAGGACAAACCCCCCCATTAGTACAGACCCCCAGGACAAACCCCCCTCCATTAGTACAGACCCCCCAGGACAAACCCCCCTCCATTAGTACAGACCCCAGGACAAACCCCCCTTTCATTAGTACAGACCCCCCAGGACAACCCCCCCTCCATTAGTACAGACTCCCCCAGGACAAACCCCCTCCATTAGTACAGACCCCCCAGGAAAACCCCCCTCCATTAGTACAGACCCCCAGGACAAACCCCCCTCCATTAGTACAGACCCCCCAGGACAAGCCCCCCTCCATTATTACAGACCCCCCAGGACAACCCCCCCTCCATTAGTACAGACCCCCTAGGACAACTCCCCCCTCCATTAGTACAGACCCCCCAGGACAAAGCCCCCCTCTATTAGTACAGACCCCCAGGACAAAGCCCCCCCATTAGTACAGACCCCCCAGGACAAACCCCCCTCCATTAGTACAGACCCCCCAGGACAGACCACCTTCTATTAGCAGAGACTCCCCCCTCCATTAGTGTACATAAAAACACCTGGGCGGCAGCTAGTGAGGAGAGGACAGTGTGCAGCCGCGTCGCCAGGGTGGAGAGCAGATGGAGACAGGCTTGGGCGGGAGTGAGAGACAGAGGAGGAGAACATGTCAGGCTTGGCTTCCCCCCCCCAGCAATGTCACTGCGTGGCTGGTCTCTCTCCACACAGAGACCAGCCGCTCCAATCTCTGGAGGCTGCTCTCCTTCTCTGATGGGAGGAGGGAGGGGGGACGGGCTTGAGCCTTGAAAAATACAGTGGCGGCGGTGACCTGCGGAGGGAGCCGCCTCTGGATACAGAAAGGAGGAGGGAGGGGAGTACCCCGTGCACCCTGCCTGGGATCGGCCCTGAGGAGGGTTCCACCACCATTGCAAATTGTGTCATATGTTTTCCATGGGCAAGGACAATAATCAGCCTTAACATTTCCCCACCACCACTAATTGCAGCCTCTTACCAAGCAAAAACTAACCAATTTCTAGGTGGTTCAGCATGCTGACAATAATCAACCATACCGAGCCTTCAAAACACATGGCATATGCCAGAAAAAGATTGTTCAGTGGCTCTCTGGTCTTCCACAGTAAATCTGCATTGATTAACTCATTGCACCCCTGAGACTTAGGACTGTTTGAATGCACAGAGATGCAGCCTTGAACCATGTGGCAGCACAGTGGCTAAGTAGTTAGCACTTCTGCTTAGCAGTACTGGGGTTTATGGTTTGAGTCTCAAGCATGCCACTTCACACAGGAAAGTTGTCTGTCCTCCCTATCTTGTTAGCCACAAGCCGCCCGCCCATTGTCATATGGCGGCGGGACGAGGCAGCTATTGTTCTGGGCCGCCGTCATATCAAGTGATTGCCTTCCCGGGCCACTAGGGGGCGTGCGCGCACGCCTGCCGCGTCACTAGAGACCTGATGCGCGTGCCCGGTGGCCGCGATGTCTGCCGGGCACCCGCGATTGCCCAGTAACTGAGCACGACCGTGAATCTGTGTGTGTAAACACACAGATCCACGTCCTGTCAGAGGAGAGGAGACCGGTGGTGTGCCCCTTGTACATAGGGACACCGATCGGTCACCACCCCCAGTCAGTCCCCTCCCCCCACAGTTAGAATCACTCCCAGGACACACATTTAACCCCTCGATCACCCCCTAGTGTTAACCCCTTCCCTGCCAGTCACATTTATACAGTAATCAATGCTTTTTCATAGCACGGATCGCTGCATAAATGTGAATGGTCCCAAAAATGTGTCAAAAGTGTCCGATATGTCCGCCGCAATATCGTAGTCATGATAAAAATCGCAGATCGCCGCCATTACTAGTAAAAAAAAAAATAATAAAAATGCTATAAAACTATCCCCTATTTTGTAGACGCTATAACTTTTGCGCAAACCAATCAATATATGCTTATTGTGATTTTTTTACCAAAAATATGCAGAAGAATACATATCGGCCTAAACTGAGGAAAAAATTTGTTTTAAAAAAAATTGGATATTTATTATAGCAAAAAGTAAAAAATATTGTGTTTTTTCAAACTTGTCCCTCTTCTTTTGTTTAAGGCGCAAGGAATAAAAACTGCAGAAGTGATCAAATACCACCAAAAGAAAGCTCTATTTGTGGGGAAAAAAAATGATAAAAATATCGTTTGGGTACAGCGTTGCATGACCGTGCAATTGTCATTCAAAGTGCAACAGCGTTGAAAGCTGAATAATGGCTTGGGCAGGAAGGGGGTGAAAGTGCCCAGTATTGAGGTGGTTAAACATAACTCCTGACTCAGGTCCTTCCATGAATTATGTCTAAATGTAGTATTTACATGTAGGAGGGTTCCACCACCATTGCAAATCTTGTCATATGTTTTCCATGGGAAAGGACATTATTCAGCCTTAACATTTCCCCACCACCACTAATTGCAGCCTCTTGCCAAGCAAAAACTAACAAATTTCGAGATGGTTCAGCATGCTAACATTAATCACCCATACCGAGCCTTCAAAACACATGGCATATGCCAGAAACATAAGGGAGGGGTAAAGCATATTGAGCTTGGACTTTTTAGGCACGACAAAATAAAACATATAGAAAAAACACAGAAAAAAAACATTAATAAAATCCACACTAATAGGACAATATGCTTAAAAATGCAACCATAACAAAAACTTTCTGCACTACGTGGAATAGAAAAGAATTTTCATAATAACGTAGATTCCACAGTGCGGTAATGTAACAGCGTTGAGATGTAAACACGATGTTGCTCTACATGTTACGTGCCGAGCGCTTCTTCAGGAAAATTTAGATAACTAGTGAGTGTGGAAAAGAGAGAGAGTGTAAATATATATGCAACTTAAACATAAATTTAATACAACATGTATATAAAACATTCCACATTTCTCACCCCAAAGTAATTCAATGGAGGACAGTTACAGAGGAGGATAGGCAAACCAGACAACTATGGGGGCGTGTATAACATAATTCTTTTGTTGTTGTGACATGTATGCAGCAAGAGAGCAAAGTTGGATATGTCTGTTGGACACAAGTATAAAGTGTAATCCCCTCCATAAGGCAACCAGGTCTTACCTCGTATACTGACTATGGAAAATATATAAATAGGGTCATATAATTGTACATTCATCAAAAAGGAGGTTTTTTTATATATAGAATACACTTACTATATGGTAAAAAGATAGATAACACAGCTAAAAACAGATACAACAGGGCAGTTGCTGAGGAATCATATAGTCCCATCAAAGCGTATAGTTGGTATAGAATGAATCTATAAGAAATTGTGACAAAGTCAGCCAGAGAATTGTAGAGTAATAGGTGCAATTCTTGAACCAATCTACATAAGCCCAGGTCAGTGGAAAACATACCTAGCTCCAAAGTGCAAAACAATTATTCAAAAAAGGAAGGAGGGTAGATGATCTGAAACCACAATAATAACATCCAGTCGCAAGGGAGACCGCTCCCAATGATCTTCAACAGAAGTGATTACAGCCACTAAGAATGGGGGATCATAGATCACCAAGGTAAATACCACCAAACCAATAGACAAAGAACTAGGTGGGCTAAAGAAAAGAAAAAGGGTAGGAAAGTTTGTCACAAAAAGATCAGAGTGATAGCCAACTTGACAATGACGCCTCTATAATTGCCACGACAATTCTGGTGGCCTAGTCTACGCGCTGATGTAACAGCCTTCGTAGCTGCCTGTTCTGTGTGTGCTCAGAGTAAGACTCCACAACATCTTCCAGTGGGCCTCCTACAACCCATACCCAATGGAGAGAGGCCCTGGACCCACCTGTCTATGGATTTCATTGTGGAGTTACCCAAATCCCAGGGCAACACAGTTATCCTTATGGTGGTTGACCGGTTCTCAAAAATGTCTCATTGTATTCCACTTAAGAAGTTGCCCACTTCTAAGGAATTGGCTTCCATTTTTGCTCGGGAGATCTTTCACTTACATGGGCTACCCAAGGTGATTGTCTCAGACAGGGGTAGTCAGTTTGTGTCCCGGTTCTGGTGAGCCTTTTGTGCACAGTTGCAAATTCAGCTTGCTTTTTCCTCTGCGTATCACCCGCAGTCTAATGGGGCCGGAGAACGAGCCAATCAGTCCTTGGAGCAATTCCTACATTGCTGTATTTCTGACCACCATAACAACTGGTCAGACCTATTACCGTGGGCAGAGTTTGCTCACAATAGTGCCTTGAATTCTGCTTCCCGATTGTCCCTGTTTATGGCGAACTATGGTTTCCAACCTTCCATGTTGCCTGACTCATCGCTTTGCAACATATGCGTATTTCTAAAGTATTTCATGTCTCCTTATTAAAACCTTTGGTCTGCAATCGCTTTACCACCTCGGTGCCACGTCCTCACCCTGTACAGGTTGAGAACCATGAGGAGTATGAAGTACAGTCCATTGCTGACTCCCGTAGGTTCTGTGGGCGCATACAGTACCTGGTGCATTGGAAAGGGGTATGGTCCGGAGGAATGCTCTTGGGTCTCATCCTCGGACATACATGCCCCTGTCCTCCTCCGTGATTTCCATAGACGTTTTCCCCTCAAGCCTGGTGGTCCTCCAAGGGGAAGGGGTCGTTGAGGAGGTACTGTCTGGACTGGGCTCTGCCCTTCCTTCTCTGAGCTGGCTGCTCCGCTGTCGGCTAATTGCCAGCTATCTCTCCACAGGTACCCAGCTGTTGATGATATCCTGCTCGTGAGTCCTGCCTACTTAAGCCGTCCAGCCCAGAGGATCTCTGCCTTCGCCTTAGTCAACATCACAGAGACACTCTCCTGCATTCTTGTTAAAAGACTTGCTTGGCTGACATCCCTTCTGGCTTCAGATCCTGCTTGCTGTTTTACTACGCTCATCTCCGGCTCCATGACGTTTGGCTTGTCCGACTATCCGGTTCCTGAACTCTGGCTATGTTTTGAATATGTTTGTTCTATTTACTTTTATTATTAAACAAGTGTGATTTACCTGTACTTCTGTCTCGGTCTGATTTCATGGTTTCTGACAGGGGGGGTACAGAGGGGAACAGGTGTGTGTGGGGGGTACAGAGGGGAACAGATGTGTTTGTGTGTGTGTGTGGGGGGGTGAATGGGAAGGGGTACGATGTACCCAATACCCATTCACATAGGGGGGAGCTGGGATCTGGGGGCCCCCTTATGTAAGGGGGCTTCCAGATTCCGATAAGCCCCCTGCCTTCAGACCCCGACAACCAATGGCCAGGGTTGTCGGGAAGAGGCCCTTCAACATGGGGGCACCCTCCCCATGTTGAGGGCATGTGGCCTGGTTTGGTTTAGGAGAGGGGCGCTTGCTCGTCCCCCCCAATCCTGACCTCCAGGCTGCATGCTTGAAAAAGGGTCTGGTATGGATTTTGGGGGGTCCACGCCGATTTTGTTGTTAATTTTGGTTTGGGGTTTCCCTTAAAATCTATGTCAGACCCAAAGGGCCTGGTATAGATTGGGGGACCCTATGCCAATTTTTAAAATAATTTTGGGGTTGAGTTCCCCTTAAAATCCATACCAGACCCAAAGGTTCTGGTATGGACTGCGGGGGACCCCACGCCATTTTTTCCACATTTTTAAAGGAATACCCAATGCCACATCAGCATGAGCCTGGTTGTTTCCATTATATTAATGGCTCATTTGCTAAACATTATTGTATAGAATTCAAAACATCAAACACTAGTAAAATTATTTTGTATGTTTAATCGTGCTCAGCCCAATAGGCTAGTGGTCAGCGCTTATACCTTGAAAAACTCAGGCCTTGAAAGACTCATGGGTTCAAATCCCACAGAGGGATACTAAAAGATTGCATTGGTGAAAAAAAGGCGAATGACAATTAGCCAAAGCAGCATATGCTGAAAATAGGTGAATGCCAATTCACCAATGAACTTTAGTTTGGCTGATTCTATTATATTCTTCAAATGCATACAATGGTATGTAAGTAATAGTATTAAGTAAGCCAATAATATTATGTATAGTATTAAGTCAATAATATTATAGTGTTGAATTCCAAACATCACACACTAGTTAAGGGGCAGTTTACATTTTTTTTCTTTGTTTATTTTAATTCGCTTGTGCAGTTAAAAAAAAAACACAGCTGGTGGATGGTAGGTTGGCTGGGATTTAAACTCATACCTTGAGTGCTGTGGAGACATCTGAGCAGACCACCAAGCCATTGTGCTAAGTACGCTGAGACCTCCATAATAGTGTAGTATGATTAAAGAATGAACATAAATAATTACCGCTTTATAGTCACCTAAATTTAAAAAAATGAAAAAAATGAAAAAAACAACATACAACAAATAGGTAACCTAAATGTTCAATACATGTAACTTAACAGAATAGCAGACATTACTCTGTAATAATCATTCATAACTGCATTCGTTAGCAAAAGAAGGAAAAAAAACCTAGAAATACTAATTGCAATATACATCGATAGATGCACACAAGGTAGAGCACATCTCACATAAAAATGTTTCTTTAACATACATGGATCATGGTTGCATATAATAACTTAGTAGAAATTGACACTTGCATATCCGCGGAATCGCTAATTAGCGCTGATTCCGAATTTACTAGCGTATGTTCACCGCTGATGGTACGCTTTTTCATTCGCACGTTCACCTGTTGAAATCTTAAAGTGGTGTTCCAGCCGAAATTATACTTTTTTAAATAAAAATACCCCTATAATACACAAGCTTAATGTATACTAGTAAAGTTAGTCTGTAAACTAAGGTCTGTTTTGTTAGTTTATAGCAGTAGTTTGTTATTTTATAAACTTACAGTAGGCCGTGGCCATCTTAAGTGTGGGTTTCTGAAGCCAGACTGTATTTCTTCCTGGATCTCATCCTTGCAGATCTCGCACATGCTCAGTGCAGCACAAGCAGTGTGATAGGTTTCAGGTCAGGTTTCCATAGCAACGGCAGTGTCAGAGGAAGTTGCTCCCCCTTCCCAGAAGGCATAGCAAACAGGAAATGATGCGATGGGCCGCGGCCAGGGAGGAGGAAGTGAAAAATGAATACAGCAGATATACAGTAGGTGCTGAGAAAAAAAATAAAAAAATATCCAATTCTTTTACAGTGCACAGTTTAGTGAGGGGTGCTAAAGAGTTGTAAAAGTGGGTGGAACTCCACTTTAATTACCTAAAATGTGCGCTATTACATGTAATAGTGCCCAGTACTTCCTGGCGCTATATTAAATGACCCCCCTCTGTGTCCTTTAAATCACCAATTTTTGCAGTGACAGTGTCTCATCCTGTCACAATATATATATATATATATATATATATATATATATATATATATATATATATATATATATATATATGATTTTATCTGCAGGCTATTTATTTACCTATTATACCCATTATCTACATCCAATTCTGAAAATTGTAAGCCAACGCTGCACAAAACTGACTCAGATCTGTGCAACAATTACAACTCTTATTAGGTCAGTAAGGTGGTCATCACATTGATAAATCAGCAGGAGTTTTTTGAGACAGAAAGAGTGTTACAAAAATTTGTGTATCACAAAGTGGTGAGCACTTCTGCCTAGCAGCACTAGGGTTGCTGGTTCAAATCCCAACCACGGCACTACCTGAACAATAAAAGAAAAGAATAGGGTGCTAGTTATGTTCATGTGTGTAGCAATAAAATAAAAGAATATAAAACATATATACAATGTCATGAATTCCAACATTGCATTGTGAATTATATAACAAAACATGTAGCAAGCTAAAAGTCCATGTGTGATAGAAATACTAGAAACGGATTGCTTTTAGATAAAACTTCTAGTTCTTCCGCCACGAGTGCTGAATGGGAAGGTGGCAGCTCACCACAGGTGTTTGACCCCTTTTTACAGGATGGTCTGGAGTTTGCATTTTCTCCATGTGCCTATTTGGGTTTCCTCCCACACTCCAAAGACATGCTGCTAAGTTTATTGGCTCCTGTCTAAATTGGCCCTAGTATGTGTATGTATGAATGTGAGTTAGTTACCTTAGATTGTAAGCTCCTTGAGGGCAGGGACTGATGTGAATGTGCAATATATATGTAAAGCACTGCGTAAATTGACAGTGCTATATAAGTACCTGTAATAGATAAATTGGAATTTTGCACATTTTAGGCTTCCAGAACACTTGTGAATAGGAGCAGTATACAGACACCTCTGGGTCACACATTTCAGATGTTATTCGTGTCAAGCTGCTTTCATAGACATGAGATGATCTTTTTTCAGCTACAGTAGGCCAAAATCTTTTACCTATGGGATGATATATAGATGCTCAACACCCTTAGATGCTCAGAATGGAATGCTGATAAGTTAGAAAACCTGTGCTAGTTGTACTGCTCCCCTGTGGGATCATTCTGCCATTGCCAATCTTTGACTCCTCTCTCATTTGCATGAAACATAAATGCTAAAGTGAACACTATGTGAGCACTATTCAATCCTTCGGATCATCCTTGAACTTCCAAACATTTCTCTAGTGTAGTTTCCTCAACCACAGGCTGCAGCATTTCTACTGCTGGGCGATGGCGTGCTAGGTGTCTAAGACTGAGCTAGCAGTATCTGTCAAGCCATGGTCATCAGTATCTGTCTGCAGCCAGCCAGCAGTGTGCCAACATTGTAGGTACTGACAGACGTGGTGTGACAGCTACTGCTGTCACAGTCTCTGTGTCCCCCTCCTATGTCAACCCTTTTTACCAGAGGCGGCTCTAGGCTTTGTGAGGCCTTAGGCAAATCTTAGACATGAGGCCCCACTCACGCCCATAATGGGAAAAATAATTCAAATATTTTCCTGGCCCCCACTCCTAGCAATTTTGCTTCCCATCCCAACACCCCAAAAAACAAATGCACATAGACTTATCTAAAAAAAAAAAAACTTTAATAATGTAAACATAAAGATCTAGTTCACACTCACTGATTGCTCCAGGCTCACTGACTGGTTTCTAGAGGTCACTGCACATCATTACTGCTTACTGATTGGTTACTAGAAGCTACTGCACATTATTACAGCTCACTGATAGATTGCTAGAGGTTACTGCACATCATTACAGCTTACTCATTAGTTGCTAGAGGTTACTGCATGTCATTACCACTTACTCATTGGTTTCTAGAGGTTACTGCACATTATTACCACTCACTGGTGGGTTGCTAGAGGTTACTGTACATTATTACTGCCCACTGATTGGTTGCTATGGGTTACTGCTTATCATTATCACTCACTGTTTGCTCACTGGGTGGCAGGGCAGTATTATGGTGTGTGATGCAACTGTTGGGGTACAGTTGGTTGGATGACAGGATGCAGTTTGGGGTAATGGTGGCAGTATTGGGGAGAGGCTGAGATCATATCTCCCCTATAATGATAGGGGGCAGGGTGATGGGATGCCAGAGGTGGGGTACAGGAGGGATGAGGATGATAATGACAGGAGGTAGGGTGGTAGTATACCAGAGGTGGGGTACAGGGATGATGGGGATATTGATGACAATAGGCGCAGTGGTAGGATGTCAGCAGTGGGGTACAGGGGGATGATGATGAGGTGGGGTGGTAGGCAGCTGACAGTGGGGTACAGGGGATGAAGAGAATGATGATAACGGGGGTAGGGTGGTGGATGCTAGAAGTGGGGTACGTGGGGATAAAGATAATTACAGATGTAGGGTGGTGGATGCTAGAGGTGGGTTACATGGGGATGATGATGACAGGAGGCAGGGTGGATGGGTACGGGGGGGATGATGACGGCAGGGGGTGGGGTGGTAGGAAGCTGGCAGTGGAGTACCAGGAGGGATTAAGATGAGAATGATGACAGGGGATGGGGTGGTAGGATGCCAGAGGTGGGATACAGAGGAGTGATGGGGATGTTGACAAGTGGGATGTCAGCAGTGGGGTACAGGGGAGGGGGGGTGATGATGATGACATGGGGTGGTAGGCAGCTGACAGTGGGGTACAAGGGGGAGATGATGATGATGTGGGGTGGTAGGCAGCTGACAGTGGGGTACAGGGGGGATGATGACGTGGGGTGGTAGGCAGCTGACAGTGGGGTACAGGGGGGGTGATGATGACGTGGGGTGGTAGGCAGCTGACAGTGGGGTTCAGGGAGGGGATGATGACGTGAGGTGGTAGGCAGCTGACAGTGGGGTACAGGGGGGATGATGATGACGTGGGGTGGTAGGCAGCTGACAGTGGGGTACAGGGGGGGATGATGATGACGTGGGGTGGTAGGCAGCTGACAGTGGGGTACAACAGAGGTAGGGTGGTGGATGCTATAGGTGGGGTACATGGCGATCATAATGACAGGGGATGATGATGACAGGGGGTGAGGTGGTAGTCAGCTAGCAGTGGGGTACAGCAGAGATGATGGTAGGCTGGTGGGATGCCAGGAACAGGGGGATTAGGATGGAGATGATGACAGGGGTAAGTTGGTAGGAAGCTGACAGTGGGAAGTATTACAGGAAGTAGGATGCCAGGAACAGGGGGATGAGGAGGATAATGATGATAGCATGGGGTCAGTAGGTGGCATCATATGCTGGATTGCATGCATATCATCACTCAGGGCAGCGTGTGTGAGGTCGGAAGGCATCGGTAATTCTCTGGGCGCCCTCAGTCAGGAGGTGACGTCACAGGTCGGGATGTGTCAGTGTTGGGCATAGGCAGGACTGTACCTTTGAGGCTGTTAGTTGCAGACTGGCTCATGGATGATCGCCGGGCGTCAGCTCTGACGGGTCCTCCTCCATTTCAGATCGTCCACTCTGCAGAGGAGATCGGGGAGCCGGGGAAGCTGCTCAGCCACTGCAGGCATTATCGAAGCTCTGCACATAGCCGGAGGCAGAGCCACGGTACACGGCAGGAGGGAGGAGCCGGGGGGGACAGGAGTAGATGGTTCCACCCACTGACCCTCCGACCTCAGGCAGTGGTGAGTGACAGTCCACCACTGGGTGGGGAAAATGAGTTGCGGCCCCGGATGCAAGACGGTGCCACCGACCGGGGGACATTCCCAGCAAATCCCACACACGCGTTAGACATATTAGGCGGCTGCGAGGCCCCTGGGAGTGCGAGGCCTTAGGTGGCTGCCTTATTTGCCTAATTAGAGAGCCGCCTCTGCTTTTTACCTTCTCCTTTCTCTCTCCAAGAGCAGCTCCATCCCTGTCATCAGCTCTATCCCTTTTGCCTGTATCTCCTTCTTATCCTCCGCCCTCTTTTTCTCCCCCACTGGCACCTTTTCCTCTTTCAGCTTCACTGTCATTTACATGACAGCCGCGCACTGCAATACTCATCACTATCCCATGCTGATTAGTCACTGTTGTGGTGGGCAGTAAACACACAGAGTCCGAGACAGACTAGAGCAGTATATTGTAGAAAGTTTCAACAAAATACTAGGCCCAGGGATAGGCACAGCCACCTGGAGCCACTTACAAACAGTAACAGTGGTCTGCAGTTCCGTAGGATGCCAACAGTGTCTGTAATGAGGCACGGGAATGCGGCCTGGCCGGTCCACACCCAGAGGGGAGGCTTCTCTGCAATGTCCCTACTCCTCCAGAACCTTTCCCTACCTCTGCACACTTTCCCTGATGGATTGGGAAACTGTCTCTACTCTGACCACTCACAAAATGTGTACCAAACCTGTGAGACAGTGTCTAAAATAGAACACTGCTCTGACCTAAGGTGGTCGCTGAGGTCACAGGGGCACCAGTATCCAATCAGACAGCTGTTCCCCTGTTGACGGCAGGAAGTCATAGGGGGACCGAGTTCCCCATGGCTTCCTTCCCCCTTCTGCATTGCCGATTTGGTTGAGCTCCATCTACAGTGGGGAGTCCAGACTCCACCTGCCTACAGGCTCTCTACACTCTGATGTCACCCCATTAGGCACTCCAAATCCCTTCCTTCCATATTCTTTACAACTCTATAAGACTCATATCCCTCTCAGCACTGAGCCCATCTCCATGTCCCCCCACACTCTCCTAACCACTGTCACATCTATGAATCTTTTCATATAGTGTGCGACCACTTAATATAAATAATTTTCAATATGAATAGTTTCCAATTTGGTCTTACACCTTACAGCCCAAGAGTATGAGTATGCACATTTTTACATTTATTTTTACTTTTGGGGCATGGACGTTTTCTGAAAGGCCCTTGTTTCACAAAGGTTGGGAGCCTCTGCTCTTGTGTCTAATGGCAGCCTTACAATTATTGGTTGTTAGAGCCCAAGATAGCAAGGGAAATGCAACCCAGCCCCATTCCGAAATGGTACACCTATGGTTATAAATTAGGAAAAAAACAACATTCAGGGTTTGAAAATACAGTAAAAATGTTTTTATAACTCACTGTTGAACAGTATTCCATTGAGCAATGTTATTTCTACATAAAACTGCACATGCTGAATAGGTAACTATGGCAATATTTGGTCTAAGATTTACAGGGTGCATTTCTTTCAACATGGGTCTGCTATTAATGTATAGGAATCACATAAATATACATATGAAATAACAGCAATTAAGCTTGTCCCTTTAAGCTTACCTCAAACAGCAAAAAAAATATTTGGTTAATCTCTCTGTACCCAAATCTCTCAGATGCTTTTAATATAGTTGTTCCGGAAGAGATGTGGTTTGCAGTTAGAACATGTTTAAGATTTACATACCGGCAGAAGCCACGGATCCTGCAAGTTCCCTCACCATGACGCTTAACCCTCTAATGACTTTGAATTATTTAATACAGCACCAGATCTTTTCTAGAACGTCTGAATACTTTCTCAATGCCCATCAAACACAACTGTGAAAAGAATCAAGGAGGTGTAGAGGGTACAAGAAAGTATATTCTAGCTGCAGCTGCTAATAGAGCATTTAAGGGAAAGGTGTTAGCAACTATTTATACGTTGAACAGGATGTCATTTGTAAACTGCAGGAAACATTCTAAAGCAACTCTGCTGTAAAAGAGAAAAAAAAACACTGCTGTCAGGTATAATGTTTAGACATCTTTAGATACTGTACCTGCACATACACTATATTACTAAAAGTATTGGGACATCTGCCTTTACACACACATGAACTTTAATGGCATCCCAGTCTTAGTTCATACGGTTCAATATTGAGATGGCCCACCCTGTGCAGCTCTAACAGCTTCAACTCTTCTGGGAAGGCTCTCTACAAGGTTTAGGAGTGTCTATGGGAATATTTGACCATTCTTCCAGAGGCGCATTTGTAAGGTCAGGCACTGATGTTGGATGAAATGGCCTGGCTCACAGTCTCTGTTCTAATTCATCCCAAAGGTGTTCTATCGGGTTAAGGTCAGGCCAGTCAAGTTCCTCCACTTCAAACTTGCTCATCCATATCTTTATGGACCTTGCTTTGTGCATTGGTCCAAATCAATTGGTGGAGGGGGGATTATGGTGTGGGGTTGTTTTTCAGGGGTTGGGTTTGGCCCCTTAGTTCCAGTGAAGGGAACTCTTAAGGCGTCAGCCTACCAAGACATTGTGGACAATTTAATGCTCCCAACTTTGTGGGAACAGTTTGGAGATGGCCATTCCTGTTCCAACAGGACTGCGGACCAGTGCACAAAGCAAGGTCCATAAAGACATGGATGAGCGAGTTTGGGGTAGAGGAACTTGACTGACCTGCACAGAGTCCTGACCTCAACCTGAGAGTACACCTTTGGGATGAATTAGAGCGGAGATTGCGAACCAGGCCTTCTCATCCACATCAGTGCCTGACCTCACAAATGCGCTTCTGGAAGAATGGTCAAATATTCCCATAAACACACTCTTAAACCTTGTGGACAGCCTTCCCAGAAGAGTTGAAGCTATTATAGCTACAAAGGGTGGGCCGACTCAATATTGAACCCTTCAGACAAAGACTGGAAGTTTATGTGCGTGTAAAGGCAGGTGTCTCAATACTTTTGGTAATATAGTGTACCTACAGCAGTCTCCAAATACCTGCCCCTATTCTGGGCTGTCCTGATGGGTAAATCTCTGCCACATGTTTTAAAGCTTGTTCACATTTTCCTGCCTCCTGTGTATTCTTATTGGCCATTGAGGCAGCCCATCATAGTGATGTGTAAAGCCGGACCTCCAGCTTCACATGGCTGACACCTGCAGTTGGGTCCCACCTATACATATATGGTCTCAGGGCGTCATGCTTGTGTTCAGCCCAAACCCACGTACCATTCACATGCAGGGATGTAGACCTTTAGTCATCATCCTCCTGGTCACTGCATACATTAACCCCTTCATGTTTTGAATACCGACACATAGGCCTATGTTTTACCCATGGTCCAGATAGAAGCTCCAGCAGCCCAACAGACCACATGAGGCCCAGGAAACAAGGGGCCCCTGGCCATCTGACTCATGAAACATTAGGGGGTTGTTTCTACCTGTCAGGTGGGGGACTCCTTACCTCTATTACCACCCACTACAGAGCCAACCAGGTTTGCACCAATAGCGCACACAATTCTTGACCCCAGGCATTGGCTGTAAATCAAGGTAATTACCGCTCCAAGTGGTATCGCTTGTGTTCACACTGTTCTAGTAGTAGGAGATGAAGTGTGCCGGCTCAGCAAAGTCAAATGGCAGAAAATGGAAAAAGGACGGCCGCACTTTTTCCATTTTCTGCCATTAGGCATTGGCTGTACTTAACGCCTATTGGAACACCACACAGAGGCCTCCGGTAGCACAATTAGTTTCTTTATTTCTCAATATAGGCTGCCTACATCCCCCTCCCTTAAGAATGGCACACCCTCGTGCCAGGCCAAGTACCACCTTGTTCAATTAGAACACACAAGTACAATTACATTCAACTGTAGTGCAAACTAAGCCATGAGAAAACAGTTGCAAGACACACATTGTACATTCTTAACAAATACACTGAAAACAGGAGCATACTGGTGATTGGATAGATCAAAACACCACAACTTTATGCAAAATCTGTTTAAACAATAAACAAGACAGTACAATGTCAGCAATCACAGTAAATAGAGTGTTTAACGCTCAGACCTAAAAGCAGGGATTCACCATAATAACTAACTGTCCTGTAATATAATGAGGGCGATGCACTGAGAAGATCCTGCCTGGTCCCGTAGGGTGAACTAGCAACACCCTGTTTTTAAAGATGTACCTTCCCAAATTGATTTCCTGATAACAAAATATGGGCTTTTTGTGCGCAGGATTGGTTTCCTTAATGTTTCGATACAATTTTGGCATCTGTAGAAATCCCACACAAATTTATTGAAACACTCCAAATGCTCTCAGTCCACAATATCCAACATGTTCTCTCACAAATTGGGGAATTCTATACCATATTCAACACAGATATGTGCATTTAGAAAGTGTTGCAGCTGGGCTAGCCAGGTCAGCTTTCTACCACCCGCCTGTACAGGGGGCAAAAACAGTTTCTCCACCTACACCGGTGGCCCAGTGGGACTAAACTTCATTCTCTGGTAGTTAACCAAGAAGCTTGGCACAGAAGGTAGATTTACATATCCAAGCGACTCAGCAATGTGGCATGAGCAGCAACTCACAGAATCACCAGGAGAACTAGGGAAACAGGGCATACTTGCGGTGACTTCACAGATGTGGCAACAGACATACCACTCACGTCCACAACTTCAGACATACCGCTCACCTCTGCAACTTCAGTATTATAAGTAGAATCCCATAAATTAGTCAGTGGCTGCTGCCTCAACAGAGACAACATACCTGAGGTAAGTTACAGAAGGTAAGTTACAGAAGGCACTTTTCTAGAGACAACTTTAACCCCTCATGATAAAGTCTTTACAACACTTTCTTTTCAACACTTTCCGTAGACACTTGTTCTCATAGGGGTCCGCTGAAAGCAAAATGTCATCTAAGTATACCAACACTTCAATCAAAGTCATGTTTCCCACTGTGCATTCCATCATTGCTGGAGCTCCTGATAGGCCTTGGGGCAACCTGTCGAACTCACAGAGTCCCAGTGGGCAGATAAAGGCTGTATTTTCTCTGTCTTCCGGGTGAATGGGCATTTGATAGTACCCACTCTTCAGGTCTAGCACACTAAACCACTTCTCCCCAGACAGGCATTAAAGAGCATCTTTTATCTACGGAGTAGTATATTGATCAGGAATAGTTCTGCAGTTAAGTGTTGTAGGCAATAGACATACTTAGGGAGCCATTCTTCTTCTTCACTACCTCCATGGGGGAATTATAAGGACTTCATGACTCTTGAATGACAGCTGTTGGCTCCAACGCTGCCAATTGTTTATGAAGATCTTTCAGGTCATCCAACGGAATCTGTCGAGTTCTTTCTCTAAAGGATTTGTCTTCCTGAAGGAAAATTCTGTGTTGAGCACTTTTTGCGCATTCCACATTAAAGTTGTTTTTGGAGAACATTTCTCGCCATCTCAAGAGTTAGGCTCTTCCCCTCTATTCACATGAAAGTGGGGTGTTTTGTGGGTAGAATCTTTCTACTGGGATTTCTCCCACTTCTCTCAATGCCAGATCATATGGTGAGACTGGATTAGCTGAATTCACTTGTCTGATCAGCATTCGGGTCCATAACTTTATTGGAGAGTCATGTTGCAAACACTGACAGAAATCTTCCCATGATTTAATTGTAAGGCTATCAGGAACCATGGATCAAACCGAGACAGAAGTAAAGTTAATTCACACTTGTTTATTAATAATAATAATAATAAGGTAAACAGAGTAAGCTTAGTCAAAACAAGCCAGAGTTTAGTAACCAGATCGGGTAGTCAGCCAAGCGAATGTCAGAGAGCCAGAGATAAACGTAGTAGTACAACAAGCAGGATCAGGAGCCAGAAGGAACGTCAGCCGAGCAAGTCTTCAACAGGAACGCAGGAGAAAGTCTCTGTGATGTTGACAAAGGCAAAGGCAGAGATCAAGTGAGCTGGACGACTTTAAGTAGGCAGGACTGACGTGCAGAATCAACAACAGCTGGGTAACTGTGGAGAGAGATGGGAGCTGGCAATTAGCCGACAGCTGAGCGGCCAGCTCAGAGAAGGAAGGGCTGAGCCCAGCCCTGACAAAGGCCCTTGTTGACACTATTTCAGGGATAAACTTCACCCCCATGTCCTTTCCCCGAGAATCAGCTTCCAGGAAAGCAATGGGCCCAGGCTGATCCCAGGTGAACTTAAATATAGCTTGTAAGCACGCTATTTCTCGTGGTTGCAGGAGCTTTTCACACTTGTCCAGTCACCTCAACTTCCCCACTCCTTCCGCTGGGACCTTCTGCTCCTGTACTATGCACTGGTACACTTGTAGCTTGAGGTGGATGTCTTTGTGGCTGTCAAGTTTTTTCTTACTACAAGGGGAATGAGTAGTCTCCTGACGGGATGAGTGTTTGTCCCTACTCTTACTGGCTCCATGTGGATGAATGTCTCTGATTGCCCATCCACAGAGGGCGCGAAGGTTAACTTGATTGGCAGATACCCATCATACGGAAATTCTGATTTTCAAGACCCCAAATTTCCAAATTCATTACGGGTAGAAGCTTTAGATGTCAGTTGTAGAAGTCCCATAATGGGTGAAAGTCCTACTAACTTGTCAGGGATTTTGCTTAGAGCAGCAGGGGTAGCAGGCCCTGTGGCTTGTATCTGTGCCCCCTACTTGGTTAACTGCTGTTTTTGCTGGTGTTTTGATTGAGTTGCAATAGGTTGGTACGCTCTCTGAGGCTGTATGCCCAAGGTCAAGGAGAGCAAGTTGGATGGTCGCTCAGAAACAGGAGGGGGGCCCTCTGTGAGGTTTTGAACCTCCACTGATGTTTCCTTGAGTCTTTGAATTTGAACCTAACTGCAAGGGTTATGTACCTAGTTTACTCCTGACGCTGGCTTTGTGATGTCTGTAGGCTTGTGCATACTTGTCTTTAATGTCTCACTTCTCCTTTGTTGGAGCAAATTAATTATTTATATTTCTCTCTCTTTTTACACTACTTACATTGGGAATTGTACTTTATAGTCCATTGACTGCCATAGTAAAGTTTTTTCCTTTAACTTCATCTCCCATGATTCAATGCTGCCAACTATCAAGTCTCCTGAGCTCTTTCTGCTTATTGGTTCTCCCTGGTGGATGAAGGCGAGGTAATACTAACCCATTCAGTTGAACTCCATTGGGAGCATAGCGGGCACTGCAGCAGTGCCCTGGATCGCTCTTTGTCACTAGTCAAGCAGCTGGCTACACACAAAATAAATACCAATACATTGAGGTTGTTTACTAAAACTGGAGAGTGGCTACAATGCACAGTTGCACCAGATTTTGCAATCAGCTTCTAACTTCAGCTTGTTAAGCTTTGACAAAAAAACTGGAAGCTGATTGATTTCTTTGCAGAGCTGCACCAAATTTTGCACTCTCCTGTTTTAGTAAATCAACCCCATTGTTTAACCCTTCATATAATTAATTATTAAAAAAACATTGGTGCATTGTTTTTTCAAGTTAAGTAAAATGGCTTTCGTTCTTAGTAAAACCAGAGCATGTGCAGTATGGGTGGCAACTGAAGATCCATAGAATATGATGCTGCATCAGGTACACAGACAAGGAGGTACAGTAGTGCCAGTGAAAGGCAGAATCAACCTGATTTTTCTTACTTTATATAAAACTAATCAACTAATCATTCAGGGATTGTGCATATAATCCAATATTACATGTAAAGGCATTTTTAAACGTTTTGGGTTCAATGACACTATAGGGTTGATTTACTAAAGGGAAAAAGACTGTGCACTTTGCAAATTGCAGTTGCCCTCTGCAAGAGCAGTTGCTCCAGAGCTTAGTAAATGAGCAGAAGCTCTGCTGACGTCCATCATCCAATCATGTGCAAGCAAAAATGTTTTTTTTTAGATTTTCCTTGCACAGGATTGGGTACTCTTTGCAAAGTCAAGCCTTACCTCATTTACTAAGCTCTGGAGCAATTGCACCTGCAGAGGGCAACTGCACTCTGCAAAGTGCACAGACTATTTGCCTTTAGTAAATCAACCCCTATAAAAAAAAGGTAATATGTTTTTCAGATTAAACAGTAAAACTTAATTTCTCAATTATAGATGTGGAAAATATCTTTATTATATAGCAGCATTCTATGGTACCAAAAAGTTTAAATTGTAAGTAACATAACTGTTAATACAACAAGTAATAAGTCTGCTCTTTAAGGATAATTGAGAGTAAATATAGATATACCATGTTGACTTTACAGCAAACAAATTTACAGATTGCAACATGATTTGAATACATATTTTACGTCTTGGTTTCATTGTAAGCTAAATGTGCTTTTCGTACTCATGGAGCTGCATGGAATGGCATAGAGAAGTGAAAAGAAAAGGCAAATACTGTTCATTCATATCTTTAAAGAGCAGAAATATGGCTGCCCTAGGCTAGGGTCCGGAATAGAATTTCTTCCCCTCCAGAAAGTTCTGGCAGCATTAGAGAATGATAACATGATTATATCTTTAGAATGGAAATGTTGTTTTCTTCTGTGGAATGTCTCCCAGCATGCTTCAGCGTGAAATAAAACTTGTGACCAACAATCATTATGTAACAAAACTGATTATTCCTAAACAATTACCTTGTCAACAATGAATGGGTCAAGTCAGCTACAGTACTTGCATAAGTACATTTTTATTGGGGGTGGAGAATAACTAATATTTATGTTATATTAACATAATAGCAGCACCTTTGTTCTTACCAGACACGGCATATTTTTGAATATCCTCATAGTGTTTATTTAATGTTACCCAATTGTTTTATATATATTTGGTTGCTCAGGGTGTTTTTTACTCTGGATTTGGATGAAGTGTAAGCTATGGGAAGTGCAGGTAAAACCTTGACAGAAGTTCCACCAACTAATCCTAGGTCATTTCTACAGAGTGATCACACTTAACTCTTGAGTATTCCTTCAGCAGGTAATTACCTATAGAAAATCTCCTAAAATGTAGAAAAGCCATTTATATGCAGTTTCCAAGAGGATGCCTGATCAATAGTAAGGTCCTAGTGATGCTAGGTACACACAGAGAGTTGTTTTTGTTCAACCCAGCAGGCTGAATGAAAAAAAAAACAGGGAGGTCAGCGTACTAACTAAGCGATGTTAGTGCGGCGATCTGAGCTGATTGGATGCTGGTATTCCAGAATACCAGTTTGATAAAAGCCAGTTTGTCGGATAAGCTGCTGTACACACAGGTCAAATATCGGTCGATTTCTGTTGCCCAAATATCGCTTGATATTCGGTCCGTGTGTGCCAACCTTAAGCCCTGTACACACGGGCAGAATGTTGGGGGACATTTGCTGGTACAAAAAAATACCGGCCGACATTCTGCCTGTGTGAAACGGCCGGCTTCTGTTGGACGTGCAGGCTGGAAATCCAGCAGCCGGCCGACTCCCGATCAGCCCTTTCAGCCAATGGCAGAGAGCGGAGTGTTCTGGGGGGGGCGTCCCCCTGTCAGAACACAACAGTTCAGCGGGGCAGATCGTTGAACTAACCTTGCATGGTTAGTTCAGTGTCTCCGACCACATCTGTCAGGTTTTTTTTCGTGCAACCTGTGGGGTAGTGTGTACCAGGCTTTAACCGCTTCAGCCCCGGACCATTTGGCTGGCCAAAGACCAGAGCAATTTTTGCGATTCGGCACTGCGTTGCTTTAGCTGACAATTGCGCGGTCAAGTGACATGGCTCCCAAACAAAATTGACATCCTTTTTTTCCCACAAATAGAGCTTTCGTTTGGTGGTATTTGATCACCTCTGCATTTTTATTTTTGTTGCGTGATAAACAAAAAAAGAGCGACAATTTTGAAAAAAACGCATTATTTTTTACTTTTTGCTATAATAAATATCCCCAAAAAATATATTAAAATTTTTTTTTTCCCTCAGTTTAGGCCGATACGTATTCTTCTACATATTTTTAGTAAAAATATGTCGCAATAAGCATTGATATGCATCAATGATATGCATTGATTACTGTAAAAATGTCACTGGCAGTGAAGGGGTTAACACTAGGGGGCGGTGAAGTGGTTAATATGTGTCCTAGTTTGTGTTCTAACTGAATGGGGATGGGGACTGTGCAGGGAAACTAACAGATCGCTGTTCATACTCTGTATGAACAGACGATCTGTCAGTTCCCTGCTCAGAGAACTGGAACCTGCACGTGACCCCTAGTGGCCACAGGGTGAAGCAACATTACATAACGTAGTTTCGCCCAGCCATGCCTTTCTGCCCCAGTACGGCTGGTCGGCATGTGGTTAAAAAGAGTCAATTTATTGGATTCTGTTCCCTTAAAGCATGTTATACAGCACAGTACCTGGCTGATCCTGCCTGGCTAGACCCTCCCCCCTGTATGCTGACCAGTGGCATCTTGTGTTTTTGTTTGCTGGGGGGCCGACAACCCCCCCCCCCGTGGCACTTCAAAGCCCCTCCACCTAGGCATCCAACTGAATTGCCTGTCCTTTCAGATAATCGGGTGACGGTATTGGACCCATTTCCCAATTGGCCGGGAGGAGAATCAGTGTTGCAACAGCAAATATTCATTCTCTGTTGCAACACACCTGGGTGGGCTCCGTACGCAATGCTCTGTGCCCTGAGCCCACCCTATTTTGAAGCCTATTAGAGCCTCTGGCCGTGTCTGTGTCTCCTCTGTCTTCCTCTTCTCCCCTTCCCTCCCTGCCTGTCTGCTCATACCAGTATCCCCCCCCCCCCCCTCTCATATCTGCTACTAAATCATGTAATCCCCTCTGTAAAATAATAAAAAGTGTCCCTGTGCCTGTGTAATATAAAAAAATCTGCCGGCTCATACCTATAGGAGTGCGGCTCCCAGCGCTGAGCTGACTGTTTGCTCTCTCCTCTCTTCCCCTCCTCCCCGGCTGACGTCAGTGGGAAGGATCGGCCCCGCCCACTAGAGCTGTGAGCCGGAGAGAGAAGAGAGCTGACAGTCAGCTGAGCGATGGGAGCCGGGCTTATATAGGTACAATTAGGCAGATTTTTTCCTAAACACAGGCACAGGGACACTTATTATTATGGTACAGAGATGATGGGAGGATTTAGTATAAGTCGGTTAACAACCACTTTTAGAACTCAGCACCTTTTGGGGTTTATAGGGAATTCCCTTAATCAGGACTTCAGACAATTGGGAGATAGGAATACTCAAACTATAGAGATTTTACAGAGATTTGACAATTGTGCAGATGGAGACATTGCTGCAGTAGCTGGTTTGACTAATATATTTGGACTTTACCATTTGTCTGGGGATCACATTGTTCCATAATTGTTTATTTCACCTTAAATCGCACCTAGTGGTGCTTTGCTTTGAGAGCTATCTCAGCAAAGTAACTTCACTTTGAGCAATTGAACTCTGAGGTCTTATAGAAGAAACCTGAATGTTTAGGATCTAGTGCCACAGAAGCTACACAAAAGATCTCTAGGGATTACAGTGTATCCTTGCATGATTTGCATAGCTCCAGGAACCACTATTATTCCAGTGCTTTATTTAGTTGATATCAAATTTATATGGAGTGAACAGATTGTGCTTAGAAAACCTGTTCTAAGTTCTCTTGAGAGATTTTTCCAAAGTCATTTTGATGGTGAACTTACTCATTACCACAATAGTTAAAGTTGAACTTCACCCAAAAGGGGAAGTTCTGCTCTTTTTCCATCCTCCTCCCCCTACCCCCCTCCTCTTTCACACTTGGATGATATTTTTGGCGGGCAGAGCGCGTACCTAGTTTTTACAGGTACCTGCTCCCACTTCAGCTCGGATTGCCTAGGTGAATCTGTGTTAATACTTATCTTCTGTAACCTCCTGTACAGCAGACTGAGATGGAGAGAGTCAGTACTCCAAGTCCAAGAGGCCCTGCTGCAGGCACATGTATAGTTGCATAGGCGTGCGCACAGGGTGTGCCGGGTGTGCCCAGGCACACCCTAATCCCCCCATGCGCATTATTGTTATCGTTCTGTGTAGCAACAGGAACATAGGAAAGATCTCCCTCTTACCTGCTCTGCCATAAGAAAAGTGTTTATCCTTTTCTCTTTCACTGTGCCAGCAGGGAGATCAATGTGCCGGGGTCATATAAATGTAGATACATACACATGCATGTATGCTTGAGCTTAAGTGTGCACACCCTAATGCATTAGGCTGTGCATACCTATGAGTCTAGGAACATGCCGATAGAAGAAGGAATACGAGCGATAACCTTATCAGTCTGCTGCTGCTCCTCAACTGCCCGGTCAAAGCCTGTAGGCAGGGAGAGGTCTAAGCTTTATTGGTTAATTGCAGTAAAAAAAAAAAAGTGAGGTCACCCAGCTGGCTGTGCTGTCTGGTAGGGTTAAGTAAATCTCAGAACTGGCTGAACATCGGTGGCTTCACTGTGGAGGCGGGTGCGGGAGAGGCAGCCGACAATGAAAGCCCCATAGTAACTCTATGTGTGACATCACTTACCATTAATTTTCCAGCTGGCTGTCTGTATAGCGATTTCAGCTTTACACTGCTAGATAGGTTAGTCTTAGATCGTGGATACCTGTAGATTTAGAGATTTTAGTGTTAGGGTGGACTTTCACTTTAAGTATACATTATTAAATGTTGTCCTTGTTGATTTTCCATCTGTGTTGATTGCAGGGATTAGTTGCATTTGCCTTCTGCATTCACAAGGACATACAATCAAGGCTTGAGACCGAACATGGCTTGGCTCCAAAGCAACTGAGAAGTGTAATTAATCTACTTTGTTATGATACAAAACTATGTAGAGTTGCATCAGAGCCTCACGAATCCAGCTGCCTAAAGCAGTGTTTCTTAACAGTTTACTTTTTTTTTTTTAGTTTTTTTTTTTAGTTTTTTTTTTTTAGTTTTTTTTTTTTTTAATCTCCCTTTTATTTCATCATCCTAATTATTATTTTGTATTTTCTAATACATTATTATGATTATTGTAACTTACTGCTGCTAGATGGAATTGCTACCAATTTAACCAGCAGGCAGCCTCAAACATGTTGTCTGCATCTCTGTGGTGTGAACCCGTCCTAAGACCATAGCCATGCTCAGTGTCACAAGCAATATACAATATATTGTCCAAAGTATTGGGATGCCTGCTTTTATAAGCTCATGAACTGTAATGGCATCCCAGTCTTAGTCCGTAGGGTTCAAAATGTATTTGGCCCACCCTTTGCAGCTAGAACAGCTTCCAACTCTTCTGGGAAAACTGTCCACAAGCTTTAGGAGTGTGGGAATGTTTGACCATTCTTCCATAAGTGCATTTGTGAGGTCAAGCACTGATGTTGGATGAAGGCCTGGCTTACAGTCTCCACTCTAATTCATCCCCAAGATGTTCTGTTGTGTTGAGGTCAGAACTCTGTGCAGGCCAGTCAAGTTCCTCCATTACTCAAAAGTTATTCTTCTTGATTTATTCTGTGATATTCAGTGGTTCTTTGTGGGTGAGTATAGAATAGTGATGTTACCCTCAAATTTTTGGGAATTAGATTTTGATTTCTGATGTTGATACACATATCACATTTTTTGCTCAAATTATGATTATTTGAAAATAATAAAAAGTACAAAAAATTGTGACTCATTTTAAATTTGAATCAGCAAGGGTATTGTTTGTGATTTGTAAAGACACCTGTGTGAGTTTGGGTAAAGATTGTTGTGAGATAGAGAGTAAGCCCCGGTTCACACAGGGGCGACTTGTCAAGTCACGTCCCGTTCTGTACTACGGAACCGTTCTAATAGGAGCGAGGCAAGTCGCTCTGACTTAGAAAAAGGTCCCTGTAGTATTTTTGGGGCGACTTCAGGCGACTTGCATTGACTTCTATACAGAAGTCGTTTTGCAAGTCGCCGCTGAAGTCATGTGCAGGTCGCCTCGGTGAGTCAACCTGCAAGTCGTGTTGCCCCTGTGTGAACCGGCACTAACAAGTGAAAGTGACAGAGAAAAATATATTTTACCAAAACATCAAAACATTCCACATTCTAGCATTCTTAAAAACAAAATAGTTGAGGTAGAAGCAACAATGTTGCAAAGGAAAATTTATTTCAGAGAAAGATATATTTCATCTCAACATTAAAAGGATTTCTTTGGGAAAGTTACAATTGTACCATTAGAATCAATGTCTAAAACTTGCATTGGACTATAATAGCGCAGATTTTCACTCCCAAAAAATGTTCTTTAACACAGCGCTCATTCTGGTATTTACTATAGCTCCCTGTAAAAAAGACATTGGAGCTAAAATGAGAGCTATTTGTAGGTCTGAGCATGCTCAGTTGTGTTGGCACCTAGTTGTACAAAAAGGGGGAATTTTTCACCCTTTCCCAGACTTTTAAAGATATTTCAGTGTAGAAATCACTTTTTCACACAGTTTAAAAGCAGCTTATCTTTAAATAATATACCACATATTTCAGTACCATTTAGGCAATTATAGCATGCTCTAAACATTATTTCCATGTGCACTACTCCATTTAGTAATAGTAAGGGTTTGGGCGCTATTTGTTTTCAGGGAACTATAGTAAATTCGATTTTGATAGTATTTTTTTACCAGCACTATAATGGATACAGTTTTAGCGCTAATTAGCGCTGCGGCGCTGTAGTAAATGACCCCTACACTGTCTTAGTGAAACATTTAAAGTGGCCCCCTGCCTCAGATCTCATATGAATACTCTTGATTGTTCCATTAATCTTCTGAACTGGGTTCAGCACAGTTTTAATACACAAGGTTACATGTCAGGATTTCTGTTTTTTTTAGGAGTCAACTATATCCAGACACTTCACTATGCACAGTGACATTCAGTAAAGGACCATGAAGGTGATTGAGGAAGTTTTGGATGGTTGTTCATAATATTTTTTAATAATAATTTTCGAGTGATATCATGGCTGTGTTCACCATTCATTGATATTGATTTTCCAGTTGTTTTCCTGATTGAAAACTTTTTGCACAATTTATGCGCTACATTTTCTCTCACATTGTTCATAATATATGCCAAGTGTGCTTTCCATGCATACAACACAGAACAATGAAATAGGATGACCAGCATCCACTTTGATGGTGCTATGCACCACCATGTTCAATGTAGATGCAATTGCTTGCAGGTTTAAAGAGGACCTGACCTCTAAGTTGTGCTCAAAAATTGCAGGGGGGGGGGGGGGGGAGCACTAATCGCCAGTGTTGCCTGTGAATTACCCGCATTTAATTTGTTCTTCACTATAGGCCCATACACAAGATGAGAATATCGGACAAATGATCATTCGTTTTTGGTTTTTTTTTGCATGCTTGTCTCATATCAAAAATGAACAGGTTACTCAACTTACAAAAAAATTCTTATGACAGAATACAACTTCAGAAGTGATCTAATGTATTGTAATGTATAGTAATGTATTCTTTCCTTTCTGAGCATGCCTAGTCTTGCTCTTTCGATTTTTTTCAGACGAAAACTTACTGATTAAACGAAAATCGAACGATCTGGTATCGTACGAGAAATTTTTTTGAGTTTGTCCTGATAATTGTGGACGAACTGTACTGATCGGCTTTTGAAAGCTGTGTACGAACGATCAGATTATCATATGATCGCTTCAAAAGCAGTATTATTTGTTCAATTTTCTGATTGTGAGTACTAGGTTTTAGTCTCTCTAGGTCTAGGGAGTTGATCATCTTTGTAGAGGGAAGTCTTTGTTTCTTCATGTCAGAGCCTACAGCAAGGAGAACAGTTAGCAGCACAGTAGTGACATAAGCAAAACTTATTCCAAATCTCCTTAAACTACCAATCAGCAGCAGTTCCTTAAATTTCACAATGCAGATATATACCTATGAGGCTGTAGCACAGGAATGCCTAAGCACCCTTATTTACCTGGAAGTACACTGCTATATTTTAGGAGGAATTCCAGATCATGGTTGCAAATTTCAGGGTACTGCATAGGCACAAGTTACATTTCTAGATATTCCCTATAATAGGGTGACCAGACATCCCCGGTTTCCGGGGACAGACCCCAGATTGAGGACACTGTCCCCAGACCAAGTCTGTCCCCGGTTTTGTCCCCGGATTGGATTTGAACAGGGGCTGGGGCAATTTCAAAGACAGCCCATGCAGAATAAAAAAAAAAAAATCTGAATTGCACCCCCCCTCCTCTGCCGCTCTTACTACCTTATAGTGGTTTATTTTTTTACCTTATCCATTTCCATTTTCATTATCTTTCTGATGATCATGTGCTGGTCGGAGCGGAGGGACTATTTCTTTCGTTTTCAGCACATGCCCATTTAGCTCAGCTCGCATGTTCTTCTGCCTTGGCTCAAGTCCCAGCCAGCCGCCTGCCTGTTTATCTCCTTGCCTTCCCTGGTGGAGTGATCTTTCTCTGCTCCCCACCCAGTAGAAGCCTGGGGCCCGGAGAGTAAGACTTGACAGGCTGTGAGGCGGGAGGCGGCAGCGGAGATGGGCAAAGAGTCGCCGATTGCTGCCATTACTAGTAAAAAAAAAAAATATGTCCCTGGATTTCATTTTAAAAATCTGGTCACCTTACCCTATAAGCCAACAAATCTTCACTTTTTGACTTCAGGTCAATTTTAGAGCCAAGCTTCTGCATAGGCCCATGTGATAGAACATATCATGGAACAATAAAAACATCTCTAGCACTCTTTCCAGGTGGTTGGTCTGCATGCAGAGTTTGCATTCTGTGGTTTTGTCCCATGGTAGAATCTGCTTAGCTCAAACTCAAGCAACCTGACTGGCAAACAAACAGACTGAAAAAAATATATCTCCCAAGTTTCCCCTGCAGAAAATGTGCACAACCCAGCCTTTGGATCTCTTATTGGGATCAGTCTTGCTAAGATGTCTGCTAAAGGGAATGTACAATTGTTTATTATTATCTGGTATAAGTAGAGCTGTATGACATCTAGAGTGGCTTATTTTGTCCCACCCTACCTTAATCCACCCATTGGTCAAAGAAATAAAATGGCAGCACTTGCCACTTTCTTTCTAATTTGCATTCTGTAATAGGGATCAGTATGTTCACTATGCTAATAATATTTGGCATCCTCCAAGGGTATGACTTTTGCCGCTAAATGCAAATTTATTTTGGTCAAGACATTATTATCCTAAAATGGGACAACCAGGAGGCATTTATAGAGATTTCTGACTGCTAAAAAAACATACGACTATTCCCAATTTGATTGAAAAAGGTCCATTGGTTGAGGACCATCTCATATCTGTAGGCAAAATTTTTAATAGTGTAGTTTAGTGAAAATATCATTTGTAATAGTTGGATCCTGTCTGGTAGTAATTGTGGTATATGAATGACCAAAATTTGGGAAGCACTGTCCTTACATAGTATACACCAATGGCTTTGCTATGGGGGTGCGGGGGGTTCAGACTGCACTCGGGTGACACCCACCAAAGTGGTCACACCATGAAGTAGGAAGTAGGCTGGTTTGGGGTGCGCACCATGACCGTGTGCTGCTGGCCCAAAACTAGCCTGCCCAGTGCCCTGCAGGGCACTGTGGCAGGCTAGACAAGGGGGGGGTGTCACCTGGTATTTTACTGTATCAGCTGACACCAACCCTAGTGACGCCACTGGTATACACAGCGGCCAGAAGTGGCACACAAAGGACTTCTTGCTATTAGAAACTAATGGGAATAATATAGTTAAAGGTCTTCGTGTACGTAATGCCATCATTTATTATGTGCATTCGAAGTTTCTACAGATGTCCTCATGTATAAAGAAGCTTCCATTGGACTGACCTACTGATGGCTCTTAGGTGACTTCGGCAAGAACATCAATAATCTGTTGAGTTCCCTAATTTCCAACTATGGTTGTAGCTGTTCCAAAAGGAGAGGCCTACCCAACCATATTGGCCTTGAAGCCATACACCAGTTACCATCTTCTTGATGTCATCTTCCCTTTATTTTATGCCTAATTCATATGCACATGTTAAGAATGAAATCAAGTGTTTCAGTCTCCAAAAAAATAAATTAGCATATAGAATTATTTTTACACCCGAAATTGTATATCCTAGGACAGTACCAACCAGGAAAGAATACAGAATATACTAATATGCTTTCCTTAGAACTGATATAGAAAAAAACTGTACTATGACAAGCCAGCTGGCCCACACAAACTTCATACCGTGATGCAGCGCACAGAGTGTACACTCAGCATGAGTCACGACTGCACAATCACATCCTCATTGCTGTTTTTCTCAGGTAATGTATAATTGCTGTACTCTTTCAAAGGGACTGAGTGACAAAGCAATCAGATAGGTCAGAAAACCTCGTATGATTGCTACGACTTCCTCCAAGACAAGTAACATTTATATTACGTATTTCATATACACATACAGTATGTGTATCTGGAAGATCCTATTTATTATTGTAAAACCTTTAGCCCAAAAGGAGAAAAAAAAAGTTTACTATAACTGCTTATAAAGTATTAGCTGTAGTTTGGCTTTCATTTGTTTATGTGTTTAATCTGCTAGTAGTACATCTAAAGCTGGCTACACATTATACATTTGTTTTGTCCAATTCCCTTTAGATTTATACCTTCAACTATGTAGTGCAAGGGCCTGCCTGACTGCATACAATTTGAAAGTGTTTAGGTTTCGCCTAATATTATATGGTTTTGGTAAATCTACAGGAAAATTTTACAACTGAACTGTATAATGTGTAGCCAGCTTTACACTCCCCCCAGAGAAACAATTCTGCTGTCAAAAGTTGCTCCCTGTGCTTCTTTATCCAGAGTGTAGGCACTGGCCGCATCATTCAATGAAAACAGAGGGAAAAAAGACAAAACAAATATAACAAATGCAGCCACCACATCTAATGAAGCTACAATACATGACATTTTTTGGTTTTGGGCTTGGCGATTGTATACTGTATATATGAATTTATACTGTGGCAAAGTGGCTTTCCTGCACTGGATCACGTACCTAGTACGAGATCCAGCACCTTTGGGTTGGGGGCGTGCAGGCGCCCTACCAGTGGACGGCTCCCACTATCATTATTCACAGCGGGAGCTGATTGGAGGGTACCAATTATTACCAGCTGCCAATTATTCGTTACACAGGCAGAACGACAGTCTGCCTATGTAAACAAGGCAGATTGGTGTTCTGTCAGCAGGGAAGACATTGATCCTGTGTTCCTGATAAGAAGGGACACGGATCTCTGCCTTCTCCTAGTAAAAGCACCTCTCCCACAGTTTAGTAAAGCATTAGCTAGGAACACAGTTAACCCTTTGATCGCCCCGATGTTAACCCCTTCCCAGCCAATGTTATTAGTACAGTGACAGGGCATATTTTGTTAGCACTGATCACTGTATTAGTATCACTGGTCTCCAAAATGCGTCAAAAGTGTCAGATTGTGTCACGACTGTCTGCCACAATATCGCACTCCCACTATAAGTCGCTCATCGCTCCCATTACTAGTAAAAAAATAAAAATAAATTCCATTAAAATATCCCATAGTTTGTAGATGCTGTAACTTTTGCGCAAATCAATCAATATACGCTTATTGGCCATTACATATTGGCCTAAATTGATGAAGAAATTCGATTTTTTTCAGTTATGTTATTGGATATGTTTTATAGCAGAAAGTAAAAAATGTTGAGGTAAACAAATACCACCAAAAAAAGCTCTATTTGTGGGAAAAAAACGGCATCAATTTTATTTGGGTACATCGTTGTATGACTGCACAATTGTTCATTAAAGTAACGCAGTGCTGTATCGCAAAAAATGGCCTGGTCATGGAGGGGGGTATATCTTCCACAGCTGAAGTGGTTAATACTTTCTTTAACCACTTGCTGCCCGCCCACCGTCAAATGACGAAGGGATGGTGCGGCTCTCATTCTGGGTGGACGTCATATGATGGCACACCCGAACGGCAGCTCTCAGGCCCGCGGGGGCCCGCGGGGGCGCGCAGTACGGCAATCACGGGCGTGCCTTGTTGCTAGGACATGACGCGACCCCGATCTCTGTAAAGAGCTGCTGACGTGGCTCTTTAACCATGTGATTGGCTGTGTCCAATCACAGCCGGTCACATGTAAATGCAGATGTGACGGTAATTGGCTCTCATCGCCTCACACTGACAGAGTGTGTGGCGAAGAGAGCCGATCAGCGGCATCTCCTCGCAGGGGAGAACAGGGCAGGTAATCAGAGAACTGATCATCAGTCCCCTGGTTACAGTAAAGCCCCAGCAGTGCCACCAATCAGTGACACAAATCAGTGCCCATCAGTGACACAAATCAGTGCCCATTACTAGTGCCAGTCAGTGCTGCCTTTTAGTGCCCATCAGTGCCTGCTCATCAGTGCTGCCCATCAATTCCCATCAGTGCCGCTCATTAGTACCCATCGGTGCTGCCTATCCATGCTTCCTATTAGTGCCCACCAGTGCCACCTATCAGTGCCCATCAGTGTAGGATAATAGTGCCTCCTCATCATTGCCACCTAATCAGTGCCCATAGTGCCCCCTCATCCGTGCCCATAAGTGCCACCTCATCAGTGCCCATCAGTGCAGCCTATCAGTGCCAATAAGTGCTGCCTCATCAGCACACATCAGTGAAGGATAAAAATTACTTATTTACAAAATTTACTGACAGAAACTAAGAAAACTTTTTTTTTTTGGTCTTTTTTCTTTTTAGTAAAAATAAAAAACCCAACAGTGATTAAATACCACCAAAAGAAAGCTCTATTTGTGTAAAGAAAATGATAAAAAATTAATTTGGTTACAGTGTTGCATGACGGCGCAATTGTCATTCAAAGTGCGACAGCGCTGAAAGCTGGAAAATGGCCTGGGCAGGAAGTGAGTGAAAGTGCCCAGTATTGAGGTAGTTAAAGCAAAAACTTTTTTTTTTTAAATTCAGGTAGAGAATGGAACAAAGTCCTGCCAAAGAAACACACAGGACATGACAGGTGTCCCCATTGGAATCTTCCCTTTCCTGTTTCGGTGACATTTTGGATTTCCTACCCTTGTTTGTCCCAGTGAAAATGGTCACCAGGACAATCCCCCCAATGGGGACACAGTATTCTACATTTCCCCACTCTAGTCACAACTAAAACTATTGTCACTGTACTATCGCTGGAACTGTAAGTTTCATTGTTGGAGGTTCAGCACTTATAGTACTCTTCAGGATGAATAGCAATAGGAAGTAAGAGTTTCAGCTAATGCAGCACAACCTACAAACAGTATGGTACATAATGGAAGTGGAGTTCAGCCTTAAAGTGGAGTTCCAACTCTTCAGCATCCCTCACTAAACTGTGCACTGTAAACGAATTGGATATTTAAACATTTTTTTTCTCAGCACCTACTGTATATCTGCTATATTAATTTTTCACTTCCTCCTCCCTGGCCCTGGCCCATCACATCATTTCCTGTTTGCAATGTCTTCTGGGAAGGGGCGGCAACTTCCTCTGACACTGCCGTTGCTACGGAAACCTTAACTGAAACCTATTACACTGCTTGTGCTGCACTGAGCATGTGCAAGATCTGCAAGGATGAGATTCAGGAAGAAATACAGTCTGGCTTCAGATGCCCACACTTAAGATGGCCACGGCCTGCTGTAAGTTTATAAAATAACGAACTACTGCTATAAACGAACAAAACAGACCTTAGTTTACAGACTAACTTTACTAGAATACATTGAGCTTGTGTGTTATAGGGGTATTTTTCTTTCAAAAGTATAATTTCGGCCGGAACACCACTTTAAGTAAACTAGAACTTTTAAGCACTACAGAGCAATATGTGTATATGCTGTATATTGTTTACCTGTGTGTGTGTGTGTGTAATCTTACTTTTGCCATATCTATCTTTAGTCATTTATTATAGCTTATAGCTGGTTTTATACAGATTTATCTGTACTTAGAAGTTGTATTGTATTGCCTAGTTAACACTTTTCATGATGATCTAACGTTGTTTATAAGTCTGGTACAGTCTGAGAAAAACAAGTCAGAATGTTGGCGAAGTTGCCAGAACTATATCTGGATGGAGATGGAAGAACAGGTTTTTCTGGTATCCAGACTACATGACTGCTTATCTGCATTTGATAGTTCAAAAACACTAAAGCCATTCAGTTGATAACAATAACAATAACAATTGCATTGGAAGAAATCAACACTCAGTCATAGGTTACAGCTTTATATTTTACTTCAACATCTTGTGAGCCATACTAATCTAATAAGTACACTTGGCACATCTTCCTGGCTCCTGCAAAGTTTTGGCTCCATACACTCTACTGCCCAGTTTTGCTTTGTACAGTACAGTACATCATTGATGGCCCATTCACACCAACAGCTGCGTTTTATCCTGGCTGCTGGTGTGCACCATCCTGTTTTTTTGGGGGTTTTTTTGGGTTCACATGTGACGTGTGTACCCTTTTCTTACCCTCATCATAGGTAAGAGGTGGGAGTACACACTGCGCATGTGTGGCACTAGGGGGTGCTGATCCCAATGGCTGCTCAATGACTACAGTGACTCAGGATGGAGCCATCATAGGCTGCAGAGGAAGCTTCTTTTAAACACAGTATTGGACTTCAATGTTTACACAGGAAGGGAGCCCTGACTGGTTGGTAGGCTTCTCATGTACTTCCCTGTTCACTGCCTTTGCAGCTTAAAGAGGATCTGCACCCGCCAAACCCATTTTTTTTTAAATTTTATTTAACCCCCTCCCTTTACTTTAGGGTGGATCTGCAGATTTCAGATACCCACCCATCCAGTGGATCCAGTGATGTCACTCTGAGATCCTCTCATATCAGGCCACAGCTCTGTCCTACTCCGTCATGTTTTTTATAACGTCATCGAGAGGCCCGCTGGCTCTTCCTGGTTCAACGGGTGGGCCTCCTGATAACGCACCAATTGGCCTGTCCCCTCTTCCTTTTCTGATCCCACCTGGGATATGTGATGTGCATTTCCCGGGAGGCACAGCGGGCAGTGTGCACCAGGGTCGTGCGGTAAGATCAGTGGCTGTTGAGGTACTGGCTAGTACCACACATGTGAGGTATCGCCACGAATGTTAGAGCAAGAGCAATAATTCTAGCACTAGACCTCCTCTGTAACTCTAAACATGTAACCTGTAAAAAAAAGTGCGTTGCCCATGGAGATTTTTAAGTACTGAAGTTTGATGCCATTCCACGAGTGTGCGCAATTTTAAAGCATGACATGTTAGGTATTTATTTACTCGGCGTAAAATCATCTTTCACAATATACAAAAAAATCGGGCTAACTTTAGTGTTTTTTTTATTTATTTATGGAAACGTTTGTTTCCCCCCCAAATAAAGTTTGAAAAATTGCTACGCAAACACCGTGTGACAAAAAGTTGCACCACCTTTTTATTCCTTAGGGTGTCCGCTAAAAAATATATATAATGTTTGGGGGCTCTGAGTAATTTTTTAGCAAAAAAATGATGATTTTTACATGTAGGAGAGAAGTGTCAGAATTGGCCTGGGTGGCAAGGGGTTAATTACCATAAGTAGGTAATATACAAATAAATATTATATATTGTTTTTAAGGTAATTTACTATATTTTCAAAAAACTGTACTCAAGCAGTTCGCTTAAAGGACAAATTACTGAAGTTTGAAGTTAGAACCTCAAACCAGTAATTTTACAGTCAATAGATGAATCATAACTTATTAGGTTATAACATATAGCATATTAATATATTATTTAGCTTGATTAAAAAAGTACATTTTCAGCAGCAGCAGATTCTCCCTCTTAATTGTGTGAGAAAAACATGGCATTATGGGTAAACCTTATACCCATAAACCCATGTTTTTTCCTTGTAGTTAAGAGGGTTGAGCTGGAAGGGAGTAATTGTCTTTTAGACACTTGCCCCCTTCTATGACAATGCAGTGAGAGGAGAGTCTCCACTGCAGCATTTTTATTGGACAGCTTGGACCAATGGTGCTTCACCATTGGTCCAAGGCTCCAAGCTGTCCATTGAGCTCAGTGCCTCTGACAAGAAGTTAAAGGCATTGTCAGCTCATCCTCTCAGTTTGCTGCAAACAGAGTGTGCCAGCTTGTATTTAAACTGTATGTAGCTTCTGACAGGCTGCGCACAATGCCCCGTATCTCTGGAACCATAGGTTCCAGGAGCCCTAAATTTTGACCAGTGGTGGGGTAGGACTTGACTGTGACCACAGGTCGCTGAGCTGCGACCCTCCAAGGCTCTGCCTCACCTGCCTCTTCTGACTGCACATCCTTGGACTGTGCACGTCATTCGCCTAAGGTGACTACTGTGCATGGGGAGGCGGAACCAGACATTTTTATCATTAAAAAAAAGGTAAAAAAAAAACAGTGCATTATGTACAGAGGATGGAAGGAGGGGTGGAATAGGAGAGAAATGGCAGGAGAAAGTGAAGGTCCACTTTAAGTGGAACAGATATGCAACAGTAAAAACACAGCTTAGCTGCATGTTTTTACCACCCCTAACTGCAAGTATATACGAGCCCTTACACTTTGAGGATTTGAACGGGCTGAATAAACAGTATCCAGTTCTTGAGCATATAAGCTGATGTTTATGAAATAAGGCACGGGTTAACAGCTACTACTGGAAGTTCCACATTCATGTCTAGGATTAATGTAGATTGTTGTACATATACAGCACATATCAGTGCTCTCAGCACTTTGGCAGACACAAACTGAGGCAGCAATGAACTAACTTGCACTGTATGTAGTTTTCATTATCTTTTCATCATAGAGTTAAACAGGGAATGTAGCGTATGAAGGATCACTCATCAGAGCACAGGACATATTGTAGTCACTGGTGCTGATGCTGTACCTAATTGGGGCCTGGTTCAGTTATGCCATGGCAAATGGGATGCTGTTCATATGATTTTGTTCACCTTACTGGCTGTGCACATTCCTGTGTATATGGTTACTGTGTTTGAGCCTATACATGGACCAAACATATCCATATCATAGCCTATACATGGACAAGTCATATCCATATCATAGCCTATACATGGACCAATCATATCCACATACCCCCCAAATTTTCGTGATGGGAATGAGGGACACCTATTAGCAAAAGTATGTAGACATAGAATACACCCCCTTAAAGGAGAATTATACAAAAAAGTGATTAGTTAAACCCACAATTGTATTTTTTTTTTTTAACCACCACTATTCCTTTATACTGGTTTTTGAAATCTACAAATGAAACAATTTAGATATTGGATGAAAGGTTTAGCACTGGGCAACACTTTTTGCAAAATAAAGTGCATTTTATATACAACTATATAGATCAGACACCAAAATGAGGGACACATGAGGAGGAAAGAGGGACAGAGGGACTTGGTTCCAAATCAGGGACAGTCCCTCGAAATAAGGGACAGTTGGGAGCTATATATCTGTATCATAGCCTCTACATGGACCAATAATATATATATATATATATATATATATATATATATATATATATATACTCACATTGCCAGGGTACCATGGTGCCCCCCAGAGTCCAGGTGCTTGAAAACAGGCATCTTATGAGTATGCCCCCTACTGACAAGGTGAGTATGTCTGTCATTGATTATGACAAATCCCAAACAGGACACTATCTGCATGGAGTTTGCACGTTGCCCTTGTGCTTGTCTGGGTTTCACACTCCAAAAGACATGCTGACAGGTCAATTGGCTCAAATTGAAAGGCCCTAGGATGGTGGTTCTCAACTCCTGTCCTCAGGACCCACTAACAGGCCAGGTTTGCAAGATAACTGAAATACATCACAGGTGATATCATCTGCTGCTCAGTGATTGCAGTATTCTAGTCGGCATCTCCCCAAGGTAATACTTAAAATCTGGCCTGTTGGTGGGTCCTGAGGACTGGAGTTGAGAACCACTGCCCTAGGATGTGTATGAATAGCATGTGCTGTAGGGCAGGGGCGTATTTACCGCAAGACCAAAAAGGAATTCGTCTTGGGCAGCATTTTTTATAAGGGTGCCGTCTGTAACCGGATGATGCCTGCACCTGCAGGCATCACCCCGGTATCGTTTTTTAGAGCCGTAAGTGTAAAAGCAACCGGAGCAGCTTACTAGTCGCTCAATTACTACTGTATTAAAGGCAGCGGGAAGGGGGGAACTTCTGCAGCTTTCCCAGACTCTCCCGTCCCACCGCCGGCTGGCCAGACAACCAAGCAAAGCCAAGATCGGCTTTGCTCGGCTGTTTGTAACAGAAAACCAGAAGCGATGACATGACATCACTTCCGGTTTACTTGGGAACCCTTGGCGCCAGTTTTAAGAAATCTAAAGCATTCAAAAACGCCAATCTTGGTGTCACAAGGAATGTTTACATTCCTTGTGACAGCAATAAAAGTGATAAAAAAAAAGGTGCCTCCCATCCTCGCATGCAAAGGCGAACGCATGTGTCGGCCACGCAAACAGTGATCGTTCAACACATGTGAGGTATCACTGCAAATGTCAGGTCTTGGGCAGCAATTCTAGCACCAGACCTCCTCTGTAAATCTAAAGTGGTAACCTGTAAAGGCTTCTATAGAAAGTACAATTTACATTGTGTGCGCAATTTTAAAGTGGCTGGGGTGAGACAAATTTAGATGGTGGGGGGGCACCAATTTTTAGTCTTGGTTAGGGGAGCACAAAACCAAAATACACCACTGCGGTAGGGACCATAGATTTTAAGCTCCTCAAGGGCAGAAACTGATGTGAATGTATAATATGCAAAGTGCTGTGTAAATTATCAGCGCTATATACGTTGGATATCAAGACCCAGCAAAAGCATGCAGTAAGTGATAGAGAAAAGTCAGCATCCTTTGAGACAAAGCTAAAGCATCTGCATGACAACAAGGTGACTGTTTTTTCCCAGTGGCGGCTGGTGGGTTCTTTTGGGGGGGGCCGCAAACAAAGAACAACCCTCCCTCCCTGGCGGCGTGGCACGGCACTAAAACACCCCCCAGGCAGTCTGGCACTTACCCACAGGGCTGTGGTGTCCTCTCCTCCTCTCCTGGAGTAGGGGCAGCGGCCGCGGCGGCTCCGATGTCCGCTCCTCCAGCGGCTTCCTCCGCCACGTGTCTCCTCTTCCACCTAAGCACTAGGCATCCAATAGGATCCCCTGATGCTTTGGCCAATCGGTAAACAGGTCTCAAAGACCTGCCTCCTCATTGGCGGGGAGGAACTTTAGTGTGAAAATAGTGAAAATTAATTCGCTATGGCAACACAACTGTGTGGCCTCAGAACACAATGCTCTGCGCTCCCAGGCCACCCTTTTTTTGAAGCCTATTAGAGCCTGGCTCTAATCAGGTGCTTCAAAAAAACACCCACCCCACATTGAAATCCATGGTCCGGCACCAGTGATATATAGATCAGGGCGCCGGACGCATGGATAGGGGAGGCGGCACCCATGTACCCTCTATAAACGGGCAGCCACTGGTTTTTCCCAGCAATAACTGCCCCTGTATTTTTGTACTGACTGGTTTCCTGGGTTTGCCCCACAGTGTAGCAGCTGCCAGGCATCAAGAGGAACTGCTATCCTTGCTGCTGAATGGATAAATTAACATACAGGACTAAGACCATTCCGGTTAAAGCAATAAAGGAGTCATGGTCATACCACACCTGTATTGCTGCATTTATTTTGGTTACCTGCTGGAGCTAGAGATGTAGCACCTCTTTATTTTGTTTAAAGAATTCGTAGTCATATTAAAGTTGAAGTTTAGGCTGCTTACATGTTTAAATCCGTTTATTGCATACCTTATTTTAGACCCAGTAATGACATCAATGGGTCTCTGTGCTACTCTATGCAATTTAGGAAGATCATGGTTGGTAGGAAGGGCCATCAGGGTTCTATACATATTGCATGAAAACATCACAGCACCCTGCCTCAGGAACCCTCAGCCCTGAAGCAAGCAGTGGCTTTGTTTATGGGAGGTGGTATACAAATGTAGAATTTCCTTGATGGGTGGATGTCAGCCTGGCAGAGGGTGGTCTGTCTGCATTCGCATGCTGACCACCCTAGGTGATACCCAGTGATGCTGAGCCTCCATGATTGAAAGAACTGAAATCCAGTGAATGAAAGGGGCTGGCCAGGGACAATAAGCCCAGGAAGGAAAGTACTAAATGATGCTGGATCTCTACCAGCTGTGAAATCTAGGCTCTATCTAATGTACATTATATGTAAAAAGCAATTTCAGTACAGGAGTGGAGCTTGTACAACTTTGCAGGAAAACCCCTGGTGTCTCTTCATGTACAGTTCCTTTAAGAGCTGAGAGCATTGTGCAATGTCTTGTTATAGGCTGGCCCAGTAGCCCTTTCAAATGCCATTCCACCAGCTTCCAAAACATGACCGTCCTCTGCTTCAGACTCCACAAGGCCAGGTTAAGGGAATAAACATATAACCTGTGAAGACATCTTGAGGAGATCTTATTTTATAACCCTGGCAGCAATTTGCATTCAGCGTCTGGCTGTTAGTCTGGATTGCGACATGCAGATCTCCATTTTTAGCTTCCTAGAATGTGATGCAACCCACCCAAAGGGCTACAGATTGATGGCCAATGTTTAGGGTGTACCCGAGAGCTCCTGGACAGCATTGCACTTGTGATGTCCAAAACCTTTCCGTAGACATTTGTACGTGAACCATGTGACTTTTCTCGTGTCTGCCATTTGATCTCGCCATAAACCTACGTGCGACAAGCATCTGCTGTCATCTGTCAGGGCCCAGGTCAGGATTCATTCAGCACTGTTTGTACAATTGCTGTAGACAGAAGAGCGAGGGTCACGTCTCTGCTTGGAAAATGGAAAACTTCCAGGAGGAATCTTGGTGCTCAAGAGGAAAGCCAAAAGGAACTTTTAAAGACCCAGCTGCTCCACGCTGGAATCTAATACATGTACGACGGATTGAATGGCGTTGTGTTCATCTCTTGTTGCCAGTGGATACACATGTCTTGTGTTATGTTATGAGATACGCCACCAATAAATACTATTTTTATAGCAAACAATCAAATCTGGTTATTTAAAAAAACATTGGGGGTTATTTACGAAAGGTAAATCCACTTTGCACTGCAAGTGCTGTCGCTCTAAATCTAAGTGGAAGATCTGAAATTAGGGGAAGCTCTGCTGATTTTATCATCCAATCATGTGCAAGCTAAAATGCTGTTTTTTTTCCTTGCCTGTCCCCCTCGGATCTACAGCGACTTTACTTCCAAATGCACGTGCAGTGCAAAGTGGATTTGCATTTAGTAAATAACCCTTATTATCTGCTCTGGAAATAAAAACTTTCCATATCTAATGCCCAGCTCCAGCTAAATTAAGTTGTTTTTTTTGCATGGAGTAGGGAAGACTTAGGCCTTGTTTACACAAACATCTACATTCGGTTCGCTCTTCAGGGAGAATTTGCCAGTAAGTGAGGAGGTGTTGTATGGCCTCTTCGCCGCTTGCTTTAACCCCTTAAAACCTACACTAGCACGCTGCACCCTCATGCACAGTTGCGGAGCAACCTCATTCAGTTGAATGGGTTGTGTTCAGCGTGTGGTACTGCCCGTCGAAGGCCTTGTTTACAGAAGTAAAGTGGGTTGGTAAAACAGCCACAACTACAATGAGGATGCACGTATTCCTGGTGCACAGATGCGAATGGAGCCTAAGACCTGGTTTACACTAATGGTTGAGGGGCAGTAAAAACACATGGTTGAGCTGCCCAGCTGTTACCCCTTTAGCTGAAAAGGCAGCTAAGTGATGTATATATATATATATATGCCGCATCGCAGCGCAATAAAAATTGTGCCCGCTGTCGCATTCAGTGGACAGAACCGCCCACCGAAAGCAACCCATTGAATTGAATTGGGGTGCCCCACAACCGCCCCACAGGGTTCAAAGGGATTAAAGTAGAGGGTGAGAAGGCACTACAAAATCCTCCCCACTGCCTGTCAGATGCTCTCTGATGAGCAGTCTGAAGGTTGATTGTTCTTTGGAGAACAAGGTTAGTGTAAACCTGCCTGAATGTGACAGTGGGGACAATTTTTGCCACACTGTCCTGCAAAGCATTGAGACCTCAGCCTATGTACACCTTTGCAGCTAAAGAAGGAGAGGTTGGAGGTAAAACCATGGCTCCAGCATGTGTTTTTTGCTTCTCCCCAACTAATACTGTAAACGAGGCCTTAAGCCTGGTACACACTAAGGGCCAGTTCACACCATAGAAATGCAGTCCGAATGCGTTCCAGATGCTTTTCTGCATGCACATTTTTGATGTTTTTTTGGTGCATTTTTGATGCAGTACAGTGCATTCCCCCCCCCCTCTTTTTTCTTAACCTTAAATAAAGGACATGTGCGTTCCAGTGCATGTGTTTTACAGCGTTCCAGTACAGTCCAATGCAGGAAAAATGCAGCATGTTCTACTTTTTTTTTCTGGAACTGGAACGCACTAGAACTGCAAGCACTGGTGTGAACTATGCCATTGAAAACCATGCACTGGACTGCATGTGGTGTGAACTGGCCCTAATAGTGTAACCCAGCCACTGTACTAACGACCTGACGTTAGTACAGCAATATCCCCCGCTGAGCTGTTGTGTTCTGACAGGGAGACAGCCTCTCCGCTAGAACACTCCAAGCAGCGTATTCCACCACTGACTGAGAGTGCTGATCGGGAGCCGTTTTATTGAACCAGCCGATGTCGTCCAACATTCGGCCCGTGTCTACTAGGCATTAGGCTCCATTAACATCTGTGCATCTTTAAAACTCATGTCCTCGTTGTAGTTGTGCTGTGGTACCATTCATTCATAATGGCACCCCAACGCCTTGCTAAGGCACATGTGGTTTAGCACACCAGAACATATGGTAACAGTACCTTGGTGCAGTGTATTTAAAATAAAAAAGATGCAAGCACTTCTTTGGAGTGATATTAGTGCACTGGTAGCCCATTCAAATGAATGTGACCTGAACATTAACACACGCACTGTTGATAGAGTTGCCACCTCATCCCTTTAAACCCGAACACATATGAATTACACAGGTTCTGTGGCTAATTGAATGCAGATAAGGCACTAAGTGAGTTTAATTACAACCTTAATCAGCCACTGAACCTGTGTAATTAATATGTGTTCGGGTTTAAAGGGATGAGGTGGCAACTCTAACTGTTGAACATGCTTGGGTGTGAATGGAGCCTGAGAACCTCTGTCTCCCTTCACTTTTTTGTCTATATACAGGAGGTTAGATGGAGGACAAGACATCATGGGAAAACCTTTTAATTGGGATAGAGGCAATAAAATGTGTTCACCTCTTTCGTCCCCCACCGCGCTCACTGTAACCTCCTGCTGACATCCATATCCCTACTGCAGTGGTCATCAACCCTGTCCTCAGGGCCCACTAACAGGCCAGGTTTTATGTATTACCTTGGGGAGATGCCGACTAGAATACTGCAATCAATGAGCAGCAAATGAGATCACCTGTGATGTATTTCAGTTATCTTGCAAACCTGGCCTGTTAGTGGGTCCTGAGGACAGGAGTTGATGACCACTGCCCTACTGTATCCTGGAGGTAAGCAGGAGACTGGAGGACTTTAGAGAGTCATTTCTACAGGACGGAGCTTTTGGCACTAATGGTAGAGGGAAAGGCATTCACATTCATTCTGCAGATACACTTGTTCTGATACTTCTGTAATGACAGGGTCCCTTAAAGCTGAGCTTAGCAGAGATATAGATGGGAAGACACTTGAGCAGGATTTGGAAGATCATGACTATCACTGTATCCCCTCTAGATTTAAGATATGGATAAAAATATTGTACCACCTGGACCATTGCAAGTTGGTAATAAAGATAATTCCTGGAGTTCCCCTTCACAAAGGTTGTAGTTTTCATATGCATGGATCAGAAATGAATCTCCTTCACTGATACGTTGGCAGGAGGAGGGTTGTAGTGGCTCATGAGGCTGAATGAGGCCTGGGGCTATTCACTAACACGCGACTTAAAACCTCTAATGACACTTATGTAAAAGGGGCTAATTGCAGGGATCCATACAGAGAATTGTAAGTAAAGGCTGCGGACATTCCTAAGAAATGATAGTGTATGTACAGACTGACAGCATTAGCCATGTCCATAATGCTTCAGGTAGGCTGCTGGCTAGATAGCACTGCTACATCCAGATAGCACTGCTAGCATGACCTTGGTTACAAGTAGTTTTATATTCGATATCTGCTAGGATCTGCATACTATATATTCATGGACTATGTAGCCCAATTATAAATCATGTAGGTATGTGACAATGAAGAAAAAAATAAAGTGGAGGTTTAATCTGCAGAATTTAGTGAGATACTAGTTTTTATTATCTAACATTCTCTAGAAGGAGCACCAATGAGAATGCCTTCTTAAAAAATCGAGTTGCCATGCTAATCAAGTGCCTCTAACACTTTCTGGGGCACAGATTTTTTATATACATAGAATTATTTACTACATTACCAAAAGTATCCGGGCGCCTGACTTTACACGCACATGACCTTTAATGGCATCCCAGTCTTAGTTGGCCGACCCTTCGCTTCTATAACAGCTTCAACTCTTCTGGGAAGGCTGTCTACAAGGTTTAGGAGTGTGTCTATGGGAATGTTTGACTATTCTTCCAGAAGAGCATTTGTGAGGTCAGGCACTGATGGGGACGAAAAGGTCTGGCTCACAGTCTCAGCTCGAATTCATCCGAAAGGTGTTCTATCAGGTTGAGGTCAGGACTTTGTGCAGGACAGTCAAGTTCCTCCATCCCAAACTCGCTCATCCATGTCTTTATGGACCTTGCTTTGTGCACTGGTCCAAATTATTTGTTGGAGGGGAGATTATGGTGTGGGGTTGTTTTGTAGGGGTTGGGCTTTGCCCCCTAGTTCCAGTGAAGGGAATTCTTAAGGTGTCAGCCTACCAAGACATTTTGGATAATTTCATTCTTCCAACTTTGTGGGAACAGTTTGGGGATGGCCCTTTCCTATTCCAGCATGACTGCGCACCGGTGCACAAACAGGGTTAATAAAGATATGGATGAGCGAGTTTGGGGTGGGGGAACGTGACTGGCCTGACCTTAACCCAATAGAACACCTTTGGGATGAATTAGAGCTGAGACTGCGGGCCAGGCCTTCTCGTCCACATCAGTGCCTGACCTCACAAATGCGCTTCTGGAAGAATGGTCAAACATTTCCAAAGACACATTCCAAAACCTTGTGGACAGCCTTCCCAGAAGAGTTGAAGCTGTTATAGCTGCAAAGGGTGGGCCAAATATATATTGAACCCTATGGACTAAAGCTGGCCACACACCTATAGAATATCTGCAGATTTTATATGGTTAGATGGAAAAAGTGCAACAGATTTCTCCATGTTCGCTAAACTGTGTGGATGGAGGCATCTCCCACTTTTTCCATCTAACCATAGAAAATCTGCAGATAATCTATAGGTGTATGGCCAGCTTTAGACTGGGATGCCATTAAAGAGGTTGTAAACTTTAAAAAACAAAAAAACTAAAAAAAAAACTGTAAGACAAAGGCATAATGAGCTAGTAAGCATCGCAAACTGGCTCATTATGAAATACTTACCTTAGAACCAAGCTGTTGCAGTGGCCCCCGCACATTGATGAGATGGCTGACATTTTTCTCTGAGTTTTCTTCCAGGTTCACAGGCTCCGGCACTGTGATTGGTTGGAGCCATGATGACATCACTCCTGCGCATGAGCGCGGGTGTCACCGATCATGGTATAGGGCCCTGAAGAAACGTAATGATCGGCCGTTCCTTCAGTACGCATGCGCCGATGACGTTGGCGGCAGAATATATAGTAAATATCTCCTAAACGGTGCAAGTTTAGAAGATATTTACAGTACCTACAGGTAAGCCTTATTATAGGCTTACCTATAGGTACAAATAAACAGGAAGATTTTACTTGCTTTTTAAAGTTCATGTCACGTTCGAGCCGCGATTGTAATCTCAGGCTGGTAGGCATGAGATTGTGAATTTATTTTTTTTGATCTCACCCTTTCCAGCCTGGAGGAGAGATGTGAGGTCTTTTTGACCCCGTATCTCTCCATAAATAGGACCTGTCACACACCATTCCTATTACAAGGGATGTTTACATTCCTTGTAATAGGAATAAAAGTGATCAAAAATAAAGTAAAACGCCCCTGTCCCCGGTAGCTCGCGCTCAGAAGCGAACGCATACGTAAGTCCCGCCCACATATGTAAACGCCGTTCAAACCATACATGTGAGGTATTGCCGCCTGTGTTAGAGCGTGAGCAACAATTCTAGCACTAAACCTCCTCTGTGACTCTAAACTGGTAAGCTGTAAAAAAACATTTAAATGTCGCCTATGGAGATTTTTAAGTACCGAAGTTGGCGCCATTCCAATTTTAAAGCACGACATGTTGGGTATCTATTTACTCAGCGTAACATCATCTTTCACATTATATAAAAAAAAAATGGTCTAACGTTACTGTTTTGTTATTTTTTAATTCATGAAACTTTTTTTTCCAAAAAAAGTGTTCGAAAAATTGTTGCGCAAATACCGTGCGAGATAAAAAGTTGCAACAACCGCCATTTTATTCCCTAGGGTGTCTGCTAAAAAAACATATATAATGTTGCCAGAATAGGCCCGGTATGGAAGTGGTTAAAGAATACGTTTATTAAACTTTTTCAAACATTACATCAGCAACCAAAGACAAAGTAGCAGAAAAACAAGTTATCCATACAGAATAGTACCAAAAAGCAAAGAGGGAACAAGGATAGGTCCCATAGCAAATCAAATATAACAAAATAATAATACAGAGGATATAAAGATGAATATGCATGAAATACTTCTTAGCCAATCACAGTACAGGGTCATGGGTATGGAGATACAGCATTATTCTGGAGCAACCATGTCTTTAGCTAGGCCAAACTTTCTTAGTCCATCCTCTTGCTTCATAGGTTAGTTTATACATAGGGATACTTTGATTAACTAGATTCAACCAAGAAGATAAGGAGAATGGGGTTGGAGATTTCCAGTGTAGAACTATAAATTTTTCTAATATAGAAAAACAATAAACGTATAAGTATTTTCATCCCTGTAGGGAGAGTATCCTCCTCCACAGAGCCGGTCAGTGCCCAGGGCAAAGATGCCAAATGGTATCCCTTCCCCCCAATGAATGTATGTTCATTATGTGTCAGCAAAAAAAAACCTCCCCCCAAAACAATTTGAGCACTAATCTTACTCATAATGCCCCTTTTGCAAGCCAAAATCCCCCCCCCCCTCCCCCCCAAAAAATTTTTTTCCCCTCTTCCAGTACAAATCCCATCTCCCAGATCAAATATTCCCCCTCCCAACACAAATCCTCTACCCCTCAAATCGCCCCTCTGTGCATAAATCCTGTCCCTCCCCCACTCCCACCATAAATCCCAACCTAATCCTCCTTCTCAAATTTCCCCTCCTAGCACAATCCCCCTCAATCCCCCCCCCCCCCCCAAATTCCCCTTCCTAACAGAATCCACCCTCCTAGTACAAATCCCCCTTCCAAATCACCCCTTCTAGCACAAGCCCCCAAATCCCCACTGCGCCCAGGGCCGCTTCCCCTCCTGCTCACCCCTTGTCCTGGCCCTACTCCTCCACATACTCCAGTGAACATAGTAAAGGATTACAGATATTGGGAATCTGAAGAATCATGGTAGTGGTAATGTCAGTGACCTCAGACCAACAAGCCTAAACAGGAGGACACTGCAAACAATGTATATTTAGTAAGAGCATGCCAAGGATGGCTGTCAAAAAATAGGGCACAGCTTAAAAGGGAACTAAATAGAATCATTTTCATAACTAGATAATATTAAAAAAGGGTTAAACAACATTTATGAAAAAATATAGATGAACAGAAGACATGAAAACTACTGTGATATAGCAGGAAGCAACATTTTATGGCACAAAGCTGACTTCTTACCCAGTGAACCCACAACATTCATTTATTGCCTCTGGTGACTGCCTAGTGCCTACATTTAGTCTGCACAACAAAGTAACATAAATGTCATCTCTATATCTCTACAAGTACGGAAACATATATTTATAAAGTTAAATGTCATCTATAGCTCTGTTACATATTGTATATGTATTCTTGTGGTTTGATGAACTGATCTTATCACTGATTCAGCAGAATGATATAAGTGCAAAGAGAGTCTTGAGACCTGTAAGGCCTCATGTACACGGGGCAGTTGAAAACCTCTTCTGAATGCTGGAAGCTGACAGCTGATAAACTTAAAGCAGAGTTCCACCCAAAAATTGAACTTCCACTGATCAGATTCCTCCCCCCCTCTGGTGTCACATTTGGCACCTTTCAGTGGATAGATAGATACCTGTCTAATCCAGGTATTTGCTCCCACTTCCGGGCATAGATCGCCGCAGGCTCCGCGGTGATGTACGCAATGTCTGGAACCTCCTCCACCCCCCGCTGTCTTCTGGGAGACACACAGGTCCCAGAAGACAGCAGGGACCAGTGAGGACACGCAGCGTAACTTGCGCATGCGCAATAGGGAACCAGGCTGAGAAGCCGCAAGGCTTCACTTCCTGATTCCCTTACCGAAGACGGTGGCACCTCCACACGAGAGCCAAGGGACAGATCCCCCTGGACAGGTAAGTGTCCATATTTTAAAAGTCAGCAGCTGCAGTATTTGTAGCTGCTGTCTTTAAAAAAATTAAATTTCAGCAGAACTCCGCTTTAACAGCTTTTACATACTGAGTTTAGCAGCAATTATCAGCAGTTGAGGTTAGAAGCTTTTTTAAAGCTAACCTCAGACAACCTCAATACCCTAATTTCTCTCTCTCTCTCTCTCTGTGCCTGTCTCTCTCTCTCTGCCTGTCTCTCTCGTGCTCTCTCTTGCGCTCTCTCTCTGCCTGTCTCTCTCTCTGCTTGTCTCTCTCTCTCTGTCTCTCTCTGTCTCTCTGCCTGTCTCTCTTGCTCTCTCTGCCTGTCCCGCTCTCTCTCTGCCTGTCTCTCTCACGCTCTCTCTCTGCCTGTCTCTCTCGAGTTCTCTCTCTGCCTGTCTCTCTTGCTCTCTCTGCCTTTCTCTCTCTCTCTGCCTGTCTCACTCTCTGCCTGTCTGTCTCTCTCTCTCGCTCTCTGCCTGTCTCGCTCTCTGCCTGTCTCGCTCTCTGCCTCTCTCACTCTCTGCCTCTCTCACTCTCTTTCTGCCTGTCTCTCTCGCACTCTCTCTGCCTTTCTCTCGGTCAGTCTCTCTCACTCTCTCTCTGTGCCTGTCTCTCTCTCTCTGCCTGTCTCTCTCTCTCGCTCTCTGCCTGTCTTGCTCTCTCTCTGCCTGTCTCGCTCTCTGCCTGTCTCTTTCTCTTTCGCTCTCTGCCTGTCTCTCTCGCTCTCTGCCTCTCTCTGCCTTTCTCTCTCTCTCTCTGTCTTTCTCTCGCTCTCTGCCTGTCTCTCTCTCTCTGCCTGTCTCTCTCTCTCTGCCTGTCTCTCTCTCGCTCTCTGCCTGTCTCTCTCTCTCGCTCTCTGCCTGTCTCTCTCTCTCGCTCTCTGCCTGTCTCTTTTTCTCGCTCTCTGCCTGTCTCTTTCTCTTGCTCTCTCTCTCTGCCTGTCTCTTTCTCTCGCTCTCTCTCTGCCTGTCTCTCTCTCTCTGCCTCACTCTGCCTATCTCTCTCTCTCTCTGCCTGTCTCTCTCTCGCTCTCTCTCTGCCTGTCTCTTTCTCTCGCTCTCTCTCTGCCTGTCTCTTTCTCTCGCTCTCTCTCTGCCTGTCTCTTTCTCTCGCTCTCTCTCTCTGCTTGTCTCTTTCTCTCGCTCTCTCTCTCTGCCTGTCTCTTTCTCTCGCTCTCTCTCTCTGCCTGTCTCTTTCTCTCGCTCTCTCTCTGCCTGTCTCTTTCTCTCGCTCTCTCTCTGCCTGTCTCTCTCGCTCTATCTCTGCCTGTCTCTCTCGCTCTCTGCCTGTCTCTCTCTCTCGCTCTCTCCCTGCCTGTCTCACCCCCCCCCCCCCCCCCAACAGCATGTGGTGAAAATTGTGTTTCTCCCATATCTTACATGTTCCTCTTTAAGAACGCTTATAAAAGAAAACGTGCGTAAACTCAGGTTACAGCTTTTACATGAGTTTACAAGCAGTTACAAGCATTTGGCATTTCAAATGCCTCTGAAAATCTGTCCTGAACCCATTTTTTTTGTGTTCCAAAAAATGCTTCTAAACTCAACTGCCTAGATTAGAAACTACTATAAGCTACCCTATGTACATAACATGAACCTGTAAGACCCCTTTCACACTGAGGCGCTTTTCAGGCACTTTCACGCTAAAAAAAAGGCACCTGAAAAACTCACAGAAAACCTATTTTCATTCAAATCAATTAATGCTTTCACACTGGGGCAATGAAAAAACACCCCTCTCCATTGAAATGAATGGAAAGCTCTTCAAAAGCGCTCAGTGTTTTACTGGCAGTTTAGAAGCTCCTCAGTGTAAAAGGGGCCTACCTGAAAAAAATGCCCAACTGCTCACATCAGTGTACATCAGGCCTAAAGAAGAAGCTGTGAGTACAGTGCAGACATTCCTAGGGACAATAGGATATGCTCTTAGACAATCATTATGTTTTAGTAATTTGACAATTCTACAAGAATTAACAGGATTAATCATTCATGGAAGCTTTTTGAGCACAGCCTGTCCAAGGGAACATCGCATATGAGTGTCAAGTATGTCCTAATTACAGTATTTGTGTATGGTAATTAGCAGGTGACACATAGTAATACGATGATTGGTACCTTAATGCACAGCTGCGGGCATTTACTAGGAATTGTTTTTGGTGCTGATATTAACCTTGGAGTACAGGGTTCATTAAAATAGTAAGGCCGGTTAAACTAGGAAATCAATGGTATAGTAAGGTGAGCAATAACTGGTTCATACAGGCAGCATGAAAGGCTCATATGCACTGATGTCAAGTTCCAAATTTCTGCTGATTAGTCTGAAAACATCTGAAATGAAAGGCTGATTCACACACTGATCGCAGTCGCTGGTAGGAAACAAGTGACATTTTATAGACTATGGAATCCAGTTTTCTAGAAGTACAAGTACCCTTATTGCTGCTCTTCTCCAGTGCCATCATCTTTAAGGGCACTTTCACACTGGCAGTGCTTGGGCGTCGGCGGTAAAGCGCCACTATTTTTAGCGGCGCTTTACTGTCGTTTTTACAGCGCTTTTCGGCCGATAGCGGGGTGCTTTTAACCCTTTTAAAAAAGATTTGCCGGCGGTTCAGCAAAGAAGCTGCTTGTAAGACTTTTTCTGACATCCGGCCAGCGCAGCGCTCCAGTGTGAAAGCACTTGGGCTTTCACACTGGGATTGCAGCTGAGGCTTTTTTCAGGCGCCTGAAAAATGCCTCCAGTGTGAAAGGGGTCTAACTGAGATCCAGTGCATGTGCAGACATGCCGTGAGCTTTTAGCCAGGTGTTCCGTCAGATTTGGCGACCCGTCAGATTTCAACATCAAAACAGTCACATGGACGTATTTCACTATATAAGCTCAGTTAACTGGTAAAAATAAGTGTGAAATGCAAGATTCCGGTGGGTGTAAAAAGATGTCCACTTGCCGCGTTCTTACTGTATCCTTGCTGTGGGCGACTGCAGGGTGAACCAAGATGGCCGTGATGGACTGTCACTTCCATTACAAAATTTGACAGGTCGCCTAATCTGACGGAACACGGGTCTACAGAACCTGGCAGAGACCCCGCCATGTGTCTGCACCTGCACCTGATCCCCCCCATGCATGCATAGACACTCTGAGAGGGGTCTCTGCTAGTTCTGTAGCATGTGGCATGTGTGCATGCATGATGTCTAGTAAAGTACTCCTGGAATATCTGTCACACATCTTCCTAAGCAGTTTGCACATTCACCAAGACCTGGGACTTCATCCTAGGCTAGACTGGGATTTAAGAAGCAAAAAAAATAAAAAATTGGCATAGGTAAAAAAGGGAAGGAGAAGAGGCACAATAGGGTTTCCTCAGAATTCTTTCTATTTAAGTATGTTTGTTCGATCTTTTTTTTTTTTTTTTTTTTTTTTTAATATTAATTTTAATTAAATAGTTTTCAAGGTTACATTCAAAAAGCTCATAATCTGGATCATCTGGACTTATACCAAGACATTAGTGGAGCTTGAGAAAGACAATTCTTTCCAATATTTTAAAAATCAATATAAGTATGTCTTACCACCTATTCAAAAAGAACATCTATACTTCTATACTTAAAGTGGATGTAAACCCGAATTTTTTTTTATGTCATAATGTAGAGTATAAGATTTCCTATCATTTGAGCCCAGTCTTGCCACACATATATATATATATATACACATACATAATACATATTAACATATTTACACATAGACACATATCACATTGAAAAAACGCTAAATTACAAAAAAAAAATATTTATTTAATTTGTAAATAACTTTTTAATGCTTTGTACCCATGATGACAGCTGAAGTTAAAACAAAACAGTTGTGGTAGGTATCGGCGAGTACTTAAAAAAAAAAAAAGTATCGGTACTTGTACTCATTGTAAAGTAATGGTATCGGTGCATCCCTACTACTGACCATTTAAAAGATTCCAGGAAACAAAGTGACACTGTATATGTACTTCAGCTGAAGTATGCTATAAAGGTATATAATGACATGGCATGGTGGCTTATGTAAGACTTGGGAGACCCACCTGCCCCCCCCCAAATCCCTCCATATTCACTGGATTCTCATCTCAGCACTCATCTCAACTTCTGCAGTTTTAACCAAAAAAGAAAGGAGCGTGTTCCAGACCCAGACCTCCTGCATGCAGAACATCTCTGCTTACATCAGCTTTATATAGATCTGCACATATGGTCCCGCTGTTTTATAGGTGGAATAATGTAACCCCCACTGTACATTTTAGGGACATTAGAACAGCAAGAGAGGCAGAATCCAAACTATATTATTATAAACAGTCATTTATTGAAGGGGTACATTACTCTAAAATACACTCAAACTACCACTGCATATAAATAGAAGTTATACTCCCTATAGCATCATTTGCAATTATTGCTCCATTTCTAAGCTGCAAGAGAATAATAAGCATCCTTTACTGACAAAAGTTCCTTATCCTCAAAGTGGACTTATTAGTAACATCTACATGAATAGACCTGCCCCAACATACAGCCACAGTATAGTTTTTTTCCATAATGCTGTACCTGTTATAATTAAAAAATATGCCTTTGAGCTCCAGCCCAGTGACTTTCCATAGGATTAGATGATGTTTGTCAGTCTGCTGCAGCCAGGAGGAAGCATTTCCTCACTATACCCGACCCCAGTGATCAGACTCCTGCACTAGAAGGCTGGATAGGATTCACACCTATGCAGTTTTAGTGCTTTTTGCACTACAGTCCATTTAACATGGTTTCGTATGGCACACGTTCTGTATTGCAAATCTGCAATATGCATAGGTGTGAATCCAGCCTAAGATTGCAGCAAGTCAAAAGGTAAGAGGCTGCAACAAGGGCTGATGTGTGACAGACATTTGCAAACACAACCAAAAACAGCACAGGCACCAGGATTTACACCATTATGTCATTTCTGTGCCAGAATCACATTCCAAGAGAAAATGCTGACCCTGGATGATGCCTGAACAAAGATGGCGTCATCTTTCTGGAGAGAAAAGCAGATAAAGATATCATTGCGGAGGATGGGGGGAGGGGGGGGTTCTATGGTGTCTAAGAAAGCTGATTATCTTCTTGGTGACAATTACACATTTTGTACCATGCATGCAATTAAAATCTAATATACATATACTAGTATGCATTGATAGAAATATGCAGGCTGCCATAAATTTATAGATACCTCGAATCATTGACTTAGAACAAGCTTGCCTGACCAGCATTTGTTGAAGCCTGCAGATCAATATGACAGCCAGCATTTTCAGAGGAAGAGGTCAGCCTGCATATTCCCTTAGTACAGGAGACCTTTAACTGAGTTGATGGATTCAAAATGTATGGATTAAACTAGAACTATCTGAACTGGGGCAACTTCTGCAGGGACCATATCAGCTTTAAGGCTCATGCCTTTGCTTCAATGACTGAAGCGTACACATTTTTTTGGCCTTGTTCTAAAAATGCTACTTGCCTGACCTTCTGGCATCAATATTTTATGCTTGATCCACTGAAACAAACATTTTTGAACTTTCTACTGAAAATTCTAGTTGCCTGGTTGGCATTCTGACCCACCGGTGTCAGTACTTTGAGTCACAAGAATGCAGAACAGGAAAATCAGACATCCTTAGCATACAGTGAATCAAACCTGGATCAAGAGAGCCAGGCAACAAGCATTTACACTATTCAAAATTGGTCATGGCAGCCTTCATGGTAATTCTCAGGAAAAGGTTTTCTCTAAGGAATCCTGTATTGAGAAATACAGAAGGTCACAATTCCTGATTGTCTTCTGAAAAATGTATGATGCGAGTTGCCTGGCTGTCCCTGGCCTTAAGGTGGTTGTAAAGGCTCAAAGTTGTATTCTATGCATGAAGATAAAAAAAACATGAGTGCAGCAGGCCCCCCCCCCATATCCCATCGATGTGCACGAGAGCAGCTGCTCTCCCGGGTCTCTTCCTTTTTGGCTGAGACCCGCAACTGTCAATCACAGCCAGTGAGCCAATTAGGAGAGAGCAGTAGCTTAGGAGCTCACATAGCAAACTGCTTGCTATGGGGGCACTTGGCAGGAGGGAGGGGCCAGGAGCGCCAGCAGGGGACTTGAGAAAGAGGATCGGGGCTGCATTGTGCAAAACTACTGCACAGAACAGGCAAGTATGACAGATTAAAAAAAAAAAAAAAAAAAATTATATATATATATATCTCTGCTATTACAATAGTGTATTCTGGACATTTATTCCTGGGCACATAGTGCCCTAAACATTGGTATCAGTCAGTGCACCGTCCAGCCACAGCAGCTAACAGCCTCTGGGTATTACAGGCTGCCAGAAGTGGGGCTGAACCGATGTCTTCTACCCACACCAGGGAAAAAATCCCAGCATGCAAGAAGCCTTAAGCTGGCCATACACCTATAGATTATCTGCAGATTTTCTATGGTTAGATAGAAAATGTGCAACAGATCTCTCCATGTTCGCTAAACTGTGTGGATGGAGGAATCTCCCACATTTTCCATCTAACCATAGAAAATCTGCAGATAATCTATAGGTACGGCCAGCCTAAGAATTAACCTCCTGGTTTGGATTGAATATGGCCAGGAGAGTTGCTCAGGGTCTAAAGGATGCCTAGTTTAATTTAGAACCTTAGCGAAGGTGGAGTGCAGGGCACCTGAAACATATTGGCTGCCTGGGCCCCCCCCCCGTTATCATTTGTGAATTAATAAAATACCACTTTGGACACTAGAAACTTTTTTTTTTGAGGCCCTCTAACTCATACAGATTTCCCAAACCAGGGGACCTTGAGAGAGACCCCGATTTGTGGCCTTCTACAGCCATTTGGCTTTAGTAAGAATGCCTCATATCAGGCATGTGTAGCTAGGGCTTCATCTTTTCTTAGAACGATAGAGTCAAGACCATGCCATGCATCATGGATCTCATGCCAAGAAAGTAAATGCATTGACCAGTCTTCATTGGGTTTAACTTCAAATATTGTATATCACCCAGTATACAATCGGATTCCAGAATCTCCTATGTAATGTAGGGGCCGGATTGGATATTAAATGGATTGTTTAGATTTATCCTTATAATCCAGTTTTTTGGCAATAGAATCCACTGGTATACAATTATTCCCCTAAATACCAACCAACAAATTACAAACATAGCTTTGTATGTCCAATAGTGTGAGTTAGTTCACAGGTCTAGTGGTCATGATTCTGTGTACTTTGCGCCATCTACACCCCCCACATGTATACTTTTGTATGAAATAGGTTTATAACACATTATAGTAATTTATTGCACTAATTGTAAACCTAGGCCATCTTTGTTGGACTTATGAATGTGCTCTCAGAACGGAACTCTGTATAGCCAGCATTAGAAGATACCATTGGAAAGTTGGTCAGATCTAGCTTGACTTGTTCTGGAGCTTACCAAGCCATGAAAAAAAGGGTCTTTACCAATTCCAGTTGAATACAATAAGCTACTAGATATAAAAACAGGGAGAAACTGGAGCAGTTGTGCATGGCAACCAACCAGCTTCTAACTTCAGCTTTTTCAATTAAGCTTCGACAATAAAACCTGGAAGCTGTTTGGTTTCTATGTAAAGCTGCCTTAGATTTGCACTTTCCAGTCTTAGTAAATCTCCCCCAGTATGACCAGATACATGAGAACCTTCACAAAGTATAGGAGAGCACTGTATCTGCCCCCACCTCATTAAAAATGCAATTTTGAAAACAAGGAAAACCACCACAGATTAAATATTTCCTGGTTTATTAGAAAAGTAAAAATAAAAAAGGCACATTTTGTGGATTTTGTACTTGAACATCAAGTGAATTATAGCAATGTAAACAATATGAAAGTAGCATGTCAGAATACAGAGACATCTGAATGAATACTAGTGCTTTCCACACTTTTCTGAAATAGACCTACTGGAAAACAAATGCACATCTCTTCTAGCTGCCATTGAATCAGTAGTGAGGAAAAAAAAAAAAAACATAAAGTGGTCTCTGATAGCAAAGATGTACTTTTTTTAATCAATTATGACAATTCATCCTCTATAAGAGGTAAAGTAAAACCACCTTTTAGTGCAGACCAGCTGCCAAAGCATAAAAAAAAAAAAAAAAAAAAACTCCTCAGTGCACTTAATGTAAAAACCTTCAATACTTTGTGTGCATTCCACTGCAAATTGATATTCGCAACCCTAACTGAAGCTCATGTAAGACTTAAACAACCCCCACCTTCTGAATTGGAGCTTCTCCAAACCAGTGTAAAAAGCACAGCAAATGTTGCTCACTAAATTTGGAAGTGGGCAGGTTAACCCAAGTGGTACCAAAATATTGGCAGGGGTAAAAAAAAAAAAAAAAAAAAAAAAAAAAAAAAAAAAAAAAAAAAAATCTAAAAGCCCCACTTTAAACTTCATGTAAATTGCAGTACCCCACATAACAGGCATACAAGTCTTTACAGTCTACAAACGCTCAATAAGTTCTTCCAAACTGTTCTTTGTGGACTTTTACTCAGCATTCTTCAACAATAAGTTCTTCAGAACTATACAGTTTCTTCTTCAGGACTTTGAATCCTGGGCTAAGTTTCAGAGAATGTCCAGACCCAGGGACAGGTTTCGTGCTAAAGAGTCCCTGAATTCTTGGCCACAACCTAGAGTCCAATTTGAACAGAACGGTTAGCTGGAAAGTAGGAACTACGCATGGGTCAACCTCTAGCTGGGCCACTGTGTGGCAGGCCTTGCCGTTTTCCACACAAAGGTCAATAAGTGCACCCCGAAGTCCACAAGGCTCGCTGTATGCCAAGTGGATCAATTCTTGGCCCAAGTGGCAGAGGAGGTCATCTGGAAGGATCAGCTTGGAGCATCTCAAAGAGTTAATGTTGGCTTTGTTCAGGCTACGTTTGATCATCTTGAGGAGACTCGGACAAAGCTGCTCACCTTCAGGGTCAACGAGAAGGTCTGAATCAGGTATTGAAATGTTGTCAATTTCATCAAAATCTGCAGGAAACAAAAAAGTAGTTACATTAGTACTATTGAAAAAGTATTCATCTAGACATAAAAAAAAAGGGGGGGGGGGGTATATGTATATAAGCCACAATACTAGAAGTGGAAGTATTCATCCAGGTCAGCCTATCAACCTTTGCAACACAGAGGAACCATTGAAATAACTTTCCCCAATCTCCCCTGATAAATTACTAGAACTACAACAACTTATGCTACATTAGTGTGATGGTCGGGGGGGGGGGGAGAGAAGACCCCCCCCCCCATAGATATCTAAAAAGATCAACTGTGTTAGTGGGAACTCATTGGAGGGGCAGAAATTGCTCAAGGAACCCCTGGTAACCTCTAGAGGAAACCTAGGTCTAGGCAAAAAAGTTAAATACAATTACAAGAATACTAGTAGATATTCATTTAGACACCAGAAACAGGAAAAAAAAGTCATAAAAGTACTAGTTGAGGTATTGTCCAGGCACCAGACGAAACTAAAGCCATTTACCACTATAGAGAGTCAACTCACGTCAAAACATCATAACCAAGATAGTGCTAGAACAAAACTACTATCTGTACTAGCAGTCTAAAGGCTACAGACCAATAAAGGTGCATAATGATTAACAATGAAATCAACTTACCACAATCAGACAATGAATCAGACGATGACTCTGACGAGGAATCGGATGAGGAATCAGAGAAGGAGCCACTACTGGTGAGGGATTCACAGTCAGAGTTGGATAGACTGGAACACCGTTCGGACAAGTCCTTACACTTCCCATCCCACAGGTCTTTGGGATCCACTTCCATGGGTTCCTCCTCAATGATGGGAGGGGGCAGGGAGAAGGGCACAGCATAGAACATACCACCTCGGGCTGGCATGGTTGGTTCTCTGGAGGGCTTGTGCAAAACAAGTAGAAATCACTGCAAGGAACAAAGAAAGAAGAAGGTCAGCTGGTCATCATATGGACTATGACATCTTATCAAAGCCAAGATTAAACTAGAGACATGTCAACAAGCTGCTGAACATCCATGACTTACTCCGCAACCCACCCCCTCGCTGCGCCCTGCGTTCTTATTGTTTACTAGGTTAGGTTTGCAGTCAAATAACGACCAACAAAAATCCTAAATCACAGCAAGTCTAATTGATCGCACTGGATCGATTGAACAATCTATATATTAGCTATACATCCTAGGACAGCCAAAGCTAAGAACTACATAAACAAGTGACAACGTTCATGCAAATACAAGGTCATACTCACAGTGCTGTTAGAGGGAGAACTTCGGTTAAAGGAACAAAGGATAAAACTTGATAGGCAGGAAATAAAGTTGAATTAAGTGCTTAAAACCCGTGCGCCTGCAGCCGTGTCACCCCACCACCGCTCAGCACACGAACGCGAGTGACCATCCCTGGCACTGGCATCGTCTGACTGTCACAGTCCGCTTATATACACACGCCGCGCGGCCACGCCCCCCGCACGGGGGCTCGACCTGAGACTAAGCCCACGGGGAACGCCTACTTGTTGTGCGAGCCTATGAAAAATCAGCGCACGTCCACAGCGTTCTTTCCTGCCCGGTTACAGCGGCTTTGAGACCCTCCCCCCTTTTACAGTTGGGACAGACAGCCCCGGAGACAGTGTTAAAGGGAGAGTGTTTATTGTAGGAGGAGGAGGATGGGAGACAAAGGCATCTCACTACATCAATTCTGTACTTCACTGCAGTCATCCCTTTAGCATCGCTTTGTACTTTTTTTTTATTATTATTCTAAGCTAGTCCCCCCTCCCCCTAGATAAGTCTGATCAACATGTTTTTCTTCTCATTCTAGTTTCGATCATGAAATCTAATCAATCACTGAAATCTATATACTATATTGTTAGAGATCTATGTAAAAAAAAAAAAAAAAAGTAAATAAAAAAGACATGACAGGTCAGGCAGGCAATCTTTATATTATGAATGAATTATTATTGCACATGATTTCTATAGCGCCAACAGTCTGCGCAGCGCCTTACAATAGAAAGGGAGACGGTACGGTTACAATAAAAACTTTATGATCAGTCTTCCAGGATCAGGAGTTGTTGACTTAGGAAAAGAAAAATGCCACTCCGGTGAACTCTTCTGTCCTGTGCCAAACAAGTCCCGCGGTGTACAAGAAAACATCTTTAGGACTATTGTGCAAGCCGCATTGATGGTCCGCCTTGACCCTGCTAAAGTAAAGGCCGTGCGATTCGCTGCGGTCATATGATGAACGCAAACGCACAAAAAGAGCGGCCTTTATTCACAGTGGCACCCATTGGACAGCAGCCCCAGCACATACACCAGGCAGTTTGTGTTACGTTGTGTTGCTTCAGCTCACACCAATGCAGGCGCTAAGAAATGAAAATGGGTCGTGTGGAATTTTTGCAAAGTATATTCCGACTTGCTATAAAGTATCTCATCGTGCTCCTTAAAATTAAATAGAAGTTTTAAAGAAAGGGGGGGGAGGCAAGTACTGCAGTGGCGTGTGTGCACAAAGTACACCACTGCGCATGTTGCGCACACTTTAATACACACCCGCGGCTGCAAATGAGCCTTTTCATGCATTCACATTTTAGGTCTCATGCACACTGGACGTTATAAAAAAAAGCCAGTAACATTAGCTGTAGAAAGCTGTAGCTGGAGAGCGAGTTTTTCATCATTTTTGTAGTAGGGTATTTACTGTAGCGTTTTTTAGCATTTTTTTTTTTTATTTTTTAGCTGTAGCATTTTTTAGCTTTTTATTTTTTTTTTTAGCAAAACTATACTCCCATAAAAAAAAAAAAAGCTAGAAAACGTCCCTGCCAAAAACAACTGATAACAGCCTATGGGGGTTGATTTACTAAAGGCAAATCCACTTTGCACTGCAAGTCCACTTGGAAGTGCAATCGCTTTAGATCTGAGAGGAAGATCTGAAATGAGGGGAAGCTCTGCTGATTTTATCATCCAATCATGTAAAAGCAAAAATGTTGTTTTTTATTTTCCTTGCATGTCCCCCTCGGATCCACAGCGACTTCCAAGTGCACTTGTAGCGCAAAGTGGATTTGCCTTTCGTAAATAACCCCCTATGTGTTCATGGACACATAGGGGGTTATTTATGAAAGGCAAATCCACTTTGCACTACAAGTGCAAAGTACACATGAAATTGCACTGAAAGTGCACTTGGAGGTAAAGTCGCTGTAGATCTGAGGGGGACATGCAAGGAAAATAAAAAACAGCATTTTAGCTTGCACATGATTGGATGATAAAATCAGCAGAGCTTCCCCTCATTTCAGATCTACCCCTCAGATTTACAGCGACTGCACTCAGAAGTGCACTTTCAGTGCAGTTTCAAGTGCACTTTGCACTTGTAGTTTGCACTTGTAGTGCAGAGTGGATTTGCCTTTCGTAAATAACCCCCATAGGATAACATGCTGGGGAGTTTATAGACTGCAGAAAAAAAGTCTGAAGCCAAAAACAGCAGCTGTAAAAACATCCAGTGTGCATGAGGCCTTAGTGTGAATGTCAGAACATGCTGAAACACGTCATTGAAGGCAACGTTATCGAGCGAGTGCTCTCATCAATGCACTTCACTGCCGTGCATTTTTGAAGGCATCTCATGGCTATTGTTTCTCCACTTTTAGGCCCGGCTACCGAGCCACGCTTTTTATGATTTCTTACGTGTTTTCCTGGTGCGTTGTTTGGAGCGGCACCATTCATTGTGAATGGGCTTCCCTTCGCTCCAAAAAAGATCATGTACCACATTTTGGCACTGAGTCTGGCACTTTGGCATTGCGTGTTTTGCTGCAATTTTCAGGCATTTGGTCACACGGCATTTGCAGCAAAATCATGCTGCGTTTAAGGGTGCTATTGAAAAATAATAATGGCACCGCAATCACGTTCCACTTTTTGCTGCGATTCTGGAATCACAAGCAGAGTCACATGATTCTGCCCCAGATTCCAATACGCTAAGCATGCACGGGGCCGTAGAGCTCATTTGTTCCACAATCTCTGCGTTCACTGCGAGTGATGCATGTTTTAAAATCATTTTGTCATTTATTTCAACATTTTCTTTACTGAGTTGCAGTTACATGCATTTTCTCATTTTCATGTGCATTTGCACGCATTTAAAAACACGGCTCAACTGCCTATTTTTACTGTTTCTCCTCCCACCACAAGCGAGCCTTAAGTCTTTTGCTGTATTTAGAGATGTTCCTATACACAGCTAGAGAACATTCCTACACACCGCCTGGAGGTCTGTACTGTACAGGACACAGGGGGGCTAATCATCAGAAGTGCCGCTAACATTGAGATATGACCATCCTCTAAACTTCATGAAACAATTATCATACCTGATGCATCATCGCTGTCCTTTATTTAACAGTTTGATTCTTTTGGAGCACGCTATTGGACATAGGACATTAACCACTTGCTTACCGGGCACTTAAACCCTCTTCCTGCCCAGACCAATTTTCAGCTGTCAGCGCTGTCACTCTTTGAATGACAATGGCGCGCTCATGCTACAGTTTACCCAAATGAAGTTTTTATCATTTTTTTCACACAGATAGAGCTTTCTTTTGGTGGTATTTAATTGCTGCTGGGTTTTTTATTTTTTGCTAAATAAAGCAAAAAAGAATCGAACATTTTGAAAAAAAACAAAAACTGTTTCATAGTTTGTTATAAAATTTTGAAAACAGGTAATTTTTCTCCTTCACGGATGTGCGCTGATGAGGCTGCGCTGATGGGCACTGATAGGTGGCACTGATAGGCACTGATAAGGCGGCACTAATGGGCATTGATAGGTGGCACTAATGAGCACTGATGGGTGGCACTGAAGGGCACCGATAAGCGGCACCTATAAGTGGCACCGATGATCACTGATGGGTGGCACTGATGGGCACTGGTAGGCACTGGTAGGTGACACTGATAGGCAGCACTGATCTGTGGCACTGATATGAGACACTGATGGGCACTGATTGGCAGCACTGGTGGGCATTAATGGGTGGCACTGTGGGCACTGGTAGGTGGCACTGGTGGGTACTGATAGGTGGCACAGTGGGCACTGGCAGCTGACACTGGTGGGCACAGAAAATGCAGCCGCGGCTTTCTGTGTGAGGGACCGATGTCCCTCTGACAGAAGCCGCTGAAAGCGCGAGGAAAAAAAATACCGATTACCGAGCTTCTGTTTATATCACGTGATCAGCCGTCATTGGCTGACAGCTGATCATGTGGTAAGGGGCCGGGATCGACCCCTTACTCGGATCTGTGATCAGCCGAGTCTTACCAGCTGGAGACCGATAAGATCATAAGTCAAAGTATATGTCACCAGAACACCATGGATCTTCAGGATAACGCCCAGCCATTTGTTAAAGCGGTGCATCTTTACTGCTGTGATGTGATCCATTTAATAAACGTTTGGATGTTATATTGAAGATCCATAGTGTGTTGGAGATACAGTACATGCTTTGAAATAAAAGAAAGTGTTACAGGACAATTTAAAAATAAATCATTTGTTTGTTATCTGGTAATAGTGTGCTACCTGCCCATACACATCCAGATCTCCACCTCCTCCTGCACTCCCGCTCTTCGCTGTCCACCCCTCCTCCCTACACCACTATGCTCATGGTGCACATTTTAGAGCAAATTTCAAATTGTGGAGCCAGTATTTGATTATTTTTGGTGCACACTATCAGACAATAAAATAAATCACTCTTATCCAGTTTCCACCAGCCATTAGACATGTGCACTACCGAAAAATTTGTTTAGTTTCGTTTATTGGATCATTCGCTATGATCGGCATTCGGTAATTTGGATCATTCGTAACTTCTGACACATTCATTCCGTTCCACTCCTCTAGATACGGCATACGATACTTCGGATAATTTGTCATTTCGGATGCATTCGTATTTATTCCGTTCCATTCGTTTAGATGCGGCACTCTTTACTTTGGATCATTCGTAACTTCGGATGCATTTGTATTTATTCCGTTCCATTCGTTTAGATGCGGCATTCGTTACTTTGGATCATTCGTAACTTTGGATACGTTTGTATTTATTCCGTTCCATTCGTTTAGATGCGGCACACTTTACTTTGGATCATTCGTAACTTCGGATGCGTTTGTATTTATTCCGTTCCATTCGTTTAGATGCGGCATTCGTTACTTTGGATAATCCAACAAAACAGTGCCACCGGCCCGCCACACCCTGTCTGGACTCTGGATGGAAGGCAGCCTAACACAGAAAAACACACAAGGGAATAAGGGACAACCTCATTGGCCAGAGATAGCACACTAACACTGCCCATCCGAAAATCAAATGAATTCAAATATATTCAAAAGAAATATGAATATTTCTTTATGTTCAGCGATTAATAAATAGTAGGAAAGAACGAAAAACTAAATTATCCGGAAGTAATCGATTTGTTAAAATCGTAGGTTGAATCGTTTTTCGTTCTTTCAGATTTTTGTATTTTTCGGATTTTTGTTCTTTCTGACAATTCGTTTTCGTACGCATTCATCACAAGAGTCTTTCATTCAATCGGATGCTCCCGAATTAACTAATATGCCGAATTTAGTCCGAAAACCAATTTGTAACGAAACGACCTGTCTACCAGCCATATGCATATATGCAGCAGGGTAGGTGGGCCTTATGAGCTGCTGTACAACCGTACTAAGAGCATGCTTACTGCGCGCTCTCAGCACAGTGACTGAGCAGTCAGGGACAGCTCCCCATCATGATTTACAATTTACAACCACAGCAGGCACATGACTGGGAAGCCCACCTCTGTCTCCTGGCACTAACAGCCTCTTAAAGGGCAGCAGCGGCAAGAGGTTAGTGTGATTTAGTGTGGCTGGCGTAACAACACATGTAATGGCATTGTTGATTTGGCATGCATAAAATGCGCTGACATTAATGACGTGTACACACGGGTGGACTTTTCGACCAGACTGGTCCAACGGAACGAATCCGTCGGACAATCTGACCCTGTGTGGGCTTCATCGGACCTGCAGTGGACTTTTTAGGTCGAAAATCAGACGGACTTTAGATTTGGAACGTTTCAAATCTTTCTGCCGGAACTCTGCTGGACCCAGTTCCTATCGAGAAATCCGCTTGTCTGTATGCTAGTACGACGGATGAAAACTGACGCTAGGGCAGCTATTGCCTACTGGCTATGAACTTCCTTATTTTAGTCCGGTCGTATGTCATCACGTATGAATCCATTGGACTTTGGTGTGATCGTGTATAAACAAGTCCGCTTGTTCGAAAGTCCGTCAGAAAGACCGTCGGACCTTTGATCCCGAAAAGTCCGCCCGTGTGTACACGGCCTTACAATAAAGAAAATGGTGGGGTTGATTTACTAAAACTGGAGATTGCAAAATCTGGTGCAGCTGTGCATAGAAACCAATCAGCTTCCAGTTTTTTTTGTCCAAGCTTAATTGAACAAGCTGAATTTAGAAGCTGATTGGCTACCATGCACAGCTGCACCAAATTTTGCACTCTCCAATTTTAGTAAATGAACCCCACTGTATTTCCCTTTGTTAAAGCCCAACTCCAGGAAAATGTAAAATGATCCCTTGCAGTGGGGCTGCACCACCACTGGCATTGTTATTACACAATACACACACTCCAGGTCGGCCCATCACAACCGCACCACTGCAAGGATTGATTCTTTGTTTTGTGTAGGGGAGAGGGAAAAAAAAAATCTTAGGTTGGCCATACATTATACATACCTCCCAATGTTCTAAAATGGGAATGAGGGACGCCTATTAGTAATGCAGGCATACTTAAAGGAGAATTGTATAAAAAAATGTTTAGTTAAACCCGCAAGTGCTTTTCCTACCACTACTATTCCTTTAGGCTGGATTCACACCTATGCAGTTTTAGTGCTTTTTGCATTTTGCAGATTTGTACTACAGTCCATTTAACATGGTTTCCTATGGAACACGTTCTGTAGTGCAAATCTGCAAAATGTAAAAAAGCACTAAAACTGCATAAGTGTGAATCCAGCCTTAGATTGGCTTTTGGAATTTACATATGAAGCCATTTAAAAAGGTTTAGCACTGGGAAACACTTTATGATAGATAAATAGTGCAGTTTATATACAACTATATAGATCAGACCAAAATGAGGGACAAATAAGGAGGAAAGAGGGACAGTGCCGCAAAATCAGGGACAGCTGGGAGGTATGCATTATACTATCTTCTTGTACAATTTTCCTTTAGATTTAGCAAAACCATAAAATAGGAGGTCAAACCTAAACACTTTCAATTTGTATGTAATCAGGCAGGCCCTTGCACTACATAGTTAAAAAGGTAAATCTAAAGAAAATTAAATAAGATTTTTTTTTTTTTTTGCAGTTTGTACTATAGGTGTTAAAATACACCACCGCATGTGAAATAAGTACATAATGTACATTTTCAATGTGGTTACTGTTTCTACCTCAATAAGAGCAGAGAATGTATTTTTAGCAGATATTTGGTGAGCAGTGAAAGCCACATAGTTGATGTGCTCAGCTGAGTACATGTGGAGGGATGTGGGTGTGATGTGCATGTACTGTTGTGCACTCTTTGTCCCCTGTCCCCGGAGATATCACCCAGTCTGTACTGTCTATGGGAATGGAGCGCACACTCTGCTCCGCACGTATCTCAGCTGATGGGAAACACATGTGTCCTCTGCTGCCTCCAGCGGTCACAAAGATAACTGCAGCGTCCTCATTGTAACAACAAAGAGCAATTGCATCAGGACCGCAGGATGATCTCACCTTCCAGCACAGTCTGCTGCCAATCTACAGCATGCATTACATCAGATTGGGAGAAACACAAAACTGGTTTAAGAACACTTAATACCAGAAACACTAATAGAAGGAAATGTCTTCCATTAACATGATGAAATATTATAAATGTTTAAATAATATTGCATATTTTGCCTTATTGATTTTATTACAGGTACTTTTATAGCACTGTCATAATTAATAGAAGAGAGCATTAATTAAAGCCACCATGCACCCTGTTGTGCGATGATCAGGTGTATAGAGCTGACCCCTATGTGTAGCAAACATGGCAAAGAAGGTCATGCATCTTTATGAGCTTCAAGTGTTTTTTAATTGTGCATTTTAAGCGTGTTTTTTTTTTTTTTTTTTATGTGCAAAAAAAATGTGTGTCTTTCTTGCCGAGTACAAATCCACATTTATTGGATCTCAGGTCATAATTGTAGCTTCTGTGGCTTTCCAGCTGCCTCGGAACTACAAGCCCCAACAGAAAAGGGTCAACAAGTCGGGACATGTTTCTCTACATCTGGAGTCTTCCTGAGTGATAGAAATAGAGATTTACTTTATAATGGTGCTTTAATATACATCCAGGATGTAGAAAGAGCAATAAAGAGCAGCAGCCCATAATAAAACAACCAATCAGATTGTAGGGCCCATACACATGAGCATAAAGGGACTAATGCCCCGTACACACGGTCGGATTTTCCGACCCGAAAATGTGTGATAGGACCTTGTTGTCGGAAATTCCGACCGTGTGTGGGCTCCATCACACATTTTCCATCGGATTTTCCGACACACAAAGTTTGAGAGCAGGCTATAAAATTTTCCGACAACAAAATCCGTTGTCGGAATTTCCGATTGTGTGTACACAAATCCGACGCACAAAGTGCCACGCATGCTCAGAATAAATAAAGAGATGAAAGCTATTGGCTACTGCCCTGTTTATAGTCCCGACGTACGTGTTTTTTACGTCACCGCGTTCAGAATGATCGGATTTTCCGACAACTTTGTGTGACCGTGTGTATGCAAGACAAGTTTGAACCAACATCCGTCGGAAAAAATCCTAGGATTTTGTTGTCGGAATGTCCGATCAATGTCCGACCGTGTGTACGGGGCATTAGAATGTAACATACTGATTGTCCATATTTTGGCATCTGGGAGCCACAGGTGTTGCGTTAAGCACCCTATACAAATTAAGTACAGGATACGGCTGTATGCAGGTATACACAGCTCCAAACGTAAATATATATATATGTGTACAGACACATGGCACATGTTTATGCTGTGAGCTGCTTATATCCACATACAGCCATATCCTGTCATTTATTTCTACAGGCAGCTGTACGTAGCACCTGTGTCCTCTAGACTCCGAAATATGACCTTATTTTACATTATATGCGCCAATACATGCATGTGCATGAACACTGGCTTATTAGTTATGTTAAAATTATATGTTGTTAAAATAACATATGATTGCTAGATGGCTGCTATAGGTTTCTATGCTTTGCATTTTACTTTTTGCACCAAGCTCAAATCAGAAATTGTTAACACATGGCTATCTACCTTTATTTTAGACACATGACTGTCATTTTTAAACCTCATTGGATTTAGCAGAAACTATCACTTTTTTAAAATAAATATCCTTATCCTGGTGTGTTAGCTTTGGGGATTAAGGTTTTTAGTGTCATATGACAGCCACATGGTTCAGCAGCGGAGATTTAAAGTGTAAATTTACTTTGGGACTACCTCCCCCCCATTATAGAAAAACAGACCTCAGACCTCAGACGTGGACTCATGTGCCTGGCCAGACAGTGTTTACAAGGCTGAAGAGTGCTAACAATCACTGACTCCAGCTTAGACTGGACATACATTATACAATGCTCTTGTGCAATTTTCCTTTAGATTTACCAAAACTATATAATATGAGGTCAAACCTAAACACTTTCAATTAGTATACAACCTGGCAGGCCCTTCTGCTACATAGTTAAAGGTAAATCGCAATAAGTGTATATTGTTTGGTTTACGCAAAAGTTATAGCGTCTACAAAATAGGGAATAGATTTATGACATTTTAATTTAAAAAATTTTTTTTTTTAAACTAATAATGGCGGTGATCTGCGATTTTTAGCAGGATTGCGACATTGCGGCGGACAGATTGGACACTTTTTTGGGACCATTGACATTTATACAGCGATCAGAGCTAAAAATAGCCACTGATATAAATGTATAAAGTATAAATGTACAGTATATACTGTATAAATGTGACTGGCAGGGAAGGGGTTTACACTAGGGGGCGATCAAGGGGTTAAGTGTGTCCTAGGGAGGTGTTTCTAATTGTGGGGGGAGTGGACTGACAGGGCATAGAGAGAGAGATCGCTGTTCCTGATTACTAGGAACAGCAGATCTCTCTCTACTTGACAGAACGAGGATCTGTCTGTTCTGACTGTTTTCTATCTGTCTGTTTACATTGACAGATCCCGGTTCTGTCTCTCTCAGGAGAGATTGCGGGCCGCCAACCACACACATCGGCTCCGACGTCACGTGGCGGGCGTGCGCCCCCTATACCCCTTAAAGCGGCTGTTCTACAGCTACGGCGATTTGCGAAGGGGAGCTAACCTGCCGCCGTATAACGACGGCAGCTGGTCGGCAAGTAGTTAAAAAACAAAATGCTAGTCACTGAGGTTGAAAGTGAACATCGATTTGACCCCACTAACAAGTAAAAAAAGCGAACACATTTTTTTAAAAACAAAATTCTGGTAGAGAATGGGCAACATTACACAGACACCAAGCCTAGCCATAAGGAATAATTGCTGCTCTCACAAGCATGTCCAGCCATTATTCACAATGGCTAGGCCCAATGCATGCACAGGGACAAGAGTATGCTGTATGAGTCTGTATGTGAAATCAGTTTTTCCATTACAATGAGGATAGTGTGGGGATGTTTCAGAGTAAAGCTGGCCATACCCTGAGCGAATCCTAACGTACCTGCTGGAAATTGGCGAGTGACCCTGTCAGCTCAACTCCCCTCGATATCCTTCAATTCAAAATTGAAGGAGTTGGGTGGAAAGTTGTTGGCTGAACAGCATCTGCATCCAATTAGATGCCAGGACAGTTTGAGGAATTCTAATGCCGCGTATACACGACCGGACTTTCCGTCAGAAAAGGTCAGACGGAACAAATCCGTCGGACATTCCGATTGTGTGTGGGCTTCATTGGACCTTTTCTGTCAAAAAATCTGACGGACCTTAGAAATAGAACATGTTTCAAATCTTTCCAACGGACTCGATTCCTATAGAAAAAAACGTTCGTCTGTATGCTAGTCTGACGGACCAAAAACGACGCAAGGGCAGCTATTGGCTAATGGCTATTGAACTTCCTTTTCTAATCCAGTCGTACGTCATCACGTTCAAAACGATTGGACTTTGGTGGGATCATGTGTAGGCAAGTCCCTTTCGTCGGAACTCTGTCGAAAAGTCCTTCAGAGTTCAGTCCGACGAGAAGTCTGCTCATGTGTACAAGGCATAAGAGCCAGTGATGATCACAATACAATATCCTGCAGCGGCAGGTTTGTTCATCCGCGCTGTTAAGCCCCGTACACGATACAAAATCGGAAGTCAAATTTCGTCCGGCAAACGTTCTGCCCATTTTCGGATTGCTGGTACGGTGCCTTCGACAGCCGATTCCGATTTTTCGTACCACAAAAGCTGGATGTGCAGACTATAAAACTTTAATCGTACGTGAACACAACCTGATTTTTGTTTAATCAGTACGGTTTTTATCGGAATAAATCGTAAGAGCAAGACTACGCATGCTCAGAAATGAAAGAATATCTACAAAACAATTCAACACATTACATCACTTCCAAAGTTGTATTCTGTCGTACGAGAATTTTCGTATGGCGAGCAACCTCTTCACTTTCAACATTAGACTAGCATACCACAAAAAACGGACGAACGGTTGCCTGAAAATCTGATCGAGTGTTTGAGGCTTTTGATGGAGGAACTTTTGGATTTCTTTTGTTCAGCCGGCAGGCTGAACAAAAGAAATCGATAGGTCTGTGGCCAGCTTTAAGCTGGATACACACGGGCTGACCCAAAACAGACGGTTTGGCAAGAACTGGCCGACTTTCAGCCCGTGTGTACAGCTACCCAACAGAAGCTGGTCTCACGACCGCCTTCTGGTGAATGAGCATGCTGGAAAACCAGCATCCGATCAGCGCTTGCAACCAATGACTGTGAGCGCTGATCATTGTGTTCTGGGGGGGGGGCAGCTGCCCTGTCAGAACACAATAGCTCAGGCGGGTGTAATCTGTACATTTTTTTTTTTTTTGTCCAGCTTGCTGGACCTGACCATGTGTACTCAGCATTCCACTTTGAAGTAGATTAAATAGTTGTAACAGCTAAATGAATAATAACATAATGATACCTAAAGACATTAAATGAACATTTCCCATTCTCTTCCATAATGGCAAATGATTGCATTCCTTTAGACACCCAGAGACTTCTGCACACACCCTCTGGCTGAGGACAAGATTCAATCATTTGAATTGGATTTTAACAGATGATTGCTATTGTTCCCTTAAGATAAGGCCTTTGTGTCTTCTGAGTAGATAAACATGCATTCTTATGTATACATGAGATCACGCATAGCTTCCAACTGTCCCTGATTTCGAGGGACTGTCCCTGATTTCGAGGGACTGTCCCTGATTTGGAACAATGTCCCTTCGTCCCTCTTTCCTCCTCATTTGTCCCTTATTTTGGTCTGATCTGTATAGTTGTATATAAAATGCACTTTTTATCTCTCAAAAAGTGTTTCCCAGTGCTAAACCTTTTATCCAAATTCTAAATTTGCAGCATTTGTAAATTTTGAAAGCCAATATAAAGGAATGGTAGTGGTAAAAAAAAGCCCTTGTGGATTTAATTAACCACTTCAGCCCTGGGAGATTTGGCTGCTGAATGACCAGGCCATTTTTGCAATCTGGCACTGCGCCGCTTTAACTGACAATTGCGCGGTCGTGCACCCAAACAAATTTGACATCCTTTTTTTCCCACAAATAGAGCTTTCTTTTGGTGGTATTTGATCACCTCTGCAGATTTTATTTTTGCTCTATAAGCAAAAAAGAGCGACAATTTTGAAAAAAAAAAACACAATATTTTGTACTTCTTGCTATAATAAACATCCCCATTTAAAAAAAACAAAAAACAAAAACAAATTTCTTCATCAATTTAGGGCGATATGTATTCTTCCACATATTTTTGGTAAAAAAAAATTGCAATAAGCGTATATTGATTGGTTTGCGCAAAAGTTATAGCGTCTACAAAATAAGAGATATATTTATAGCATTTTTATTATTATTATTTTTTTTTTACTAGTAATGGTGGCGATCTGCAATTTTTATTGGGACTGCGATTATGGCAGGCACATCGGACACTTTCGACACATTTTTGGGACCATTGGCATTTATACAGTGATCAGTGCTATAAAAATGTACTGGTTACTGTAAAAATGTCACTGGCAGGGAAGGGGTTAACACTAGGGGGCGATAAAGGGGTTAACTGTGTTCCCTAGGTGTGTGTTCTAACTGTAGGGGGAGGGGGCTGACCTAGAGGAAATGACAGATCGTGGTTCATAGCTATTAGGAACTCACGATCTGTCACTGTTCACTGTCACTGTTTACACACGTCCCTGTTCTGCCTGCCCACAATCGCTCGTGGCCGGCGGTCATTGCGACCTTCAGCCACGAGCATCGGCACCCATATAGCTACGATGGCTCGCGGGATCATTCCAACCTGCAGCAGTAAAATGACGGTGGCTGGTCGGCAAGCGGTTAACCTTTTTTTGGTTAATTCTCCTTTAAGGGGGTGTGGCAGGAGGTGTGTCCTATGCCTACATACGTTTGCTAGTAGGTGTCTCTCATTCCCATTTCAAAATGTTGGGAGGTATGATACATGTAATCATGTATGGTTCTGCTCCCATCATTCTATAGCACAACTGGGTAGACATGTGCGCCGTCAATAAATTTGTTTAGTTTCGTATTAGCCGTTAATTCGTATTTCGTAATTCCTATCCGAAATTCAATTTGGATTCGTACGAAATACGAATTTTCATTAGGTTTGTTAACTTTTCGTAACAATTATGAACGTTCGTTATGATGAATTTAAAAAGCAAAAATACATTTCTCAATATGGCAGTCGTCAGACTCATTATGCTCATTATGAGGGGCTCCCACCATCCCTGTGCTGTGCTGACTTCCTGGGGCTGTACCCCTGCTGTGCTCATTATGAGGGGCTCCCACCATCCCTGTGCTGTGCTGACTTCCCCGAGCATGGTGGGAGCCCCTCAGAATGAGCACAGCACAGGGATGGTGGGAGCCCCTCATAATGAGCACAGCAGGGGTACAGCCCCAGGAGGAAGCCAGCACAACACATGGATGGTGGGAGCCCCTCATAATGAGCACAGCAGGGGTACAGCCCCAGGAGGAAGTCAGCACAACACATGGATGGTGGGTGCCCCTCATAATGAGCACAGCAGGGGTACAGCCCCAGGAGGAAGTCAGCACAACACATGGATGGTGGGTGCCCCTCATAATGAGCACAGCAGGGGTACATCCCCAGGAGGAAGCCAGCACAACACATGGATGGTGGGAGCCCCTCATAATGAGCACAGCAGGGGTACAGCCCCAGGAGGAAGTCAGCACAACACATGGATGGTGGGTGCCCCTCATAATGAGCACAGCAGGGGTACAGCCCCAGGAGGAAGTCAGCACAGGACAGGGATAGTGGGTGCCCCTCATAATGAGCACAGCAGGGGTACAGCCCCAGGGGGAAGTCGGCACAGCAGAGGGATGGTGGGATCCCCTCATAATGAGCACAGCACAGGGATGGTGGGATCCCCTCATAATGAGCACAGCACAGGGATGGTGGGAGCCCCTCATAATGAGCACAGCAGGGGTACAGCCCGGGAGGAAGTCAGCACAGCACAGGGATGGTGGGAGCCCCCCATAATGAGCACAGCAGGGGTACAGCCCCAGGAGGAAGTCAGCACAACACAGGGATGGTGGGAGCCCCTTACAATGAGCACAGCAGGGTACAAACCCAGGAAGTCAGCACAGCACAGGGATGGTGGGAGCTCCTCATAATTAGCACAGCAGGGGTAAAGCCCCAGGAGGAAGGCAGTACAGCACAGGGATGGTGGGGGCCCCTCATGATGAACACAGCACAGGGATGGTGGGAGCCCCTCATAATAAGCACAGCAGGGGTACAAACCCAAGAAGTCAGCAAAGGGATGGTGTGAGCCCCTCATAGCACAGCAGGGGTACAAACCCAGGAAGTCAGCACAGCACAGGGATGGTGGGTGCCCCTCATAATGAGCACAGCAGGGGTACAGCCCCAGGAGGAAGTCAGCACAGCACAGGGATGGTGGGAGCCCCTCACAATGAGCACAGAAGGGGTACAGCCCCAGGAGGAAGTCAGCACAGCACAGGTATGGTGGGAGCCCCTCATAATGAGCACAGCAGGGGTACAGCCCCAGAAGGAAGTCAGCACAGCACAGCACAGGGATGGTGGGAGCCCCTCATAATGAGCACAGCAGGGGTACAGCCCCAGGAGGAAGTCAGTACAGCACAGGGATGGTGGGGGCCCCTCATAATGAGCACAGCAGGGGTACAGCCCCAGGGGGAAGTCAGCACAGCACAGGGATGGTGGGATCCCCTCATAATGAGCACAGCACAGGGATGGTGGGAGCCCCTCATAATGAGCACAGCAGGGGTACAGCCCCGGAAGGAAGTCAGCACAGGGATGGTAGGAGCCCCTCATAATGAGCACAGCAGGGTACAAACCCAGGAAGTCAGCACAGCACAGGGATGGTGGTAGCTCCTCATAATTAGCACAGCAGGGGTAAAGCCCCAGGAGGAAGGCATTACAGCACAGGGATGGTGGGGGCCCCTCATAATGAGCACAGCAGGGGTACAGCCCCAGGAGGAAGTCAGCACAGCACAGGGATGGTGGGAGCACCTCATAATGAGCACAGCAGGGGTACAGCCCCAGGAGGAAGTCAGCACAGAACAGGGATGGTGGGAGCCCCTCATAATGAGCACAGCAGGGGTACAGCCCCAGGAGGAAGTCAGCACAGCACAGGGATGGTGGGAGCCCCTCATAATGAGCACAGCAGGGGTACAGCCCCAGAAGGAAGTCAGCACAGCACAGCACAGGAATGGTGGGAGCCCACCATAATGAGCACAGCAGGGGTACAGCCCCAGGAGGAAGTCAGCACAGTACAGGGATGTTGGGAGCCCCTCAAAATGAGCACAGCAGGGGTACAGCCGCAGGAGGAAGTCAGCACAGCGCAGGGATGGTGGGAGCCCCTCATAATGAGCACAGCAGGGGTACAGCCAAAGGAGGAAGTCAGCACAACACAGGGATGGTGGGAGCCCCTCATAATGAGCACAGCAGGGGTACAAACCCAGGAAGTCAGCACAGGGATGGTGGGAGCCCCTCATAATGAGCACAGCAGGGGTACAGCCCCAGGAGGAAGTCAGCACAGCACAGGGATGGTGGGAGCCCCTCATAATGAGCACAGCAGGGGTACAGCCCCAGAAGGAAGTCAGCACAGCACAGCACAGGAATGGTGGGAGCCCACCATAATGAGCACAGCAGGGGTACAGCCCCAGGAGGAAGTCAGCACAGTACAGGGATGTTGGGAGCCCCTCAAAATGAGCACAGCAGGGGTACAGCCGCAGGAGGAAGTCAGCACAGCGCAGGGATGGTGGGAGCCCCTCATAATGAGCACAGCAGGGGTACAGCCAAAGGAGGAAGTCAGCACAACACAGGGATGGTGGGAGCCCCTCATAATGAGCACAGCAGGGGTACAAACCCAGGAAGTCAGCACAGGGATGGTGGGAGCCCCTCATAATGAGCACAGCAGGGGTACAGCCCCAGGAGGAAGTCAGCACAGCACAAGGATGGTGGTAGACCCTCATAATAAGCACAGCAGGGGTACAGCCCCAGGAAATCAGCACAGCACAGGGATGGTGGAAGTTCCTCCTGGGGCTGTACCCCTGCTGTGCTCATTATGAGGGGCTCACACCATCCCTGTGCTGTGCTCATTATGAGGGGCTCCCACCATCCCTGTGCTGTGCTCATTATGAGGGGCTCCCACCATCCCTGTGCTGTGCTGCCTTCCTCCTGGGGCTTTACCCCTGCTGTGCTCATTATAAGGGGCTCCCACCATCCCTGTGCTGTGCTGACTTCCTGGGTTTGTACCCCTGCTGTGCTCATTATGAGAGGCTCCCACCATCCTTGTGCTGTGCTGACTTTCTTCTGGGGCTGTACCCCTTCTGTGCTCATTATAAGGGGCTCCCACCATCCCTGTGCTGTGCTCATTATAAGGGGCTCCCACCATCCCTGTGGTGTGCTCATTATGAGGGGCTCCCACCATCCCTGTGCTGTGCTGACTTCCTCCTGGGGCTTTACCTCTGCTGTGCTCATTATGAGGGGGCTCCCACCATTCCTGTGCTGTGCTGTGCTGACTTCCTCCTGGGTCCCTACCCCTGCTGTGCTCATTATGAAGGGCTCCCACCAACCCTGTGCTGTGCTGACTTCCTGGGTTTGTACCCCTGATGTGCTCATTATGAGGGGCTCCCACCATCCCTGTGCTGACTTCCTCCTGGGGCCGTACCCCTGCTGTGCTCATTATGAGGGGCTCCCACCAACCCTGTGCTGTGCTGACTTCCTGGGTTTGTACCCCTGATGTGCTCATTATGAGGGGCTCCCACCATCCCTGTGCTGTGCTCATTATGAGGGACTCCCACCATCCCTGTGCTGTGCTCATTATGAGGGGATCCCACCATCCCTGTGCTGTGCTCATTATGAGGGGCTCCCACCATCCCTGTGCTGTGCTCATTATGAGGGACTCCCACCATCCCTGTGCTGTGCTCATTATGAGGGGATCCCACCATCCCTGTGCTGTGCTCATTATGAGGGGCTCCCACCATCCCTGTGCTGTGCTGACTTCCTGGGTTTTTAACTTCATCATAACGAATAATTGTAATTATTAAGACAATAATAAAACAATATTAACGAACATTCTTATTTTGTCTGATTCTGAATCTCCCATCGACTATCAGTACCAGTCTCCCACTCCCATATTAAAAAAGGTAATTTTCCCAACCCTCACTCAGCGGCAGAAGAAAACCTCTGATTGGTCAACAAAACACCAGTCACGTTTCCGTCAACGGAATTTGGATCCGAAATTCGTCAACAAAATTTTGTATTTCGTATATAATTCAGAAGCATAGATATTCGTATTTCGGATGCTTCCGAATGAACAAATTTTCGTAAATTCATACGAATTTTCAATTTGTACGAAACGCACATGTCTACAACTGGGTAGCGTCAGGCTCTTCTGACAGTCATCTTCTCATATTTACGACTCTAGAGCTCAGGTCTCAGGGATTCCAAGTACTTCTCCTGAGATTTTTTTCTGTAACCCCATGACCCTGAAATGCAATAGCTGCAAAAGCAAGAGAAACATTTTCACTTGATGATCTGCATTTATGTTGTAACAAGCTGTCAGTCAGGCAGATGATAGCTGAACAATAGGTGAGGTCATTCAGTCCCCCCATACACTGATTGCATGTGTATGATCTGTGTGAGAGGAGCCATCTTCAAGTCTGCAGGGTGGGCAAATAGCTAGGACAGTGGTTCTCAACTCCAGTCCTCAGGACCCACCAACAGGCCAGGTTTGTAAGATAGCTGAAATACATCACAGGTGATATAATTTGCTGCTCAGTGATTGCAGCATTCTAATCTGCAACTCCCCAAGGTAATACTTAAAATCTGGCCTGTTGGTGGGTCCCGAGGACTGGCGTTGAGAACCACTGAGCTAGGAGCAGGTCCTATTTACAATGTCTGATACTAGGGCCTCATGCACACTGGATGTTATAAAAAAGCCAGTAACGTTAGGAGTAGAAAGATGTAGCTGTAGAGTGAGTTTTTCAGCATTTTTGCCCTAGCGTTTTTTTGGCTTTAGCGTTTTTTTAAAAATAGTGCTAAAATCTTGTGAGCCACAAATGGGTTAATGCCTCCAATGTGAATAAATGAACCTAATTCAGCTGCACACACTAACCACGTTCCATACCGTGTATATGCCAAAATACAGCGTTTGACACTGTTCACGTATTTATAGCCTTTAGCGCATGCACATATATTTATTTTATTTTAGCGTTTTTTTAGCTTTTTTTTTTTAGCAAAACTATACTCCCTTAAAAGCTTATGGCTCATAAACGCTGATAAATGCAGAATAGTTGCAATTGTCAGCATTTTTTGGTGTTTTTACGCTGTTTTTAGCTTTTTTTCAGTTTAGAGCTGTTTTACAGCTGCAAAACTCCTCAAAACCCACTATTTTTTTTTCAGCCAGAAAACACCCCTGCCAAAAAACTGCTGATAACAGGCTATGTGTGCATGGTGGGCGTCCGCAGGTAGTCAAGTGCCCCCCCCGGAATCAGGGATCGGATCTTAAATTCAGTACAGTTGCGTCGCTATCTGGGTGTAGGCAGCCCGCACCCGGGTGCCACCTGCCAGTGGGGTGACACCATCAAGGTGCTGTCAAGCCCACCCATCAGTGTAATCTGACTTTGGACTCTTTTCCCTGCTCAGTCCAGCAGAGAACTCAGCGGTGCTGTGACAGGAGAAAGGCGAGCTGTGGGCTATCAGAGGTTTCCCCCACTTGCCCCCCTTTCTCCTGTCGAGGAGAAAAGACGGCGACTCTCACCAGGTTCCCCGCCCAGCTTCCTGCCCGCTCCTTCCCTATTGGCCATAACTGAGGGCCAATCAAAGGAGACTAGGAGAGCATCATGGGACATGTAGTCCCAAACATTGGCGGACCCATTTTCCACAGGAAGGAGGCTACAGCTCAATCAAGAGAGAGATTGAGAGACTGCAGCCTGGAAAAAAGCTGAGGGAGAGAGTGCTACAGGACAAAGAACGAGGAGTGTGCTGGGCGGAAGCCAGAGAGAGAGCCACGCTGCCCAGCGCCACCAGAGAGAGAGCCACGCTGCCCAGCGCCACCAGAGAGAGAGCCACGCTGCCCAGCGCCACCAGAGAGAGAGCCAGTGGAATTACCCACAAAATGACCCCATTTTGGAAAGCAAACACCCCAACATATATTCTATGAGGCATGGACTGCAGATAGGTACTTAAGTACTCTGATGAGCTGCAGATAGGTACTCGGGTACTCTGATGGGCTGGAGACAGGTACTCGGTTAATCTGATGGGCTGCAGGTAGGTACTCGGGTACTCTGATGGGCTGCAGATAGGTACTCGGGTACTCTGATGGGCTGGAGACAGGTACTCAGATGGTCTGCAGATAGGTACTCAGGTACTCTGGGTTGGAGATAGGTACTCGGGTACTCTGATGGGCTGGAGATAGGTACTTGGGTAATCTGGGCTGGAGAAAGGTACTCCAAGAGTCTGATGAGCTGCAGATAGATACTCGGGTACTCTGATGGGCTGGAGATAGGTACTCGAGTAATCTGGGCTGGGGACAGGTACTTGGGTACTCTGATGGGCTGGTGACAGGTACTCAGGTACACTGAGGGGTTGTGACAGGTACTTGGATACTCAGATGGGCTGGTGACAGGTCCACTTTATTACCGGGGCAGTGTTTATTGGTGTGTACTGTAGGCGGTAACTAGCTGTTATCGCAATCTCCTCCTCACACACGATCTGTGTGGGAGGAGAAGAACCCAGTAACAGCTAGTTACCCCGGCTTGTTTACATGGTCACGTCACATGGTAAAGAGAAAATTTACCAGTGCAGAGAACTGGCGGGCGTCATGTTCCTGCCGCCGTCATTTCACTTTGGTCCGGTAAGGAAGTGGTTAAACAAGCTTTATTGTTTAGGAGATTAAAAAAAAAATTAAATAATTCAAACTAAAGTTTATATAAATGGTTTAAAATGTAAATGAAGGCAAAACGTATTTTTTTGTTTTGGCTAAAGTGGAGATGGATTTGAACACCTGTCAGTTTGTATTGCTGTCCGTGTCTCCGTCAGAGAGATTCATCCTCTCTATTTGTCCCTTTTACCGTTATCATCAAAAGTGAAAGTAAAAGAAAATCACAAATTTTGTTTTGATATCAGAACAGTAATAAAGGGGGAATCTTCAAATGAGGACACTAGTTCTGGTGACACCCCACGATTCTCTCACTTTGGAGGGAATTCAAATAACTTCCTGTTTTGACTATGGGACAGGAAGTGAAGGAATGATGTCATTCAGCAGGTCCAGGCTCTGGAAAGATCCTGACTTTACAGCTGGCTCAGCCTCTCAGCGATCCATCATTCAGCTATAGCACGATTGGCAAGTGGTTAAGGACATCGATATTGGCCTCCGCATAAAAAAAAAAAAAAAAATCTGCTAAATGCTGGACACTGGCGTTTAGCAGAATTTATAAGAGTTAAATAGCGTTTGGGAGCTGTCTGCATTTTTTCTGCCAAAACGCTGCTGCTCCAGAACTCGCTGGCCCTGTTTTTTTTAAAGCTTCTAAACGCCTATGACACTACAGGATCCTAAAAGCCTATGGGTGCATGGACACATAGAATAACATGGAGAGGTGTTTTGAAGCTGTAAAAAAAAAAACCCCGCCTAACGCTGCTAAACGAACGTGGCAGTAAAAACGCCCTGTGTGCATGAGGTCTTATAGCTGTGATGTAAAGAGCTCCATATTAAAGTGGAACTTCACTCTCTCAATCAACATTGACTATTTGTAATCCTTCTGCTGCTAGCATTAGTAAATAGATAGGAACGTATATTGTGCTGCTCCAACGGGGCACAGAATTTATATAGATTGTTTTCCCAACCATTTTCTATGGACGTTTATATTTAGTTCACAAGCTGCCATCTAGTGACTTTTTGTGGTAATGCACTTGTCTTCTCCTTTATGTTATATGACACACTTCCTTTGTATGTAATGCTCCACCCTTCTTCCTGTGTTTGTACTTACTGTGTCATGGATGCAGCAACAAGCCACATGTAGCAGGGCACATGTATTCTGCATTGTAAGCTACAGACAATATCATCTTTTGACCGCATAAATACTACAACCTATTCATCTGTTTGTATCCTGTCATCTGCTGTAACCTGATGTTCAGAATAAAAGCATCTTGTAGATGGAATCGGTATTTGGTGAGATCAAGCTATCTGATGAGGATTGAGTGATTATATCTTATACAGGCCAGGCATAGAGGTCTCACAAGGGATAAATCGCTTCACAACAATCGGAGTCAGAATATATATCATATTTACTGGTTTTAAACTTTTTTGTTGCATTTACATTTTTTTTACATTTCCTCAGTTACTTCCTGGTTTCCAAATGATTCCATACAGTCTCAACAAAACACACCCTTCTAACTGCATTCCTCAGCTATGGACAGATGGATTCTAGGAAGTAAAAGCTACATGAATCGTCTGCCCTTACTCAAGATGGCCAAGGCCAGACATGCTAGGGGGTTGTTTTTCAGCAAAGGAAAGCATGGGGACATAGATGGATGGGTGAGTTTGCCGTGAATATTAAAAGGAATTTGTGGTTTGTGGTGCTCAGATGCAGTGTAGCTCTGCTTTAATAGTAACAAGGTGTTATGAAAAAGGATTTAGCCATAAATATTAAACTGGAACACAGTTATGTGGCTGTCAGATCTGGATTACAAATGACCTGGGGGCACATAAAAAAATCTAGCCTTGCTGACTACAAAGCAGACGTTTTCACAGCGTTGATGTTTTTGTTAGTGTGCCACAGCAAAATTACAATTGGACTCTCCTGTCCTTAACCTTGTTGACAGCAGAAGTGTTCTCCATTTTGCTGCATTTCCAGCACAGACAAAGTAACTAGACAGGAGAAGATCTATTGCTTTCAACAGTCTGTTCATATCAATAGGTTGCCTTGCATCAGAAAAATATCTTGCATGCTACAATATGGTTGTGCTGACCTGCAGTTTGCCATTCAAGTCAATTCAAAGATTCCACACATGTCAAAGCCCATCAACAAAAGGTGCAATGGTGCTTTTGTTCTGATGTTAATGAACTCTTCATTTCCAAATCAGTTTCAAACATGAACATCTTACACATGTTAGATTTTACTAAGCCCTGCTTATAGCATGTTTGGTGTTCATCTACAGATAAAATGCAGGCCCTTAAAGCAGAGCTTCACCCAAAAGGGTGAGTTCCACTTTAAGTCCTCCTCTTCCCTCCTCTGCCACATTTGGCAGGTTTTTTTTGGGGGTGGGGGTACCTAGTTTTCATCTTCAGTCCCCAGACTGAGGATACTGTCCCCAGACCAAGACCGTCCCCGGTTTTGTCCCCGACAGGCAGGGGCGGCAACCCTTTGCAACCCTTTGCAGATCCCCAAGGAAGGAGAGGATGCTGCCCCGGATCTATACCAACACAGAGCTCCTAGAACCTGGACTGGATGAGCCGCTGAAGCGGTCACCATGCGCCCACACTGCACACCCAGCCAAGCTGGCACCTTCTACCCCCCCCCGGGGCTGCTGTTAGAAGGAGGGGATTGGACCTGCACACTGCAGACCATTGGAGAACGGATACCTCCACCAGGATTGCTGCACTTCCAAATGTGCGTGACAAGGCACACTGTCCTCCATGCTCCCCTCTGCAGCCACTCAGGTGTGTGCATGGAGTGTGCCCTTTTCACCCCGAGCAAAGTAGAATTATCCAGCTTTAATGTCTGGTGCAGATCCGCTGCCGTCACTTGTAAATACAGAAGCGGGACTTCTGTATAAGTGACAGCACTCCTCTGCTGGTGGCTCCAACAATCCTCCCTGCCCTGCATAACCCTATGACAGCAGATTTGGGGGGGTGGAGAGAGCTATGTGTTAGAAGCTGGATGGAATGGGAGGGAAGAGGAGGTCTGTATTGACTGTATTGAAGTTGGGGGGGGGGGGGAGGCTGGGGAAAATTTGTATGCACTATATAAACTCCTGAGTCCTGCACTTTATGCGCGGCGCACTCCTCAACCCTGCACTTTATGCGCAGTTCACTCCTCAACCCTGCACTTTATGCACAGCACACTCCTTAACCTTGCACTGTATGCGCAGCACACTCCTCAACCCTGCATTGTATACACAGCGCACTCCTGTGCCCTGCACTTTATGGGCAGCACACTCCAGAGCCCTGCACTTTATGTGCAGCACACTCCTCAACCCTGCACTGTATGTGCAGCACACTCCTGAGCCCTACATTTTATGTGCAGCACACTTCTCAAACCCTGCATTGTATACCCAGCACACTCCTCAACCCTGCACTGTATGCTCAGTGTACTGCTCAACTTCCTGCTTGAAGCTTGCAGGGTGGGTTGTAATGAGATCTTCAGACCTCCACAACTCCATAGAGTGTTATATGTGCATTTAAAGGGGTTGAGTTTGGGGGGCGTGTCCAAGATGGCGCAGGGAGCGGACGTGCTGTAGTGAGCCTTCCGCTCCAGACTCTAATCCTGTATTAATCCTAGCGTGAAACAGACAAAAATCTACCTTAACCTCCTCTGGACTGCCTTCCGGAGTGCGTGGGGGATGATAAGGAACAAGAGGTTCCAAAAAAAGCGCAACAACGCAGTGAGTGCCCCGCCGAAGCCTAGGCCTGCCACATGGAGAATCAGACTCCAGCCCCGTCTGACGGCACCATTCAGGCCGGCTCCGCAGCCTTCGATGCCCTGATGCTGGCTATCACTACTTGCCAATCCACCCTAACAGTAAAAATAGATCATGTGCAGACGGAGACAGCCCTCATCCGCCAGGATATGGACAAATTCAGGGAGCGGGTGACCGAGGTGGAGAGGCGGGTGTCGGGTACGGAGGATGTATACAGAGAACACCATGCGGACTTACAGGTCCTTAAATCCAAGGTGAAAATTCTTGAAGCCAGGGTGGAAGACGCCGAGAATCGGATCCAGTAACCTTTATGAAACGCTGTGTGAAGCCTGGTTGTTGGCTCTCACTTTTTTGTTGCATGACGGTAATGTATTCTCTTGAATTGCCTGCACTTCTATGGATGCGGGGCTTCCCCCTCGGACCTCCCCGGGTTGGATGGGAAGACCCCTGGATCATCTACCCTAACACTCCTTACTGTTATTTATCACTGCATTCCCATGGCTACCCTTAATGTACTCTCCTGGAACACATGTGATCTGAATTCCTCTATTAAACGCTCCTTAGTGTTTCAGTTAATCAAAAAACACAACCCCCATGTATGTGTGTTACAGAAGACGCATCTGGTTGGAAGTAAAACCCTTAGTCTCAAGAAACTGTGGGTGGACCACCATTACCATTCCGCCTATTCCAATTTCGCTAGGGGGGTTAGTATTCTAGTGCTTAAAACTCTCCCTTTTAAACTCCTAGATATGATACTTGACCCAGAGGGCCGGTTTGTTATGGTGTATGCGTTAATCTACAATACCCTGTGGGTCCTGGTGGGTCTATACTTGCTGCCTCCTGCCTCACTTAAACTGCTGAACTTGATCACTGCTAAATTGGCACAATTCCCCTCAGATAAAGTAGTGTTGATGGGGGATTTTAACCTTGTCCCGGACCCAGACATGGATAGATGCGTGGCTGCTGGACTGCTCATCAGGCTGATACTTACAGCCTTACTGACGTGTGGAGGTGGAGGCACCCTCTGTCTTGGGCCTTCACCTGCCACTCTATGTCCCATAGGGCCTTTTCTTGGATAGACCTGGCCTATGTAGGGGCTGCTGTCCTGTCTGGGGTCCAAGACATTGCAATCCTCTGTAGGGGGATTTTGGATCATGCCCCCTTGCTTCTGACCCTGGAATTGGCGACTGACCCATCCAAAAGACTCTGGAGGCTCTCCAGATTCTGGGTTTCGGATGCGGAGGTTGACCCCCTGTTTCGAAGCGAGTTGGATGCATACTGGAGAGTAATACTGGGCTCTGCTGTGGCGACCACCGTATGGGACGCCTTCAATGCCTACTCAAGGGGGCAGTATCAGTTAATCATAGCTGGGGTCAGGAAGAGGCGTAGAAAAGACCTCGATAGGGTGGAGAAAGAGGCGACTGAACAAGAGGCTCTGTATGTTAGTACCCGAGACCCCCAATACTATGCTCACTTGCAGTCTTTGACCCAGGAGGCCCTTCTTCTCCGTACAAAATTGACGCAGAAGAAAATGCTTCATCAATCTCAGCGTATTTTTGAGCAGGGGGAAAAGACTGGGCATCTGCTGGCCTGGCTGTGCAGGGAGCAGTCGGGAGTGACGACTATTGCACAGATTCGGGGCCCCGATGGTGCCCTCCTTTCTGCTTCCAAAGACATTAACCACCGCTTTGCAGAATATTACCAACAACTGTATAGCTCCCGGGTGTCCCATGACCTGAATGACCTCACTGACTATCTTGAAAGTATTGACATACCTGTTCTCACACCCTGCCTCGGCAAAAAAGTTAGACGCCCCCATGAAGGTAAAGGAGATACAGGCTGCACTCAAGATGATGCAAGCAGATAAAACCCTGGGCCCCGATGGGTTTCCGGTCGAATTTTATAAGACATATGTGGAGGAGCTGGCCCCCAAGCTTCAGGAGCTACTGTCTCAGGCGGCTGACTCTGGGCTAATCCCAGACTCGATGAGTGATACAGTGATAGTGGTCATTCCCAAGCCTGGGAAGGACCCTACTCAGTGTTCCTCCTATCGCCCAATTTCCCTCCTTAATGTGGATGCAAAAATATTATCTAAAATTCTAGCCAAAAGGTGGAATACCATCATTATGGCCTTGATACACCCGGACCAGACGGGATTCATGCCGGGCCGGGACACGGACATAAACATCCGGCGCCTACACATCCACATTGCAATTGCGGACTCCGACAGTACGGGGGTGGTGGCCTCGCTCGGCACCGAGAAGGCTTTTGACTCGTTTGAGTGGGGCTACCTATGGGCATTCATTTCCAGAACATAGCGAAAACAGAAAAAATCTCCTGCGCTCAGGTGTCTAGATATTCGGTGTGTGATGTAATAAGGCCAAAGAACTTCAGTGGTGTCTGCCGTCTTGCAGCCCTCTTCAGAATATGGGTATTCATAGACTACAAGAGAAACAAAAGGAAGAGAGGGCGCACCGACCTAGTGCATTACCACTGATGGCGTTTATTAAAAGAGTAAAATAAGAAATAAATACTCACAAACAAGCATGAATTAAGGCATGGACATAGACTGCAGGTGCGCAGTGACAAGCATCAGAATAAAACCGGGACCGGACATCAGGTGGATGCGGAAAAGGCTGACGCGTTTCAGGGGAGAACCCCTTTCCTCAGAGCCTAAGCGAGTGGTGACCATCAGTGGTAATGCACTAGGTCGGTGCGCCCTCTCTTCCTTTTGTTTCTCTTGCGGTCATTTCCAGATTCGGCTTTGGGCCCCGATTTCTCTCCTGGCTCCAGATGTTATTTGCCCACCCTAGAGCATGCATACGCACCAATGGGACATTGTCAGGCTCCTTTTCCTTGGAGAGGGGGACACATCAGGGATGCCTGCTTTCACCAGCGTTATTCGCCCTAGCCTTGAAGCCCCTCGCTGTTCATTTTCGGATGGACCCAGGGGTTTGGGGCATCCGGGTGGGCCCACTGGAAGAAAAGCTGTCTTTATATGCAGATGACTCCCTGTTGTACCTGGCTGACGCCTCCACCTCTTTACGTTTCGCACTGACTCAATTTGATACCTTTAGTCGGTACTCGGGGATCAAAATCAATTGGGACAAGTCGGTGCTGTTCCCACTTAACTCGTCAATGCCCCGCCCGGACACACAAACACCACTGCAATGGGTTAACTAATTCACTTATTTAGGGGTGAAGATAGGCTCCACGACAGAGGGATACCTGACCAGGAACGTTTTCCTGGTAGTAGACCAACTCACCAAAAGATGCGCTTCATGGCGAAATCTTCCACTGACACCGGTAGGCAAGGGGAATTTAATTAAAATGATCTTCCTACCTAAACCCCTGTATTTCTTCAGACAGACCCCGATCCCTATTCCCAAATCATTTTTTAAAAAACTGGACAGTGTAGTGACCTCTTTTTATTTGGGCGGGCAGACCTCCAAGAGTGGTTAGATGTATTCTCTACCTCCCACTCTCTGGAGGTGGACTGGCACTACTGAACTTCCTCCTGTACTATTGGGCGGTGATCCTGGTTACGGTGAGATGGTGGTTCTCCCAACCCAGGCAAAACCCGGCAGTGACATTGGAGGCTGCCCTACTAGGCTCATATGTGGCACTTTCTAGCCTGGTATTCAGGGGGTGTAGGGCCCATCCCTCCGTAACAGGGCCCATGAGGACCACAATACGGGTGTGGCAGTGCTCCAGGGTAAAAAGTATCAAACCATCTTGTATCTCTCCTCGCACCCCTTTATGGGGAAATTCCCTCCTCCCTCATCTATACACTATACCTGACCCGACGGCAGCTTCGTCATGCACTCAACTCAGTTCCCGATCCAAGTGACCCTTGAATCGGATTCGATTGAGCGCCTTCTGACCTCAGGAGCCATGGGGAGATCCCTGTCGTCCCTATACTTATACCTAACAGTGGCCCACAATGCTAATACCTCTAACTCCTTGGGTAAATGGAAGGCAGATATTCCTGAGCTGGAGGAGGAAGCCTGGGAGGACTGTGTCTCCTCATTTATCCCCTCCATGATTGCGACCAGAGAACGCTTTATTCAGCTGAAATTCCTACACAGGGCATACTACACCCCATTGAGGTTAGCAAAAATATACCCCTCCCTTAGCCCACTTTGCACGAGATGTGCCCTGGATCAGGGAACATTCTTTCACTTGGTTTGGTCTTGCCCCAGGCATCGCACCTCCTGGCAGGAGGTGGCAGATACCCTAACAGATGTCTGTGAAGTGACGATCCCTATGGACCCCTTGGTTCTCCTCCTGAGCTATTTGGCGGACATAGAAGGGGATAGATATACCAAACTTTGCATCACCTTTTCCCTATTCTATGCTAGAAGAGAAATTTTACTGAGGTGGAAGGGCAAGGAGCTTCCCACAAAGGCCTCCTGGCAGGCTGCAATTAACAGAGTGCTGCCGTTGTATAAAATTACATACGAGAGCAGAAACTGCCCGGCTAAATTTGATAAGATCTGGTCGGGCTGGGTCGATGCTCACGGCTGAGTCCGGTCCGGGATGGGACTATTTGATCAGAAGGGTATCTGTGTTGGACGGGCCGGTGCTTCCCCCCCTTCTCCCCCCCCTTTTCCCTTCTATCCCCTCCCTCCCCCTGCTTCCCAATCCCCTTTCGCCCCCTTCCCCCCCCCCTTCCCTCCCTTTCTCCAACCCCCCCCCATGCCACACTTACCTACTGTAATTCCCACAGGCTGTGGGGGCTAGGGCAATTCTAGGTTGATTAACCTACTAGAATCTAATCACTTCCCTTATGCTGTATGTATTATGCATTTAAGAATGTGATACTGCTTATCTACCCGGACTCCTAATGTGTTTTATTTCTCCTCCTCTGTTTTATTTTGTGCCTTGCATTGTCAGGCAATTACGCAAGTAACTTTTATTCGAACTTACTGTCCTTGTATGAGTTGTATGTGTTTAATAAAAGTTTACTGTTAAAAAAAAAAGGAGGTTGAGTCTGTAACGCCATCCTTGCTGGACATTTTTTTTCTGTGACTGGCTCAGTTAGCCACCAGAGACCCCCACACAGCTCCCAAAGACCCCACACAGCTACCAGAGACCCAGCATAGCCTATTATTTGAGGAAAATATGCTTATAAAATAGTTTACTATTTCCCAATAAAAAAAAAAACATGTCCCCGGATTTAATTTTAAAAATCTGGTCACCTTAGATAATAGTAAATGAAGTGGCCTATTCTACCCTCCCAAACAGCATTTATTCTTTCTCTATGCTAGTAAATTATTCAACTTATTTGACACTGGTTGTTCTGAATTGGCTGCTAACCACTGTTATTAATTCATACAAAGATTATAGTATTAGAAAAGAAATATAAAGGAACTTCCTATAGTACTTGTCAAAAATTCTTTGTGTGCATGACCAGCAGCAGAAATGTGTGACTTTAATTTGATTAATGAGGGGAGTTTGTCCAAGATAAAAATGAAGACACTTTTTGAGCTGAAGCCAGCGCAGAAATTAAGAATATCATATATTAATAACCCATTAACTACCAAGAAAGGCAGAAAAAGTATTAACCCAATAACTAATAAGAAAAGGAGAAAACGTTTTGGGATTCAAGAGGGTGACATTTACGACATGTTGTTAGAGGCTATGTGTTCCGCTTAAACATATTGTATAGAGGTCACTAATTACCCTGCTGAGTTTGGATTGCATTTTGTCTCCCTCTGAAAGGCATTTTCACTTTTCTTTGGACAAAGAAATGCCATTTGACCTATACAGATCCACATAGTCAACCTACTTTTGTTTATCTGGGAGCAGTTTGGGCAGCTGTTGCAACTGACATTAAACATGAAAGGTATCATTACAAATAAAGAGCTACCATTAATAAACTTTTTAGATATACAGTAATTTAGTAACACAAATGTAGCATTTTGACTATACTGCTTTGGTTCAGCCCCGCAAGCTTTATGAATCTGGTATTTGCCAAAATGTCTATTGTAGTAAGAATACTTATTTATCAGTCCTAACATATACTGAACTCATGGTAACACCCTGTTTATGCCATAAACCAGCTATTTTCAACCAGGTTGCTATAGGTTCCTTGAGCTGTGGCTAATTAAACTTCTATTTGGTGGGGTCTACATACTTCTGAAGCCAACACCACTTGGCAGAACCAGTGACATAGCACCAATGATTGTTTTAGATGTCTGAAGGTGGAGGTGACCTTCTGAGCACCAAAGTACGGGGTGCATTCTTCCCACTGACCAATATAAGGGACATTCATTCCACTGACCACCAATATAAGGGGCATTCTTCCCACTGATCACAAATGTAGGGGGAATTTTTCCCACGGACGCCCAGTGGCGGCACTTGTTCCAATGGTAGCTGTCAAAGAGGGATGCCATGTGTTTACAGGACAGAAAATGAAAGGATTTCTCTCTTGAATGAGAAGGTGAAAAAAATGTTGACATGGCAAAAATTCCCCCTGTCGCGTTCAGCAGAAAGTACCATCCACCCAGTACGACCCATTCAAGTGAATTGGGCTGCACAACAGTCTGCTGGACTTTACAGGACATGGGTTTCATGTCCTACCACAAAGACTGAATGTGGGATTGCTAACTGGTGGGTTTTCAGCCAGGCATCCAAGGGGGTCTCCAAATGGCCTAGTATGACAATTATTATTATTATACAGGATTTATATAGTGCCAACAGTTTACGTAGCACTTTATAACTTGAGGGTAGACAGTACAAATACAATACACTTTGATACAGTAGGAATCAGAGGGCCCTGCTCCTTAGAGCTTACAATCTAAGAGGGAAGGTCATGAAAATACAATATTACAAGGCTGCAAAATGTTTTAATGCCTACTGGGGCATCTTGACTGCATAGACTATTTTCTGCAAATTTAACCTTTAAATTTCTATCTCACTCAGTTACCCATTTTCATGCTTATTATGTGAGAACACAAATTACCTCTTTGAATGTCCTCCACTTAAAGGACATTGACTTTCCTGCATCTAATGTAGAACAACTCCTGCTATGTTTAACTGCTAGAACTATTTACCATTCACTCTCATCTCCACATCTCTACATCTGTTCTAGGACTATCATTTCTTTAATCAGTTTCTATCTTTAGGACATTCCTTTCTGGGAATGTTTCATCACCCTGTGGATTGTTTGTCTCATATTGATTGTGCGCTGCTTTCCAGGCTTGTCTGTAAATTGTGCAGCTCCCTAACTCCATCTGTACCGAACTAATAATAAGCGGGCCACATGGAGTGGCTTGTGCAGCCTCATTATATCACTATTAAACTAAGTTGGCTAACTTATGACAGCTGCTGCAGACTGTGAACTGACCACGAACATTTTATTAGAAGAGAAAGAATAGGCCGTACATAGAGCCATCATACCAAAGCACATATACATTACCCACGCTAAAACTATTGGCTGGATGCTTTTAAAACCATCCTGTCCACCTTCAAAAGGAAGTAAATATATTATTTTCATTTGGTCCCCCCAAAAAACAGGTAAAGAAGCCTATAGTTAGAGTATAAAACTTTCACATTTGGACAGATCAGTAGACAATAGGTCTATACCAGTGGCGGCCCGTCCATATGGGGCGTAGGGGTGCTGCCCCCCTAATCCATGCGCCCGGCCTCTAATCCACAAGCGGGGTGCTGGACGCATGTTTGTTTAATAGGGTTCTTTTTTTAAGCACATGATTAGAGCCTGAGGCTCTAATTGGCATCAAAAAAGGGTAGGCCTTCCCATCCGTCTCCAGTGGGCGGAAGGGGGGGTGGCGTTAGATGGTCCCCCCAAAATATTGAGCACCAGCCGCCACTGGTCTATACATTACACAGAGACTGGCCAAATTTCAATGAGTGTGTGGCCATCCCTGCTTGACATAAGTTGATCCTTTGATTATTTCTGTCGAAGGGATATGCTGGAAAACTTTTCTTGATTGGCTGCAGCCACAAATTAGTGTACTCTGACAGTGGTGGGTGCAGCTGCCAAAATACAATGTCTCAGGGGAAGGCTATTCCTTCATTCACCTTTTTTGTGTGGGTGGAGGAATCTGTTCTTTTTTTCTTGTTCATTCTGCTGGCTGAAAGAAAAAAAAGCTGTGTGGCCAGCTTTAGACACAAGTACAAACTCAGGGATTCATGAAAATTTTCTGGTCCCCTTCTCCTATATATGCAGAACTAATTCTCATTCCCAGTGGTCTGGATGTGCTGTTTGCAGGAGAAATATTTAGATTACACTCCTCACCAGCACATCATTCTCTATATCTAAAGCTGGGTACACAATTATAGAAATTCAGCCAGTTTAGCAGGAACTGGATGAAGTTCAATCTGTGTGTAGCCGTCCCTGTTTGTCAGAAGTCGATCGTTAGATCAACATCTGTTTAATGGACCTAGTCTTTGTGGATGGAGGAATCTGGTTTTTATTTGTCCTTCAGCCCTCTCGCTGAATGATAGATAACTACTCATGTATGGCCAGCTTAAAGCAGAGTTCCACCCAAAAGTGGAACTTCCCCTTCTTTGTCCCCCCCCCCCCTCCAGTGCCACATTTAGCACCTTTTGGGGGGAGCATATACCTGTCTTTGACAAGTATCCTGCCCCCACTTCCGGGAGCCTGGGCCGCGGTTGATTTACATCAGCGGCTAGGTTCCCTCATCCTCCTTCCTCCTTCCCTTGTCACCAGGCCAGTAGGAGAGCACAGTGGTGCCGCACTTGCACAGTAGGGACCCAGCCGTGAAGCCGTAATGCTGCACTGCCGGGTTCCCTTACTGGCAATGGCGGTGGCAGCAGCAATCGACAGCTGATGGAAATTGAAACATCAGCTGCGATGCCGACATTGCTGGACTCGAGGACAGGTAATTGTCCTATTATTAAAAGTCAGCAGCTGCAGTATGTGTAACTGCTGGCTTTTAATTTTTGCAGGGGTGGGCAGACCCCCGCTTTAAATAGAAGTTTGGATTCAGAGTGATACCATTTTTTGGCTAACTAAATAGATTGAGATGCAAGCTTTCAAGGCACACTGGATTCTACTTTAGGCAATACCTGATAAATGGTAGCACCCTAATTCCAAACTTCTACTTTGTCTATGGCTAACCTGGTACAACACTCTCATGCTACTTCTTTAGAACAAGAAATAATTAAAACCTGTCTTTTTTATCTTTTTTGCCCTTAGCATATGTCGATGGCACAGATGTGCCTATTGGAAGATTTTTCCTCGATTTGGTAACAACTAAAAAATGTTGCATTTTTCGTACTTTTCTGTCCCAGTGAGGATAGTCACCAGGACAAAGATAGGTTGAATCGCCCCAGAGTGGACACAGGCAGCAATGGATGATAAAAGGTGCATTTTTAGGGCCCTTTCACATCTGTGCACTTAGGCACACCTTTAGTACATTCTGTAGCACTGTTTGTATTAGTAGTTCAGACTGTGATAACTCCTGCATGCTGTATTGTTGGAATGCTTCCCCACCTAAGCATGAATAATAGTGAATATAAAACACATATATGGTATCTATATATAAGTTTCTCACTAAACAATTGGGCATTGTATGTGGTACAAACACACTCCACAAGCACTCTGGGGGCAATTGATATTGAATCTCCCTCTGATGTCTAGTACCCACGGGCCCAATGTTGGGAGACATCGGGCAGTTTAATAAAAAACAGCCAACATTCGGCCCATTTGTATGTCAGTCGGTCCAACAGAAGCCAGTGGAAAACCAGCAGCCGACTGGCTGGGGGGCCATCCCCCTGTCAGAACACAACAGGTCAGTGAGGGAGATTGCTGTACTAACGTCGGATCATTAGTACAGTGGCTGGGACCGGAGCTGTCAGTTTTTTTCCATTCAACCCTCTGGGAAAAAACTGTTAGTGTGTAAGTAGGCTTTACTGTAGCTAGGCTGGAAATTTATGTCTACAAATTTTGTCAAATGTTTACAATAGCAGAGGATTAAAGCTATCACTAATTTGAAGGGCAGTCCCACTTCTGGTCCCAAGTTATTTTGGATCTGTATAAATAAATGTTCTGTTTTCAAACAGGGAGATTTCTGTTTTTTGAAGATCTGTCCCTGGCTTTGTAAAACTGACCAACTGTCGACTGTAGCCTACCTATTTTTAACTATTTTTTTTTGCATATAAGTTTTGTTTTCTATAATATGCAAATACAAATCTGGCCACACCTTGCAGTAATTTTACAAGACCGTGTAAATAAATTCCTGACATAAGCACAATATCAACAGAATACACAGCAACGGTGTCATTTCTACAAAAAACATTTTATTATAAAAAATAAAAAAAAAAGAACAACAGTCATTATTGCTATAGTGGCTATACTAGTTGCTAACGATAATCGCATGTAAAATCCGACAGGATCGATGAATTGACTTGGTTACAACCTGCCTGCCCATAGATGGATTTGATCCTTCTATGGCCGGCTTTACACTTACACATCACTTAACATGTATACACTGAACATAAAAAAATATATATCTGATGGCCTTAGTGGGCTCTACTGGGTCATCTTGTGTTTACTTAGTTCTTCACGAGCCAACAAGCAAAGTAACAGTGACACAGATCCAGATTCAGCTAGAGGACATGCATGTGTAATCAGCATCTTGGTCCATTTTTCTTATTCAAAAGGAAATTTTCAACACTTGCTAACACTGATATCTCTCAACATGGCTGACAGTCACTTATTGTAAAAGGGAATCCTGATTGTTACAACAAATCTGCTACATCTCTTACAAATATCAGGCTGTGTATGGCCGCTTAGCCAACAATAGTAGTGTTTACACAGGGTTAGGCGATATTTTTTTGCTGTCTAACTAGATTAAAACCATAGGTTGTCATGGGCTACTTGTCAGGCATCATACCATACAGAAACTAACTTTGCATTACTTATACACACTAGAGCAGGGAAATAATGTGCTACAATTGTACCATACACACATAAAACACATTTATCCATAAATACTACTTTCCCCTTTAATTTTACCCATCAGACAACAAATGCAGAAAAATTATCCTGGTCCTTTGCAATAATTAGTATCCCTTGATGTGGCTTTGCTAGGATGTAGATATCCCATCTTCTAGCTGCATAGTTGATAGTTGATAATAATAATACTTGAACGTGAAACTTCAACCCTTCTTTATGCCATTGGACAACTGTTGTGCATAGCAGTAGGTTAAATACAGTGCCTTGAAAAAATATTCATACCCTTTGAAATTTTCCACATTTTGTCATGTTACAACCAAAAACGTAAATATATTTTATTGGGATTTTATGTGATAGACCAACACAAAGTGGCACATAATTGTGACGTGGAAGGAAAATGATAAATGTGAAAAGTGTGGTGTGCATTAGTATTCAGCCCCCTTTATTCTTATACCCCTAACTAAAATCTAGTGGAACCAATTGCCTTCAGAAGTCACCTAATTTGTAAATAGAGTCCACCTGTGTGTGTAATTTAATCTCAGTATTAATACAGCTGTTCTATGAAGCCCTCAGAGGTTTGTTAGAGAACCTTAGTGAGCAAACAGCATCATGACGGCCAAGGAACACACCAGACAGGTCAGAGATACAGGTTTGGAGAAGTTTAAAGCAGGGTTAGGTTATAAAAAATATCCCGAACATCTCATTCGATTCGAGCGCTGTTCAATCCATCATCCGAAAATGGAAAGAGTATGGCACAACTGCAAACCTATCAAGACATGGTCGTCCACCTAAACTGACAAGCCGGGCAAGGAGAGCATTAATCAGAGAAGCAGCTAAGAGGCCCATGGTAACTCTGGCGGAGCTGCAGACATCCACAGCTCAGGTGGGAGAATCTGTCCACAGGACAACTATTAGGCGTGCACTCCACAAATCTGGCCTTTATGGAAGAGTGGCAAGAAGAAAGCCATTGTTGAAAGAAAGCCATAAGAAGTCCAGTTTGCAGTTTGCGAGAAGCCATGTGGAGGACACAGCAAACATGTGGAAGAAGGTGCTCTGGTCAGATGAGACCAAAATTGAACTTTCTGGCCTAAAAGCAAAATGCTATGGGTGGCGGAAAACTAACACTACACATCACCCTGAACACACCATCCCCACCGTTAAACATGGTGGTGGCAGCATCATGTTGTGGGGATGCTTTGCTTCAGCAGGGACAGGGAAGCTGGTCAGAGTTGTTGGGAAGATGGATGGAGCCAAATACAGGGCAATCTAAGAAGGAAACCGGTTAAGAGTCTGCAAAAGACTTGAGACTGGGGTGGATGTTCACCTTCCAGCAGGACAACGACTCTAAACATAAAGCCAGAGCTACAATGGAATGGTTTAGCTCAAAGCATATTCATGTGTTAGAATGGCGCCCAAGTCCAGACCTAAATCCAATTGGGAATCTGTGGCAAGATTTGAAAAATGCTGTTAACAGACGCTCTCCATCCAATCTGACAGAGCTTGAGCTATTTTGTAAAGAAGAATGGGCAAAAATGTCACTCTCTAGATGTGCAAAGCTGGTAGAGACAGAGGCTAGGCTTTGTGAGGCCTTAGGCAAAACCTAGACATGAGGCCCCACTCATGCCCATAATGGGAAAAATAATTCAAGCGATAAAAATGAACTGTATAAATTGTATATATTAAGAGCCTTAAACACTATGAACTATAATTTCACAGTTTCTAGAATTTTCTCTAACCATTTATCATTAAATCAGTAAGGGGGCTCTGGTGACCAGGGATCACCTTATATCTGAGTGCACAGCATTCCCATTTACATCAGAGTCCCCCTTTTTCATCAGGGTCTGTAGATTCCATTTGCATTTAAAATGGGAACTCCAATGTGGGGGGATACTCTGGTGACCACAGACCACCTTCCGCAGAGTGAATACACTAAGGTAAAAGTGCGTGGGGGGGGTTACTTATATAAGGGGGAGGCTTTATATCAGTGCACCCTTACCTTACTGTATTCATTCCCTCTTACATCACTGACCCCATCAGACTTTCCTTGCACTGTCACTGACCTCCTCTCAGGTGCACCGTGCAGGGCTCATCCAGACAGTCCTCTCTGGGCTCCAGCCTGGTGGCTCTAGTTTCATCCTATATTATCCTCTCCACAGTCCACACAAGTCCGACTCCTCCTGTGACCCCCATCCTAGCAGAACTCCAGCAGACATGATACAGAAAAAGGTCTGAGACTGTGCGGACATGATAGAAGAGATGGTCAGAGACTGCAGACGTGATATAAGAGATGGTCAGAGACTGCAGACATGATACAAGAGATGGTCAGAGACTGCAGACATGATACAACAGATGGTCAGAGACTGCAGGAATGATAAAAGAGATGGTCAGAGACTGTAGACATGATACAGGAGAGGGTCAGAGACTGCAGACATGATACAAGAGATGGTCAGAGACTGTGCAGACATGATACAAGAGATGGTCAGAGACTGCCGATATGATACAGAAGATGGTCAGAGACTGCGAACAAGATACAGGAGATGGCCAGAGACTGCAGGCATGATACAGGAGATGGCCAGAGACTGCAGAAATAAAAACAGGAGACAGAAGACTTGTGTTGGGGGGTGAAGGGGATGGATATCATATCCATCCCCCCTTGTAGCACCAAGTCTTCTACAATCCTAAAGTGCCCACATATCCTCTCCCCAAACAACTCCAAGTGTACTGTATGTTTACACCCCCCCCCCCCTCTGCTAGCCTCACTTTTAGCTCATTAATAAAGACCTCAGAACAGCGCTGTCTTGCTGTCATTAGTGTACTGCAACTGTTCTAAAGTCAGAAGAATAAAGCATCAGTCTGACTTAAAGTGGATGTAGACCTTCTCCTATACACAGTGAGGTGTATAGCCTCAGATGATACACAGAGATGAAACAAATCTCCCTACATAAGTTTTACATGTATATCTGCTGTCTTCAGCTTTCTATATTCTTTGGAAGGTGCAGATCGTGTTACAAATCTTTCTTCCTGTTTTAGCAGTGGGAGTGGAGTCTGGGCACTGTATGTGAAATGATTGGAGGGAAAAAAATACACCCCCCTCCACAAAGGCAGAGGAACGAAGGAACATGCAGAGCAGTACTGTGAATAGACCAGCTCTCTGCTTATCTGTCTCTAAGTTACCCCCCCCCCCCCCCCACACACACACACACACACACACACACACAAATTTCCAGCTGCTTTTATCTCCTGTGTTGGAGAGCTTGTCAGAAGTTATAATGCTGATAACAGAGGAACAGAGCAGCAGAAAGACATGGGACTTAGAGCTTTGGAGAGAGATAAGTAAACACTACAGATTTCATGAATGGGGTTTACAACCCAGAGGCGTAACTAGAACCTTCAGGGCCCCAGTGCAAGAAACCATGATAAGCACCCTGCCCCCCTTCCATCCGAGCCCCGGGCTTCCAATTTTGGGAGGGTGTCCATGGACATCCTCCCAAAACCGTGCTTCCCGCATGCCCCCTGGGACACGCATCCAGCGCAATCACAGTGGCCCTGTACCATGTGATCAGCTGATCACATGGAAACAGACTCGCCGGTTATCCACAGCCCTTTCCTCCCACGCTGTGTCTATGTTAGGAAAGGACTGCTGTTAACAGTCAAGAATGTCAGTAAATTGTTTACACTGATAATCAGTGCCCCAATCATCAGTGCCATCTATCAGTGCTCATCAATGCCACCTATTAGCGCCCATCAATGCTGCCTATCAGTGCCCATCAATTCCGCCTACAAGTGTTACCTATCAGTACTCTTCAATGCTGCCCATCAGTGCCCATCAATACTGCCTGATTTTTGCCTATCAGTGTTCCTTGGTGCCCATCAGTGCCACCTATCAGTGCCCTTCCGGGGCATCGCGGCTTAGCGGAGAGCATGTCTCTCATGGAGCAGCAGCACAGAGACAACAAGCATTGACAGTTCTATCTCCCCCTCTGTCCGTCCTCTCTCGCACAAGATGACAGAGGACACACAGTTGATCTGCTCCCCCTTCTCCCCCCTCCCCTCTCCTGTGTGCTCCGTGGGACATGTGAGCTCATTAGCTTCACACTTGACTGCCCTGGTAATTCCACCACTGTTACAACCACTTTAAAGCCTGGAACAGAACTGGAACTTTTCTAAGAAGGAGACGTTTGAGTGATTATGTGTGCGCAAATTTATTGCTGTTGCACAGTGATGTTTTATCCTTAACTTTCAGCTCAAAGTACAAAACAATGACCATATGAACACAGGTTGTCCTAGAGCAGTCAACTTCTAATGATAAGTGTACCAAAACCGAGGCAGTGTTCTAAAACTGTCTGCTGACTGATGCCAAAGTTTTGTTCCTTTCCACACTCTCCATGTAAGAAAGAGCTTGGTTTACCAAAAAAAAAAACTCACTAGCCGAACAATGTGTTCTGTAAATACATAAAAACTAGAGCAGCCTTCTTAAAAGGAACATGCAGAGGCAGCTCTAGGCTTTGTGAGGCCTTAGACAAATCTGAGACATGAGGCCCCATTCACATCCATAATTGGGAAAAACAATTCAAGCGATAAAAATAACTGTATAAATTGCATATATTAGGAGTTTTAAATTCTATGAACTATGAATTCACCGTTTATAGAATTTTCTCTAACCAATTCTTCTTTAATCAAATATATATATTACATATATATTATATATTACACGCATATTTCTCCATTTACATGAAGGTCAGGTTAATATAACCCAGCCAGCACAGAGTTCCCCCCATTTATCAGAGTCTGCAGGATTCCCACTTATAGTGCAATGGAACTCTGATCTAAAAGGGGAATGCTGCGGATCGAGATCTAAGGGGGAACCTGCAGACTTTGGTGTAAAGGGGAACTCTAATGTAAGGGAGGGGGGGAGCTCTGGTGACCAAAGATTACCTTTATAGCAGAGTCCACTGCATTCCCCTTTACATCACAGAGTCCCATCTTGCATTTAAAATGGGAACTCTAATGTGGAGGGGGCTCTGGAGCACCTTCTGCAGAGTGAGAGTGTCGCAGATATGATACAGTAAATGATCAGAGACTGCAGACATGGTACAAGAGATGGTCAGAGACTGCAGACAAGATACAGGAGATGGTCAGAGACTGCAGACAAGATACAGGAGATGGTCAGAACATGATATTAATTGCAGAAATATGAGAGCTGTCATTGCTGACCTAAATTTAAAGGTGCAGGCTTGGGGTTGGCGAGGGGTAGTTATGATTATTATCTTTTCTTCAAACCCAAATGCAGCTGCGCGCTGCGATCTGATTGTCGCCAAATACTCACCCACTGGGGTACTCACCAATTTCTTAAGGCCACAGACTCAAGCTGGTCTCATAGTACTCATCTTAGACTCCTTAACTGGCTTCTGGGCCTCATGTAATGTGAAGACCTTCCTACACTATTCTATCAGGTAGACCCTTGCACTACATAGTTGTTGTTAGAGATAAAGGACATTGTATAGAGAGATTGTACAGACTGGTGAGCTTTGACTAATCTGACACAGGCTGGATAAAACAATGTCAATTTATCTTGTATTGCTTGTCTTTAAAACAGGCAAAAACAGTGTTTCCTTCTCCCTCTTCCCCTCTCCTGTGTGCCCCGAGGGCAGTTAAGTGTGAAGCTAACAAGCTCACATGTCCTGCGGAGCACACAGGAGAGGGGGGAGAAGGGGGAGCAGATGAGCTGTGTGTCCTCTGTCATCCCCTGCGAGAGAGGATGGAAGGAGAGGGAGATAGAACTGTCAATGCCGGTGTCTCTGTGCTGCTGTTCCATGAGAGACATGCTCTCCGCTCAGAGCCATGCTGTCCTGAGAAGGCAGATGGCACTGATGAGCATTGATAGGATTCACTGATGAGCACTGATAGAAGGCACTGATGGGCACTTATAGAAAGGCACAAATGGGCACTGATAGAAGGCACTGATGAGCACTGATAGAAGGCACTAATGGGCACTAATAGGAGGCACTGATGAGCACTGATAGGAGGCACTGATGGGCACTGATGAGCACTGATAGGAGGAATTGATGGGCACTGATAAGGGGCATTAATGGGTACTGATAGGAGGTGATAAGGTCAGGGATTTAATTTTCTCACTTAATATGATGACTACATGTAAATCTGTTTTGAATGTAACTTTTTGGCTGTTAAACTCTGCTTTTGTTTTCTCGTAACTGTATTGCCATGGTGTTGAAGCTTGTGTTCGTAGCCCAGGTGACTCCTGTTGTTGTTTACCCTCGCCCTTTGTGGGGGGGCTGTGCTAATGCTATTGTTTGTATAATTGCTTATAAAAGGCCTTTGAAAGAGTAAAAGGCAGCAGTCCATTATGCTGAGAACTTTGATACAGACATACCTGACTCTGTGTCTTAATTCCTATATGAAGCAATAATTTGGCAAAGCAATATAAACTATAAGCAACTTATTTAACAGTTGCATCTAACATTTTGGCGCCCGAACAGGGACTCACCGATGATACTACAAGAGGTGGATGAGCTACGCTGACGGAACCAAAAGACAGGCACTCCGGGAATCACAGATCAAAAAAAACCTGCGCAGGTAAGAAAAAGCTTTATTTTTCTTATATTCTGTGCTCCCCTGATTTGTGCCTATCCGTTCTGTCAGTTACGGTTCTCCTGGTTTTAAAACACCAGCCTCTGTAGTGGTGAGTCTAGAATTACTGCATATTTTCGTTTATATTGCTGGAATTATTTGTTTGTTTTTGTTATCTGTGTTTGTCTTGTCTGTCTTGTTGAGAAAGTGAATGAGCCTTGTCAAGGATGGTATGAGTTAGAAGGGGATTGCCGAACTAAGCAACAGAATGCGCCTTACCTCACACGATTGGGAACCTGAGGGCTTGTGAGCTTGGGGGTCTGACGCTTATGCTTAACCTCACATCTAACTCATAAACCATAGACGGGTTGAGAGTATAAGCCCTGTCTGCTCCATAAAGCAGGGATAAGAGTGTATGAGAGGGATTCCCAGATACGAGGGGGGAATAAGGTCTCAACAAAGTCCCGAGATCTAGTCGGATACCTGGCCACTTAAAGGAATGCTTGTATATGTTGTAGCCGCATTTTTGTATATGTTGTAGCCGCATTCTGGTTTGTTATTGGGCTAGCATATAAAGTAATTATTTATTTTTGGGCTAGCATATAAAGTAATTTGGTTTCAGAAATCTCATTCCGGAGAGGTTTCTAGAATTCTAGCACCCTAGGAGGAAGGCAACGAGGAACTAGTGTAACTTAGCTGGTTTGCTATAGGGCTAGCATATAAAGTAATTATTCATTCTTGTATATGTTGTAGCCGCATTATATTGTACACTAAGTGTCCCACACGCTACCTAGGCAGGACTGTTAGAATGGGCCAGAGGAACACAAAACCCCGTCAGGGAATTGTGGCGCACTATACGGTGCCACAGATAATTAAGAACATTTATGGGAAAACCGAAGCACAGGACTTAAAGGATGTCCTTCGTAAATTTAAGGTGAAAGGAGCAGCGGGCTTAGACCCGGATGTATGGAGTGAAATAAAAAGGGACAGACAAGGAGAGGTGTTAGAGAAGCAATGGATGCGTCAGGTTCAATGCTTAATTAAGGTCTCAAATAGAGCGAAAGAAGAGGGGTGGAAGTATAATCCAGATTGTGATGGTTGGGATATGAAAGATAGAAGAACAAAAAATGTCGAGGCTCCCAGCTCAGCCATCCCACCCCCATACACTGACGTAGAACGCAAACCACACAAGATATATCCGGTACTTGAGGGGAGAGGATGGGTTTGTCAGGATTGTGGAGCACAAAACCCAGAATGGGCAGTAGAATGTGTGCATTGTGGGGCACAAAAACCTCATCCAGAAACTGTAGCTCCCGTACGCACTGATACACGCATTGTTCAGGTAAACAATCCAGAATTTGGACAAGCAGCCCATCCAAATGCCCCACCTACTGTCACTCGTAGAATGCAAATAAGGACTTGGGCACCATGGTCGGCAGACACCCTTATGGCATTAATACAGAGCGCCCCAGACCCGGTAGCAAAGCCAGCTGCTTTTTGTAGATTTGTGACACAGTTAATGAATACACATGAAGCGACCTGGCAGGATGGGGAGGATCTATGCAGACACAAAATGACTCTGACCCTGTTTAACCAGTTTATGACAGAAACAGGTCCACACAGACCTGCAGGACAAGTTGATGGGGATGGCAACCTGGAGGCAGGACATGTCAGACATATAGACTCAAGGGCCCCTTTTATTGCTAGATTAGAAGCTTTTTGTCAGGCAAAACAACAGGAGAGGGGGTCAATATCACCCATGAAACAAATGCCAGGACAGAATGTATCGGAATTTTACTTATCTATGGAAAGTATGATGGCAGATGAGGGAATGGATTTAGAGCTGCCAGTCACGATCTGAGCCTTCAATAGACAGTTTATGGAAGGATTAATTCCACAGATAAGTGAGAGACTGAAAGCCTGCACACCACCCTTAATTTGTTGCGATTTTTGGCAGAAAAAGGTTGCAAGGTTAATAAGAAAAAGTTACAAGTGTGTCAGGAAAAAGTTATCTTTTTGGGACATTGTATATCACAGGGTACGAGACATCTCACTGAGGAGAGGGTTCAAGTGATAAAGGGAATGTTACCCCCATGGAATTTCAAACAATTGCGTATGTTTTTAGGTATCGTGTCATATTGTAGACAGTGGATACCACATGCTAGCGCTTTGATGCAGCCATTATACGATTGTTTGAAAATTGTACCGTATATGCTTACAGAAATAGCTTATGAATCGTTTATCACTTTAGATTATACTAAGATATTTAATCTGTACGTTGCTGAGATCACTGGACACGCCACAGGTGTTCTGACACAGGCACATGTAAAACAAAGACCAGTCGCTTACTTTTCAGCAGCATTAGATCCAGTATCTAGAGGTTCACCGTCTTGTGTACGGGCGGTAGCTGCAGTGTCAATTATCATAGATAAGTCATCAGAGATTGTTCTAGACAATCCAGTTGTAGTACACACCATACATGACATACATGCAATCTTGTCTCAGGTACAGCCCAAACACATTTCCATGGCTAGGCAATTAAGGCTACAGTGTACTTTACTTTTACCTCCAAATGTCACTTTTCAGCGCTGTACAACCTTAAATTTGGCTACCTTTTTGCCTCTTCAGTCACCAGATTTGGCAAGGGGGAATGATAGTGCTAATAGTGCTAATAAGGAAGGAGATGAGGAAACTGACACTCTTTTGTTTCAAAAAGTAGATGAATGTTTCAAGAAGTAGAGGAATGATTGTTTTTAGCTCATGGAACAGGAGACAATGGGATTCCCACACGTTGCAGATACACCGATTTTAAATGCTGAGCACACTTTGTACATAGATGGCAGTAGGTTTGCTGATGATAAGGGTAAATATCACACAGGGTATGCTGTAGTGACTGATACGCAGGTGATTGACGCACAGCCCTTACCAGCCCACATGTCAGCACAGGAAGCAAAATTAAAAGCTTTAGAACAAGCCCTAGAATACTTAAAAGAACGAGAAGGGAATATTTACACTGACTCTGCCTACGCTTATGGTGTAGCGCATGATTATGGCCATATATGGAAGGCTAGAGGTTATCTGACAGCAGCAGGTACACCTGTAAAACATGGAGAAGGGATTAAGAGAGTCCTGAACAATCTTCAAAAGGTTAAACGAGTGGCCATTATGAAGATAGCGGCACACACGAGCGCAAAAACAATTGAGGCAAAAGGAAATGCATTTGCAGATTTGACTGCAAAACAGGCAGCTCTAGGGGAAGGAAGCCCTGAGACCTTAGCAGCGGTAGAGGTGAGTATCCCAGAACCAACATGGCAGCAGCTGAGTAAATTACAGGAGCAAGCAGGGGAGAGCGAGAAAGATAAGTGGGTCAGAATGGGAGCAGCACCAGACCTTGACAATGTATGGAGGGAAGGGGGCAAAATATGCCTGCCTGCCTCTCTGTACCCAGCAATGGCAGCGGCAGTTCACCTACCCACACACGTCAGTTCCAATTCCATGTATAGGATTGTGAACCAAGGATGGCTCGCCCCTGGATTCAGTAGTACTGCAAGAAACTACTGTGCAGCCTGCCAAATCTGTCTCCTGAATAATCCAGGACAGAAAGTGAAAACCCCACGAAAACCCCAGGTCCGGGCCCAATACCCCTTCCAGAGACTGCAGATTGATTACATACAAATGCCTAAGAGCGGCCCTTTTGAATTTGTCCTCGTGTGTATCGATTTATTCTCAGGTTGGCCCGAAAGTTATCCAGTAAAATCGGCTACAGCTAAAGCCACAGCTAAGAAACTGATCACTGAGTTAATACCTAGGTTTGGTCTTCCTGAAACCATAGAATCAGATAGGGGGACACACTTTACAGGAGAAATCATGCAGAATGTGATGACCATGTTAGGGGTTCAACAAAGTTTTCACACCCCTTACCACCCACAGAGTTCAGGATCAGTGGAGAGAGTAAATGGGACAATAAAGTTAAAAATACAAAAAGCCATGCAAGAGTTAAACAAGCCTTGGCCAGAATGCCTGCCTTTGGCTTTGTTCTCTATAAGGTACACTCCAACAGGAAAGACAGGATTATCCCCATATGAGATACTTTTTGGGAATGCACCTAGATTGGGTTTATACTTTCCACAGAGTATGCAATTGCAATGTGATAGTTTGACTGCATATGTGATACAATTACAACAACGTCTAACTAAGATCCACAAAAGTGTGTATTCTTCTCTTCCAGACCCTAATTCAATAACAGGTACACATACGCTGCTACCAGGGGATTATGTATATGTAAAGAAACACACCAGAAAGACATTGGAACCCAGGTTTGAAGGTCCTTACCAAGTACTCTTGACCACAGCCACCTCAGTAAAGCTGGAAGGAAAACCTACCTGGATACACGCATCACATTGCAAGAAACAACCCGAGAAAACAACATGATGAAATATCTACTTACATATTTTTTGTTGAAGATTGTTGTTTTACAAATATATGCATGGACTCCTGGTATTAATGTACTTGAAGTAGAAGAAACAATGACTTTTGAATGGAGTATAGATGATCCTAAAGTAGCAAATGTATCAGGATATGAGATAAATAAGGATTACACTGTGGGTAATTATACTGTTGAAGGACATAGGCGACCATTTCATGTAGATGTAGGTATAGCATGGATACAGGCAGACCCCCTCTCAGAAGTAACCGTAACTTTCCAGTGGAATGATAATATGGGTTTCCCCTTTAACAATAGTAAGAACCATAGGTGTCATAAAATATCCCTTTCACAGACATGGAAACAAGCCCGGGAACGGGTAGTGGGACAAATGTACCAAATATTAACAGTCATGGCAGAAGGAGGGAATATAACCGAAGGGATGTTAAATCTGACAGATATTACCGTTAATCAATCCAGTACTTTCCTCTGTGCCTCTTGGTGGAGGGAAGAGAGAAATGATGGGTGGTATTGGAGTGCAGAGGCCTATGGGTTTCACATACAAATGGAGGAAGAAGTAACGCCAACAATTGAATCTTCCATATTAACACCCGTACCAAACACTTGCATAAATGTATCAACATCACAACAGAAAACAAAAATAAAATTCAATATCACCTTTCCCTCGATACCGGAGTGTAGGTATAAACGAGAATGGTACGACACACTATTGGGACTGACAGGTACAGGGATGGGAATTTTAAACTCGGTCGAGATAGAAGAAATGAACAACAGATGGAAGCATGCAGGGGGACACATAGCTGACAGCTTGACTATCACAAGCAAATGGTTACCCACCACTTTTGAAACCCAGCTGCAAGAAATACCCCTATTACAATTTTTGGGAGGGTTAATAAATCACACGATAGGAGCAGAGCTCCAGCTGTGGAATCAAAATCAACAGTTTGTAAATTTCACACAGTGCTCTTTTAACCTCTTATCCTATCATATACAAATAAATAGGGCCAGGACTGAACTACAGTTGGGAAATTATCATACCTGGATGAAATATTTTAAGGGTTTAACTGACGATGGTGTATGGTTCCAAGTAAAAGGGGATAAGATAGAATGTGAGGAGAAATGGTGTGTAGGAAGGTTCGAAGCATACCGGGTAGCAGATGTAATGGAAATGTGTAAAATAGTGGTCATGCCACTAGTAATTAAAGACGAGTTTTGGTATCCAGAAATATATGGGAAATATGTAGATAAAAGAAACAGAACCCATGATCTTAGTCTATGTGAAGGAACTAATAAGGGAATGGTATGTGGCAGAAGTTCCCCAGTATATGAACCTTGCTTGTTAAAATACCAAACTAGCATATGCAAAATGCAAAGAACACCGATAAATGTGAACAATAGATTCATAGAAATAGGACCCCAGCATATTTGTATCATTACTAATGATAACCGCACCATGTCAGCATTAAATAAATCGGCGCCGTTTGCGGGATGTATAAAAAAGATTAAAATATTACAATGGGGTAACGACACCTATCTTTTTGAACCAGACGCCGATAAGATATTCTCTTCAGTCTATGAGGTACATAATCTCACTGACACTACACCCTTTATAATTTCTTTAGACCCACTAAAACAGGTTTTGGAACAATCAGAGTTGTTAAGACAACACATAGAAACACTAGAACATACCCTACAGAATAACCTTGTATCCGCAATTATTGACAAAGGTAGACTAGTACATCTTTCCTCACAGATACAACAGGATACTGCACCACATTGGTGGGATATATTTAGTGGAATGTCTTCTACAGCAACCAATACCTTTCACTGGTTGTTAAGTCCAATGGTAATTATTATTCTAATATTAATATCACTTACAATCACGAATATATGTGTATACAGGAAAATAAATAGGAAAATTAGGAGAATAGACAGGGCATACCGATAAATGTGTATTGACATCACCCTACTCCTATAAAACTCCTCTTCTTGAATTTTAAGATGTTGGTAATACCTAGGGGGATGGGTTCTACCCCTCTGACAACCCGCGGTCAGGGAAAGGACTCTGGGGAAAAACTGACTAGAACTTATTCATGAGGACCCAGGGGGAAGGAGAGGATGATGTCAAAGGGGGAAATTGATAAGGTCAGGGATTTAATTTTCTCACTTAATATGATGACTACATGTAAATCTGTTTTGAATGTAACTTTTTGGCTGTTAAACTCTGCTTTTGTTTTCTCGTAACTGTATTGCCATGGTGTTGAAGCTTGTGTTCGTAGCCCAGGTGACTCCTGTTGTTGTTTACCCTCGCCCTTTGTGGGGGGGCTGTGCTAATGCTATTGTTTGTATAATTGCTTATAAAAGGCCTTTGAAAGAGTAAAAGGCAGCAGTCCATTATGCTGAGAACTTTGATACAGACATACCTGACTCTGTGTCTTAATTCCTATATGAAGCAATAATTTGGCAAAGCAATATAAACTATAAGCAACTTATTTAACAGTTGCATCTAACAGAGGCAATGATGGGCACTAATAGGAAGCACTAATGGGCACAGATAGGCCGCATTGAGCACTGATAGGCAGCACTAATGTGCACTGATAGGCTGCACTGATAGGTGGGATTGATGGGCACTGATAAGTGGAACTGATGGGCACTAAGGAACACTGATAGGCAGAAATCAGGCAGTATTGATAGGCACTGATGGGCAGCAGTGAAAAGTACTGATATGTGACACTGATGGACGCTATTAGCCGGCATTAATGAGCACTGATAGGCAGAATTGATGGGCACTAATAGGCGACAATAATAGGTGCCAGATCTCCGTTCTGTCAGGGGAGAAGAGATACTCTTATGGACAACGATCGATTGGTCTCCTCCTCCAGGCAGTCCCATCCCCCCACAGTTAGAATCACTCCCTAGGACACACATTTAACCCCTTGATCACCCCCTAGTGTTAACCCCTTCCCTGCCAATGACATTTGCACAGTAATCAGTGTTTATTTTTAGCTCTGATTGCTGTATAAATGTCAGTGGTCCCAAAAAAGTGTCAAAAGTGTCCGATCTGTCCGCCGCAATGTCAGAGTCTCACTAAAAATCGCAGATCGCTGCCATTACTAGTGAAAAAAAAAATTATAATAAAAATGCCATAAATATATCCCCTATGTTGTAGATGCTATAACTTTTGTGCAAACCAATCAATATACGCTTATTGCTATTTTTTTACCAAAAATATGTAGAAGACTACATATCAGCCTAAACTGTGGAACAAATTTGTATTTGAATTTTTATTTTTTTTTTGGGGGGGGGGGGGGGGGGATATTTATTATAGCAAAAAGAAAAAAAATATTGCTTTTTTCAAAATTGTCGGTCTATTCCATTTCTGTTCTATTGTTTATAGTGCAAAAAATAAAAACCGCAGAGGTGATCAAATACCACCAAAAGAAAGCTCTATTTGTGGGAAAAAAAGGGCATTCATTTTATTTGGGAACAACGTCACACGACCGCGCAATTATCAGTTAAAATGACGCAGTGCCGTATCACAAAAAATGGCCTGGTTAATAAGGGGGCAAATCCTTCTGGGGCTTAAGTGGTTAATAGGCCCCTTAGTATTAGGACCATGTAGCATTTGCCAATGTTTGTGCAACTGTATTAAATATTTGTTCTTGTAATTTGTTCTGTATGTAGAAAAAAATGCATGAATGGATAAAAACTGTTACAGGGAAATGTTTAATTTACGTAAAGCACTCAGCAGACTGAAAAAAACAACCTTGATAAATTTTATTTTCTGAACTTAATGCAAAGAAAATTAGCAGGATTTGCTGAGTAAAAAAGTGGTTACAATAACCTCCAGCTACCCAGGAGAGAACAATGTAAATTATAGAGCAGAGGTGGAGATTACAAAATAGTGAAAGGCCTTGACGTTGAAGAGAAAGGCCATGTAGGTAATTGGACTACACAATGTAGCGCTAGATGAAGGATTTGCGGAGGAAAAAGATGTAATCAAAGCTGTATAATCATTTGCAGTGGACAATAATTTAATAATCTCTTTTGTCAGTGTGACCCTGCTCCGTCTGCAGGGCTAATGAAGCTGATTTAGCAGACAGTTACAAACTGAGCCTCTGCAAAGATAACAACTCTGGCAGCACAAAGAACTTTGTGATCTGCTATAGAACTATACTGACTTTATCCTAGCTGACAGTAACAAGAGGTTGCATCAATGCCGATTTTATTTCACAGTCCATTATGCAGATGCCTAGACTTGCTGAAGCTAGATTAGGTTGTTTGAGATGTAATTTTCCTTAAGCCGGTCATAGACAGATTGAAAATCGGTCGATTCAGCAGGGGCATCTATGGACAAGCTGAAGTTGATATATCGATCAACTTATGTACAACCAGCTTGTTGGGTTTTTCCACAACGATTAGTGCCACTGACTATGGCCGGCAACACCGATCATTGTATTCTGCTGGCAGGGAGGGCTCCCCGCCGGCAGAACGCAATAGCGCTGTGGGAGGGATTCCCCCATCAGCACTAACTGTGTTGATGAGGGAATTGGCACATTTTGGCACCCACTAGCTGAAAAAAAAAAAAAAGTATCCTGTATGGATCGTTTGAAGGCCAATAAATCAAGAAAAATTGTCCATTAAAAGGAACCCATTGTCTTATCAGTAGGCAGGAAGCCTTTGAGAGAAGAAAGAGTACTTCCAGTCGTGGAGAATGTTTGGAGATTTTGCTCATGTAAAGAGATGAAAGGAAGGGGTTTCAATGTATTTTTGTTTTCTATTTCTTTTTATCCTGGTTTTATTACTATTATTTTTAAATTTCCTATCTATATATTGTTTTTGTTCCTGTTTACATCACAGGATTGTTTCTATACTTGGTCAACGTTGAAATGCCACATGTGTTTCACATTTTGTTATGCTATATTATTATACAGGATTTATATAGCGCCAACAGTTTGCCCAGCGCTTAACAAAATAAAGGCAGACATTAGAGTTACATTACCATTTGGTACAAGAGGAATCAGAGGGCCCTGCTCGTTAGAGCTTACAATCTAAAAAGGGAGGGTCAATTGATACAAAAGGTAATAGCTGTGGGGGAAGAGCTGATGGAGGAAGTAAAACAGTGTATTAGTTAGAAGCAGGATAGGCTTCTTTAAAGAGAAGGGTTTTCAGGGATCATCTAAAGATCGATAGATTAGAGAACAGTTGGACAGATTGGGGTAGGGAGTTCCAAAGGATGGGAGAAGCTCTGGAGAAATCCTGGAGGCGAGCATGGGAGGAGGTGACAAGGGAGCTAGAGAGCAAAAGGTCTTGGGAGGACCGAAGATAGCGGCTTGGTTGGTATTTTGGGACTAGGTTAGTGATGTGGATGGGGGGCAGAGTTATGGATGGCTTTGTAAATTATTGTTAGTACTTTGAATTTTATTCGTTGGGTGAGTGGAAGCCAGTGGAGGGATTGGCAGAGTGGGGTGAAGGAAACTGAATGGTTGGTAAGGTGGATGAGTCTTGCAGCGGCATTCATTATGGACTGAAGGGGGGATAGTCTATGTAAAGATAATCCAATGAGGAGAGAGTTGCAGTAGTCAAGGCGAGAGATAACCAGGGAGTGAATTAGAAGCTTGGTGGAGTCATTAGTTAAAAAGGGGTGTATTTTGGAAATGTTGCGGAGGCTAAGGCGGCATGATTTGGACAGGGATTGGATGTGGGCCTGAAAGGACAGTTCAGAGTCTAAGGTTACCCCTAGCACCCTGGCATGTGGGGACAGACTGATAGATGTGCCATTGGTTTTGACAGAGAAGTCAGGGGAGGGGGCACGTGGGGGAGGAAATATTAAGAGCTCGATTTTAGATAGATTCAGTTTGAGGAAGTGGGTCGACATCCAGGCTGATATGTCTGTTAGTAAATCAGTGATGCATGAGGAGACTGATGGAGTGAGCTGAGGGACAGAGAGATAGATTTGGGTGTCATCAGCATATAAATGGTAGTGGAAGCAATGGGAGGCTGACCCGGGGAGGACGTGTAGATCGAGAATAGTGGAGGTCCAAGGACAGAACCTTGGAGGACCCCAATGGTAAGAGGAGTTGGAGTGGAGGAAGTGGAGTTGTAAGTGACACTGAAGGTGCGATGAGATAGGTAAGATTCGTACCAACGGAGAGTACAGCCATGGAGACCAAGCAAATTGAGTTTTACGAGGAGGAGGGGGTGGTCAACTTTATCAAAGGCAGTGGAAAGGTCCAAGAGTAAGAGTATGGAATAATGACCATTGGTTTTGGCTGTTAGCCATCAATATATATTACTATATGACTTACTATGTCTTCCACAAATATGGCAACTAAACCTATTGACCGTTATAATGTGCCGTTATTGTGTCACCTAATTTTTTTTTTTTTTTGTGAATGTTGTAAAATTAGATACCACACTAAATGTTCTTCTCATTTATTTAAGCCTTTATTTAAACTTTAGAGGTACAAGCCATTCCGAATTGAAAATTAAACCTTGAGATACATACAAGGAGCATATCCACCTGAAAATTAGTTGATCTTTTCATCCAGGCATTGCTGTACCTTACCAGTCCACCCCACTTCCATATGTGTGTACTCTAGTGATCCTGGAACACATCAGCTGGTGATGCTGGAACACATACTGCATGATTATTAGGCCGGCAATACACGGTGTAAATTTCTTTCCTGCTACCACGATTCCCCCATCAACACAGGCAGTGCTGACAGGAGAATCAGCAATTGTCTTCTCCCAGCAGGGGAAGCCATCCCACCAGTAGAAGACAGTGATTATCACTAGCAGCTATATCAGCCGCTAGAGATAATCGCAAGAGAATCTGACAGGCTGGCTGTTCCCAAGTTGATTGATTGATCAACTTGGTACATTCAGCCTGCCTATTAACGGTTCAAATCTTGGTCGGTTTCTGCTGCCAAGATTCAAACAATGCATGGCCAGCCTTAATGCCTCTAGCACACAGGAAGCCTGATTTTAAAAAAATGAATTATTTTTCATTACGAGATATTTTTGTCTCTGCACACAAATCTACTTAGTACTTATATGCAAGACATTTTTTGATGTTGTTCATAATATGTTGGTTTTAGGCACTATGTATAAGTGGATATTGATCTCATATTTTTTATTTATCATGTTTATATTTTTACAACTTTGTACTTGTATTTGTCTTGCAGTCCTGGTGAAGGAGAAGCATATTTTGCTCCCCCAAACCCCCCCTCCCCCCCCCCCCCCCGAAGCATTGGCTGTCTTATTAGTCAATAAAGCTGTTTTTAAGTCATTTTATGAAGTTGGCCTGGCTCATCTTCTTTTGGTTTAGGCTCCGGGTGAGGTTCCTGGGTGCCCATTGGAGGGTAATCCTGGTGGCATGTAAGCTGCCTAGCCAAAGCCAGGGGGCTTTTGGAATGATTGTCATCCCTCCCTTTACTGCTCTCTATCAATACATATTGAATACATATTGAAGTCACAGCCCTGCTTGAAATTATGTCCTTGATGTGGAAAAATGGCAGTACCAAGAAATTAGTGACAGCCAATCCTTAGATTTTAAATCAATGTCAATGTTGACCTCTGTTTTCAGAATGTTAGTTACTTGGCTGTCATGTTCATACTTTATCTTTAGTGCTTTCTAAGTCTCTCACCTAGAACTAGCATAGGGATAAGGAATTCTGAAACACATTAACAGCATGCTTATTCTGGATCTGTGACACAAAAATATTGAAGCCAGGAATTTAGCATTTTCAAGAGGGCCGGCAATGGCAGCTTCATACTTTTTTCGTGACGCTTGAAAGTATGTTTGCTTATTTGTATATGGTAGATAAATATAATTTCCATTATTTCACTGCTTCCTTCTATTTTCTGTCCTGTGTATGCAGTAGTTTCTCACCATTGTTTTTAGGGAGGGTGAAAGGCGACTGCACGGGAAGAGTGTAAAGGAAACTCATCAGAACAAATAGCGAAATCTATTTGTAACGAAATTCATCTGTCTGCAGCTATGGAAATGTTATGCTGTGTGTGGGCTTACAATATACCATTTGTCACATTCATCATTCGCAATGTCTTATAGTGTACCTGCAGTTGTTGAGTGATAACCTATTTTTATTCCGACAGTATTTTCCGAGGTTATGTAATACTATCCCCTCGGTCAAAGGGTCCACACCACCTAAAATGAAATTGAATATATTCATTTAATAGTAAATATATATATATATATATATATATATATATATATATATATATGTGAATCGAGCCTTAAGGAGTACAAAACTGCATTGGATTTAATTCTATATCTATTTGATGTTCAGCATTAAATGTCCCTCCCATTCCATTCCTCTGGTTTTTTTTCTGTCAATGCAAGCACCACAGAGCATGATATTTTCATAAAGCACATCCCAAGCCAACTGCGAAGCAGAAAAACATTAAACATAGTTTCTATTAATCTCTGAAATCTACACCAGAATGTCTACTACAAAAAGCGATCTTCATTTTTGGTTGGATCATCTATGGATAACATGCAAGACAAGACAAGAGAGTCAGAGGTTTGTGGCACATGCAGTATGGCTCAAATGTCAACCAATTCCTGCCAAATTGAATCTGAAACAGAGAAAACTTTGTGTGTATGGCTATCCTAAAAGCAGTATAGCTTCCATAATTACCATGCAGGATGTCATGGCCATTGGCCAGTGAATAATGTGCTGAGTTGTTTATATTTGGGCTAGTTCTTACGTTTTGACCATAAACACATATCCAAGCCAAATCTCTGTGCTGTGGACAATGGAAGCAATCATCTGATGATAGACAACAGATGCAATAACTGTATAACCTCATCTGTGACTGATATCTCATTATGCCTAGGATACAGAGAGAGATCATAGATAAGATAGATAGATAATAGAACATACTGTGTATTTATTCAATATTTACTCAAATGTTGCAAGTTGTATCACCTTAAATAAATTAGATAATTTACTTAAAGGGGTTGTAAACCTTCATGTTTTTTCACCGTAATGCATTCTATGCATTAAGGTGAAAAAACACCTGGCAGTGACCGGCCCCCCAGCCCCCCCATTTTACTAACCTGAGCCCCATATTTCCCTTGACGGTGATGCGCTCTCCCTCTCTCCACAAGGTCCCGGCCTTTGATTGGATAGATTGATAGCAGCGCAGCCATTGGCTCCCTCTGCTGTCAATCAAATCCAATGACGTGCGCCAAGGGCTGGGCTGAGTCCAGCATTCGTGTCTATGGACACAAATGCTGGACTTGGGGGAGCACCCGCAAGGTAACCCTCACGGGAGAGCGCTTCTCCTAGTGGGTTATCTTATGTGGGGAGGAGCCGCGAGAACTGCCGGGGGACCCTAGAACAGAGGCGTTGCTAGGGGGGTGCGGGGGTGCGGTCCACACCCAGGTGACACCCTCCAGATGTGCAGTTAGAGTGGGGGAGGAGGGAGTGAGGCAGAGAGACAAGGTGCCCGGGATCCCACCGTCTGCACTCACTGCAGACTGGACTATAGCCGCCTCCTCCTCCTCCTTACAAGTACACAGACCGGGAGGAGGAGGGACACTGCTCTACAGCATCTACCCGGGGCTAAGGTACTGTAAGTAACAGGAATATTGCAGGGGAGGGGAACATGGCGATTGGGAGGTGGGGCATTGACAGGTAACATATATGCTGCTAGGAGTGGTTTTAGGGAGGGGGTGGGGGTTAGAGGATATGTGCTAGGGGGCTTTGATTTGAGTTAGAACTTGTGCTAGAAGTAGAAGGAGGGGGCAGATTTGAAGTTTGACCCCCCAGCACAAGTCCTCTTCCTTCCCAAAGCACCCCCTAGTACATATCCTCTAATCCCATCCCGGCTCCATCAACCCCCTCCGATCCCATCCCGGCTCCATCCATCCCCTACGATCCCATCCCGGCTTCATCCACCCCCTCCGATCCCATCACGGCTCCATCCACCCCCTCCGATCCCACCCCGGCTCCATCCACCCTCTCCGATCCCATCACGGCTCCATCCATCCCGGCTCCAACCACCCCCTCCGATCCCACCCCGGCTCCATCCATCCCCTCCAATGCCATCCTGGCTCCATCCATCCCCTCTGATCCCAACCCAGCTCCATCCATCCCCTCTGATCCCATCCCGGCTCCATCAATTCCCCTCCAATCCCATCCTGGCTCGATCCATCCCCCGATCCCTCACATCTTGGTTCCATCCATTGTGGCAGGTTAAGGGGGGAGAGGCACATCAATGCACTAGCCTGGCTTAATGCTGGAGGGGGGGTGACACCATTTTTTACTGCACTAGGTGACACCAACCCTAGTGACTCCACTACCCCAGAAGACGAGGTTCGGGGCCACTCTGCAAAACGAGCTACACAGCGGGCGTAAGTATGATATGTTTTTTATTTAAAAAAAACAAACCCTTAAATCACTTTAAGTATCTTTCTCCACTGTTCACAAAATTATTTGATTTATATTTAACTTATTTTGTACTATAAAATCTTAATGTATAAATGTAACAATTTAAATGTTAAAGTATAGTGATACATAAAATACAAATTTACTTGAGCAGAATGTTAAAAAAAAAACTATTTTAATTGCTTATGTGGTTATAATTTCTATTTGCATTTAGTATTTTATTTAAAGGATGTTCATAATAAAAAAGTAATTTAAAAATGATATATCACTTAAATATTTGTCTATAAAGTTTCAAATGAAGTAAGCCTACATATTTAAGAAGTTAAAACATATATACTCTTTAAATGTACTTCCATACCAATATATTGCAAACACATGTTGACAGCAATGCGTAAAGCTAAGATATGTTGCAAACGTTGGATTTACCATGCAATACAAAATGAAATAAAAGAGCCATTTTGCCTGTATAAGCACAGATGAGCCTATTGTGTTCAGGACACAATTAGGTGTGACTGACAGGCCGAGGTTGTTTACTTGGCTAGTGGAATGGCAGGACTGGCTGTTCCCTGCTGGATCTGGTTTTTACTGCCTCTCTAGTCAAATCGACAAAAGATTAGATTAGAACAATACCCATCCCATGTAATGCTATAGCTCATCTATCCTGGTAAAAGTTTCATGGAGGGATTACAACTGTGGACTTGTCCACTATACTGATTGAGCAATTCACCAATACTCTTATCAGTGAGTTGTAAAATGGTTTTGCACACTGAATATTTTTGTAATATTACATAACCATGTTGGTTTGCAAAGAAGAGTGTAACTCGTATGTAATAAAATGTTTTGTTTAAGTATTCACCTATGTTCTGAAAAAAACCTTTTTTGAACACATAATGAATTTCTTTATGGCAAGTTACATTATATCACTCCTTCCCGTGCATTGCTTATAAAGCACAACAGACCTAAAATCTTACACTAGTGTATTGTGAAGCTATTTGATAGCGTGGTGTGAATAAACTAAGTGTTGCCTATACTATTTATACTTGCCGATCGCCCTATAGCAGTTTTACTGTTACAGGATGGCCGTGCTGCAAGATCACGTATATACCCCCCACATTTTTGTAAATATATTATATTTTTCATGTGACAACACTGAAGAAATGACACTTTGCTACAATGTAAAGTAGTGAGTGTACAGCTTGTATAACAGTGTAAATTTGCTGTTCCCTCAAAATAACTCAACACACAGCCATTAATGTCTAAACTGCTGGCAACAAAAGTGAGTGCACCCCTAAGTGAAAATGTCCAAATTGGGCCCAAAGTGTCAATATTTTGTGTGGTCACCATTATTTTACAGTACTGCCTTAACCCTCTTGGGCATGGAGCTCACCAGAGCTTCACAGGTTGCCACTGGCGTCCTCTTCCACTCCTCCATGACGAAATCACGGAGTTGGTGGATGTTAGAGACCTTGCGCTTCTCCACCTTCTGTTTGAGGATGCTCCACAGATGCTCAATAGGGTTTAGGTCTGGAGACATGCTTGGCCAGTCCATCACCTTAACCCTTGGCTTCTTTAGCAAGGCAGTGGTCGTCTTGGAGGTATGTTTCGGGCGTCATGTTGGAATACTGCCCTGTGGCTCAGTCTCTGAAGGGAGTATATCATAGAGCGACACATATATGAGAGTCTGAGAGGGCTGCGCACCCCAATTACAATCTTTGAAAAGAAAAAAGTGGAAAGTTCCCCACGGGGCTTTTTAGCAGCAAATAGGAGTCAAATATTTTGTAAAAAAAAAATCACAGATTCTCTGAAGGGAGGGGATCATGCTATGCTTCAGTATGTCACAGTACATGTTGTCATTCATGGTTCCCTCAATGAACTGTAGCTCCCCAGTGTCGGCAGCACTCATGCAGCCCCAGACCATGACACTCCCACCACCATGCTTGACTGTAGGCAAGACACACTTGTCTTTGTACTCCTCACCTGGTTGCCGCCACACACGCTTGACACCATCTGAACCAAATAAGTTTATCTTGGTCTCATCAGACCACAGGGCATGGTTCCAGTAATCCATGTCCTTAGTCTGCTTGTCTTCAGCAAACTGTTTGCAGGCTTTCTTGTGTATCATCTTTAGAAGAGGCTTCCTTCTGGGACGACAGCCATGCAGACCAATTTGATGTAGTGTGTGACATATGGTCTGAGCACTGACAGGCTGACCCCCCACCCCTTCAACCTCTGCAGCAATACTGGCAGCACTCATATGTCTATTTCTCAAAGACAACCTCTGGATGTGATGCTGAGCACGTGCACTCAACTTCTTTGGTCGACCATGGCGAGGCCTGTTCTGAGTGGAATTTGTCCTGTTAAACCACTGTATGGTCTCGGCCACTGTGCCGCAGCTCAGTTTCAGGGTCTTGGCAATCTTCTTATAGCCTAGGCCATCTTTATGTAGAGCAACAATTTACAAACACATTGGGGGCGTGGCCTGGTCAGAGTCCAGGCTGAGGTTGCCACTTCACTCACCTCCCTAGGATCTTCCAGATGTGCAGCAACAGGGATCACCCCTTTTCCCTCTAAACGATAATCACTGTCTTCTCCCTCTGGAGACGGCTTCCTCCACCCGCCCCCCCCCGCGCCGGGAGAAGACAATGGCCCGACAGGAGGGATTCCTGCATCAACACTGTCTATGTTGGTGGGGGAAATCAAGCAAATTTCTTTCCTGCAACCAAAGAAATTCACTCCGTGTATGGCCGTCCTAAGTAACAGAGCAGAGAGGGCGATAGATTAGGTTTAGGGCCTGTTCACACTAGAATGCGATGCGGGAGACCCGCCTTTCGTGCCAGTTTCCCACACCGCATTCCAATCGCACTGCCCTTGCGATCTGCAAAGGGTGTCAGTTAACGACTTTGCACATGCAGTGTGTTTGCTGCATTGGATCGCAAGTTACAAAAGTATTATACAGTCCGGGTTGCAATGCATTTCCAAAAGTAGTGCATGAACTACTTTTGGTGCAGTGCAATTTCAGCCCATTCAAAATGAATGGGCTGAAATCGTACTGCACAGAACTGCATGTAAATTGCACAGGAACCTCACAGCGTTCCTGTGCAATTTACATGCAATACCTATTGCCTAGTGTGAATGGGCCCTTAAAGTGCAGTTTATTTCCACCTTTACTTTTAGTGCTACTTTGACTTACTGCATAACAGTATTATTTGATTGTGTACTACATTATCCAAGTTTCTGGAAAATACAATAACCAGATTTTCTGCAGATTTTTGTCTTCAGATTTACCAAAACCATATAATATGAGGTCAAACCTTAAGCCTCGGTTCACACTGGGATGACTTGTCAGGCGACCTAGTCGCCTGACAAGTAGCGTCCCGTTCTGTGCAATGGAACCGTTCTAATTGCGTCGCTCCGACTTAGAAAAAGGTTCCTGTACGACTTTGGGGGCGACTTGCATTCACTTCTATACAGAAGTCGTTTCGCAAGTCGCCGCTGAGTCGTGTCCTGGGTCGCCTGAGGCAGTCGCGCTGTAAGTCGTGCTGCCTCAGTGTGAACCGACCCTAAGAGTTTCAATTTATATGCAATCAGGCAGGCCCTTACACTACATGGTTTTGGTAAATCTGAAGACAAAAATCTGCAGAAAATCTAATAGTGTGTATGAGGTCTTAATCTAGCAAAAGATCACCAGTCTTGGCTGTTAATACTTTTTCAATAAACATAAAAAAGTCTTTTATAATTAGAATAATAATAAAAAAAAAAAATTACACGAAAACAAAAAAAAGGTAAAGTGCTGCGTAAATTGTTGGTGCTATATAAATACCTGTAATAAAGTAAGAAAAATTATCCTATATTTTCACACAAATGATTAACCATTTCATTGTAATATTTTTCCACATAAAAGGATATTTTTGAAAGATGTTCCATCCCACTGAAACCAAGGCTCCCAAGTGGAATTCATGCAGAACTGCCAATATCAGCAGGGTTAATCAGATGTACAGTGTGTGGGGGAAGGGAACAGGATCTCAGGCTAGACAGGCTGAGAAGTAATGAACTCCATGCCAAAATACAATATGCCCCTGGGGCTCCATGGTCAATTGTCCATGGGATTATCCAAACTCCTGCTAAAAGAGCCTGTCAAGCTGCCCAGTATATTCCCGTGTTTGTGTTTATGAGAGTCTAACCAGTTCAGGCGTGATAGAATTAGATTACATATCCCCGAGGTTTACCATAAAATCCTGGAGAGTCAGTAGTGAATAGTTGAGCAATCGTTTAAGTAGCGCTTAGTTTAACTCAATGGAGTGCAGAGAACATTTCATTCATGGCAACAAGGTTTTCTTGCAGCTTCTCTACTATTAGGAAAACAGATACAATTTATTAAAAAACAATTGTGATATTATTAAAAGGAAAAGCTTTTTTAAAATTTATTATAGGAACATTAATAACACTGCTCTAGGCTGCCTTGTTTAACCTTGAATGCATAGAAAATAAAGGAAGCCAGACAGTATGTGAAATTATGTTTTATAGTAATGCATGTCTTACCAATGTCTTACGCAACATCTCCAAAATTCGACCCTTTCTGACTAATGACACTACAAAACAACTTATTCACTCTTTGATTATTTCCCGCCTCGACTATTGCAACTCTCTCCTTAATGGCCTACCCTTAAGCAGGCTATCCCCCCTTCAGTCTATTATGAATGCTGCTGCTAGACTAATACACCTCACTAATCGATCCGTGACTGCTGCTCCTCTCTGCCAATCCCTTCACTGGCTTCCCCTACCCCACCGTGTAAAATTCAAAATGCTAACCATAACATACAAGGCCATTCACAACATCGCCCCCATCTACATCACCAACCTCATCTGCAGATATCGCCCAAATCGCCCCCTCCGCTCCTCCCAGGACCTCCTGCTCTCTAGCTCCCTTGTTACCTCCTCCCATGCTCGCCTTCAGGACTTCTCCAGAGCCTCTCCCATCCTCTGGAATTCCCTGCCCCAGTATGTCCGATCAGCCCCTACCCTGTCCACCTTTAGGAGATCCTTGAAAACTCATTTATTCAGGGAAGCCTATCCCACACCCACATAACTGTCCCTGAGCCACCCCATCAAATCATTCTTTGCAGCTATTACCTTTTGTACCACCACCCCCTCCCTTTTAGAATGTAAGCTCTACGAGCAGGGCCCTCCTGTACCTTTTGTATTGTACTGTAATTGTGTTGTCCCCCTTATACATTGTAAAGCGCTGAGTAAACTGTTGGCGCTATATAAATCTCGTATAATAATAATAATAATACCAAATTAGTCTAAAAGGGTCGTCCACGTAACATGGAAGTTAAAAGATTGAAATGATTGCAAGGGGTTCTTATCTAACTGGCGTCAATGTAAATGACACATAGACACCCACAGCAGGTAAAAATGAATATGTAATTTAAAAAAAATTGCCAAAACCAACTTTGTTGCAATATTCACCTATAATGTGGTGATTTCCCATGCAGTACCTTTTTCTGCCACTAGGTGTCCTTAGTCGAATAGCTAGCATCATTTAACCCACTTTCACTGTCCAGTCTGAGACTGGACAGTGAAAGGAGAAGCAGCACTGTGGTGAGCTCATCTCTCTGTCACTCTGCTCTGCCTTCCTATGAGCGTGCTTCTTACCAGCCCATGAACTGATTGGCTCCTTTTGCTTCTTCTTCCTCTCACACTCCAGGTCTGCTATACAGGGACTGCAAGATGCCAGGTCAAATTCAGATACTTACACTGCAAGCAATAGATAATTAAAAAAAATAAAAAAATAATAAAGCCAAGTTTGTTGCAGTATTCATCTTTAATCCAGTGATTTCCCATTCAGTGACCACCAGCACTCAGCATGTGCTTCAAGCTTCTAATACAGCCCCAGTGGGCTTTAGTTCTTAAGCTGGCCATATTTTATACAATTTTCTTTTTCAATTTCCTTTAGACTTACCTTTATATACAGTGCCTTGAAAAAGTATTCATACCCTTTGACATTTTCCATATTTTGTCATGCTACAACCAAAAACGTAAATGTATTTTATTGTAGTTTTATGTGATAGACCAACACATAGTGGCACATAATTGTGAAGTGGAAGAAAAATGATAAATGGTTTTAATTTTTTTTTACAAATAAATATCTGAAAAGTGTGGAGTGCATTTGTATTCAGACCTCTTAATTCTGATACCCCTAACTAAAATCTAGTGGAACCTATTGCCCTCAGAAGTCACCTAACTAGTAAATAGAGTCCACCTGTGTGTAATTTAATTTCAGCATAAATACAGCTGTTCTGTGAAGTCCTCAGAGGTGTGTTAGAGAACCTTAGTGAACAAACAGCATCATGAAGGCCAAGGAACACACCAGACAGGTCAGGGATAAAGTTGTGGACAAGTTTAAAGCAGGGTTAGGTTAGGTTAAAAAAATATCCCAAGCTTTAAACATCTCACGAAGCACTGTTCAATCCATCATCCGAAAATAGAAAAGAGTATGGCACAACTGCAAACCTACCAAGACATGGCTGTCCACCTAAACTGACAGGCCGGGCAAGAAGAGCATTCATCAAAAAAGCAGCTAAGAGGCCCATGGTAACTCTGGAGGAGCTGCAGAGATCCACAGCTCAGGTGGGAGAATCTGTCCACAGGACAACTATTATTCCCTGTACACACGGTCGGACATTGATCGGACATTCCGACAACAAAATCCATGGATTTCTTCCGATGGATGTTGGCTCAAACTTGTCTTGCATACACACGGTCACACAAAGTTGTCGGAAAATCCGATCGTTCTGAACGCGGTGACATAAAACACGTACGTTGGGACTATAAACGGGGCAGTAGCCAATAGCTTTCATCTCTTAATTTATTCTGAGCATGCATGGCACTTTGTGCGTCGGATTTGTGTACACACTATTGGAATTTCCGACAACGGATTTTGTTGTCGGAAAATTTTATAGCAAGCTCTCAAACTTTGTGGGTCGGAAAATCCGATGGAAAATGTGTGATGGAGCCCACACACGGTCGGAATTTCCGACAACAAGGTCCTATCGCACATTTTCCATCAGAAAATCCGACCGTGTACAGGGCATTAGTCATGCACTCCACAAATCTGGCCTTTATGGAAGAGTGGCGAGAAGAAAGCCATTGTTGAAAGAAAGCCATAAGAAGTCCAGTTTGCAGTTTGTGAGAAGCAATGTGGAGGACACAGCAAACATGTGGAAGAAGGTGCTCTGGTCAGATGAGACCAAAATTTAAATTTTGGCATAAAAGAAAAACGCTATGTGTGGCGGAACACACCATCCCCCACCGTAAAACATGGTGGTGGCAGCATCATGTTGTGGGAATGCCTTTCTAAAGTAGGGACAGGAAAGTTGGTCAGAGTTGATGGGAATCTTAGAAGAAAACCTGTTAGAGTCTGCAAAAGACTTGAGACTAGAGCAGAGGTTCACTTTCCAGCAGGACAACGGCCCTAAACATACAGCCAGAGCTACAATGGAATGGTTTGGATCAAAGCATATTCATGTGTTAGAATAGCCCAGTCAAAGTCCAGACCTGAATCCAGTTGAGAATCTGTGGCAAGTTTGCTGTTCACGGATGCTCTCCATCCAATCTGACAGAGCTTGAGCTATTTTGCAAGGACGAATGGGCAAAAATTTCACTCTCTAAGATGTGCAAAGCTGGTAGAGACATCCCCAAAAAGATTTTCAGCTGTAATTGCAGCGAAAGGTGGTTCTACAAAGTATTGACTCAGGGGGGCTAAATACAAATGCACGCCACACTTTTCCCAAATTTGAAAACCATTTATCATTTTCCTTCCACTTCACAATTATGTGTCACTTTGTGTTGGTCTATCACATAAAATCCCAATAAAATACATTTATGTTTTGGTTGTAACATGACAAAATGTAGAAAATGTCAAGGGGTATGAATACTTTTTCAAGGCACTGTATGTAGTGCAAGGGCCTGCCTGATTGCATGCAAATTGAAAGTGTTTAGGTTTGACCTCATATTATATGGTTTTGGTAAATCTAAAGGAAAATTGTACAGGTAAATTGTATAATGTATGGCCAGCCTTAAGGCTAGTACACATAGGCCGAATATCATCTGGTATCGGCCACTGCGTCCAGTTCAACAGAAACCATCCAACATTTGGTAAGTATGTGTAGCAGTCTGTCTGACAGAAGCCGCTTTAACGACTGGCTTCTGTCGAATGTCACCAAAGAGTTGAATGGTACTTCAAAAGAGTCCTATTTAAGGTGCCACCCCCTGTAGAATGTATAAATTGTACTGAGGCTCTCAGCTATTTCAGAACAATCATATTGAATGTCACCATGTACTTACTGTATTGTTCTCCATGCCTATAGCTAAAACTATGGGCTTGTATATTAAATACATCATCTATAATTTGGATTCAGCAGTCAACGTTATTGAAAGTCCTTAAGTTCTGGGCTTTCCCTATCACTGGAAAACCAGCATCTGATCAGTGCTGGCAGCCAATGGCTGTGATCAGTGTGTTTTGGTGGGGGGGTCCCCCTGTCAGAACACAATAGCTCAGTGGGGGAGATCACCGCACTAACATTGCATAGTTGGTACAGCAACCTGTCAACTGCTGGGTTGAACAAAAAAAAACTTTTGGTGTGTACCCCATATTAGGAGCTGTATTGATAAGCTCTTGGGCTTCTGCTCCTGTTACAGAATGCTCCAATGACAGGCAGCGTAAACACAATGCGGGACAATGCTTCAGAAGTCAAATGACATCACAGTACTTCTTGTTAGAATGGAGGCTCCGATAAACTTCAAGCATCTCTGTCCTTCTCTCTACAGCAATAGACTAATATTAGTAGTAATATGTTGCTGCCTCCTTGCCTCTTCCAAGCCCAATGGCATTTTGAATATTAATGAATATTAGCACATTTCAAAACATTAAAAAGCAGACACAACTTTTTTAAATGGAGCACACTGCAATGTGCAACACATGCACAGGTTACCATGCATTGCAGTAATGCATTGTAAGACATACTATTTAACGCATGGTAATGAAAAATGAATGCAATCAAAACGATTGTGCAGCCTTCTGGAAATGTTGCTGGCTGCACTTGAGTTGACCACCACTGCTTTAAAGTGGAATTAAATCTCCAGAAAGAAAAGGAAAAAAAAATGAAATTGGGCCCCAGGAGCTTTAAGTCATATTATGCTAGTATGCGCAGCAAATGCGGTAAATACACTTACATTTAAATCGTTTTGAACAGACACTTTGTATACAAAACCAACTCCTAATCCAGAAAGCAAGATGCAATGCGCAGTGGCGTGTATTCTGGCTCCGCCCAATGCATTTTGGCAGAAGTGACGTCGTCAGGGGCACTTTTATTTTTTATTTTTTGTGGACTTTGATTTGAACACATTGTGATACACACTGATCTGTGCACTTTTTGTTTAATATTATACTGCATGAAGGAATCCAGTAGGATGGAAGCTTCATCAAATATTTTGTTTATGTCTGCAAAATTAAGATAACCTATCACACCTCATTAATGCCTCTGCCTACTCTCATTGGTCAGCATCTGCTGTACAATGGGTGGGTATGTCTGGTGATAGAGCAATGGTAAGATACAATAGCTTATTTATAAACAATCAGGTCACACATTACATTGCCAACTTTACATAAATGCCAAATATTTCTGTGCAAGTAAAGGAAGTTTTAACTATGTATAGCTTTCTTTATGTTTAGATTTATGGGTTCTTTAAATATTCTATTTCTTTTTTTTAATATAATCTTTATTTAGTTTACATTTTGACATTACAACAAAGGATAACAAAAAAGGGGAAAAAGGAGGGGGTGGGGAGTAAGAGGGGTACAGCTGTCATGGTCCCAAGGAAAACAATAAGAAAAACAATGAGACATATCAACATGTTGTATTAACAAGGGAACCTCCCTTGTCCCGGACATTCGGTCCATGTGGGAAAGTCTCCCTACCATACAGGGAGAGAGAAGGGGGGTCCCAATCTCAGTTAGAGTCGATAGGTAATGCATACATAGCTCAATGTTCATTTGAAACATATGACATCTTGAGATATCATGAACTGTCATGCATTGGGAAACCGCTCAGATGTCAACAACAAAAATACCTAAAGGTACAGAAAAGTTCTCACCTCTTTCGTTGGCCAATTAGACACAACCCATGTAGGGCTGTTGATCGTTGGATGTTGGTTTGTTTGGACATGTTTCCTAAGAGCCCATTCACACAGGGACGACTTGTCAGGCGACCTAGTCGCCTGACAAGTCGCCTCCCGTTCTGTGCTATGGAACCGTTCTAAGGGGAGCGACGCAAGTCGCTCCGACTTAGAAAAAGGTTCCTGTACGACTTCGGGGGCGACTTGCATAGACTTCTATACAGAAGTCGTTTTGCAAGTCGCCCGGGCAGTCGTGTGCAGGTTGCCTCGGTGAGGCGACCTGCAAGTCGTGTTGCCCCTGTGTGAATGGGGTCTAAGAGATGGATCTGCCAAGGCCAATAAAGCAACATCCAGGCTAGACGAAACTGGGATCGTACCATGTATGTAGTCTCTCCAGGCTGCCCAGGTAAGTTCAAATTGTTCTCAAGTTGCCATTATAAGTAGCAAGCCAGTCCTCTGCCTCCATGGTCTCCCTCACCTTCCAAACCCAGTCAAGCTCATATTTCTGCCAATTTAAATGAGTTTTGTCTCTACTTTTTCAGAAGAGGAATGACCACAGTTAAGTCTGCCATTTTAGGTGGCCATACATTATACAATTTTCCTGTTCAATTTCCTTTAGCTTTACCCTCAACTATGAAGTGCAAGAGCCTGCCTGATTGTTTACAAGATGAAAGTGTTTAGATTGTAGCTCATATTAAATGGTTTTGATAGATCTAAAGGAAAATTGTACAAGAAGATTGTATAATGTATAGCCAGCCTAAGACATGTTGGTATATACAGTATGTCACATAAGTGAGTACACCCCTCACATTTTTGTAAATATTTTCTTCTAACTTTTCATGTGACAACACTGAAGAAATGACACTTTGCTACAATGTAAAGTAGTGAGTGTACAGCTTGTACATTAACAGTGTAAATTTGCTGTCCCCTCAAAATAACTCAACACACAGGCAATAATGTCTAAACCGCTGACAACAAAACTGAGTACACCCCTAAGTGAAAATGTCCAAATTGGGCCCAATTAGCCATTTTTCCTCCCCCGGTGTAATGTGACTCATTAGTGTTACAAGGTCTCAGGTGTGAATAGGGAGCATTTATGTCAAATTTGGTGTTATTGCACTCTCTCTCTCTCATACTGGTCACTGGAAGTTTAACATGGCACCTCATTGCAAAGAACTCCTTTGATGATCTGAAAAAAAAGAATTGTTGCTCTACGTAAAGGTGGCCTAGGCAATAAGAAGATTGCCAAGACCCTGAAACTGAGCTGCAGCAAGGTGGCCAAGACCATACAGCGGTTTAACAGGACAGGTTCCACTCAGAACGGTCCTTGCCATGGTCGACCAAAGAAGTTGAGTGCACATGCTCAGCGTCATATCCAGAGGTTGTCTTTGGGAAATAGACATATGAGTGCTGCCAGCATTACTGCAGAGGTTGAAGGGGTGGGGGGTCAGCCTGTCAGTGTTCAGACCATATGCCGCACACTGCATCAATTTGGTCTGCGTGGCTGTCATCCCAAAAGGAAGCTTCTTCTAAAGATGATGCACAAGAAAGCCTGCAAACAGTTTGAAGACAAGCAGACTAAGGACACTAGACTGGAACCATGTCCTGTGGTCTGATGAGACCAAGATAAACTTATTTGGTTCAGATGGTGTCAAGCGTGTGTGGTGACAACCAGGTGAGGAGTACAAAGACAAGTGTGTCTTGCCTACAGTCAAGCATGGTGGTGGGAGTGTCATGGTCTGGGGCTGCATGAGTACTGCTGGCACTGGGGACCTACAGTTCATTGAGGGAACCATGAATGCCAACATGTACTGTGATATACTGAAACAGAGCATGGGCCTTCAGAGACTGGGCCACAGGGCAGTATTCCATGATACGACCCCAAACACACCTCCAAGTCGACCACTGCCCTGCTAAAGAAGCTGAGGGTAAAGCTGATGGATTGGGCAAGCATGTCTCCAGACCTAAACTCTATTGAGCATCTGTGGGGCATCCTCAAATGGAAGGTGGAGTAGCGGAAGGTCTCTAACATTCACCAGCTCTGTGATGTCATCATGGAGGAGAGGAAGAGGACTCCCGTGGCAACCCGTGAAGATCTGGTGAACTCCATGTCCAACACGGTTAAGGAAGTGGTGGAAAATAATGGTGGCCACACAAAACATTGACACTTTGGGCCCAATTTGGACATTTTCACTTGGGGTTGTACTCACTTTTGTTGCCAGCGGTTTAGACATTAATGGCTGTGTTGAGTTATTTTGAGGGGACAGGAAATTTACACTGTTATACAAGCTGTACACTCACTACTTTACATTGTAGCAAAGTGTCATTTCTTCAGTGCTATCACATGAAAAGGTAGAATAAAATGTTTACAAAAATGTTAAGGGGTGTACTCACTTTTGTGAGATACCGTACCTGTGAACAGTACTGTAGCCTTTTGCTTCATCTTAATGCCATTAATGATTTATGATTAATCCAGACTATGGCTAGGGATGCCCATACTGGGGTATGTGATGTTAAAATTGTTTAATATGGACTCCCCTGGATGCAGAGCCTAAGAAGCAACTGGACATCACTTAGAAGCCCTGAAAAGAAAAGCTTATCCAAGTGGAGATGAGCTCATGCATGTTCGGACACGAGCAGTGGTGGCCTGTGCATTAAGGACGCACAGGCGCCGTCCCCTCTCTCCTGCCACCCCCCTCTAGCACCAATAGATAGATTCATGCAATGCTGCCACCACCTAATCAGGTGCCCGCCCCATTTTGGGCGCAAGTTGCCTGAATTACAGTGGTGGGGGGTGGTTTTGAAGCACCTGATTAGAGCCATAGGCATCAAAAAAAGGTGACCTGCGAGCGCCATGCTGGGCGCTCGCAGGTCCCTCAGTTGTGTTAGAAAAGCAAATGAATATTCCCTTTCCTAAAACTAGACCGCCTCTCCGCCAATCAGGTGCTTGGATCTGTTACCCATCACCTGATTAGCTGAAATGACAGGCACTGTGGTTGGATGCCAGGCGTCCAATCATAGCAGAGGACGGGAAGAGAGGTCGGGAGAAGATATTGAGGAGCTGTCCCACCGAGGCAGGTAAGTGCAGACGGTGGGGGGCACACTGGCAGCATTTGATATGATACAGTGGCGGCAATTGATGGGCACAGTGGGAGCAATTGATGGGCACAGTGGCTGCGTTCGATGGCACAGTGGCGGCAATTGATGGGCACAGTGGCTGTGATTGATGGTACAGTGAGAATGCAATTGATGGGGTTTTTTTCAGAATTTTTCAGTTTGTTTGCGCCCCCCCAAAAATTTTGAGCACCAGCCGCCAGTGGACACGAGTCTGAACCCACCCAAGCTATCCTGCCGATAAGCTGTAAACCATGGGCAATGGAGGCATTCCCAACCCCACATATGTAAGGGGCGTGTATGTACGAGACGATGGAAAATGCTTCCCATCCTGTGGTTTCCCGTGGTTGCAGGAAAGAAATTAGCAACCCTAAAAAGCTATCAGACAGGTTCAGTACAATTTGTCACTTCCAGTGATGTAATAAAAGTAACAGTGTGACACGGTGTGGAGGCATCTTGTATTATTATGTAGCACATTATTCATTATTCCTCTTCATGGAATCCTGTGAGATATTTTAAAGCGGTATTAAACCCAAAACCAAAAATGCAATATATTGCAGCTTACCAATCATTAAATGGGGTGGCTGCATTCATTTTCTTTTTAAGGCCCGATTCACACCTATGCATTTTTAGTGCTTTTTGCATTTTTGCAGATTTGGACTACAGTCCATTTTAAATGGTTTCCTATGGAACACGTTCTGTAGTGAAAATCTGCAAAATGCAAAAAGCACTAAAAATGCATAGGTGTGAATCAGGCCTTAGACCTTTTGCCCTCAGTTTTCACCTGGTGATCTGACCAGTAACACACCTTCTGTATTGGGCTGAATTCACATCTATGCATGTTGCTTTTGAGCGTTTCTGCAGTGTTTTTTGTGGTGCTTGCCACATTTTTGAGCAGAGTTTTTGCAGCGTTTTTACAGCATTTTTGTGGTGTTTTTGCCGCATTTTGCGTTTTTTTTTTTTTACAGTTTTTTTTTTAATACTGTATACATAAAAAAACGCACCAAAAATGCCACAAAAACGCTGTAACAACCCTGTAACAACACTGCAAAAACGCTGTACTTGCGTTTTTGATGCTGGTCCATTGAATTCTATTAGTCCCCTTTCACACTGGGGCGGGGCGGCGTCAGCGGTAAAGCGCCGCTATTGTAAGCGGCGCTTTACCGTCAGTATGCGGTCACTAGTGGGGCGGTTTTACCCCCTGCTATCGGTCGAGAAAGGGTTAAAAACCACCGTAAAGCGCCTCTGCACAGGCGCTTTGCCGGCGGTATAGCCGCGCCGTCCCATTGATTTCAATGGGCAGGAGCGGTAAAGTAGCGGTATACACTCCGCTCCTTCACCGCTCCGAAGATGCTGCTAGCAGGACTTTTTTTACCATCCTGCCAGCGCACCGCTCCAGTGTGAAAGCCCTTAGGGCTTTCACAGTGGAATCAAAGCAGCGGCACTTTCGGGTCGAGTTGCAGGCGCTATTATTAGCGCAATAGCGCCTACAAACTGCCTCAGTGTGAAAGGACCCTTAGGCTCCATTCACACTAGTGCGTTTTTTGATGCATTTTGCATTTTGCAGAAATGCATGGGAATTTTTTAACATGGGTTCCTATGGAACATGTTCACATCAATGCCTTTTTGTACCTCTGCATTTTTGGAAAGGGACAGGGACTTTTATTCATGCAAAACGCTGCATTTTGCATGAAAAAAAGTCCCTGACCCTTTCCAAAAACGCAGAGGTACAAAAATGCATTGATGTGAACATGTTCCATAGGAACCCATGTTAAAAAATTCCCATGCATTTCTGCAAAATGCATCAAAAAACGCGTTAGTGTGAATGGAGCCTTACAGTGCTCCCACACTGCATGAAGGAACAGCAAAACTTTTGGGCAGCAGCAGCATTGTCAATCTGGGGGGGAGGGGAGGGGGAGGGTTAGATGTACTAGCAGACTAATGCTGGCCATACACTATACAGAAAATCGTCCGAACCCATTTTCGAAAAACGAACGTTCGACCGTGACCGCAAACGATCGTGCCATCATATAATGACCGATAAATTGTTCAGTGGACATGAATAAATAATTTTTTCTTCGTTTTTTTACATATACCTAGTGCAGACAGTTCGGACGGGAAACACATGAACCTTGCAATTTATCGTACGTTCGGCAGAAATTTTCCAAACTTCCCGTTTCTTTTTTTCCCACAAAAACGTCACAAACGATTATCGATTTGTGCCCATTAACTTGCCGAAAAACGAACGAAGTGTCCATACGAACGATTTTTCGTATAGTGTATGGCCAGCATAAGATACACAAACAAATTGAAGCCAAACTCCAGCAAACAGTTTTTCTATCTTTTGGGATAAAGGTTTTACATAAATAAAAGCTGATCATTGTAAGCACCCCATTAGTGGTAAATGGATTGGCTCATCCCTTTAACTGCTACATCTACAGCAGACTTATTAGTAGGATTGGTAAGCTGCAATATAATAAATGTTTGCTTTGGGTTCAACACCACTATACAGTCCTTTCTAAAGGTGTCTATACACTATACAATGTAGTTGTACAATCTATCATCAACGTGCACTGCAAGGGCCTGCTTAATTAATTAGGTGTGTCCTTCAATTACAATATTCTAGTAAATGGAAAGAAGCTTGTACAGAGGGTGTACAATCAGATTGTGTAGTGTATGGCCAGTTTAAGAGTGGGCACCTCAACATGTCTGCTATTGCTTCTCAGGCCACTTAAGTACTTTCAGCATTTGATTTAATCACTTACTAAGTATGCAGCTTCTTTGTCCTTTAATCCTAGTCTATATTCCTGTAAAGCTCATGTCATGACCGCTGCCCCAGGTTTCCTGTTACACGGTGGCTCCTTTCTCTTGCACCATCCTCATAGTTGCCAACATTGTAAAAATATTTTTAGGGACACTTTTTTGGCTGTAGGCGGAGTCGCATTATAATTAGGGGGTGGGGCATGCATTTGTGGGCGTGACATAGTTGAAATAAAAAATGCGGCGCGGCCAGACTGGCCCCCCCCCCCCCGTGACATCCAGACTGCCCCCCTCCCTGTGATATCCAGGCTATACAGCCCCAAAGTTGGTCAAGCGGAGCCGCATGGTTACAGTAGAGTTTGAGCTGCGGTGCCGCCCATCCCCCGCCCCTTTCCATAACAGGTCACAGAGACTGGCAGCGGGGCGGAGCGGGCCGGGGGGAGGGCGGCACCGCAGCTCAATTTCTATTGTAGCCATCTAGCCAGCCTACTTCTACGGTCTCCGCCGGCCGCGGACCTCTGGCGGCTGGCGGCAAAAATCGGGAAAAAACGAATTTCTCTGGACATCTCCCAGGAAACGATTAAATCGGGAAAAGGGTCTAAATTCCGGGAATGTCCTGGAAAATTGGGGACAGTTGGCAAGTATGCATCCTATGGAGCTACCCTTGAATGCAGGGACTAGAGTTGTATCTCCCTACACTGTGTGCTTCAATAGAAACACACGGCCCCACAACCTAGAATGGCAAAGTACTCCCCATCTCCTCCTTCCTCCTCCCTCCCTTTTCCAAGCTAAAAAGACTGCTCAGTTCCTAGGAAGACTGGAAGTTAAGGGAAGCAGCGCTGAGAGAGCAGGGGCCAGCAGAATTGAACATTGTAATCTTCAAGTGTTGGGGTAAGAATCTTACCAAATAGAATACCGGGGAATGTTTATTGTATTTTGCTCAATGTGTTAAGCTAAAAAATGCTGAGGTTTAATACTAAGGCCTGCCTAGTCACCATCCCTCATCCAATGGCATTTGTAATGTGTTAGTTTGTTTGCATATTAACCTTGAGCTTGTTCACAGAACTAGAGAAGACTTGTGCTGAATTTAGACGCCAAGCAGTATAACAAACATTCAGGATTTCATGTTATGTTATACTTTTCTTTCATGTTACCGGCAGATTACAGCTTTTCTGTATACATGACATAGAAACATAGATGATTGAGTGCAGGGAAAAATATATATTTTTTTAAACCTTTCTTTCTGAGTATAGATCTATATTTGTCTCAAACATGTGGGCAGCACAGTGGCTAAGTGATTAGCACTTCTGCCCAGCAACACTAGGGTCATCAGTTTGAATCCCGACCATGGCACCACCTGTCCGAAGTTTCTGGCTCCCAGGTGTCTTCTATACAGGTAACAAGCTGAGATCAGGAGCACTCCCTTAACCAGTTCAGATCCGCACTATAGCCAAATGATGGCTGCAGTGGATCTACATTGCTGGGACTACGTCCATTGACGCGCTCTCGTGAGCGAGCATCGGGGAAAATCTGTGTTGGCCGTGTCCCTTGGACACAGCCAATCACAGATCGCTGTAAATGGCCAATCACAGTGACCGTTTACAGCACGATCGCTGTGGCCAATGAGAGATGATCTCAAATGTAAACATATGAGATCATCTCTCATTGCCGGTGTCTTGCCGAATAAGTTCCTTCGGCGGATAGGTTCCCCCCCTGTACTGCGCAGGCGCAGCGCCTGCGCAGTACGTACTACTGTCCGCCGCCGGAGATAGCCGAAGCTCAAACGCTTCGATCAGCTGTACACGGCGCCTGCGCTCTGGGTCCAGATTCCTTCCCCTCTATCCAAGTGGACCTAGAGGGGGAATCTAAAAGTGCCGAGCGCAGCGAGGCCGTGCCCGAAGCGTGGCGAGCGAAGCGAGCCCGCGAGGGGCCCTCTTACAGGCGCCGTGTACAGCTGATTTTCAGCTGTTCCGCTTCGGCTATTTCCGCCGGCTTCTACTGCGCATGCGCAGTAGAGGGGGGAACTAATCCGCCGAGCGGAACTTTCTCGGCAGAACACCGGCTCTCTCTCCTCACACAGAGACAGCGTGTGAGGAGAGAGAGCTTCTGTGAACAATTGTGAGTTTATTTTTCAGTAGAAAAAACTAAAATGTGCCCAAACAGTGCCCACAGTGACAAATAGCATCAATAGCTAGTGCCACCTGTGCGCATCAGTGCCAATCAGTGCCCATCTGTGCCGCCTCATCAGTGCCCATTTGTGCCACCTCAACAGTGCCCATCTGTGCCACCTCAACAGTGCACATCTGTACCAATCAGTGCACATCTGTGCCGCCTCATCAGTGCACATCTGTGCAATCAATCAGTGCACATCTGTGTCGCCTCATCAGTGCCCATCTGTGCTGCCTCATCAGTGCCCATTTGTGCCACCTCAGCAGTGCCCACCTTTTGTCACCTCAACAGTGCACATCTGTGCAATCAATCAGTGCACATCTGTGCTGCTTCATCAGTGCCCATCTGTGCCGCCTCAGTGCCCATCTGTGCCACCTCATCAGTGCCCATCTGTGCCGCCTCATCAGTGTACATCTGTGCGATCAGTGCTCATCTGTGCCATCAATCAGTGCACATCTGTGCTCATCAGTGCCACCTCATCAGTGCCCATCAGTGCAGGCTTAGCACACACCTGTGCAGTCTCATCACCACCAGCAACCATGTCCAAAAAAAGCTTTTCCGCCGAGAAGGCATACCAAATTCTTTAGAAAATGTGGGGTGGGTGCAGCGCTAAAAATGTTGATCAGAAAAAATGAATATGGAAACCAGATGAATTAACATTCAGTAGTGGTGAAAAATGTAAATGGAAAACTTAAACAAGGTCCCTACACATCAAGAGTGTGGATCAAAAAAAATTTTTGATTATAAAAACTAAATGAATTAGCATTCAGTAGTAAAGTGGAAAACTAAAGCAGTGTTCCTATACATTAAAATAGGAAAAAAAAGATTGAGAAAAATTAACACAAGCAATCAATTGAATGATCATGCAGTGGTGATAAAAAGTGTAGGTGGAAAACTAGAGCGGAATCCCTACAAAAATAAAAGTGAAAAATAAAAATAAGCAAAAGTTTGACAAAAAAATATTCTAGTGAAAACAAATAAAAAATATAAAGATAAAAAACTTATAAAGAACAATGATGTGAGTCGCAACTTTAAAGGCACATTGATGCAAAATGTAAAATGACAAAACCTCAGAAAGGATTCCAAAAAGAAGGGTCATAGAATATGCAAAAAAAATTATAACAAATAAAGTCCCAAAGACGTGACAGAAATTGTTGAAGAATGTGCATGAAAGTGAAAACAGCTGATCGCCGTGAAAAGAATAGTGGGGAGCCTTCATCCAAATAGGTTGTCCACCCAAAGTGAGCATGTAGTCTCCTTACCCGCAGGGATGACGGCAATGGCGGTCTCACCAAGCCCAGGGAATTGGGTCTCCCACAAACCTGAACGGATATCCTAATCAGCCGGATAGGATATCTTTAGGAGAGCTCCGATATAAAATCAAGGCGCTAGTCAATCATCCATAATGGTGCCATGGCTCCGCCCTACGTGATGATGTCATGAGGCTCCTCGGACCTCCATGGAAATGGTAAACAGCAATGGAGATGGGTGTGGCTGGAGATCTTTGCAGGGTGTTGTAATGGATATCCCTCTTAAACCGTGGTATGGTGGATACCAAATTCTTTCCACGGCCGACGAGAGCAACGGGGAGCTCTCTTTTTTGGATTCCCTTTCAAATTCGGATTCTGAGTCTGCCGTAAATTATGAGCCAGTTCTCAGTAGTGGAACACTGACGGACTCAAAGGAGGAAGATATTCGGCCCGCCAAATGAAGGCGTTCAGGTGAGGAGGCAGTGGCATCCACCAGCACTGCAGTACCTCGGCAAGAAAGGCCAAGTACCAGTGGGGTGTCACCTCAGCCCCAAAGGGTTAGGACCCATGCCAGCCTTCCCTATGCCCTTCAGAACCCCTTGTGGCTTCCACCTAATTCAGGAGAAGCTAACATTCCCCCTTTGATTGCCCAGCTAGGAGTCCAGGTGGACACGGAGAATTTTACCCCGATTAATTTTTTTAATTTAATTTTTACGGAGGAGATGTTGGCGTCAATTGTGGCCCAGTGCAACCTGTATGCACAGCAATTTATTTTGCAAAATCCAACATCATATTATGCCCGTCCCTACGAGTGGAGAGACTTAACAATGGAGGAGTTCAAGGTTTTTTTGGGCCACAGATTTAATATGGGACTCACCAAAAAAAATCAATTGCGTTCCTATTGGTCAACCCACCCCATCCACCATATGCCGCTCTTCTCCGCGGTAATGCCCAGAACCAGGTATCTGATGATCATAAGGTTCCTACATTTCAGTGACAATAACCAGTGCCCTCCCTGAAATGACCCAAATTATGACAAGCTTTACAAAATTCGGCCAATACTAAATTATTTTTCTGTGTTCCCCCAGCTGTTCACCCCGGACCAACACATATGTGTGGATGAGTCCCTTGTTAAATTTAGCGTCAGGCTTAAAATTAAGCAATTTAGCCCCAGCAAAAGGGCCTGCTATAGGGTGAAGGTGTACAAGTTATGTGACCGAGCCACAGAGTACACATATGCCTTCATAGTATACGAAGGGAAGGACACCCAGCTGCAGCCCCCTAATTGCCTGGACTACTTGGGAACCAGCGGGAAAGTTGTTTGGGACCTCATATATCCCCTACTGGAGAAAGGCTACTACCTGTGTGTAGACAACTTCTACACATCTTCCCCTGTTCCACAACCTTCACCGGAATGTTGCACGGTAAAAAAGAATCGGAAGGGCTTTCCTCAAAGTCTTGTCAAAAAGAAGTTGAGAAAAGGAGAAACGGCTAGTTTGCGAAACAAGGAGATTCTGGCAGCGAAGTGGAGCGACAGAAGGGATGTCTACATGTTGTCTTCCATCAATAACACCTACGTGAAAATCCCCAGAAGGAATGGCCCCATCCAAAAACCAACATGCATCCATGAATACAATTTGTTTATGGGGGGAGTCGACTTCAACGACCAAATGTTGGAACCATACCTTGCCACAAGGTCGGACATACCATTGGTATAAAAAAGTAGCAATTTATTTTTTTCAATTGGCCATATTCAGTTCCTATTTCCTGACGCCTCCATGGCAGCACACACTGGGTTGTGACTCCACCCCCACAACCTGACAGGATTGGTTAGCTATAAATTTGAAGGGGAGACACCCCGCTGCATTCTCTTTTTTTATCCTCACCTGACAGATTGGGAAGCAAGCTGGCTCCTGTTGTCAAGATTAAGAAAAAGCCTCTTACCGCACTCGCCCCAGCAGGTTCAAGCCTCTCCTGTTTGGAAGTTCCTCCTGTACAGTCTCTAAAGGAGCTTCTATTTAGGGAACCCCCGGTCTGGTGGTCTCAGGGGGCGTCTGGACATCTGGCACAGTAAGCTTTAAAGAAGCTTCATATTTGCAGTGGTCTCCTTTCTTTTTGTTTTGCCTGTACCTTTTTTTTTTTCTGTATGTAGGTATGTTTCTTCTGCTTAAGGGGCTTGCTGGCACTTGCTGTCCACCGCTGTGGAACCGTTATGGCCGCCGACGCTCCTCCTCTGCAATTGGCCTCAGGGCTAGGTGCTGCCTTGGGAAGGTTATGCCCTTCTCCAAGATGGCGGCGAGGTGTTCGGGACGCTCTGCGCATGCGCGGGAGCGTCATTTTGCCACGACGGCGGCGCCAAATTTAAAAACACAGGCATTTCTGTGTTTTTTGCTGAGGATTCTTACAAAATAGCTGGATTTCGCTGTGCGTTCCACTGCTTTGCCAGAAAACAACTCAGCAAGCCCAGGTAAGTTGAATCATCTAATTTAGACTGTCTAAAAGAAAAAGTAAGGGAATTAAAAAAAAAAAAAAAATTTCTCTTATTACTCTTCAGTCTTACTGTCACTATCACTATGGAGACCACTGCCCGCACAGACCACCATCAGCAAACGAGGTAAGAGGCCATCCGTCATTGGTAAGTATTGAAGAAGGGGAGAGAAAAAGAGAGCCAACCACTAACGCTGCGTTTTTGGCAGCCCTACCAGGTCAAGAGCCACAAGTTCCAGGCGTGAAGGGAGATCAAGTCATGCGTCAAGCAAGAAGTCTCGCAGAAGCCGTTCAAGATCTTCTTCCCGCCACCGAAGACATAGCCGCTCACGTCACAGCCGCTCAAGATGCAGCCGCTCCCGTCATAGTCGGTCACAACGCAGACGATCACCTTCATCACACCGCCAGAGCCGCCACACCCCTCCTGCAGCAAACGCTTGCTGGGTATGCGGCGTGCCGGCCTTGCCAGAGAAACTAGTCTGCTGCTTCATTGAAGCAGGATCTGCAAAGGACAAAGAACTAGACGCAAGAGTGGCTACGGAGCTCATAAGAGAATCTGTGCGTGAATCCATAAGGGAGACAACGGCACCACTAATGGATAGGACTACGCCCAGCACATTGGTAGCGGACGACCATCAACCCCAGGCATCAGAACCTTCCTCAGGAGATGAGGATCAGGACATGTCAGCAGGTTTTGATTTCTCCCTTGTACAGCCTTTCGCAAAGTCAGTTAAAGAAGCGATTGGCTGGGAAGAAGATAAAGCGGAACCGCAGAAAGTTCGGAAATATTTCCCAAATTTAAGGAAAGAACCAGAGAATTTTCCTTTTATAGGTGAACTGGAGGATCTAATTAAAGATGAGTGGGAAAGATCTGATAAGCGGACCAGTCTCACCAACAGACTGACAAAAATGTATCCTCTGAAGGAGTCAAAAGTCAATTCATTGATGAACGCCCCAGTAGTTGACTCCTCCTTGATGCGTCTTGCACGGCATGTCACTCTGCCTATTGAAGACGCGGTTTCCTTTCGGGATGTTCTGGATCGGAAATTGGATCTGGAATTAAAGAAAGCATACTCCACTGCTGGGGGCGCATGCAGACCAGCAATTACCACAGCAGCAGTGGCTAAAGCCATATCAGGTTGGGCAACCAAGGTGGAGAAAGATCTGCAAGACGGTACTGAAGTAGACAAGATAATATCTTCTCTTCAGGAGATCAAGTTGGCAGGTGACTTTGTGGCAGAAGCTTCAGTGGACATTATAAGATCCTCGGCGAGATCAATGCTAGCCTCAGTCACGGCAAGAAGGGCCTTGTGGCTGAAACCATGGATGGCCGATACTGCATCTAAAACAAACTGGTGCAGAATTCCATATGATGGCTCAAACCTGTTCGGGTCTAAATTGGACACTGCTATCTCGAAGGTGACAGGAGGGAAGTCGGGATTAATTCCCTCAGACAGGAGACCCAAGCCCCAAAAGGGTCCGTCCTTCAGGCGCAACCTTCCTGAGAAATATAGGGAAGCTAGATCCTACCGTCCCGGTAGGGAGTTTAGAAGAGACTGGAAAAACACAAGACCTTCCTTCCTAAGGATGCAAAAGTCCAAGCCTACCCCGGCAGGGGAGCAGCAGAAGTCTTTTTGAAGGTTTGCCTGCCCAGCCAGTACAGGTGGGCGCCAGGCTCAAGGACTTCGTACAGACTTGGTCAAGCCATATAAAGGACCCGTGGAGTCTTTCCACAATCAAATTTGGACACAAGTGGAAGTTTATGGGCAAACTTCCGAAAAATCACTTCCAATCAACAAGACTGCCATCTTCACTAATCAAGAGGAAGTTACTATTAAAATATATAGTGGAATTGAAGGAGAAAGGGGCAATCCTGGAGGTTCCATCAGATCAAAAGGGGAGGGGGTTCTATTCCCCACTATTTTTGGTAAAGAAGAAGACCGGAGACTTACGTCCTGTATTTGATTTAAAAAATCTCAACAGGAACATAAAAATAGAGGCCTTCAAAATGGAGAGTCTGCAGTCCATACTTCTGGCTGTGAACCTGGGCGACTGGATGCTCTCTGTAGATTTATCGGACGCTTATCTACATATTCCAATTCATCTGCCTTTCAAAAATTCCTCCGATTTGCCATCAACAAAAGCCACTTCCAATTCCAGTGCCTTCCTTTCGGCATTTCGTCGGCTCACAGGACATTCACCAAGGTCCTCCTACCCTTGGTTGCATTCCTCAGGGAAAAGGGTCTGCGAGTCCACCATTATTTGGACAACATCCTGCTCTTGGCAGAAGATCAAGAAACTTTGCTATGTCATCAGAGAATCTTACTCACGACTCTCCAGGACTTCGGTTGGCTAGTCAACTGGAAAAAGAGCAGTCTACAACCCACACAAAACATGGTATTCCTGGGAGCGGATCTGAACACCAAATTGAACAGGGTACAACTCCCTCAGGAGAAGATTCAGCCTCTAGTACAGAAGAAGTGGAGATTACTATCAGCGAGGCATCTTCCAGCCAGAATCTGCTTGAGTGTGCTAGGGTCCATGGCTGCAACCCTGCCCATGGTGCAGTGGTCACAGTGGCACATGAGAGTTCTGCAAAACTCCTTTCTGAGGCAGTGGGATGGAGTAACGATGCGTCAGACCATTACCATCTCCAGACCAGAAGCAATCGGTGTGGTGGTGGACACACTTGACCAACCTCAGGAAATACAAGCTGATAGTTCCCTCAGATCCGATAATAGTCACTTCGGATGCCTGTCAGAGCGGCTGGGGAGCTCACTATCAAGATCGAGCTGCACAGGGCCGATGGCAGTTCCGGGCCCAGGATATAGTATCGAATATACTGGAACTCAGGGCAGCCTTCCAGGCCCTCATGGCATTTGCACCAGACCTCAGAGGGAAGAACGTGCTTATTCGGATGGACAACAAGGTGGCAGTGTCCTACATCCAGAAGCAAGGGGGTACCAAGAGTCTCACACTGGAGGAAGTCCGTCCTATCTTGGAATGGGCACAGGCACACCTAGCAGACTTAAAAGCAATATATGTTCCTGCGGCACAGAACAAGTTAGCCGATTACTTGAGTCGAGAGACTCTTTTGAACAACGAATGGTCCCTGAGTATCCAGGCCTTTTCTCTTCTTACGGAGACATGGGGAGTGCCAGAGATCGACTTAGCAGCCACTCCTGCGAATACGAAGTGTCAGAGGTTTCTGTCCAGAGCATCTTTCCCTTCAGCCGAAGGGATAGATTGTCTAATTCACTCATGGAACTTCAAGTTGGGGTACATATTCCCGCCAACTCCATTAATTGCAAGATTTCTGTCCAGGCTTTGGAGATCTTCAGCCACGGTAATCGCGGTAATCCCTCTTTGGCCGAGAAGACCATGGTTCACGACCCTATTGCAGCTCAGCCTTCAACCTCCAATCCTTCTTCCGGTAACTCTGGATTTACTATTTCAAGGCCAATTTCAACATCCAGCTCCAGAGAAGTTGCATCTGACGGCATGGAGGTTGAGAGGGTTAGGTTAAGGGAACAAGGCTGCTCACAGGAAGTAATATCAACCCTGATGCAAGCCAGGAAAAGTACCACCAACACCACCTATACAAGAATTTGGAACAAATTCTTTACAATGGCACAGCAGAAGGGATGGGATCCTATTGCTCCAGAACCTTCTCAAATCCTAGAGTTCCTCCAGTCAGGAGTCAACAAAGGTCTAAGTTCAAGTATTCTTCCCTGATTAGGTAGTACTAAGACCTTCAGACCACTTCATCCCGAAGGTAGCAACTTCCTTCCACTACAACCAAGATATTGTCTTACCATCCTTCACTAATGATCAGGGTGAACCTCATTCTCTGGATGTTAAAACTACCATCATTAGTTACCTGGCGGCTACAAATTCTTTTAGGAAGACTGATACCCTCATGGTCATTCCACATGGAAACGGACGAGGTCAAGCGGCTACTTCACGTACTATCGCCTCCTGGTTAGTCAAGTCCATCAAGAAGGCATACTCCATGCATCATATGGCAATTCCTGAAGGCATCAGGGCTCACTCGACCAGGGCAGTGGCTACCTCCTGGGCAGCGTATTGCAGGGTTTCACCGGAGACTATTTGCAAAGCAGCAACTTGGTCCTCCAGACATACTTTTATTTCTCACTATAGAGCAGATTCTGCTCACTTGGCTATGGCAGACTTCGGTAGATCCGAGGTTAGAGCCAATTCTTCAGCATTATAAGGAATATATATTATTTTCTTGCACCCACCCGACTGGCGAGTGTGTGCTGCCATGGAGGCGTCAGGAAAACGGAAAATTGTATACTTACCTTTCCGTAATTTTCCTTTCCTGATGCCTCTCCATGGCAGCACACAGATTCCCATCCCGTTTTATGGTGATATATTTACAGAGAATGCAGCGGGGTGTCTCCCCTTCAAATTTATAGCTAACCAATCCTGTCAGGTTGTGGGGGCGGAGTCACAACTCAGTGTGTGCTGCCATGGAGAGGCGTCAGGAAAGGAAAATTACGGAAAGGTGAGTATACAATTTTCCGTTATCATTTACCGCAACTCCGCCCAAAACCCCCAACCCTTCCTTGGCTACCAGGAGGAAATTTACACTGCCCTTATATTCCCGAATGGCCCACCAGAAAACATCTGATCAGATGTTCTTAGTCGACTCTCAGAGCGCCACTTTCCAGATAAACTCCCTCCCAAACCAACAGGCCAAAGACGTCAAAAAAGATGTAAGGTGTGTACCAGAACAGGAGTCAGAAGAGACACATCTTATTATCGTGCACAATGTCCTTCCCAACCAGGCCTCTGCATAGGTGAATGTTTTCGCCGTTACCATACTTCATAAAATTATTAGTGAAGTATGGTAAACATAATCCTCAGTTCCTGCGTTCACACCCCTTATGCCACTGCCTGCTCTGTAACTGACCCTGGCTTGTTATTCGACCATGCTTCTGCCTGCCAATTTTGTACATACCGCTGCCTGATCTGGAACTGACCCTGGACTGTTATTTGACCATGCTTCTGCCTAACAATTCTGTACATACCTCTGCCTGATCTGGAACTGACCTTGGACTGTTTGACCATGTTATTTGCCTGCCTCTTGGACTGATCTTGTACCCTTCAACTGGACTATTGGGATTCAACAAAGGGGTCTCACATATGTGAGGGGCTCCAGAATAGTTTTTCTGGATGAAGAAAACTATTTTCTTTGTTTTCTCATTCCTAGATTAGGGTCTGGAGACTCGGAGGCTTCAAAGAGATTTGGGTGGGATAAGCCTCTACCCCTGTCCCCATTCTGTCCTGAACGAGGCCCTACTTCTGCCTGCTGCCTGTAGGACTTACTGCCGTCATGACTCTGTCTGTCACACTGACCACAGCACATGGACCATGTTCCTGCCTACTACCAGAACCAATATTTTTGGCACTGCTGACAATATCTCTGCCTGCACTGACCCTGGACTGTATATGGACAGTATCCCTGCCTGCTGCCTGAAAAATTGTTTTCACTGTTGCTGACCAAGTCCCTGCCTGGACCAGTGCTATCCTCCTGTGGACAACTGCGCTACTAAAACCAAAGGTAATCTTTTGTTTACCCTTTACTCAGCATAATGTATTTTGGGGTGTAATTCTTGGTATGTGCATGCTATGTGTCCCTGGAACACCTGACGGTGTTCCTTGCATGTTGGATCTCTGTATGTTGCCAGGCTGTGTAAAGGTCTCACACATGTGGTATTGCCATACTCAGAAGGAGTGGCAGAATGTATTTTGGGGTGTCATTTTTGCTATATAAATGCTATTTGCTGGAAATATCTTATAAACTGACAACTTTGTGTAAAAAAAAAAAAAAAATACGCTTTCATTTTTTTTCCACATTTTCTAAAAACTTCTGAAAAAAAAATGAAGTGTTCAAAAGACTCATTATGCCCCATAGATTATACGTTGGGGTGTTAGCTTTCCAAAATCTGGTGATTTTTTGGGTGTTTCCATTGTCCTGGTGCTCCAGGGCCTTCAAAGGTGTAATAGGTGGGTGAGAAATGAAATGTGTAATTTATGCTCCTAGAACACCTGAAGGAGCTACTTCAATGTTAGGCCTCTGTATGTGGTCAGGCTGTGTAAAAGTCTCACACATGTGGTATCGTTATACTCAGGAGGAGTAGCAGAATGTATTTTGGAGTGTTATTTTTGCTATGTAAATATCTTATAAAAACTGACAACTTTGTGTAAAAAAAATGCGTTTTCATTTTTTTCCACACTTTCAAAAACTTCTGGAAAAAAATGAACCGTTCAAAAGACTCATTATGCCTCATAGATTATACGTTGGGGTGTTAGCTTTCCAAAATGGGGTCATTTTGTGGGCATTTCCATTGTCCTGGTGCTCTAGGGCCTTCAAGAGTGTAATAGGTAGTCAACAAGTTAGATGGGTAATTTATGCTCTTTGAACACCTGATGGTGCTCCCTGCATGTTGGGCCTCTGTATGTGGCCAGGTAGTGAAAAAGTCCCACACATGTGGTATCGTAATACTCAGGAGGAGTAGCAAAATGTATTTTGGGGTGTCATTTGTGGTATGCACATTCCATGTGAGAGAAATAAGCTATTACAATGACAATTTATTGAAAAAAATATAAAAAATAAAATCTTAATTTGTAAAGAATTGTGGGAAAAAATGTCAACTTTAAATAACTCACTATGCCTCTTACTAAATACCCTGGAATGTCTACTTTCCAAAAAGGGGTCATTTGAGGGGCATTTGTACTTTCCTGGCTTGTTAGGGTCTCAAGAAATGAGATAGGCCTCAGATGTGATCATATTTTTATGATTTGCACCATAGCTTGTAGACTCTATAAATTTCACTCAGACCACATAATATCCACTAATTTTGGCTATTTTTACCAAAGATATCTAGCAGTATAAACGGTGGCCAACATTTATGAAGAGTAGATGGACTTGATTTTCTTTCCTTCCACCACGGGTTGCAGGAAAGAAAATTGCTTGATTCCCCACGTCAACACATGTGCTGATGTGGGAAAGCACAGCGCTATTGTGTTCTGCTGGCGTGTGTATATAATATATACACAAAGTATCTCACAAAAGTGAATACACCCCTCACATTTTTGCCACTGGAGTCCTCTTCCACTCCTCCATGACGACATCACGGTCAGTGGCCATCGGTGCCATCTGTCAGTGCCATCACATGAGTGCCCATCCATGCCGCCTATCAGTGCCACTGCCTGTCAGTGCCACTGCCACTGCCTGTCAGTGCCGCCTATCAGTTACACTGCCAGATAGTGCCCATCAGTTCCGCCTGTCAGTACCACTGCATGAGTGCCTATCAGTGCCACCGCCTGTCAGTACCACCTATCAGTGCCCACCAGTGAAGGAGAAAAATTACTTATTAACATGTTATAATATAAACTCACCTCCTTCTTGTGCTTGTGGCCATTACACCCTGTAGCTCCAGGCAATCCAGCCCCTCTGGACTACAATACCCATAATTCTTTGCAGTATGGGGGGGGGACTCTGTGCTCTGTTCTCTCCCCTATGTATTGCCGCTGCTGGGAGAGTGATTGGAGGAGGGAGCTGTCATGTGTCCCCGGGATCACGGCCGGTTCTTCTAGCTGACAAATGGGCAGGAGGAGTGGCGGCTACAAGTAGCACACAGTCAGGCTGGAGCCACTCCAGTTCCTCCTCTTCAGCTACTTTGCAAGTATTACCGCAATAGCAACCTCAGACCTGGCTCCTCTCACAGCCAGAGCGTCCCTCGTACACAGGGAAACTGCCTGCCTACGATCGGCGCGGAAAAAACGTGGGGACGGATGTGGTCCAGGGACCATGCCCTCAGTCTGGGGACTGTCCCCGGAAATCGGGACGTCTGGTCACTGTATCACAGATGCTCAATAGGGTTAAGGTCTGGAGACATGCTTGGCCAGTCCATCACCTTTACTCTCAGCTTCTTTATCAAGGCAGTGGTCGTCTTGGAGGTGTGTTTGGGGTCGTTATCATGTTGGAATACTGCCCTGCGGCCCAGTCTCCGAAGGGAGGGGATCATGCTCTGCTTCAGTATGTCACAGTACATGTTGGCATTCATGGTTTCCTCAATGAACTGTAGCTCCCCAGTGCCGGCAGCACTCATGCAGCCCCAGACCATGACACTCCCACCACCATGCTTGACTGTAGGCAAGACACACTTGTCTTTTTACTCCTCACCTGGCTGCCGCCACACACGCTTGACACTATCTGAACCTAATAAGTTTATTTTGGTCTCATCAGACCACAGGACATGGTTCTAGTAATCCATGTCCTTAGTCTGCTTGTCTTCAGCAAACTGCTGGCTTTCTTGTGCATCATCTTTAGAAGCGGCTTCCTTCTGGCACGACAGCCATGCAGACCAATTTGATGCAGTGTGCGGCGTATGGTCTGAGCACTGACAGGCTGATCCCCCACCCCTTCAACCTCTGCAGCAATGCTGGCAGCACTCATACCTCTATTTCCCAAAGACAACCTCTGGATATGATGCTGAGCATGTGCACTCAACCTCTTTGGTCTAACTTGGCGAGGCCTGTTCTGAGTGGAACCTGTCCTGTTAAACCGCTGTATGGTCTTGGCCAACGTGCTGCAGCTCAGTTTCAGGGTCTTGGCAATCTTCTTATAGCCTAGGCCATCTTTATGTAGAGCAACAATTCTTTTTTTCAGATCTTTAGAGAGTTCTTTGCCATGAGGTGCCATGTTAAACTTCCAGTGACCAGTATGAAAGAGTGAGAGCGATAACACCAAATTTAACACACCTGAGACCTTGTAACACTAACGAGTCACATGACACCGGGGAGGGAAAATGGTTAATTGGGCCCAATTTGGTTGAGTTATTTTGAGGGGACAGCAAATTTACACTGTTATACAAGCTGTACACTCACTACTTTACATTGTAGCAAAGTGTAATTTCTTCAGTGTTGTCACATGAAAAGATATAAAATATTTACAAAAATATGAGAGGTGTATACTCATTTTTGTGAGATACTGTATGTGTGAGCCTTCCCGCCCAGCAGAACATAATGATTACTGCTAGCATCTATAGCTGCATGCAGTTATCACATCTAAAAAATCTGACAGGCTGTTTGTACCCAAGTCGATCAATGGGGGGTCAGTGCATGTAACGGGGGGGGTCAGTGCATGTGTCGGGGGGTCAGTGTAGGTGTCAGGGGGGTCAGTGGAGGGGTCAGGGGGGTCAGTGGAGGGGTCTGGTAGGTCGGTTTAGTGGTCAGCATGGATGGGCACTGGTGAGCCAGGCAGCAACCAGCAAGTGAGCCTACCCCGCCGAGAAGTCAATCACCCCCCCCATGCGCAGTCAATCCCTCTCCCCGCCGCCGCTGGGCTTGGACTTCGGGCTGAAGCCCCTGGTCTTTTTCCCACCTAGCAACGCCCAAGCCATGCTGTACCCTCACCACCAGAGAGAGAGCGCCACACTATCCAGCACCACCAGAGAGAGAGCGCCACAGTGTCCAGCACCACTAGAGAGAGAGAGCCACGCGGTACCAGAAAGAGAGAGACTGAGCCACTGACAGGGTATAGACATGCTAAACTACTGACCAGAGTCACCCCGGGCAACCCAGAGTAAGTGAATCTCCAGCTGGAGGGATCGCTGCTGCAGTTTTGCTGACATCTGACTCACTTACACTGTCTGTGAGACCGTCCCACCCTAGTTATCTGTCGGCCGCATAAGCCAATGCCTCTTCTATAGTTTTGGCTGGAATTTCAGTCATGCTGTGCAGTGCTGTTGTTCATATTACTCCTCCTCTTGGCCTCCGAGTCCTGGTAGCCGCTGCCCGCGGGATTCACAGCAGCACTGCAGGTCAGTGTCATTGGGCAGTGTGGGCACAATAGGAGACAGACCTTACTAGCATTGTATGGCCACAATAGGACTGGAGTTATATTGACGCAATAAGAGTTATATGGACACGATAGCATCTTTATGCTATTGTGCCCATATAGATGCTGTTGCGTCCATATAGATGCACACCAGCAGCTATATGGGCACAACAGCAGCTATATTATTGTGCCCATAAAGCTGCTGTTGTGCCCATATAGCTCGCCCCTCCCCTTCATGACCTTGTCAAAAAGGGGCGGAGCACGGGTGACCTTAAAATGATGCCCCTCCTCTGAAAAAAGTTCTGCGGACGCCCATGGCAGGAATGGCTCCCCCCCCCTGGGAGAAGACAATAGCCTGGCAGGAGGGATTCCCGCATCAACACTGTCTGTGTTGATGGGGAAATCTAAATCTGAAGAAAGAAGTTCGCTCCATGTGTGGCTGGTCTTACATTGTCATCTGATCTGTCCATAAATAGCCAGATTGGGAAACTGTCAATTTGGCTGATCCCTGTTTCAGCTTTGAGTGTCTGGTAGGGCCATAAGATACCCCACAAGCTTTCTGATTGTAGCACCTCCCTAGCATTGCTAGAGTGCTATAGTTAGACCTTTGTGTTAGTGTAGGTAAATTTGTTCAGGCTTGGCTGGGAGCCAAGCCTGTCTGTGTTTTTTCCTGGGTTGGGCAGAGATCCAGGGAGGGCTGGTTGACTCGCAGGTAGAATCACTGAGACCTCCCCCCAACTTCTCAAACTTACTAGAAATGGGATGTAAGGAGCTGCCTGGAGGGTTATGAGGGCCCAGACCAATCCCCAACAGATGGGTTGGCAGGGGGTAGGTCCCCTCAAATACTTAGAGTCAGCCCAGCTGGAGATGGAGTGTTATGCTGTTGGAGGCCTTTGAGAGTAACCTCCTAGTCTGGGGGGGGTGAACTCAAGCTTGGGCTCAGGTACGGAAGTGACCCCTCTTCAAGACACATAGGGGGATCCTGTTTATAAGGCACAGGAGCAAGGAGATGACAGCAGGAGGACACTACTGGGCAAATCTCCAGGGAGGAAGACAGCCAGGTGGGCTGGTGAGTGAGACACAGTTGGGAGGACTGAGAAGACTGGGAGAGAGCAGTCTGGGATGGATGCAGAGTCAGTCAGGAGGACTGTGATGGAATGGGCAAGAGAAAGGGGGAGCTGCAGCCAGGTGGGCTGTCAGTGCCCGAAGAGGTGGTGCTGGGATCAGTAGCCATAGGAGGAGGACAGCTGAGCACTGGGACTTCTTTTTGCTACACTACCAAAGGGGCCCGTGGTCCCTGCCTGTAAAAGGCAGTTGCTATGGTCTGATTGCGCTCTTGTCAGACCATCTCTATGGTGCCAGCTGGTCCAAGGTGTTGTAGTTCCACAAGCAAGAGTTGTGTTGGAGGAGTTGAAGGAGATCTGCAAGCGAGTTTGTGCAGGAGGAAGAGAAGTGTATATACTGTGTATATATAGTTGTCCCTGAAGATTTTACTTCACTGATCAAGTGGCATCCCATATTCCCCATCCCCATCCAAGTTTAAGTTCCCTAATAAAATACAAAAAAAAGCTGCTCGGACTGTTTTCTGACTCTGTGTGCTGTGGAAGAAGCAGTGTGCCTGGCTATGCAGGGTGGGGGATCCCATTCACCCATTCCCATTCATCCCATTCTACGGAGCCCATACACCAGCGGCTTTTCACGTGAAATCAACAAAAATTGGTTAGGATCTAATGTCTATGGCTACCTTAATTCTGACCATACACTAGTCATTTTAGTGACAATCTGGTGGGTTTTCATCAGCTTACACCCACAGCTGTTTCCTAGTTTCCCATGGTAAGTGGGCAAAAATGCAGTGAAAACTGAATGATCCAAAAGATATGTTTGACTAATTTCAGCTTTTATTTCATTGTTGCTTGGTAGAAACCAGAGAATGTTTGTGGTTGAAAGCTGAATGAGATAACCAAATTGCCCAGTATATGGCCTGCATATGTCAAACAGCAAATGGTCAAAGCAATCAAGTGTTCATCTCAGATTAGTCAGTCTGGAGTGTCCAGTCTGCCTATACAATATATCTACAATAAATCTCTAATCTGACCATAATCATAGTATTAGGTGCGGATCCAGAGCCTAGTCTCGGGAGGGGCAAAAAACAAAAATATGTTTTTTTGGGGGCAATTTGTCAGGGAAACCGCTTGTTTTGGCGCTTCAATCATCCCGGCACCATGGTTGATATGGTGTCAGGATGATTGAAGCGCATTATTTCTATTATTACATTGTTATAAAAAATAAAATAGTTCGACTCACCATAATGCAGAATCAGTGGGAGCCCTGAGTGTGTCATTCGCCACCGTCGCCTGCCACCAGATGCAGATTGTCACTTGCCACATCACCTGCCACACGTTGAGGATTGTCACTTGCCACATCGCCTGCCACCAGATGCAGATTGTCACCTGTCACCAGATGTGGATTGCCACGTCGCCTGTCACCAGATGCAGATTGTCACTTGCCACGTCACCTGTCACCAGATGTGGATTGCCACTTGCCATGTTGCCTGTCACCAGATGCGGATTGTCACTTGCCACGTCACCTGTTACCAGATGTAGATTGCCACTTGCCACGTCGCCTGTCGTCACCAGATGCAGATTGTGACTTGCCAAGTCACCTGCCACACGTTGCGGATTGTCACTTGCCACGTCACCTGCCACACGTTGTGGATTGTCACTTGCCACGTCACCTGCCACACGTTGAGGATTGTCACTTGCCACGTCACCTGTCACCAGATGCAGATCATCACTTGCCACGTCACCTGCCAGCGGTTACGGTTTGTCACTTGCTATGTCACGGATTGTCACTTGGTACGTCGCCTAACACATGTTGCAGATTGTCACTTGCTGTGTCAGTTTCCTGTGTCCCAGAGTCAGGCAGCAGATTATCAGTCAGGCAGCAGAGAGATGATGTCATCTCTCTGCTTCCCGCAGCTGCCTGCACAGTGAGGTGGAACTGTACTGCAGGGATTCAGGGCGGGCGCCGGGCAGTGAGAGATGTCATCTCTCTGCTCCCTCGCCCACAGCTCCCTCATTGGCCAGCCGTCTGCTCACCCACGAGCCGCCCAGCTGCTCGCCTGCTTTCTCACGTACCGAGCCGCCTGACAGCCTGTGGAGCCACCTGCTCTCTAACCTGCAGAGCCATCTGGGTAGCCGCCTGCTCTCTAACACGCGGAGCCGCCTGGGAAGCCGCCTGCTCTGTCACCTGCTCTGTCACCTGTGGAGCCATTCGCAGAGCCGCCAGGGAAGCCGCCCACTCTCTCACCTGCATTCTCGGGGGGGGGGGGGGCAATTGCCACGTTGCCCCCCCCCTGGATCCGAACCTGCATAGTATGTGTATGTATGAATGTGAGTTAGGGACCTTCGACTGTAAACTCCTTGAGGGCAGGGACTGAAGTGAATGTACAATATATAATATATAGCACTGCATAAATTGACTGCGCTATACAAGTACCTGTAATAAATAAATAAAATGTGTACGAGAAGCTTTAGGTCCCTTTCTCACGGGATCCGCGTGCTCAGTGGGGGATCTCTCTGCTGATCCCTGCTGAGCAGGCGGATGACAGGTCCGTGTTCGTCCTGTTATGCAGAGCGGACATGGACACAGCCCACTCTCGTATATGGGGCAATCAGATGGTAGTTTCCATCCGATCCACCAGACAGATGGGCAATAGGTCTACCATTTGAACAGACAGGATCGGATCGGGTGGCGGCTGGTGTCAGCAGACATGTGTCCGCTGACATCTGCTGCTCCATAGAAGAGACTGGAGGGACCTGATGGAATCGCCAGTGTGACCTAAATCTGGCCATACATTGTAAAAAATGATTGTGCGATCTGTATGCAATCTTCTTCAGATTTCCCAAAACTGCTGTCAGTGATGTGAGGAAAACATATGAACTCCTTTTAAATTATCTATCTTATCAGGCAATTTATACTACATAGTTGTTGATAGATCTAAAGGCAATTATACAATCAGATTAAATAATGTATCGTTAGCTTCACACTAACTGTACTAGAAAATACTAAAAGTGTTGTGATGAATAAACATTTTTACTTTGAATGTGCAGATGAAAACTTGGAACACCTCACCAGATAAGTTGCCAAAAATCACCTAGACTGCAACCTGAACTACCAGCTCTGAAAATCATGTAAAGACAGACAGACTGTGATAGAATTCTAGTTGTGTCTTTGGATGATACTGACAGTATATAGCTGTCCATACATGGAATGCTTTTTATGCCTATACCCCAAATATCAGTAATATTTATTGAGCCTAATCTAAACTTCAGCAACTCCTACTAGCATAAGAGCTCTAGGGAAAAAACAGTATTTCTAGGAAAGTATGTTTCTGAAGACTTCCAAAGTTCTTACAATTAATGTTCTCTGAAGGTCGGCTTATATTACACAATGAACATCTGTTTCTCACTTCAGGCAATGTTTGCGCACAAAGTAAAGTGAGCTCTACGATCCATCTCTACCTCCTGCCCGCAGGACTAAACTGAGTGGGAAATGCAGCAACAATACATATGAATTACACTTTATGAAGAAGGTAAATAGTATCAGTAAGATTTTCAAACAGAAAATCATTCTGGTAGAACTTGCATATTTGAATATTTAGTAGAAATCATCTCTCACCAGTATGACCATAAGTAAGCACCGACCTACCCCAAACCCGCGGCCATTTCAGTCATGCCCTGCAAACCCCAGTTAAATTGTCCAAGCCCACTTCAGAGAGGTGCACCAAATCCTCCCGATGCAGACACGAAAAACCACCCTCCAAATCGCTATGTCGGCACGATAACCCCCCTATAAGAGGCATAAATATCTCCATAGATATCCATGTGCATGAAAAGGGAACCAGAGGTGAATCGCCTTACAGGTGATAAATCCCTCCACCATCAGACAGATTGCTCTCTTACCTTAAATATCAGGCCTCTGAATAAACAGGAGGTCAAATGCGCTTGTCCCATTCAGGGAAATGAGTAAACGATGCAGTGGCGCTGTCTTGGCTCCTGATCCCAACAAGGATAGATAGGCATGCAAGAGAATTGGTGAAAAAATATATACGCTGCGCTAGGGTGTGCTAAATATGCTGCTAAGTATGCCACAACTGGTACGTTTATAATAACACATATAACCATAAGTGTATAAATAATATGCCTCCAACAGGGTAAAAAAGTAAAATATGATCTGTGTATATAAATGTCATATATGTGATATATAAATATATAAATGCATCAATATGCATATGCAATAATCAGTGTATCTGATGACAATATCAAACAAGTGCATAAAAATAAATGCAAATAATTCCAAGTGTATGAATACAAATGCAAATAATTTCTAAAAAAAAGTGCTGAGTGCAGATTGAATTAAAATTCAACAAAAGTGCTAAGTGCCACACAGTTCACGTGAAAACAGTCCTTTATAAATTGGATCATATAGTAAACTGTGAAGTCCTGAAGATATACAATGAAGGTGCTTATACGTGGTATCCAATAGTGATGTGAATAAACATGCTCAAGATTTTTCAGTGCTGCAGGCCATGCGACAGTGCAATCTGGTGACCCCCAAGGTAATATGCTGACCTCAGAGCGTGTGACTAAGTCGCTAAACAAAGTAAAATCGCGCTTTTGAACCACCCCAGGGTTCTATGCAGATCACTGGATCCCAGGCTCCATTGCAGGGTAAATAGATGGATGAAAAGAAAAACCATATAGTATAATATTGTTTAAAAATGTATTCAAGAATTAAAAACACTCCCCCAAAAGGGGGACTTACAATTGTTAGGTGCGTCAGTGCACCGCTCTATGTAAAGCATAGAGTAACTACGATAGTGAGGGTATGGTGTGCGTCTCAAACGGCAAATTCGCTGCCCCTCGCTCCGTCCTAGCCCCTCCCCTACGTGCGATTGACACAGGGATCACGTGTCTTCATCAGGGGGATTCTGATTGGACGGTCGGCTGTTATTTAAATACTGTGTCCGCTGCCATTTTCCGCAGGATCGCAGACACTCTAGTAACAGGTTACATGTTATGTTTAAAGCGCTCCAAGCAAATAACTCTCAGGGAAAATGCTAGCCAGCTGATCATATGTATATTGTTTCAAAGAGGATACATAGGCATAAATAGAGATTGGATCTAAGAGCTCTCTGCTAGTCAAGTATACACGCTTTATTATTATCTCTGGACTGTTTTGGGCTCTTTAGCTCTCTATAAACTTTTATGGTCTAAAGACTTATTCACCTAACCTGTCGTCTCCTGCATGTTTTTTTATTTGCTGTATTATATTGGTTGCACCATACTCATTTGTCTGTTATATGTCTGTCACTTCCACTCTCCACATGCCACATCTATCATGCTATTCCAGTGACCACTTACTGTTGGTCTTTAAATGCACACTTGATAGCCATGGCCAAACCTCCTCTGCTGGCACTGCTGTACTTTGTTTATGCCAGGACTCCACTACCGTCCCCTTGTACGTGTTACATTACCACACCCTCTCGTAGAACAACAGAGATTTAGTGTCTACTTTCTGGAAGGGCCTGAATGACAGCAAAAATGATGAATGATCTGGAAGGTCATTGCCTTCCAACCTGGACAATCTTATTTATCTCAGTACACAGGTGACATCCACTTTCATAAGAGGACATCCAAGTGTTCTCGTCTGCAAAGACCCACTCCTTCTTGCCACTCCTTGGAATCCCCTCAGATCTGAGATTTACTCCCGGGGCTCTCTCCTGAGCCTGTTGCTCACTCCTGGCACTCATAGCAGGCTTTCCAAACACAGATGCAGTCCTTTGCTTTGCAAGGTAGCTTTGTACTGGAGCCTGGGATAAAGGGCACTTGGAGACTGCATGCCTCCATTCCCTGCACCGCAAACAGCACACTTGGTTCCATGTCTTGTCAGGGCTTCCCACACTGCATCTGCTTTCAAACTTAGGCCTCTGCACGTCAGTAACGGGTCTCCTTGCACCAGCACTGCTAGAGGCAACAGCCACCACCTGTGCACTCATTGCACCAGTGTTGCCAGGGACAACTGCCACCCTCTTTCTCCTTGGTAAACTCTGTTCAGGCATGTACAGGGCTCGATCAGGCGGTAACAACCCCTCCAGCCACAGAGCTCTGTCTCTCATTTCAGCGATCCTTGCTTCTTTTAGGAGCTTTGATTGCCCAATACGAAGTCACTCCAGAACAATTTTGCAGTCCAGCAAAAAAAAAACAACTTTTTTTTAGAGCACTGTCTCTTTAACGCACGTTGCCTTTCTCTTGCAGGTTTTCACCTGTACTCACAGATTGTCCAGTCTAATGCACTAACAAACACAGTTCATATCACAGATGAACTTACTTGATTGTACGGATCTCGCATTGTGCCCAAAGCACTCTTCCAACCAGAGGCCTATCTAGTAAAAATGGTGTCTATAGCAAGCACTGAAACTGCGCCCCTGTCAAAACATTTGAAACACATCTTTCAGATAACCTTAACAAAAAAAAAAGCTAACAAAATTACAAGTCATGCTCTTTAATCTTTCAGTTAAATTATGGATTGGCACTGATGAGCTGCACTGATAGGCAGCACTGATTTGTGGCATTTATGGGCACTAATAAGGCAGCACTGATGAGGCAGCACTAACACCGATAGGCGGCACTGATAGGCACTAATAGGTGACACTGGCACTGACAGTTGGCACTGATAGGTAAACTGGCGCTGACAGGTGGCACTGATGAGCTGCATTGATAGACGACACTGGCACTGACGAGCTGCACTGATAGGTGACACTGGCACTGACAGGTTGCACTGATGAGCTGCACTGATAGGTGGCACAGATAGGTGACACTGGCACTGACAGGTGGCACTGATGAGCTGCACTGATAGGTGACACTGGCACTGATGAGCTGCACTGATAGATGACACTGACACTGATGAGCTGCACTGACAGGTGGCACCGATGAGCTGCATTGATAGGTGACACTGGCACTGACAGGTGACACTGATAGGTTGCACTGATAGGTGACACTGGTATTGATAGGTGGCACTGATGAGCTGCACTAATGAGCACTGGTTGTGATAGGCCTAGGAGGCCCTGACAGACCCCCCACCCGCCCTACCTCCCTCCCTCCCAAACAGTTAACTGACTTTAGCCAGAGCCAGTACATGGAGCTGCACTTATCTGCCCGACTTCCCCAGCCCCATGCAGAGGCAGAGCTTACTTGTTCTTGTACTTGTATGGCACTTCCTCCTCCTTGCTAGCAGCTGTGCCGGCGCTGCCCACACTCCTTCCCCACCAGCCTCTGGATGACGTCATGCCACCAGGGGCATCAAGGGGAGGAGGGATCTCAGCGCACTAGCTCAGAGGCTATGCAGCGCAGAATTCTCTGCAAGGCAATGTATGTAGCGCCTCCCGCTGCGGGCCAGCTCACTGTCTTGGGCCTATGATTCAGCTGTTTAGCAAGACTGCAAGACAATGTATTGGCTGGCTTCCGGCCGGTAATTGTGTGTAGAATTTATAATCCGGCCATGGGAGGAAGAGCCACTCATGAGCGCCCCCTTCATATGGCGCCCATGGCACTTGCCATATGTGCCATACCCTGAATACGCCACTGCCTCCAGCAACTGTAAGGGGTTCACTGTAAGTTTAGAGCGTTAAGGACATCACCACTTACTTTTCCTTATTTTAAGGGCTGGTTTTGCCCATTTTTATTCAAAGGAAAGTTCGAATACAGTAGATTCCCTTTGCAGGCGTATTCAGCATTTCAGTTCTGCTACATAAATAAACAACATTCAGCCTGCTTGGCTAATAACCGCAGCTCTCCTGCTCAGGCCTTACGCTTTAGGTCTTCGTCTGTCTCCCACAGACTGGACACTCAGCAACTCCATCCTTATCGCTAGCAGCCTCGTGCTGCACTGGCTGCCAGGGTGGAGCTCAGAACCATGGTCAGGTTTATACTAAAAGCTCAGCACACACCTGACCAATTAGTATGCCGGCTGTTTTATAAAATCAGGACCCAGGACTGGAGAATTCATCCCATCTGGATCTCTAAGAAATCCCCAGACTCCAGGTCCCAAAGTGGACTTTTCCAGAAATGAGGAAACTGAAAAGCCAGTTTTCCCCAAATATACAAGTCCCCTGGAGCCCCTCAACCTGCTGGGTTGAGAATCCTGCATCATTACTAATACCCTGGTGGGGTACCACACTCTCACAATCTGTATGGGGTTTTGGTGAATTACCTACAGTAATTCACAATAGTGAGTACACCCCTCACATTTTTGTAAATATTTGATTATATCTTTTTATGTGACAACACTGAAGAAATGACACTTTGCTACAATGTAAAGTAGTGAGTGTACAGCTTGTATAACAGTGTCACAATAACTCAACACACAGCCATTAATGTCTACACTGCTAGCAACAAAAGTGAGTACACCCCTAAGTGAAAATGTCCAAATTGGGCCCAAAGTGTCAATATTTTGTGTTGCCACCATTATTTTCCAGCACTGCCTTAACCCTCTTTGGCATGGAGTTCACCAGAGCTTCACAGGTTGCCACTGGAGTCCTCTTCCACTCCTCCATGATGACATCACGGAGCTGGTGGATGTTAGAGACCTTGCGCTACTCCACCTTCCATTTAAGGATGCCCCACAGATGCTCAATAGGGTTTAGGTCTGGGGACATGCTTGGCCAGTCCATCACCTTTACTCTCAGCTTCTTTAGCAAGGCAGTGGTCGTCTTGGAGGTATGTTTGGGGTCGTTATCATGTTGGAATACTGCCCTGAGGCCCAGTCTCTGAAGGGAGGGGATCATGCTCTGCTTCAGTATGTCACAGTACATGTTGGCATTCATGGTTCTCTCAATGAACTGTAGCTCCCCAGTGCCAGCAGCAGTCATGCAGCCCCAGACCATAACACTCCCACCACCATGCTTGACTGTAGGCAAGACACACTTGTCTTTGTACTCCTCATCTAGTTGCCGCCACACACTTGACACCATCTGAACCAAATAAGTTTATCTTGGTCTCATTAGACCACAGAACATGGTTCCAGTAATCCATGTCCTTAGACTGCTTGTCTTCAGCAAACTGTGTGCGGGCTTTCTTGTGCATCATCTTTAGAAGAGGCTTCCTTCTGGGACGACAGTCATGCAGACAAATTTGATGCAGTGTGTGGAATAGGGTCTGGGCACTGACAGGCTGACCCCCTACCCCCTTCAACCTTTGCAGCCATGCTGGCAGCACTCATACGCCTATTTCCCAAAGACAACCTCTGGATATGACGCTGAGCACGTGCATTCAACTTCTTTGGTCGACCATGGCAAGGCCTGTTCTGAGTGGAACCTGTCCTGTTAAACCGCCGTATGGTCTTGGCCACCGTGCTGCAGCTCAGTTTCAAGGTCTTGGCAATCTTCTTATAGCCTAGGGCCCTAGGCCATCTTTATGTAGTGCAACATTTCATTTTTTTCAGATTCTCAGAGGGTTCTTTGCCGTGAGGTGCCATGTTGGACTTCCAGTGACCAGTATGACAGAGTGAGAGCGATAACACCAAATTTAACACACCTGCCCCCCATTCACACCTGAGACCTTGTAACACTAATGAGTCACATGACACCGGGGAGGGAAAATGGCTAATTGGGCCCAATTTGGACATATTCACTTAGGGGTGTACCCACTTTTGTTGCCAGCAGTTTAGACATTAATGGCTGTGTGTTGAGTTTTTTTGAGGGGACAGCAAATTTACACTGTTATACAAGCTGTACACTCACTACTTTACAGTATAGCAAAGTGTCATTTCTTCTGTGTTGTCACATGAAAAGATATAATAAAATATTTACAAAAATGTGAGGGGTGTACTTACTTTTTTGAGAAACTATCAGTGTTCAGCTTGCAACTTGTGTTCTTAGTTTAGCTTGATTCATATTATTGTGTTTGCACTGATTAATTTGTATATTATGAAGTGGCTGCGAAGGTGTCCGAGGCGTTGCCTGACCAAAAGACTCTGCAGTAGCTGGTTGAGACGGGAGGACAGGTCATTGAGAAAGGTCATTATCTAGTTCAACACTTGGGAGCCCAGTCTTCAGGCCAATGTCTGGAATAGGTCCTCTTCGGGTAGGGGAGCATCAGTAAGGATCATAATGTATCTAGCCTGTACAAAAAGTCACAAACTATTGAAGCAGAGTGAGCCAGGCCGTACCCTGACTATGACTGGGGTTGTTAAAGAGCAGAGTCTAAGGGACAGGCAGTGTTCACCAGGGACCCCCTAATAGGGTTGCCACTTTTTCTTCAAGCCAAACCCGAACACTTTAGCGGCACAGGGCACATTTTTTTCCTTTTCGTAGTATACACTATAGGATTATAAAAGACCTAGGACACCTTTGGCTGCCCCAAGGAAAGTGATAATGCAGCACACTGCGACAAACAGTGGGTGTGCCAAACTGCTCTTGCTGACACCATCGGCCCGCAGCCCCACCCAGCAATGCCGAGCCTGCACCCAGACAGTGGCCCACAAGCTCCCAGACGGCAACAGATTTTTGTGTAACTATCTCAGTTACTTGGGGAGCCACAGCCCAGTCTAAATATTGTGTCCTGGTTTAAGGCAAGCTGAAACCCGGACACATGATTCAAAACCTGGACTGTCCGGGTGATTCCTGGACAGGTGGCAACTCTACCCCCTAATGGGACAGCAGAAAGATAAGGTAGGACCATGAAATGGCCAAGCAGTTAGTAAGGAAATTAGAGAGCTGGCACGAGCAACATGAAGAGATGCTCAAATTTACCTAGCTGTGAAAACTTAGAGGAGTAGTTTGGTAAATGGAGTGGAACTAGAGTATTTGTGGACAGCAGTGAGGGCCTGAAGTAGCAGAGTTGGTAGCGTAACATACCTGGGGTGGCAGTTTTTGGCTGTAAGGGTCAGGGGAAGCCCATACAGCCAGGAATGGTACCAGTGGTTAAGGGCAACAAACAAAGCGCAGCAGGGGTAGTGCTACTGGCCAGGAGTGACAGGTGTGTTGTAATTGGAGTAGAGCAGTGGCGTCGGCAGGGGGGGGGGGGGCTCACCATGGCTGAAGCCCTGAGTCTCGAGTGGGCACCGTTCTATTTATAGCCCCAAGACCGATCTTATCCCGAGCGCCGCCGAGTGCGGCCGAGTCACATAGCCGGTCCCGCCTTCTGGAGCCTGCAGTGCTGATGGACGTCCCACTGGTCCAATGGTGGGACCGCGGGCCATCCATTATAGACGGTGTGTGTGTCACTACCGTCAGTGTATGTAGGTCAGTGTATGTATGTCAAGTAGGTAGGTCAGTGTATGTCAGGCAGGTAGGTCAGTGTATGTATGTCAGGTAGGTCAGTGTAGCAGGCAGGTGAGTTTAGTGGTCAGCATTGATGGGCACCGGTAAGCCAAGTAGCAACAAGCAAGTGAGCTTACCCCCGCCACACAACCCCACCACCCAGCCAAAAAACCCAGCACCGACGCCACCCCCCATGCCGGCCTTGGACTTCGGGCTGAAGCCCCTGGTCTTTTTGCCACCTAGTAACGCCCCTGGATTAGAGCCAGTGATAAGGAGTGACATGTGGAGCAAACCTGGAGTAGGAGCTACAGACAGCATAGACTGGGCAGCTGCACCAGTAGAGGCCAGGTAAGCAAGTGAGAAGATCCTCATCATATGGACAAACATTGCATAGGTCCTTTAAGAGCAGGGTCATGTGACACAGACACACCTGATTGGATGCAGCTGCGACACCAAATGTAAAATCATGAAGGGAGCACGAGGGGATGCGTCACTGAAAGGGAACGCTGTAGCTGCTACAGCCAGGTTATCAGTTATGTATTCATTGAAACATTTTTAAATGCAACTAGAGCAACAATTTGAATTTGACTTGGTATCAGCCTCATTACTTGGATGCATGAAATCTGCTTACATGTAATATGCCAAACAGGAGGATAGAGATGATCTCCTCAATCTGCTGCTACCCTTTTACTACCCAATTACAGACTTAGGTAGATAGGTGACTATGCTGTGTTGTGTAACTGCAATGGAGAAAACTCCGGCACAGCCATATTAAATGATCACCTGATCCTGTTAATTCCGTCAAAAAACAGATGATTTTAATGTCAGTGGAGACAGAAGAAAATCTTAGTAAACAAATCTTCTGGGACTCTGTAAAATAAGGTGTTTAAAAAAAAAAAAAAAAAAAGAAAAGAGGGCAACCATAACTATTTGCTGAGCATGTAGACATGCATGATCATACTGCATGGGGTGTGTTAAGCCTCGTACACACGATCAGATTTTTGGACGACCGTTCGTCCATTTTTTGTGGTATGCTAGTCTCATGTTGAAAGTGAAGAGGTTACTCGCCATACGAAAATTCTTGTACGTCAGAATTCAACTTCAGAAGTGACGTAATGTGTTAAATAGTTTCGTATGTATTCTTTCGTTTCTGAGCATGCGTAGTCTTGCTCTTATGATTTTTTTCGGACGAAAACTGTACTAATTATACGAAAATTGGACGTTGTGTTCGCGTACGATTAAAACTTTATAGTCTGCACATCCAGCTTTTGTTGTACGAAAAATCAAGATCGAAAGCGCTATACTAACGATCCAAAGATCGGCAGATTGGTCGTCGGACTAAATTTTACTTCCGATTTTCGCATCGTGTGTATGGGGCTTTAGACGATCTGAAAAAAAAAATTATTTCTACAGCTGTAATGCATTCTGTCATCAAGGCTAATGCAGAAAAAGCCTGCACTGACTGTGTCACTGGACAATATAATTCGCTTATAGTGCTAATGATTACTTATGTAAAATCACTTTAAATTCCACCTACTTGTGCTGGATTAATTAACAGCTTAGTTAACAATATAAGCCATTTTCCACACTAGGCTGATGCATTGGCCTGCTGCTGTTTACAGCAGAATGTATTGCAAACGTAAGGAGAGGGCAGGTCTGTGGGAGTGTAGGGTGGGTGGTGATTGGCATGCTGACGCATGAGCTGAACTGTGTCATACGGGAACAGTGTGTTCTAAGCTGCAGAAAAACACAAGCATTGTGTTCCAGGGTTGCAGTCCTTCTAAGAAACATATAAGATGGACATGTTATGACAAGGTTTCCTTTTCTACTCACGCCACATGACAAAGCAATGGGGAGAAACAAAAGGAAACCTCTCACAGTGTCAGAATGCATTCCAAAAAGCATGCACTGAGTGCAGCAGATAGTTCCTTTATATAATATGTGGATTATTTTATGCTAGAGACACAACTAAAGCAAGCCATAGATGGATCGAATCTCGGCTGCTTCAGCAGGGACCGGCTGAGATTCAATCCATCTATGGGCAGGCTGATTATACCCAAGTCGAGCCACTGATCAACTTGGGTACAACCAGCCTGTGGGATTTTTAGCATGCAATCATTGCCTGCGGCTATACCCGCTATCACTAATTATTGTGCTCTCCCGGCAGGGACGGCTCCCCATGCCTCTCTGCCGGGAGAGCACAATAGCTCAGCAGGCGGGATTCCCCCATCAACATTGACTCAGCGATTTTCTGTTCTCCGTGTTCTACGGCCAGCTAAGGCTCCATTCAGCGTTCAGTTAAAGCTATGCATATGCATAGAAGTGGTTTTTTTTCGTCATGTGACAGTGTGCGTTGACGTGAATTTTGACATGTTTTAAATACGTTTTTGGATTTAGAATCTGAAGTCGTTTAAGGTTAACAACCAAGACATGTTATATGCATTTTGATGCACTGCCTTTGACTTTTATGGGCCCCCCAATAAAAAGGCAGAAAAAAAATGACTTGCATTTTTCAATACACAGCACACTGCAGCGCCAAGAAAAGATACAATCTTTATTATACATGATACATACACTTTAGCGCATCAGAATGAGTGTATTGAAACGCAACAGTGTAAATGTGCTCCTGCGTTTAGGTTATTTATTCTCAGGAAAGATTATCCCAAAAGTATTAACTAACTTTATATCTCTCAGATCTAGTTCTCCTACATATAAATGCATTTGCATGCGTTTGGAGTATTCAGAGTATTTAATCTGCTCCTGGATGCACACAATTCTATTTTCTTTAAATGAAGCTAAACTGAATGCACCATAACAGGCCCTTATACACAGGGCTGTCTACCTGCAGTGCAGGCCCCCCCAGCGCTATAGTGCCCCCAGGAGAGACAGGTGCAGAGTCCAGCCCCACTGCAGTCTGTCAAAGGTTTTGTGTGTTCTGGAACCCTGTACCTGAACACACAGGGTCCGAATCATTGGTGCCACTTGGTACACCGTTCAGCTCCGTCCACTTGCAGTCTGCCATAGATTATGACAGGTTCTCTGCAATGGGGCTGGACTCTGCACCTCTCCCTCCCGGGTGTCCTGAAACTTTGGGAGGGACGCACTGCAGATAGACAACCCCATGTGCAAGGGACCTTATAATCATTACATCCATTTTTATGCATTTAGAAATGTCCTATAACCCCATGTACAGTATGTCATTGCCAGGGTTAAAGAATGCTTAATTCTTAAAAAAGAGAAGTATGGGTTTCCCACAAAAAAAAAAAATTATACTTGCTTATCAATTTGATGCTGCACCTGTCCTCCTCTGCCTCTACAGTAAGTGGAGGGGGAGAACTGAGCGATTAGTAGTGTTTGATCGCTCAGTTCTCAGTTCTTCTCCTCTACCATGACTGTCAGTCAGCGGCTCTCTGCTCTGCCCCTCCAGTGCTCACTGAAGCGCTGGGCTGTGCAGGGGGCAAGAGCACCTGGCTCATTCTCCCAGCGGTTCACTAAGAGGCTGAGCCAGCTGCTAGTCCAGGCTGCTGGTTGGATCCCAACTGTAAAGTCAGGATCGATCCAGCCTAATACAGAACTGAAAACAACAAAACACGTATTGTTACTTTATAAAATTATCCTGCATTGTCTATAAAGAAAACAAATCACTTAGGTAGCCCATGCATTAATCTTTTTTTTCCAGCCAAATCCGATTCCCCCATCCACACATTCAATGTGAATGGGGGAATCACTCCTGCTGTGTTACTGTATTCTGTCAACGGGGAGCCTTCCCAGCCGTCCTAATACAATGATCAGTACTGTCGGCTATAGCTGGCCGCACTGATTATTCAGTAAAAAACCCAACATGCTGGCTGTACAGAAGTTGATTGGTAGATTGACTTCTGTACAACCAGCCTGCCCATACATGGATCAAAATTCGGCCAGTCTCTGCTGAACCCGACAAATTTCGAGCCATGTATGGCCGGCCGCCTTTATATCTATTCCTGAACTTTTTGCTATCAACTCTGCTATTAGTAACACCATATACTGTAGTGGTCTCCATACACTTGTTTTTTTGTTTCAGCCTGCAAATGAGCAAAACCCCACTGGCTATCAAATAACCCGAAGAGCGGTGCATCTGATTGGATGCAGCCACTGTTCGGCTGACAATTTCCCAGTTGTCGAACAGTGCAGGGCTGGCAGAGCCAAACACTGGACATAATTCGCAGATTGTACAGTATGACTAGCTTAAAGTGAAGTTCCACCCCCCAGCAAAAAATATAAAGTCAGCGGCTACACATACTGTAATACTGTTAATATTAGAACACTTACCTGTCCTGGAATCCAGCGATGTCGGCACCCCAGCCAATGTTTCCATCAGCTCTCGGGTGCTGCTGCGGCCGCCATTTGTGGTAAGGGAAACCGGCAGTGAAGCCTTTCGGTTCCCTACTGCGCATGCTCGAAGCGTGCTGCGCTTTCTGAACGGCCCGGTGGTGGGGGAAGGAGGAGGGGGGCCGAACTTCCGCGGCAAGATCACTCGACTTGGGGATGGGTACCCCCCCCAAAAGGTGCCAAATGTGGCACCGGAGGGGGGAGGAGGCAAATAAGCGAAGCTTCCACTTTTGGGTGGATCTCCACTTTAATTTGCAGGCAAGCCCTGATGACATCTTCTGAAAACACTAGGTGTTCTGTTGATCCAACAGATTCAATACTTTCTGAGTCCCTGATCCAAGACATACATAGGGATAGGGAGGTCTGACCTTACTTTGATTTTACTTGCTGCATGATTGCTCCTGATCAGTGAGGCCTAGTTCACACCTATGCATTTTTTAGTGTGTTTTCCGTTTTGCAGAAACACACTACAGTCCATGTAACATGGTTTTCTATGGCTCATGTTCACATCTGTGAACACATGACAGCACAGAAGGTTTCTTACCTTAATGTAGAGAATGCAGTAAGGTAAAAAAAATCCTAAGGCTTGACAACCACTAATCACTATCCACTAAATGTATCTAGTGCGCCATTACCAAGTTTCAGGTTTTAACCCCCTCATTAACAGCATGTTTCTTCTTTTCAAAAAAACTGTAGCAAAAACTGAGATCACCTTGGGGTGTCTACTTGTCATAAAGGGGTCATGTTCAGTGTGTTCATACCATCCTGGCATTTTTATTTGATAACAGAAAATAAGCAAAACGGGTTTCCTTTTCAAAGTTTTTGGACTTTTGTTCTTTTTATAGTGAGAAAAAAAACTGTGGTTATTAAATAGGACCAAAATAAAGATCTATCTGTCTAAAAATATATAATAATCATGTGGGTACAGTATTGCATAAACGAGAAATTGTCAACCAAACTATCACAGCACTGAAAACTGAAAAAATAGGCTGGTAAGGAAAGGGGCATCACATGTTACCACATGTTACTACTCAATACACATACTAGTATCATACAGAATTGTAATTTATTTAAGTTAAATTTTGTTTTCCCTTTTTTTTTCTTTTGTTGCATTTCAGTGCTGCTGAACTCCTGCATTCTCTTTGCAGTCATTTGCTGTCTACATTCAGTGATAACTACATCATCTACATGGCCTTTCCCAGGATGGGTTTCTTGATGGTGACAACAATCATGTCTGCGTAATGTGTTTTGAAATAGTCACTTGTAATATCCATTGCAAGTCCGTGTAGCAGGATGACAGAGAATCCCTTAACAAGGACCTTCATGGAAAACTGCAGATTTGAAAATCCTGAAAACTACCTTTTTAGCATGTTCTTTTAATTTTAAGCTAAAATTTTAAATTAAAAAATACCAGGTGATCCAGGTCATATGAGATTTCAGTGATTGGATCCATATATACCTTTTTGGCTGTTGATTGTGGGAATACACAGAGATGCCAGAAGAAAACCATTTGATTGCAGTGGTGACAGAGTCATATAAAAGAAGTTTTAAAAATGAGATTAGGCCAGCGTGGTTACCTTTTAATGACTGCTATATAACATCTGGAGGGGCTGCTGAGAGTGCTCAAAATTGTCACTAGTAGTCCATGCCAATTTTCAATGAATATTTCTAAAGAAAAAAATTTGCACTAGGTGAACAAGTAAATGAGTGATGAATAAGTGAAACAACCTGTAAAAGGTGTCCTGCAGCTGAACACTGTAACCCTGATAGGGGGCACAAATAAACATATACAGAAAAAAGTGCAGCGCTGGATAAATATATCGTGACAAACTTAAATATTTATAAAAAATGCAAATAAATAAATATAGATACGTGATCAAAAATAAATAAATAAGTGACCTTGAATTTATATCAAAAATTGTGAACAAAAAATAAATATTTTTTAAAATTCCTAGTGTCCATATATCGTTAAACAATAAGAAGTGATGAAATGGTGACTTCGCTACAAAGGTATATGTGTGAATTCCACCGCAATATAACGCCCATCACCTTGAGAAGACTGAAGGCTTACCAGAAAGCGCTTTATAAAGGCATAATGACACCAACACTGAAATCCTTAGGTGCTTCCTCCAGCAGGCAAACCTCATCCGTCATAAGGATATCTCCCTCACAGATGTCCAAAGTGCTCACCTCCAGGGTGGTGAGTACACATCAGCAGAGTGTTCACTTCGTAAAGATCATATACATCCACTGGAGATCCGATGAAAGGAGACCGCTGACAGCGGTGGTGGATATCAAAAAGAGAGAAAGACTCCAATAGTGCACAGTGACTTAGACTTCCTTTATTTAAAATTGCCGAAGGCATCCATAAAAACAAAAACCTTATCCTTGCAAGGATGTTTAAAAAAGCTCCAAATCGTATCAAACATTCCGTGCATGCGCAGTACGTGTCTACCCGTTTGGCTAAAAGGACAGGCAATCCTATTGGAGACCTAGGAGGAGGAGGGGAGGAGCTGGAAGCCACCATGGAGGAGAAGATTAACTGGAGCTGAGCCACTGCACCATGCTGCCTGCCACCCGCTACGATGGGGTAAGTGCCGGACCAACCAGAAAACCGCTCCCCCCCAAAACAAAACACCAGCCATCACCGAATTCCTTGTTAAGTGGGGGCAAAAGCTAACGCATATAAAAATGATTTTCCGTTTGGCTACTTCAATTTTTTAGTTGGTTAGATGTTTGGTTGGAAGGTGGCGACAAGGCCAAACATGGAGTGAATTTCGGATGATAAATCAGAATTTGGCTAAAATGTGTGTAGCACCCTGGAGTCTAGACAGGGTTGCTTCTTACAAATTTACTTGTCAGGAATAATTATCCTGGTTGATTGTTACAGATCTATTGATTTCTCCATAAGTTTGGCTTTGTTGCACTTTTCTCTTCTACCACTAGGTGGCTGGGTACTTGGTGGTACTAGATATGAAAAGGGCAATGTAAGGTCAGGTTTTGGGTGTGTGGGGTATCTCAGCCAATTGGCACGGGTTTTCTTTAATTCCTTGGCCTGTTGGGAGAGCTTATATATTTGGGTGGAGTCAGGTGATCTAGTTCCGGTGCCACCTGGACGGCTGTCTGGGTCACCATGTGTTGTACTGCCCGATCTGCTAGGCTGAAGATGGAGCCTATCCTGGGCACATCTGGCTGCAAGGCTGTCTGAGGGCCTATCCAGAAGCAAGAGATCAGCGCAGGGTTGGGATTGCGGCTTGCAGTCCAACCAAAAGTGACGGTTCTGCCGGCCAGAGAACCTGTCGTGGTCGGAGGTAGAAGGGATGCTGTCGCCAGTAAGGGTCTATCCGCCTAATTACCAGGGACCACAGTGAGTAACTGAAGCAAGTACCGGAGCAGCATTCTCACCAACCGGGGATGGTGAAAAATCAGGAAACTTATCAAGCCAGGGACCCAGCCAGCAGAGGTGACGCTTGCAGAGCAACCTTGTGTGTCAAACCAGGGACCGAGCAGGCCAGTGGGGTGAAGCTTGAGAGGTATCTAGAGTGCCAAGCTAGGGACCCAGCAAAGAAGCGAGGGTGACGCTTGAGGAAGGTACCACCGTGAAGATTGGAGGAGCTCAAGGGATTCAATGGCAGTGAATCAGTGGGTCTAGTGAGAGACAGTGGGCTGAAGAACTACAAGGAGTGATTGTAGTGAAAGAAATGTTACGTTTGTGTTAGGAATTGTTAAAGACTGTTGCCATAGGAGACAGCATTCCTGCACATGCAGATGTGGTGTCTGGCTGGATGCCTTTTCCTGCACGGCTGTCCTCCTATTGAAATTTTAGGGTCTGCCAATTAATCTTGCAACTACCTAAGGGTGACCTGGCCCTAACCCTCTCTCCCCCAAAAAGTTTGTTAAGAGAAATAAACTTTCTTTTGCATTCAAGAAGTGTCTGGTGCCCAACAACTTTAATTATCTATCTATCTATCTATCTATCTATCTATCTATCTATCTATCTATCTATCTATCTATCTATCTATCTATCTATCTATCTATCTATCGGAGTTCAGATTTAATCTAGATGATTGCTGGAGCCTGACTGCTCTGTTCAGTCTCTTCTAATCATACAATCATGATGTCAATCAATATATCAGTTTCTGTCATACAGACAACTAAACGCTTAGCTGTACCTTGTACACAGAGAATACTAGGAAAGCTCATGATACCAGGCTGCATGCCAGATCCCATAGAGTTCCCATGCCAGCTATGGTATTCTTAGAAGGATCTCAGAAACAACACTCCCCAATCCAAGAGCATCCTTGTTTACTTGGAGCTGCCAGTGTTCAGGTATTGAGCAAGTGACTGAAGGACAAAACAATAAAAACTACTGGAAAGAGAACTTCCCCTGCAACTTCATTATACAGTATCTCACAAAAGGGAGTACACCCCTCACATTTTTGTAAATATTTTATTATATCTTTTCATGTGACAACACTGAAGAAATGACACTTTGCTACAATGTAAAGTAGTGAGTGTACAGCTTGTATAACAGTGTAAATTTGCTGTCCCCTCAAAATAACTCAACACACAACCATTAATATCTAAACCGCTAGCAACAAAAGTGAGTACACCCCTAAGTGAAAATGTCCAAATTGGGCCCAAAGTGTCAATATTTTGTGTGGCCACCATTATTTTCCAGCGCTGCCTTAATCCTCTTGGGCATGGAGTTCACCAGAGCTTCACAGGTTGTCACTGGAGTCCTCTTTCCCTTTGTGAACTTTTTTTTTTTGAGGAATTTTGAGAAGAGTCAATTCGGTAGTACAGCCCCCTCTCTAGCAAGTTTAAAGGCAGGCAGTACGCCCCATTAAAAGCAATGGCAGCCTGACAACATCCACAGCTTTTCACCACCGTTAGCATGCAATCACTTATGCAGCGATTACTTGAGGATGACCGGCTCTGGATGCAGAGAGTCTGCAGGTAATCGTTGCATGAGCGATTACCTGCAAATGACTGCAGGCGGTGTCAAGGCTCTCATTGCTTTAAGGGGGGTGGGGGGTCCAGCTGGCATCTATTCACATGGATTCCCACTGAATATCCTGAGGATAATCACAAACTTCCCCAAATGCAAGTGTGAATGGGGCCTAAATCAGCTGTCATTCCCTTTAGTGCAGGTATTCCTGCAGTGAATAATAACTTTAGCTGGTACATAGCTCCCAACTGTCCCTGATTTGGAGGGACTGTCCCTGATTTGGAGCAATGTCCCTCATTCCTCCTCCTTTGTCCCTCATTTTGATCTGATCTATATAGATGTATAAAAAATTCACTTTTTATCTATGAAAAACTGTTTTACAGTGCTAAACCTGATTTCTAAATTGCTGCATTTGTAAATTCCAAAAGCCAATATAAAGGAAGAGTAGTGGTAAAAAAGCACTTTTGGCTTGAACCAGTCTTTTAGTTTTTGTACAATTCTCCTTTAAGGGGGTGTGGCAAAGGGTGTGTCCTATGCCTGCTTACTTTTGCTGATAGGTGTCCCTCTTTCCCATCTATAAAAGTTGGGGGGTATGCTGGTATGTTGTGTGTGTTTATACAGTATCTCACAAAAGTGAGTACACCCCTCACATTTTTGTAAATATTTTATTATATCTTTTCTTGTGACAACACTGAAGAAATTACACTTTGCTACAATGTAAAGTAGTGAGTGTACAGCTTGTATAACAGTGTAAATTTGCTGTCCCCTCAAAATAACTCAACACACAGCCATTAATGTCTAAACCACTGGCAACAAAAGTGAGTACACCCCTAAGTGAAAATGTCCAAATTGGGCCCAATTAGCCATTTTCCCTCCCCGGTGGCATGTGATTTATTAGTGTTACAAATGCTCAGGTGTGATTGGGGAGCAGGTGTGTTAAATTTGGTGTTATCGCTCTCACTCTTTCATACTGGTCACTGGAAGTTCAATATGGCACCTCATGGCAAATAACTCTTTGAGGATCTGAAAAAAAGAATTGTCGCTCTACATAAAGATGGCCTAGGCTATAAGAAGATTGACAAGACCTTGAAACTGAGCTGCAGGACGGTGGCCAAGACCATACAGCGGTTTAACAGGACAGGTTCCACTCAGAACAAGCCTCGTCATGGTGGACCAAAGTAGTTGAGTGCACGTGCTCAGAGTCATACCAGAGGTTGTCTTTGCGAAATAGATGTATGAGTGTTGCCAGCATTGCTGCAGGAGGTTGGATGGGTGTTTGGGGATGAGCCTGTCAGTGTTCAGACCATACACCACACACTGCATCAAATTGGTCTGCATGGCTGTCATCCCAGAAGGAAGCCTCTTCTAAAGATGATGCACAAGAAAGGCCGCAAACAGTTTGCTGAAGACAAGCAGACTAAGGGCAAGGATTACTAGAACCATGAATACAGAGAGGCGCCTCTGGGTGCAGACGTAAAAAACTTTATTCATAAGCCACATGTATAAATAACTCACATTTTTGAAGTCATCGAACAGCACATATGCTGTTCATAAGACTACATTGTGCCACACGCTCCCGCGCGCTCCCGATGCTCGTGCAACTCTGCAAGGGGTGGGTGTAGGGGTGGATGCATACAGAAGAGGCCGCACAATGGGCAGAGCTCATACGATGGGGGTGGATTTCTCAAAGGGGCGGATGTATTATTGAATCTGCAACAAAATATCAAAATCCGCACAAATACTGTGGCAAATTGCTTGTGTTAGGTAGATAGGTCCAGCAAACCTGCCCATCAACATTGCAAAACCCACCCTTCAGTTGTGTAAACACGCCAAAGATCCGCCCCTTTGAGAAATCCACCCCCATCGTATGAGCTCTTCTGTATGCATCCGCCCCTACACCCGCCCCTTGCAGAGTTGCACGAGCATTGGGAGTGTGTGGCACAATGTGAAAAAATACCCCCAATAAAGGTAGTGGGACTTTAACGGCAACAGCGTAATGTAAAAACGATTTTATTATTTATTATTGCTTTGCACGGAGGTGATCCGCTTGGACGCAGGTGCATTAAGATCCGATGCCCACTAACAAAGAGCCCCATACCGACTCTGCTGGTGCGAAGATCAATGCGTTCATGTGAGCTATTCACTGACATTTTACTTTATACCTCACATTCCCTTTATATGTTTTCCTCTTTACTCTCCCTGGATCCACCACTGCATACTTGCTAACACCCTAGACATCTATATGGGTCTGTGCCTTTTTTGGCATTGTACCCCCTTGGACAGGCTCTGTTGTTTGGTGTCTCTTTGGGGGTGGATCAGTGTGAGTGTGGGCAGAACGGGGCCAGCCACACACACCCCGGCTCCTTTTCATTTTTTTGGGATCCGTGGGTGATTTTGACATAGTCGCCGCCTTGATTCGGGCAATGGGTGCTCCAACACTGACATGCTTGGTAAGAGCTTGTCCCACGAGTTGCCCCTGATGAAGGGATGGTCTGTTTCAGGCCTTCGTGGAAGACTATACAAGCATCTCCATCCAATGCACATCAGTACAGATGTTATCAGCTTTTTATTATGATTGTTGTGTTATGTATATCAATTATGCTAATGTTTTGTATATACTGTATTTATTGGCGTATAACACTCACTTTTTCACCATGAAAATCGGGTGCAAATAGCGTGTGCGTGTTATACGCCAATACTACAATTTCAGCTGCCTCGGAGGCAATGGGGGGGGGAGCGGGACGAGTGCCGTCAGATTACATACAGTGAGAATCTCCTGTTTACTTGGCGGCCTCTGTAATAGGAAGTCAATAGATGGCAATGGCGAGGCTGCTGCATTGATGGCAATGGCGAGGCTGCTGCATTGATGGCAATGGCGAGGCTGCTGCATTGATGGCAATGGCAAGGCTGCTGCATTGATGGCAATGGTGAGGCTGCATTGATGTGGACTAATAAGGTTCTATTGATGGCACTTGTGAGGCTGCAGATGGGCATTGATCAGGCTGCATTGATGGCAATGGTGAGGCTGCAGATTGGCACTGACCCTTATTTTGATTCAAAGTTCCTTATTTAAAATTTTTTTTTTTTTCCTGAAACTTCCCTCTTAAAATGAATGTGCGTGTTATACGCCTGTGCGTGTTATATGCCGATAAATACGGTATATATAAATTTTTCTATGTAATAAAATCGTTTTTACATTACGCTGTTGCGTTAAAGTCCCACAACCTTTATTGGGGGTATTTTTTCACTTATCGATCTAGGGATGTTGGCAACATACATGATCTAGCTGGATGGTAACCTCTTTTTATTAGTTTGGCACAATGTAGTCTTAATTTGCGTTGGCGCCCTGTACAGCTGATGAACAGCTGTTCATGTTCAGAGACTTTCGGCGTCTCCTTTGTCCTCCGTACTGCGCAACGCTGGCTTCTTTCACACTGGTGGTAAGGTTCTGAAAAGCAATCCGCAGTGCATCTAGGAGGTGATCCTGAACCCTACCTTTCCTGCTCCCCAACCCTTATTCCCACCGTACCACATTCTGGTAGGCAACCGCTATCCTATCTTTTAACCACTTCAGCCCCGGAGGATTTGGCAGCTCAATGCCTGGAGAACTTTTTACAATTTGGCACTGCGCTGCTTTAACTGGTAATTGTGCAGTCATGCAATGTTGTACCCAACGAAACCAGTCAAGAGCTTCTTGCATGTTGCAATATTTCAACCATAAGATTCTATGCATATGCACCAACCCAAGCGTAAGGCAAGAGGTCTGAAGGATAGAATCTCTGATTGCATCAATTGCAAAACACAAAGCTGCTGGCAGCTCGGTTAACTCCTGGGCTTGTTGTTCAGGGAAAACCTTGAGCACCTGTTTCAAGTGGTCTCCCAAGGATTGATACACCCCAATTGCTGCCACTGCAGGTTGAGCTACTGAACCTGCCAAGGAAAAAATGTTTTTTAACAGGAATTCCAACTTTTTATTGGTTGGATCCCTAAGCATTTGAGCGTTGTCAACAGGACAAATCTAACTTTTATTCACAGAAGATACAGTAGCGTCAATTGCTGGTATACCCCACATCTTTGTACATTTTTCCTCCATAGGATAAAGTGTTGAAAACTTTTTAGGAGGGAAAAAAGGTTTATGTGGATGATCCTACTCAGAATAAATAAGCTTTTCCAGCAATGAATGAACAAGAAAAGCATGCACAGCTTGAGGATGCTTCAGTGAACCCAAACAAAAAGTGGGCTTTTCAACCGACTCAGTTACGTGTAACTTAAATGTGGAGCGGACCATTTCAGTAAGAGAATGCACCAGCAATTTCTCAGCCTGTAAAGCTGAAGAGGGTCCTTCCCCACTTGATTCCTCGAAAGAGGAGTCATCAGTCTCTTCCTGGTCCCCTGAGGGGGATTCGTCTCCCCTTTCCCAGAGTTCCTCTGTTTGGGGCTCCTGGGTGGTAGAAGGGGACCTAATGCATTTTCTTCCACTTTGTGAAGATGCGATTAAGGCTGTTAATCTTTCTTCCAATCCACTCATGGCTGAGGAGAAAACCTCCTGAGTGATATATACAGGGGCTGAAATACCAGAAGCAGTTGCAGCCCCTAACCTCAATGGCTCACTCTGACCAGCCTCCCTAGGTCTTTCAGGGGGAGATGGCGTTGCAGAGGGGGGTCTTCAGAGCCAGAGGGAGATCCCTTTGAGCCCCTATTTTTCGGGGTATTTGTACCTCTCCTTCAGGCCATAGTGCCAAGCACAAATGCAGAGGTACTACCAGAAATGCACCCACTGCTGAGCAAAATAGTCCAGCAACTGCCGCTGCTATCAAGGCTCAGTCTGTAAACATGTAAATGTGCCTGGGAATGCCTGTGTCACCCACACTCACATGCCATCCATCCACTCTGTGTCCCTTCTTTAGCTGTATGCACCTGCAAAAAGTGCACCTTTATAGCTATGCATAGCCCGCGTTGTGAGCGTTGAACCATGCCGACGCCGCACTGATGCCCCACCCCCCCTCCTCCGACCACCTCTTCTGCCCCTTCCCTCATCTGTTTTGAGAAACCATTTTCCCACGTGACTGGGGGCCCTGATCCAACCGGATCGCACATGGAGAGGGGGCTGGAGCGGAGGAGAGAAGGAGGGCTGGTGGATGGAGAGCCGCTGCTAACCCATGCCCTCTTAGCCTGGAAAGAAGCTTTGGGGGGACATTTCTGAAGAGAAACACCCCCCTTTCCCACATCCTTCCTGGAGCTTGGGCTTGAAGGAATCGTGCAGCTTGTGACATAGAGCGAGACTGACAAGCATGGAACAGGTACATGCTCTTGACAGCCCCGGTGGCGACTTTAGGCATAGCAACATTTACTTAAAGGAGAAAACCCACAAGAATTTGAAAAATTCCTTAGGAATAACCCTTACCTTATCCGGCTGCAGGGTTCTGTGGTAAACCAGAAAGACCCAATCTTCACCACTCACGGTGGGCTTCGTTAAAAACCTTCAGGAACTGGGGCCCCTTGTTATCGGGGGATCCACACTCCTGGGCCTGTAAAGCACCCCGCCAGGAAATATGGCTGGAAAAAAAACAAACACTGGATCCCGGGGTGCAGCTCTCTAAAATGAGAAGCGTCACAGGCAGAACCTCGTTTTTTCGGACACGAGGCCCGGGTGCCATTCAATTTGGCCTGGAAAAGACACTTTGAATGGATCCGGTTGCAGCACAGCACATCTTTACTCATGACCAACACCTAAGACACTGGCGAAAAAACTGAGGTACTCCCAGTAGGGGAGGGGTTATATAGGGAGCTAAACTTCCTGTCTAGGGTGTGCCAGTGTCCATCACCTAAAGGTGCTTATATAACCCTTAGGCCCCTTTCACACTGGGGCGGTGGGGGCGTAGGCGGTACAACAGCGCTATTTTTAGTGCTGCTGTACCGTCGTTCTTGCAGCGGTTTTCGGACGCTAGCGGTTCGGTTTTAACCCCCGCTGGCGGCCGAAAAAGGGTTAAATCCGCGGTATTGCCGCGGTATAGCCGCGCTGTCCCATTGATTTCAATGGGCAGGAGCGGTGAAGGAGCGGTGAATACACCGCTCCTTCACCGCTCCAAAAAAGCGGTTTGCAGGACTTTTTTCACCGCCCTGCCTGCACACCGCTTCAGTGTGAAAGCCCTGTGGCTTTCACACTGAACAAACAGCGGAGGCTGTTTAGGGGCGGTTTGCAGGCGGTATTTTTAGCGCAATACCGCCTGCAAACCGCCCCAGTGTGAAAGGGGTCATAGAGTAAATACTGTGGCTCTGTGTCCCGTTATTTACGATAAAGAAATTATATTTATAATGGAAGAGCAGATAACAATGAGCTACATGCAGGTTCTAGTTGAATGATACAGAATGACTATATAAAGACCCCTCCATAGGGCACAAGCAGTTAACTCATTTATTATCCCAGTCCCACTACATTTCTGGCGTTCACAGTCAGTATGTGTTTACTTATCATCAGTAATATACACGGTGGTTTCTATAGGCTGATGAAATAGAGGAAGTACAGCATGTACTAGTATAATAATAGAACCTTTACACACTAAAGAAGTAAATGGCTTGCAGATGTTTACAAACCAAACATTCCTAGCAAAATGTATCTACAAGTTTGCTAAAACACGCTCAGTGCTACTACATGAAGTATGGTTCAAACTACATATGTACTTTTTTGCCGCTCATACCAATACAAGAGCAGTTTCTAAAATACTGTTTCTTTATATGCACAAAAATGGGACTTTGCTAAAAAAAATGAAAATTTAAACTCTATTTTGACAGGGGTTGTTTTTTCCTCCTGCCCAAGAAGCATTCAGGCCAAATCTTTTTTATTTCCAGCATCAGACCTTATAGTCTTTTTTTACAAATGAGCCTGCAAAGCATCACAACCACGATCAGTGGACCGCGGGGTACAATGTACAGGCTCCTGCAGACTCTTCTTCGAGCTCTTTTAGTCCCTGTTCACACAGAGCCGATTGGACATGTCAAATCGCATGGCAAATCAAAGCCTATTGCAGGCAACTGCACAGTCCAAATCGGTGCGACGCCGCACCGATTTCCAAAATTAGTTCCTGTACTTCTTTTGGCTACTTCGGGGGCGATTTCAATAGACATCTGTGCATGAACCTGCACAGATGTCTTTCAATTCGCCCCCCAAACTCGCACTGAATTGCGGGTTTGAAATCATGCGAGTTCAGCTAAACTTGCACAATTTCATACCCGTCCTCAGTGAGAATGCGGGCTTATTTAGAGAGCTGGAGGAAGGGTCAATGGAATACAAGTTCATTGATCACCGCACTTGTGTTCCGTTAAGAACTACAAATATGCCTGCCACAAATCCCCCCACAGCTGCACTGATTTCAAATCAGGCGGCTTCTGCAGGAGAAAAAAACCCTAAATATGGGTGGTAACATGTGTAGCAAGGTCCCAGGCCGCCTTCAGTCTAATGAGAACCTCCAGGGGCAAGAACTGCTGCCATCCTTCTGTGTAGAGTGGGTTGCAAGGCACAGTGGGTGTAATGCAAGATAGATTCATGGGCGCCAGACACTTCTTGAATGCAAAGAGATTTTATTTCTCTTGAACAAAATTTTTGTGAGAGAGGGTTTAGGGCCAGGACACAATTAGGTAGTTGTAATGTTAATTAGCAGACTCTGAGACTTCTATAGGCAGACAGCCATGCAGGGAAAGGCATCCAGCAAGACACCACATCTGCATGTGTAGGAGTGCTTTCTCCGCAACAGTCTTATAACAATTCCTAACACAAGTTGTAACAAACTCCTTTACTTTCCTACAATCACCTTTTGTAGGTTCTCACTCCACTGAGCTCCCAGTCTCTCTCTTACTAGACTTGCCGATTCACTGCCAATGAATCCTATGAGCTCTTCCAAACTTTACTTTAGTATCTTCCTCAAGCGTTACCCCACTGGCCTGCTTGGGTTCCTGGCTTGACACACAAGGCTGCTCTGCAAGCGTCACCTCCGCTGGCTGGGTCCCTGGCTTGACATCTGCTGAAGTTTCCCAATTCTTCACTGTCCCCTGTTGGTGAGAATACTGCTCCAGTACTTGCTTCAGCTACTCACTGTGGTCCCTGGTAATAAGGTGGTTGGTGCCTTAGTGGCGACAACTTCCCCTCTTCCTCCGACCATGACAGGTTCTCCGCCCGGCAGAACCGTCACTTCTGGTTGTACTGCAAGCCACAATCCCAACACTACCCTGCTCTCTTGCTTCTGGATAGGCCCTCAGACAGCCTAGCAGCCAGATGTGCCCAGGATAGGTCCAATCTCCGGCCTAGCAGCCCGGGCAGCACAACACACGTCCACCCAGACAGCCGTCCAGGTGGCACAGAACAGTGATTACCTGACTCCACTCAAATATATAGGTTCTCCCAGCAGGCCAAGAGGGTCCAAGAAAACCCCTGCCCATTGGCTGAGATACCACATATACTCCTAATCCGCCCTTGCTTTGCCCTTGTCTTATATAATGTCACCAGGTACCCAGCCACCTAGCGGCAAAAGAGAAAAGTGCAGCAACTTCAGACTTAGGGTGAAATCAATTGATCCCTAACAATGAGCCAAGTTAACTACACCTAGCAGGTAAATTTAGGAGCAACCCTGCCTAAACACCAGGGTGCTACACATGTAACAGTCTTAAAGGTGGAGTTAGCCTTTAAAGCAAATGGAGATGGTTGGGGAAGATATAGAAAAGATCTAAACCACCAGGAGTAGTTGATCCAGGGAATATTGAATTGCTTCCTGGGGGATCAGGAAGGATTTTTTCCCCTGTTGGAACAAATTGGATCCAGTGTTTAAGACATTTTAATTGTTTTTTGGAATCCATTTATTGATAAGTAAGTTCTGATCAGAGTGGTTTGTGTTCCATTGTGAGATTCCTACTAGTTAACACTTGTGTTCCGGTCGCATCCGGCTTTTGGAATGCAGGCTTGTTTCCAGTTTCCCTAATATATAATAGCGTGCTGCCGTCCTACAGCCAATTGTGATGAAACGCGTAAGATGGGACCTACGACGTCAGCACGCTTGACATGCCGCGGCCATCTTTTGATTGGAAACAAGCGCTTGTACTTTTATTTACATGTGAGTGTATTATGTATCAATAAATTACCTGTTTTTAAAAATTTTACGCTATGGAGGCTTCTCTATTCTTATAAGGTTATGTCTACTTCATCTGTGTTGGTGCCGGCTATGCGGTGATTGTTTACATCCCTGGTATCTTGGATAAATTGTGTCATTCGCTTGTTACATCCATGAGGGTGTTTGACCATTCTATAATCGGAGGGTCCTAGTTTTTTGGTAAGCAGTTTGGCTTATTACACCTGGGTATCAAATGCTGATACATCATCACATCACATCATCACCTCTGAAGCTGGTGTCTGTTTCTTTTCTATCTGGCATATGGATTCACACATTTGAAATTTATCCCGACATGCTGTATATGGACCTTTTTTTTTTTTTTTTTTAGTGTTGCATAACTCCTTTTGCCTATATTTTTAGTTCATGATCAAATAAACTAGATCATGCTTTATATATATTATTTTGCCTTCTTGTGGATCAACTGTGCGTATAGGACTGTGTATAGGATATTGAGGTTTTCTATTTTTTTCTCCCTTCTAATGGTTGAACTATTATTATACAGGATATATATATAGTGCCAAACCTGACTCATCTATGGATTGCCTTAGTATACATTGGCAGTTGGGGGTGGTAAAAACATAGCTCAACCCCCCCCCCCCCAACCAAGCTCCATACAAGGGTATACACATGCTGTGGCGTTTGGTGGGCAGTACTGGCTGCTGAAGGTGACCCATTCAAGTGACCACATGCATACCTCCCAACATTTTGAGATAGGAATGAGGGACACCTACTAACAAACGTATGTAGGCATAGGACACGCCCCCTGCCACACCTCCTTAAAGGAGGATTAACCACAAAAAAAAGGTTAAGTAAATCCACAAGTGCTTTTTGTTACCACTAATATTCCTTTATATTGGATTTTAAAATGTACAAATTGGATGAAAAGTGCATTTTATATACAACTATACAGATCTGACCAAATGAGGAACAAATGAGGAGGAATGAGGGACAGAAGGACATTGTTCCAAATCAGGGACAGTTGGGAGCTATGACCACATGTAATGGACAGTTGCAGCAGGGTGGTACAGGCTTTTAGGGGTTAAAGCATGTGGTGAGGAGGCAAAATATCACCCTCTGAAAAGCAGTCCTCAGCAAATTACCCTTTAGAGGACAATGCTTGTGTAAACAAACCCTTCGAGATGAAAAATGCTGTATCTTCTATGCATAGGTAGGTATGCATGAAACACATACCTAGCCATCAAATGTATCAGATATAAAAAAAAACAAATAAGGTACAACACATAAAATGATAAGAGAGAGGAAGCCAGCAGTTTCCTGAAGTTTCCTTCTACATGTGTTTACAGAGGAGTGCAGTAAGGGGGAGGGCCTGACCTGTGGGAAGACTGAGTGCTGCTGAATGAAGTTCTTTAATTATGAACAAATGGGAACAGAGTGTTCCAGAGGAATGAAGAACAAAACAGACAGAAAAAGAAACAGACAGGACTTTCTAGTAATTTCAAGAGCCCTGGTATCTGCATATACACAGAACTGAACTTGTAGACTTCGGAGCTGCACCCCTCCCCGGTCATGGGCCAGTTAACTATTGTTACAAATACTTGTTTACACTAGCTACATCTGAACAGGTTTTATGCCTTTGCTCGGGTTAATGTTTTATCACACAGAAAGAAGGAAAATATAGATCACTGTGAAATCAAATCCAAATACAAGTGGCTGGATGTTTTTCAGGAGATTTTGAAGGTTTTTTTTATAGTTTTTAGGACACATAGTTGCGTGTTTTGCAAACATTTTGACACGTGTATGTAAGCTCAGGCGTTTTTGTTTGGTCGAAAGGAAAGCAGTATACCCTGGGACACGTAGTTGTCTTCCTGTAGCTTCTTCCTTTGGTGTAGTGTTGCCTTCTGTTCTCTGAGCTCTTGAGCTATGGATGTTTTTCCATCTGGAGAATTCAATAAAGCAATGGTCTCCAAACCGCCACCAGTGATGGAACACTGTTCCCTTCACTGACACCAATGAAGGGGCACTATTCCTTCCACTGACACCAAGGATGGGACATTATTCTTCCCTCCAATGCAAAGGATGGGGCATTGTTTACTCCCATTGATGCCAGTGCATTTTCTACTTAAACTGGCCACAGTCCGGCCCCCTCAAAGTAAACTTGCCCTTTGTTTAGAAAGTTTGGAGACCCTGGCAATAAAGCATTAAAGTGGTTCTAAAGGCAGAAAGATTTTTGAAGTGTGGGTTTGGGGGTTTTACCCCACCATACTTACCTAGATGGATGCAGCATCGGTTCGATGCTGCATCTGTCCCCGGCGCCTGTACACTGAGAAACGAGCGATTAAACACCGCCGACGGCTTGGTTCTCTCACCTCCCCAAGCAGAGAGCTGCTGACTGTCAATCAGCATCTCTCCGCTCTGCTCCTCCATGCTCACTGGAGCGCTGAGCAATGGAGGGGTGGAGATCGGCTGTCTCAGGCTCTCAGCGGCTTGCGAGACGGGTGTCAGTCCACCTGGCGGATCACCACTTCCATTGTCGAGATGACGCGGTGTCTGGACTGATTCCTGTGACGTCAGCAGAGAGCGGACTTCAGGCCGCTCTCTGCTGAAAACGGGTCACAGGAGTGCAAAACAAATTGCTCTCCTGTGACCCATAGGAGAACCCCAACCAAACGAGCTTAGGCTAGGCACCTCGCCCCCCAGGCCCCCACCCCTAAATATTTACCTGAGCCCTATCTTGTTCCAGCGATGTGCATGAGAGCGGAGGCCATTGTCTCCTACTGCTGTCCATCACAGCTAATGAGGAGGGTGCAGAGTTCGGGATTGAGCATGCACAATTGCTTCCATAGGCAAGGGGGAGAGTCCAGGAGCACCGGCAAGGTACCCGAGAAGAGAAGGCTCAGAGATGCTCTATGCAAAACCATTACACAGAGCAGGTAAGTATGACATGTTTGTTATTTAAAAAAAAAATCTTAGCCTTAACAATCACTTTAACTTCACTTTTCTGGCTGGAGTTTCCTTTAGAACTACCTGCACCTAATTCAGGCAAGCATTTTCCCCAGTTTTGGTAACATTACCGACCCATGCTTAAAATTCAGTTAGTCCTAACTAAGAACGTTAAGAATCGTCTTAAAGGGGATTGTCAGTCTTAACAAAAAAAATTCTAGAGATTCAGCGCTGTCCTCATACGGGCCGGTTCTTTGCCAGTTTTCGGGTCCCCAGTGCCGGGGGAGATCGGGGGAGGCAGAGGGGCCAGAACTTCTGCTCCAATAGCCTAGGCGGTCAGAGTAGAAGTGTGAGTGGGTACCTTTTGAAACTAGGTACCCCCCCCCCCCCAAAAAAAAAATTGGGTAAAAAAACTCAACATTAAAAAAAAAAAAAAGCACATATACCATTTTAAGCTTCAAGCGACTGAGAATATACTAGTGAACAGCCAAATTAGAAAAGAATGGGGTTTTCATGTTGAGCATTGTGGCATGTAGTGAAATGTACCAAATACGCAACAAAATATGCAAAAGGGTGAATGGGAGCTTAATATTTTTTCTATAAGTACTTGTATAACAGATGTGTATTTGTGTTTTTTCTACGTCTGAAAACAAAGACAAAAATACTTTCTTTGAAAGTGGAAGTTCCGCTTATCTGCCTGCTCATTTGGCACCTTTTTGGGGGGGCGTGAGCTTTTGTGCGACAGACTTGTGTACACACGATAAAACTTTCAGACAACAAAGTGAAGTTGGCCTAAAAATTTGAGAACCTGCTCTCAAACATTTGTGGCCGGAAATTCCTACAGCAAATGTTCGATGGAGCATACACACGGTCGGAAATTTCAGACAACAAGCTCACGTCAAACATTTTCCATCAGAAAGTTCAACCGTGTGTACGCGGCATTAGAGTGTAAAGTCTTTTATACATAGTTTGAAATTTGCCCGGTTCAGCAGGGAGCAGCCAAATTTCCATCCATGTATGGACAGGCTAATTGTACCCAAGTGGATCCTTGGGTACAAGCAGCCTGTCAGATTTTTCTGTGTGCGATTACTGACAGCGGCTATAGCTGCTAGCAGTAATCAATCTATTCTGACGGCCAGGAAGGCTCTCTGCTCCCACCCAGCAGAACACAATAGCTCCGCAGGAGGGATTCCCTCATAAACATTGACTGTGTTGATGGGGGAATTGAGTGACTCTCGTTTCTTCCACCCTTGGTGGAAGGAAAGAAAATTGCATCATCTATGGGCTGCCTGGGCATAAGAATGAATAAAACATATTCAGTATATATATCTGCAAAACGTTTGATCTCTTTAAAGCAACAAGTGCTTACAAAATACCCGTTGATCATGCAGAAATCCAGTGTGCTTCTAACATTTGACAGCCCCACTATTAGATGCAAGCAGCTACTGTTGCTGGCTGCTGGGAATGCCCAGTAGGCCTTGTTTTGTAACCTATTCCATAAATCTATGTCTCAAAAAAGAAAAGTTAAAAAAAAATAAAAAATTGCTGGCTGTCACATTTTTCCATGGTACATTGAGACTCGCTATTGTTGTGACTTCATATTTATCTAAAAAAAAAAAAAAATCATTAAAAAAAGAAAATTTCCAAGACTGTTCATATTCAAGCACATCATATATTAGTGGCCAAACACTCGCAGTAAATGATACGTGACAGTGTAAGAATTTCTTTATGAGTTGCAGATGTGTTGTAGTCCGTGTATGGTAAAAGTAAGATTGACTACATGCAATATTTATAGCGTTGTATGTATAACTCGGTCCATCTGCATCTTAGAACAACAGAATGCAAACTGACCTTGTCACTGCAATTAGAACTGCTACACTGTTTACAATACAGACGCCTTTTCAGATGTATAAAATCTGTTTTCTTGACATCCTAATAATTGTAATTGGCAGCCTGTGCAAAAAATTGGTCAAATATGCATTTTGCCATTTTTTGAGTTCAAAATAATGATGACACATACAACAAGCAGGCTGAACAAAAAAGGCTAAAGCTTTGTTTACACATGCCGCCGGGGGGGGGGGGGGGGGGGGGGGGCAGTAAAACCAGGTGCTTCAGACGTGGTTTTATTGCCCCCCCCCCCCGACCGCCTGCCTGAACATTAACATGCAGCTGCTTGTGGTTTTACACATGACTCATTTGTGGCAAACACCATGTCACTTAAGGCGGGTGTTGTCGCCACCAAATGCAGCCAGAACAGGTCCCTGAGGCAGCACCACAACCACTGCAGTAGTGTGGCATTTATAGGGTTAAATCTGTGGTGGATGACATCCCTTCCCTGGGGGAGGAAGAATGAGCGTCTCTTCCATTATTCCCTCTATGATTTCCACCAGAGATCGTTTTGTTCAGCTAAAGATTTTACATAGGGCATATTACACCGCGCAGAGACTAGCAGGTATCCATCCCACTCTCAGCCCGCTGTGTACAAGATGCACTCTTGAAGCAGGGACATTTTTTCATATGGTCTGGTCCTGTCCTAAACTCCCTCCCTACTGGCAGGTGGTGGCGGACACTTTAATGGAGATATGTGGAATTGACATACGGACGGATCCTTTGATCCTATTGAGCTATCTGGAGGACATAGATGGGGACAGATATACCAAACTATACATCACTTTCGCTCTATTCTATGCCAGGAGGTGGAAGGGGAAGAAGCTTCCTTCGAGAAGTTCTTGGCAAAACAATAATAAGTTTAATAAGGTGCTACCACTGTACAAGATGACGTACGAGAGCAGGAACTGCCCAGGCAAAGTTTGACAAAGTCTGGTCGAACTGGATTGACGCTTGTGGTTGAGTCCCATCAGCAGGGCCGGTGCGAGGATTTTTGACACCCTAGGCGAAACCTCATTTTGCCGCCCCCTTGGCTCCTCCCCCTGACTCCACCCCTTTGCCCTGCCCTTATAACACATGTGACCTACTTGACCATTACACTGACCTACCTGAGCCCTACACTGACCTACCTGAAACATACACTGACCTACCGGACACATACAGTGACCCACCTACCTGACTACTACACTGACCCACCTATCTGACACGTACACTGACCTACCTACCTGACCCCTACAATGACCTACCTGACACATACAGTGACCCACCTACCTGACCACTAACCTACCTGACTCGCCTACCTGACACATACACTGACTCCTACTTCCTGCACTACTCACCCCTCCATCCCCCACACACAGCTTGTTGTAGGATCCGTCCTCCTCCTTACCTCTGCTCTTCATGGCTTGATTGACCATCCATAACATCAGGGCTCTCCTCAGCAGCGGGCGGGCAGTATTGCTTAGGAGTCCCTGCCAGCACCACCACCATCCAGCTGCTCCATGGTTTCCCCGCCGGTCGGGAGATCAGCTAACAGACGCTGCACCTCTCTCAACGCTCCCATCTTCACCGAGCTCCGCTGCTTTCAGAGTCACACAGGCACACAGCGCCACACCAGAGGGACAGGCTGGAGTAAAGGAGTCCTGGAGCGGCGCTGTGAGATATTACTGTGTGAGGAGATGTGACAGCAGGGCGCTCAGCGGGACACATCGGAGGATTGCCAGTATGCAGTGGATGTGTTCCTGGGGACAGCCGGCCCGGCACCGAGCTCACACACGTCTGGAGCTTCACCGGGATAGAGGCCACGGCGGCGCACTAGGGGGTAGTGCACCCCAGGCGGGTGCCTACTACGCCTAGTGGTAGCACAGGCCCTGCCCGTCAGTTAGGGTTGCCACCCGTCCAGGATTGACCCGGACAGTCCGGGTTTTGAAATGTGTGTCCGGGTTTCAGACTGCCCGAGACCCAGGCACATTATTTAGAACGGACTGCAGTTCCCCAAGTAACTGAGTACCACAACCACCAAGTACATAGGTGTGCGCACGGGCCCCATCCCATACATGGACTAGAGAGGAGTGTCTGCTCCTCCCACCCTTACCACTCTGTCTGTCCACTCACACTCCAATCCCCGGTGTTCTGTGCCTCAGGAAAGGGATGGGTGAGCTAGAAATGTAAAGCTCAGCAGCCGGTAGATACATTGTGGATGAAAGGTGTTGATGCCTGAGCTTCCATCTTTGGGTGAGTGAGCTCACCATCCAATGTCTATGACTGAAGTCTCCCTCCTCCCTCCCTTCTCTTTCCTGCCTCTGAGCGAGTGAGTGCACTAAGGTAGGGGAGACTCTGATGTAAGGAGGGCTTTGGGAATCCTGATTTAAGGGGGAATAATGGGAACTCTAAGGTAAGTGGGAATTTTGGTGAGCAAAAACACCCTTTCATCAGAGTTCCCCTTTACACCAGAGTCCACAGCGTTCACCCTTAAAAATAAATTGCTGTGCGCCCCTAAAGTGTTCGGGTTTGGCTTGAAGAAAAAGTGGCAACTTTACCGTCAGTCCACGAAGACATCAAATACAGACATGCTTGTATCCAGAGTAGGTGGCCCGTGGCCCTAGGTGGCCCGTGGCCCTGGGCCGCCCCCCTCCCCCCACTACAATTCCTAGTTGTTTTTCTTCCAGGCATCAGGGGGTAATTCAGCCTTAGGGTAGCCTCACTGCTTATAATCCTACTTTAACCCTTCTTTTGCATGTGTTGTACCGTTTATTCGATGCTCTATCATTTGTTCAAAATCTGTGGTGGATCGCATTTTTAGAAGGCGGTTGACAGGCAGCTGGGAGACGATAAGCCTGTTTTGACTCTGAAAAGTCTGAACAACCGAGCCACAACAAAATGCATTGCATACTGTTGCAGGATGGTTGTAGTGCGACCCCATTCGCCTGCAGGGGCTGTAATTTTTGTAAGGAAGCAAAGCATCACGCCCATGGCATGTGTACTGCCCTACATGGCTATATGTCCTTGTTTGGGTGGGCGGTCAGGGGCAGTAAAACTGTGGCTCAACCACCTGCTCCCCCCCCCCCCCCCGGCCACCTGTGAGCCCTAAGAAATGTGTTACTGGCTTGATCACAAGCTAAAGATATAGGGAAAAATGTAGAAGAAAGAAAGCTAATGCAGCTACCACATGTAAGGACTGGTAATCTGCAATATATATGTAGTGGTGCCCCCATAGGAGCCACTGAGTGTAGTGGTCCACCTGTCACCTCACCCTGCCCAGCCCAGCATTCACCTTAAAAGATCACTAAAGCTATTTTTTTTTTAAAATAACAAACATGTTATACTTACCTCCATTGTGCAGCTCGTTTTGCACAGAGTGGCCCCGAACCTGGTCTTCTGGGGTCCCTCGGCGGCTGTCTCGGCTCCCCCCACAAGGACTCAACACTTTCATGCGAGCTCCCTCGCATGGTGTTAAGTGCTCCCGTGATAAAGCCGGCGGCCATAGCCGCTCACTGTATCACTCGGCCCCACCCCCCCGGCACGCCGCGTCATTGGATGTGATTGACAGCAGCGCAAGCCAATGGCTGCGCTGCTTTCAGTCCATCCACTCTAGCCAATCAACGGCCAGGCTGAGCAGGGAAGAGGATGTCGGAAGCGAGCGCGGGACTTTCAAGGGGTCAGGTAAGTAAAGCGGGGGGCTGGGGGGCGGTATTGTCGGATATTTTTTCACCTTAATGTATAGAATGCATTAAGGTGAAAAAACTTTTACCTTTACAACCCCTTTAAGACAGTGTTTCTCAACTCCAGTCCTCAAGGCGGCCCAACAGGTCATGTTTTCAGGCTTTCCATTACTTTGCACAGGTGATTTGATCAGTTTCACTGCCTTAGTAATTACCACAGCCGTTTCATCTGAGGGAAATCCTGAAAACATGACCTGTTGGGGCGACAATGAACAGTCCATGTGCTTGTTTTTGTTTATTTTATTGAGGGAATTTAACTTGGATAGGGTAAGGCAAATATAAAATGCCCGGTGAATTGTCTATCAATCAATTGGCAGATTGTATATTAATCAATTGGGACAACTATATACACTTCTCTATACAAGTTACCATGTCAGTCTCCCCCAGCACTTTCCTTGCTTGCAGACTATTCCTTTTCATTCCTCCTGCACAACTCTCAATTCCCAGGAGAAGTTCGCACATTTAAAGTTAGGCCTGACACTGGCTCAGCTAGGCCTTAGCAATTACCTTTTGCAGGCAGGGACCACGGGCCCCTATGGTGTAGTAAGAAATTAAAAGTGTTCAGTGCTAGCTGTCATACTGGTGGACTACTGCTCCCGTCAACCCTCTTCAGGCCCTGCCAGCGCTCTTTGCTGCAGCTGCCTGACTCCACTGCCCATGACATTACAGTCCTTACTACTGGCTCTGCACCCATCTCCGACTGCATGCTCTCAGTCCTCCTGACTGCACATCACTCACCAGCCCTCCTGGCTGCAACCGGTGATTCCTTCCTGAAGACTTGCAAGGCAGTACTAGCTCCTGCTGTCCTCTCTTGCTCCTCCTGTCCAGAACCTTCATGCTTTCCTGAAAGGCTCTGTCCTGCACCCGGGCCCAGGCCCAAGGTCCCCCTCCCAGACTGGGGAGCTCCCTCAAAAGGCCCCTACAGCCTAGTACTCCATTTCTAGTTCTTCCACCCGACAACTCCTCCCCAGCTGGGCTGACTCTAGGTATTTAAGGAGGCCTGCCCCCTGCCAATCCAGGTTGGGGATTAGTCAGGGCTCCTTAGAATACTCAGGCAGCTCCACCTCTCCTCTCCTTCTAGAATCCTCTAGAAGAAAGAGGGAGGACTCAGCCACTCCCAGCCCACACAAATCAAAACAAACAGGTCTGGCTGCCAGCCAGGCCTGCCAAAATTTACTTACTCTCACAAAAGGAATCCTAATCTAGCACCTACCTATGTAGAGGGTGCTACATACAGTGAATATAAAAAGTCTACACACCCCTGTTAAAATGTCAGGTTTCTGTGATTTTAAAAAAATGAGACAAAGATAAATAAAAAAAAATAATGTGGTTGCATAAATGTGCATACCCTCGTATAAGGGGATGTAGCTATGTTTTCAGAATTAAGCAATCACATTCAAACGCATGCTAACAGGGCTGGTGCAAGGATTTTTGACACCCTAGGCGAAACCTCATTTTGCCGCCCCGCCCCTTGGCTCCACCCCTGACTCCACCCCCTTTGCCCTGCCCATGTACACCCCACCTTTTTAATGACCACTACTATTTTGCATGCAACACTTTGCTAGACCAGCTAATTGTGGAAATTTTACAGTTTCACCAGCTTCACCAGCGCCCATCATATACAGCTTCACCAGCGCCCATCATATACAGCCTCACCAGCACCCATCATATACAGCTTCACCAGCGCCCATCATATACAGCTTCACCAGCACCCATCATATACAGCCTCACCAGCGCCCATCATATACAGCTTCACCAGCACCCATCATATACAGCTTCACCAGCGCCCATCATATACAGCCTCACCAGCGCCCATCATATACAGCCTCACCAGCACCCATCATATACAGCCTCACCAGCGCCCATCATATACAGCCTCACCAGCACCCATCATATACAGCCTCACCAGCACCCATCATATACAGCTTCACCAGCGCCCATCATATACAGCTTCACCAGCACCCATCATATACAGCCTCACCAGCGCCCATCATATACAGCTTCACCAGCACCCATCATATACAGCTTCACCAGCGCCCATCATATACAGCCTCACCAGCGCCCATCATATACAGCCTCACCAGCGCCCATCATATACAGCCTCACCAGCACCCATCATATACAGCCTCACCAGCGCCCATCATATACAGCCTCACCAGCGCCCATCATATACAGCTTCACCAGCGCCCATCATATACAGCTTCACCAGCGCCCATCATATACAGCCTCACCAGCGCCCATCATATACAGCCTCACCAGCACCCATCATATACAGCTTCACCAGCGCCCATCATATACAGCTTCACCAGCGCCCATCATATGCAGCTTCACCAGCGCCCATCATATACAGCTTCACCAGCACCCATCATATACAGCCTCACCAGCGCCCATCATATACAGCTTCACCAGCGCCCATCATATACAGCTTCACCAGCGCCCATCATATACAGCCTCACCAGCGCCCATCATATACAGCCTCACCAGCGCCCATCATATACAGCTTCACCAGCGCCCATCATATACAGCCTCACCAGCGCCCATCATATACAGCCTCACCAGCGCCCATCATATACAGCCTCACCAGCGCCCATCATATACAGCCTCACCAGCGCCCATCATATACAGCCTCACCAGCGCCCATCATATACAGCCTCACCAGCACCCATCATATACAGCTTCACCAGCGCCCATCATATACAGCCTCACCAGCGCCCATCATATACAGCCTCACCAGCGCCCATCATATACAGCCTCACCAGCGCCCATCATATACAGCCTCACCAGCACCCATCATATACAGCCTCACCAGCGCCCATCATATACAGTTTCAGGGGGGGCCATTTGGTAGATCAGTCAATATAATACATATAATATTACACACACATCAATTTACATACATAATAATACAAACACATTTTAAAACTACATTTCATTGTCATCACATATACAATTTCATTAAGTCAGAGAGAAAGCAGCAGTTTTTACTTACCACACCAGTAACACCTGTTTCTCACTTGCACCAACTCTGCTGTCCTCACTCCTGCCTGTGTACCTGCCTGCTGCTTCTGTTCCAGCCAGCCCAGGTAGGCTCCACCTGTCCCCAAGCCCGGAGAGCCGCTGCCAGGCGCCACTCCATGTTCTTATCTATCCCATGATGCTTCCAAGTTCCTCCATCCATGTACTCCTCTGCTCTAGTAGTGACACGGCCAGGAGAGCGGGGGGCGGGGCTGCTGGACACACTGACTGAGTGACATGAACACTGTACTGTAGAGCGGAGAGCGGCCTCGGCGGGACATTTTACATTCATCACAGTGTCAGGCGGAGAGCGCAGAGAGGGGGGAGGAAGGGGGGCTGCTGCTGCCGCCTGCCTGACACACACATCGGAGAGCGCCAGAGCGCCCTGGGGGTTGCTGGACGTCTGTGACACACACACTTATGATAGAAGAGCAGAGAAGAGGGGGGAATCGGATTACTTACAGTCTGGACTGGAAACACAGAGCGGAGAGCGGAGCGGGGCGGGGGGCGGCGGCGCTGCTTGACATGTCAGTGCGGTAGCTCTCTGGAGGACAGTGTGGGACTAAATAACATGCGGCCGGGCGCCCTAGGCAGAAGTGCGCCCTAGGCGGTTGCCTAGTCCGCCTAGTGGTAGCACCGGCCCTGCATGCTAAATAGGAGTCAGTACACACCTGTCATCATTTAAAATGCATAAAAGTCAAAAACAGAACATTCCATAGCTCAACTCACCAACCAGATTAAACTGTCCAACAGTCTGCGTTAAAAACAGGGTTTTAGTTAGCACACATTTGCAAACGCATGCGTAAGCTGCAAGGCCTCTTCACGGCACACTGTGTATGCTTGCAGTCCTAAACGATACTGAATTTATGAGCGTCTCCACAATGGGAGCACATGCATTCATGTGCTCCCATTGGGACACACTGGGGACCTTTGCTGCCACTGTGCTATTGCTGGATGTCCAGTGTGCTCCTGTTCCTTTAAGGGGGATTGGGCTGCCTCCAGGCCCACCTGCCCCTCATCTATCCATTGAATGCATGTGCTTCCATTGTGGAGACGCTCATAAATTCAGTAGCGTTTAGGACTACAAGCATACACAGGGTGCCATGAAGAGGCCTTACAGCTTACACATGCATTTGCAAACACAAGCTAACTAAACCCCTGTTTTTAACGCAGACTGTTGGATGGGTTAATCTGGTTGGTCAGCAGACTGGTTGGTGAGTTGAGCTATGGAATGTTCCGTTTTTTTCTTTTATGCGTTTGCCCTTACATGTGCTCCTTGCTGTGAAGGCCAGTTATAGGTGGGGGCAGGGGCCATTCATTTATCATTTAAAGTGCCTCTGATTAACCCCAAATTAAGTTCAGCTGTTTTAGTAGGTCTTTCCTGACATTTTCTTAGTCGAATCCTACAGCAAAAGCCATGGTCCACAGAGCATCAGAGGGATCTTATTGTTAAAAGCTATCAGTCCGGAGAAGGGTACAAAAGAATTTCCAAGGCATTAGATATACCATGGAACACAGTGAAGACAGTCATCATCAATTGGAGAAATAAGTGCACAACGGTGACATTACCAAGAACTGGACGTCCCTCCGAAAGTGAGGAAAAGACGAGGAGAAAACTGGTCAGGGAGGCTGCTAAGAGGCCTACAGCAACATTAAAGGAGCTGCAGGAATATCTGGCAAGTACTGGCTGTGTGGTACATGTGAAAACAATCTCCCATTATCTTCATATGTCTGGGCTATGGGTTAGAATGGCAAAACGGAAGCCTTTTCTTACGAAGAAAAACATCAAAGCCCAGGTAAATTTTGCAAAAACACATCTGTAGTCTCCCAAAAGGATGTGGGAAAATGTGTTCTGGTCTGATGAAACCAAGGTTGAACTATTTGGACATAATTTCAAAAGATATGTTTGCTGCAAAAACACTGCACATCACCAAAAGAACACCATACCCATAGTGAAGCATGGTGGTGGCAGCATCATGCTTTTGGGCTGTTTTTCTTCAGCTGGAACAGGGGCCTTAGTCAAGGTAGAGGGAATTGTGAAAAGTTCCAAATACCAGTCAATATTGGCACAAAACCTTCAGGCTTCTGCTAGAAAGCTGAACATGAAGCGGAACTTCACCTTTCATCATTAGAACGATCCAAAACATACATCTAAATCAACAAAGGAATGGCTTCACCAGAAGAAGATTAATGTTTTGGAATGGCCCAGCCAGAGCCCAGACCTGAATCTGACTGAAAATCTGTGGAGATGCCCTCGCAATTAGGCATGTGCACAATGAAAAAATTCGTTTCGTTTCGTTTCGTATTAATTCGTTATTTAATTAATTTAGTTTAGTTAGATTCGTTAAATTCATTAAATTCGTTTTTCGAATCAGTTTAGTTTTCGACCGAATTCGAAAATCGTTCGAATTCGAAAATATTTCAACCGGATTCGATATTATTTCAACCGCATTCGAAAATATTTCAACAGCATTCGAAATTATTTCAACCGTATTAGAAATAAATCATTTCAATCGTATTCGATAATATTTCAATCGCATTCGAAAATATTTCTACCGAATTTGATAATATTTCAACCGCATTCGAAATTATTTCAACTGTATTCAAAATTATTTCAATCGCATTCGATAATATTTCTACTGAATTTGATAATTGATATTATTTCAATCGCATTCGAAAATATTTCTACCGAATTTGATAATATTTCAACAGCATTCGAAATTATTTCAACTGTATTAGAAATTATTTCAATCATATTCGATAATATTTCTACTGAATTTGATAATATTTCAATCGCATTCGAAAATATTTCTACCGAATTTGATAATATTTCAACCGCATTCGAAAATATTTCAACCAAATTCGATAATATTTCAACAGGATTCGATAATAATTCAACCAAATTCAGCTATTTTCCTATTTAAGTGTGTCTGCCGAATTTTACACATATAAGAATTGAATTAGACAGTCTGACAATTCAAAAATGATTTTAAATAAAAAATTTACTTAATTTATCTTTATTTCAGAAGCACTTTTTTGGCAGCACTGTACCAGAATGCACCTGTGGCCATTTTGTGTGAGAGAGAGGGGAGATCTAACTAGGTGCTGGTCACTTACTGTCTGCTGACTGTTTTGTTTTGGATTTGCAGTGAGTGAGCTTTATCTGTGTGATTGTGTGTGTTTGGTGTGCAGGATGTCTGATGTGGAGAGGGCAGGTGTGTGTGAGGGTGAGAATGTGGATGATGCAGATGGAAATGCAGCTGATGGTGTGTCTTTACATCTGCAGGAGCTTGTGTGGGATTTTGGGAGAGTGAATGTGTGTGGTGGTGGTGAGTCTGAACGTGTTGTTGAGAGTGGTGGTGCTGCTGAGTGTGAAAGTGGTGTGGGTGCATTGGAGGGTGGTGTGAGTAGAAATGGGAGAAAGAGGAGGCGTGGGGGGGAGAGGCATAAGATAGGGGAGGAGGCGAAACAGCATTCTACCTCAACTAAGAGGAAGCCAAGGAGGAATGAAGGAGGAAAAAAGAGGAAAATGATTCCTCCAGTGGCTGTGACCTCAAAACCATCATTTACGGCTGATGCCAGAAGTGGTGCCGCCCCCAAGGAGTCCAGCAAAAGGAGCCCTCGCTTTAATGACGCAGAGAATGCAGCCCTTGCAAACACGGTGGCCAAAGAACGGGTCATCCTGTTTTCTACATCCTCTTCAGCAAATCAGAAGAACGCTGCATGGTTTCGCGTCACCATGGCAGTAAAAGCTGTGAGAGGGATTGAGCGCACCCCAGACTGCATCCGTCATCGGTAAATAAAAATGATTACACATTCTCTCTCTCTCTGTGTCTCCCAGAGGCGTATCTAGTGAAAATGGCACAAATGGCAAGCACTGAAACTGCACCCCTGTCAAAAAAAAAAAAAACAGCTAATAAAACTACAAGTCTTTAACCACTTCAACCCCGGAAGAATTTACCCCCTTTCTGACCAGAGCATTTTTTGCGATTCGGCACTGCGTCGCTTTAACTGACAATTGCGCGGTCATGCGACGTGGCTCCCAAACAAAATTGAAGTCCTTTTTTTCCCACAAATAGAGCTTTCTTTTGGTGGTATTTGATTACCCCTGCATTTTTTTTTTTTTGGCTCTATAAACAAAATAAGAGCGACAATTTTGAAAAAAACGCATTATTTTTTAGATTTTGCTATAATAAATATCCCCCAAAAATATATAAAAAAACATTTTTTTTCCTCAGTTTAGGCTGATACGTATTCTTTTACATATTTTTGGTAAAAAAAAATCGCAATAAGCGTTTATTGATTGCTTTGCGCAAAAGTTATAGCGTTTACAAAATAGGGGATAGTTTTATGGCATTTTTATTAATAATTTTTTTTTTACCAGTAATGGCGGCGATCAGCGATTTTTTTTTTGTGACTGCGACATTATGGCGGACACGTCGGACATTTTTGACACATTTTTGGGACCATTGTCATTTATACAGCGATCAGTGCGATTAAAAATGCACTGATTACTGTGTAAATGACACTGGCAGTGAAGGGGTTAACCACTAGGGGCGGGTAGGGGTTAAGTCAGTAGTACTAGGGGAGTGATTACTAACTGTAGGGAGGATGGGCTAGCAGTGTCATTACTCTGATCACAGCTCCCGATGACAGGGAGCTGTGATCAGTGGCACTTGTCACTAGGCTGAACGGGGAGATGCTGTTTACATTAGCATCTCCCCGTTCATCCTCTCCGTGAGCTGATCGCGGGTATCCCCGCGGCGATCGAGTCCGCAGGACCCGTGACCCGGCTCACGGAGCTCCCGGCCGGCGCGCGCCGCCGCTGGCGTGCATGCAATGGCATGGCGGGGAATTCAAATAGATGTACAGGTACGCCCATTTGCCCAGCCATGCCATTCTGCCGACGTACATCAGCGCGCGCAGGTCGGAAACCGGTTAACCACTTCAATACCAGGCATGACAATTACGCGGTCATACAACACTGTACCCAAACAATTTTTTTATCATTTTGTTCCCACAAATAGTGCTTTCTTTTGGTGGTATTTGATCACCTCTGCGATTATTATTTTTTGCGCAACAAATAAAAAAAGACCGAAAATTTTGAAAAAAAATGTTTTTCTTTGTTTCTGTTAAAATTTTTTGTAAATAAGTATGTTTCCTTTATCATTGACGGGAACTGATATGGCTGCGCTGACGGGCACTGATAAGGCGGCACTGATAGACAGCACTGATAGGTGGCACTGGTATGTGGCACTGGTGGGTACTCATAGGTGGCACTGGTGGGCACACATAGGCGGCACTGATGGGCACTCGTAGGCGGCACTGATGGGTACTTATGGGTGGCACTGATGGGTACTTATGGGTAGCACTGATAGGTGGCACAGATGGACACTGATGGGTGGCACTGATGACACTGATGGGTGGCATTGCTGGGCATCACTGATTTTATTTGTGCCATATTGGTGCCAGTCAGTGCCCATTTGCACATATGGATGTACCTGGCCATCCACATGTTAGGTACTTCCCTGGTGGTCCTGGCGGCTTCCCTGGTGGTCCAGTGTGGGCATCCAAGGGGGGGCTTTGCTGTTAAACAATCAGCACACCCCCCCTGTCAGGAGAGCCGCTGAATGGCTCTTCTCTACTCGTGTCTGTCAGATGCGAGTGAGGAAAAAAAGATCAACGGCACTTCCTGTTTACATCGTGATCAGCCGTGAATGGACACGGCTGATCGCGTGGTAAAGAGCCTCTGCAGGAGGCTCTTTACTAAGATGGGTGTAGCGGTGTGTCAGACTGGGCACACGGCGGCTGTTATCCTGCTGGACGTCATATGATGCCCAGTCAGGATAACTGAACAACCGCCCAGCCCTCATTCTGCTATAGGCCAGGGCGGGAAGTGGTTAATCTTTCAATTAACAAATTATGGATTTGCACTACATAAAGTGCCCAAGTGCCCGATGGGTCAGTGCGCCCCTGCTCATTAAACATTCTACATTCAGTAAAAGTTCATGTACTGCAAAGTTTGCATTGCATGAACTTTCACTGAATGTAGAATGTTTAATGAGCTTGTTGCACAAATCACTTTATTACACTTTATTTATGATATCTATTTATTTAATCCATATTGAGCACTATATTTGATTGGGTGCTTCTGCCTGCTGGCACACACGCACAATCGCACATGATGAGGACTTTTAAGTCCTCATCATGTGCGATTGTGCGTGTGTGCCAGGCCTAAACAGAAGCAGCCAAACAAATATAGTGCTCAATATGGAATAAATAAATGGATATCATAAATAAAGTGTAATTAAGTGATTTGTGCAGTGCAACAGCAGGTACTACTTTTAAGTATACTGCTGATGCGACTACAGGAGATGACCAGAGACTGAGAATGCGACCTACCACAGGAGATGATCAAGTAGCCAGTTTTAAAATTGAAACTTTCAGCAATGCACAGCTATACAGGGGGGGGGGGGGTTAACACCATTGTCAGGGAGGTTTTAGCGAAACAGTGAGTCTATAGGCAGTGTAAATATAGGCAGAAAGACCTGCCTCGCCAGCCGGGCTCACCTCCCGCTTTTGGCGGTATGGGGCGGAGCTTTCGGCAGTAGGGGGCGGGGCTTTTGGTGGTATGGGCGGGGATTTTCGTGGTCCAGGGCAGGGCTCTCAGAAGTCCAGGAGAGGTGATCTCAGCGCTCCGAGTACATACAGACTACATGGGACGAGGCGGGGCAGGGTCAGAGTGTAAGTCGAGCTCCCTGCCCCACCCCTCCCTGCTGACAGAGCCTCCCTAAGCCAAGTCCAACAGCCCGGACCGGGGAGTGGCTATCAGATAGAACACTGGTGCAGCGCTCCAGCAGGCTGACTGCGGTGCGGGGAGTTATATTAGTCCGGGAGGAAGGGTGGGGGTTTTTTCATGCGGGGGGTAGCTTTTTTGCCGCCCCCCTTGCTATGGCTGCCATAACTTATATATGCCACAGCTCTCTCTCTCTCTCTCTCTCTCTTTTTCTCTCTCTCTCTCTCTCTCTTTCTCTCTCTCTCTCTCCCCATCTATCAATCCACAGTTGTGTACTCAAAAGTTTCCATACCCTTGGCCTATAGTAGCATCGCATACTAGCACATTATGAAATGCTTACCTTAGAATGGTGACCGGGTGCTGCTGCAGGGGCTGAGATATTCCCTTAGGTTTTTATCCCTGTTCGCAGGCTCCAGCGCTGTAAGTACTCCCGAGCCCTCTTTTCCAGCAAGGAGCGCTGAAGTTCCGTCACGGTACGCCGGACCTTCAGAGTGCATGTGCTTCTGATGTCAGCGACTGAATGCAGGGTGAATGTCTATACCCTTATTTTTAATTTGTGCCTACAGGTAAGCCTATAATAAGGCTTACCTGTAGGTAAAATGAATATCTCCTAAACCTGCACGGCTTAAGAGATATTCACTTTGCATGCAGCCGCTAACATCAGCAGCGCATGAGCTCTGAATGCCCGGCTGAAGGTCCAGCAGACGCTGCCGGACCTTGCCGGGAAGAAGACTCCCGCACGCATATGCGGGTGTGATGTCATCGCGGCTCCGGCCACTAACAACACCAGAGCCACTAACCCGAAAGAAACGCACAGGGCAAAATCAGCTCCCTAGGCGTGGACTGGGCTGCGATACAGGGGCCTCGTTCTAAGGTAAGGTATTTCATAATGAGCTAGTAGCTCATTATGCCTTTGCCTTACAGGGTCTTTTTTTTTTTTTTTTTTACATGTGCAGGTATACAACCGCTTTAAGGTCAGGAGACTGTGATGGCCACTCCAGAACCTTTGCTTTTTTCTGCTGTAATCATTGGAGGGTCAGCTGGGTCATTGTCTTCCTGGAAAGTCCAAGATGCGCAGCTTTTGTGTAGAAGAATGAAAAATGGCTGCCAGTATTTTCTGATAACAATCAAGAGATCCCCAAATTTTACACTTCTTAATAAGTGATCGAATAGTACTGACTGGCGTATTCAAGGCTTTGGATATCATTTTATATCCTTTTTCCATTTTTCTAAAGTTACATCACATTGTTACACAGTTATTTTCTGCTCCCTGTGGCTTGGTATCTAGCCTGCTCAGTGTATCCATGTGAGAGCTCATTGACTATTTATACACAGACACTAATTGCAATTTTAAATCCACAGATGTGGGAAATGGACCTTTAGTTGCCACTGTAACTTGTGTGCGTCACCTTGTGTGTTTGTACCAGCTAATGCTTAATGTACACAGGACAGGACATTTTGAAACCTCTCCTGAACTATTTAACTTGACAGATAGTAACCAACATTTAAAAACGAACATTTTGCCGCATTTACATGCTACGTTTAGTCGCATTTAGCCTCGTTTTTGTTTAGGAACGTTTTATTCAAATGGTCAAAATTGTATCTCCATCAAAAACACCTGTAAACGAAACGTGGCTAAACACTAGTTATTGCGTTTACAAGCTGTTACAGGTGTTTTGCATTTCAAATGCCTCTGAACATCCATCCTGAATGCATTGTTTTTGTTTTCCCCCAAAAAAATTTCTAAACTCAACTGCCTAGAAACGACTATAGACAACCATGTGTACATGTACCGATAATATAACATAGAGGAGAGATGAGGGATCCTGTGTACATGTACCAATAAGATAACTTGATAATTTGAAAAAAAAGTTTTTATTGTTGTAAAAGTCTAGTCAAAATGTAATTGGGTGATGCTAAAGTAGTAATGCTGCATTATTTTGTTTACAGATATTATGATTGCAAAGCTGCAGTTGTTAAGCAAATAGAGAAGCAGGGCACTGGATGTAAGCTGCAATTAAATAACTGGCAAGAGATCTTTTACTTGAAGCTCATGTCAGAGACGGCATCTGATGCTCAGCAGGAGACTGAGGTGCACAGGCCCAGCAAGCGGCTGAAAGCTGGTGAGTAAAATGAAAGATATCAAATTCATTATATCATTAACATTTCTATTTCTCAAGCTCATTATTCAAATAATGACTATACGTGAGAGACTCACATTTTGCTTTATTTCCCTGTTGTTCAGGTCCATCATCCGCATGGCAAGTTCCCTCACCCCTGGGCCCAAGTCGGGCACTTGCTCTTTCTGGTGAGTACCTTAAACCGAAAAATAAGCACCGTTAAACATTTATTTAACAGTTTTTGTTTTACAACAGTAGTATGCTACGATGCTGATAGTATTCAGGCCCAGTTCTCTGCTTAAATGACAAATCGCTCAGAATAAGAACTATTATCTCCATTACCTGGGACTCTACAGTATGCTGTTTAGGCAGATATACTACATTTTGGTTCTTCTGCAGTTTACAACCCTTATAAAAATACTGCTGTCTTTTAAGTAGCTGTTGCTTCTAAGTCATCATCTTCTGTGATTGCCCCCAATAACTAGGTTGTTCTTACAGGGATGCTCATGTGGAATTTCTGTTGATTGCAGCTGCCATATTAGCAGAGAGTAGGTCTTGTCCATAAGTCTCACTTTTTGCTTTGTTTTCCTGTTGCCCAGGTCCATCGTCTGCATGTCAAGGTTCCTCTCTCCCGGGCCCAAGTCGAGCACCTGCCCATTCTGGTAAGTACCTAAAACCAATAGAAATGTTTTGCACTGTTGAATATTTATTTAACAATTTTTGGTTGTACAACAAAACGTGGTATGCTACTATGCTGATAGTATTCAGGGCCAGTTCTCTGCTGAAATGACAAACCACTCAGAATAGGAACTATTATCCCCCTTACCTGGTACTCTACAGTCTGCTGGTTAGCTTTGAAGGCAGATATACTACATTTGGGTTCTTCTGAAGTTTGCAACCCTGATGATACTGCTGTCTATTTAGTGGCTGAGAGTGTCAGTAGATTGTTCTCCTTTAAATATACTAAGGCAGTCATTTGCAAATACAGTGGAACCTTGGATTACGAGCATAATCTGTTCCAGGAGAATGCTCGTAATCCAAAGTACTCGCATATCAAAGTGAGTTTCCCCATAGAAGTTAATGGAAACGAAAATAATTTGTTCCGCATTGACTTCAATGGCATGCAATACCGCATGTGGCCAGAGGCGGGGGGTGCCGGAGAGCCTCGGAAACAGCCGGAAAGGCCCGAGGACAGCTCGTCTGACCTCGGCAAACCTCAGGCTCAGGAACATAGTCTTTCCGAGCATTTCCGAACGGCGCCATTTGGCTCCGTTTGGCTCCGGCGCCCCCCCACCTCAGGCCAAACGTGGTACTGCACACTGCTTTGGCCTGAATCCTGCTGGTTTTGCGAGACAACACTCGCAAACTGAGTTCGGATTTTTCAAAATACAGTGCTCGTATTGCGAAACGCTTGTTAACCGTGTTACTCGCAATCCGAGGTTCCACTGTAGATGAATTCAACCTTCAACTAATATGAAAAAAAATGAATGGAGTGGCCCCAATCCTCCTCTGGTGTCCACAACTGTTGCTTCTAATTCATCATTTTCAGTGATTGCCCTCAATAACTAGGTGGTTCTTACAGGGATGCTCATGTGGAATTTCTGTTGATTGCAGCTGCCATACTAGCAGACAGTAGGTCTTGTACATAAGCCTCACTTTTTGCTTTGTTTTCCTGTTGCCCAGGTCCATCATCTGCATGCCAAGGTTCCTCTCTCCCGGGCCCAAGTCGAGCACCTGCCCATTCTGGTAAGTACCTAAAACCAATAGAAATGTTTTGCACTGTTGAATAATTATTTAACAATTTATGTTGTACAACAAAACGTAGTATGCTACTATGCTGATAGTATTCAGGGCCAGTTCTATGCTGAAATGACAAACCACTCAGAATAGGAACTATTATCCCCCTTACCTGGTACTCTACAGTCTGCTGGTTAGCTTTGAAGGCAGATATACTACATTTGGGTTCTTCTGAAGTTTGCAACCCTGACGATACTGCTGTCTATTTAGTGGCTGAGAGTGTCAGTAGACTGTTCTCCTTTAAAAAAATACTAAGCATGTCTTTTGTGAATGGATGGAATAAATCTTCAACTGATATGGAAAAAAAGTGCATGGAGTGGCCCCAATCCTCCTCTCTGATTTCCACCACTGTTGCTCCCAAGTCATCCTTCTCAGTGATTGTCCCCCAATAACTAGGTGGTTGCTTGGATTGCAATGGGGCTCAAGAAATTAAAACTGGAGTATGCAGAGGGAGTAATCTCATTAACCTATTTATTTTAAGGGTTAAACTTGATAGGTAGAATGAAGTAAGATAAAAAAAAAGAAAGCTAAGCTTTAAAAAACACTGTACAGTTTCTTTTTTTTCTTCATTAATATTAAACCAAAAAAGTACATTTTTAGGTGTATATCCCAAAAAGTTTACTCTATCTACAATATTAGCTTTTCATTTTTTCTTAACAGAGAGCCTTTATCGTTTGAATTCATTGGCAGGGATAAAGCAGTGGCTCATTCCTCCTCAGAGTAAGTAATAAAGCTGTGGATTTGCATATCATCAACATCTACACCTTCTACGCTAGAATAAACATTAACAAAGGCCATAAACAACTATCAAAATTTGGACATACCTAATGCATATACCTCACTTCACAATTGAATAAAAAGTCCTTATGAACTCTTTTTGTTTTTTGTGAAATTTAGAATTATCTGTTATATATCTGTAACACTTTTTAAATCATCTGATGTTATTAGCATCCAGCCAAATGATACTTAAACTTTGCTATGTTGCAATGTATGTCTATTTTCCACCTATAAAAAAAACATCTGCAGCAAGAACATCTGCATCATTCCTGGCCCAAAGAACCTCACAAGCATCTTCTAGTGAGTACCTACTACAAAGAAAAAATGTATGCAATAGAGAACATGGATTACACATTTACATAATTTTCCTGCTCTAGTATGCTGAATGCTGATAGTGTGTAGACACTGTTCCCTAGTAAAAGACCAACCCATTGTTGAAAGGATTTACCCGTTCCCCTGGGACTCAGCGGGCTCCTGTTTTGCTGGGAACTTGGGAAGGCAGATTTTCTACATCGATGTGGGCCTAGCTGCTTGTGTCCATACCCATGTTTCATTATTCATTTTTAATGGATAACCCCTTGTAAATAGTTTTCTAAAGTATGTCATTGAAAAAAAAAAAATGACATTACTATCATAAGAAGAAGACTTTAAATCTAGTGTCCAACATTACCTTGACTCTTTTCATCCTTCTTTAACAGAAAGCCGTATTGGTAGTTCAGAAGGCTGTGCAGAAAAGAGGCAGACCATCATTCCCCAGCGTAAGTAAACAACCATTTGAATCTGATAAAAAGAGAGAGGACACACACATCATCCTCTACACATTCCACATAGGCAATGTCAGAAGGATCCATACACGCAGACAGTGTGTCATGGTTCTGCCCCAAAGCTTCCCCCTCACAGAGTTGGAATGACAGTTGAGTGCGTCAATGGCTCACTATTTGTGCTATCAATCTTCTACATGAAGAGGGACTGAGCAGAGAGAGCCTGTGCCACTGCTCTCTGTTCCAGCGCAGGATTGCGTACGTGAAGTCCTATCAGTAAAGTACCAGGGTGGTGGTTAAGGGGGGGATTTCATTAAAGTGATTCTAAAGTCTGTTAAAAAAAAAAATAACAAACATGTTATACTTACCTGCTCTATTGCAGTGGATATGCACAGGGCAGTCTGAATCCTCTTCTTCTCAGGTCCCTCTTCTGTGCTCCTGATCCCTCCCTCCTGTTGAGTGCCCCCAAAGTAAGCAACTTGCTATGGGGGCACCCGAGCCGAGCTGTGGCTCCCTGTATCCATTCAGACATGGAGCTGCCATTTGGCCCTGCCAACTCTCTCACCTGATTGTCTAACTGATTTTGACAGCCACTGGAGCCAATGGCGCTGTTGCTGTGTCTCAGCCAATCAGTAGGGAGAGTCCCGGATGGCCTAGGGACACGTGGACATTGCTGGACAGAGATGGGGCTCAGATAAGTATTAGGGGGGTTGCTACACACAGAAGATTTTTTATCTTAATGCAAAGAATGCACCTTCTGCCTTTATCACTACTTTAACATTGTTTTTTGCCCCTATACATAGGATGCATTCAGTGAACAAAAAATGTAGGCTGCAGAACCACTATTAATGCAATTATAGAAAATATTACAGCAAGATGTAAATGTTAATGTGATATTAAAATGTGTCACTGTATTCTTCAAGCTTACCTTGACTCCATTGTTCTGTCTTTAACAGAAAGCCGGATGCCTCATTTTGATAGCACAGATAAAGAGCGGGCCACTATTTTGGAATGTTATTACTCCAGCTAGCAATAAAAACTAGCAGGAAATGCCATTATCATTCCATCATTCCACACTGGATTTACCTAACAAAACAAAAAAAAAAACACAACCCCTTCCATTATTTGAATGCACACATCACTCATATACCTATCAATCACTTGTCTAAGGAATGTTGTGTGATTTTTTTTCAAAAACATATTGAAAATTATCTGAAGTCACTATCCATGCACAGTACACTTACATCTTGTTGTTTGTTAATGGTTTTCAGATGCTACAGCAGCGTCAGCGGCAGAGAAAATCTCTCCAGCAAAGACATCAGAAGCCTATTCTGGTAGGTACCTATGAAAAAGTATAAATGATAGATAGCATTCAATCAACATGTAATCCACAATAACAGTTTTATTAGTATTCTGAATGATGAAAGTCTGAAGACCCTTTTTGCAATGTAATATGAAAAAAAGTTTTGAAACAAATGTTCCCTTTACCTTGAACTCACTAGGCTATTGTCTTGCTCCGAAGGTAGAATTCCTACATCTGCCTTCATCTGCATTTTAGGCGCCTGATGACTATCCTGCCCTCAATTCAGTGCTTGAAAGTGTCAGCAATGCACACTCTTCTCAGACAATGAATGGCTCACTGTGCATGGAAAGTAGTTCAGATTTTGCAAAGGTCAACTAAAGCTGGATACACACACTATACAATATTCTTTAGATTTTTTTCCTTTAGTTTTAGAAACCATATAATATGAGGTCCAACCTAAACACTTTCAATGTGTATGCAATCTGGCAGGCACTAGCACTACATAGTTAAAAGTAAATCCAAAGGAAATCAAACAACAAAAGTTGTATAGTTTGTAGTATCCAGATTTAGTCTGGAAGTGTCTTGCTATGTTCCACAGCCTACTCACAAAAAAGTGCTTTGGTTATATGTTTGCAAGGAAATGTTAACATCTTCATTCATTTCTGCAACTCCAACTTTTAACACAGTAGTCAAAAGCCACCCTGGTCTAGATTTTTCTTTTTCCTTGCAGAGGCATCTAAAATTCACTCTTTGGGGAATATATGCTTACAATATGAAATGGAGACTAAAGATCTTACATTTATTTATTCTGGGGAAATGAATCATGTAACACACTTTAGAGAGTGCCCCATAGGAAGCTATCTCTTATGTTGGTGCCTGTGTGGTCTTGGTCCAGAGCCACGCTGCCTGCAATCATACAAGCAGACAGCGGTGCACGTTTTCACCTCACCTTCTGTTGTTATAGAGTTTGATAGCAGCGGGAGCCAGCTATTGAACATCCCTGTGAAGAGGGACATAGTGTAGAGCCACTGCTTTCTGGTACAGCGCTGGACCATAATGGATCTCATGTAAGTATTAATGGGTGGATGAGCGCAGGGGGGGCGGGCACAACAGAGAGCCACTGACTGCCAGTCACCAGCTCTTTGCTCAGGGAGCTGTGAAAACCGAGCGATCGGCAGTGTTCAATCGCTTGGTTCTCAGTGTTGGAGGCACTGGGGCAGAGATGCAGCATCCACCTAGGTAAGTATAAATCTGAAAAAACAAAATATACTTCTCCTTTAAAGATTTTCTGAGGTATTTCAATAAGTTGAAAAAGCATCAAATGTCATTGTTCTAATTATACTTACTTTTTTATTTCGATTCATGTTTTCCAGATCCATCAGTTGCATCCACACAAGAAATACCCCTTCAAATAGGAGAAGATGATGAGCATTCTGGCGGTGAGTAACTGACATGAACACAAAAGATATGTATGAATACTGTTAAACATAAAACTAATCAAGCTTTTAATGTTTAAGTATTTGATAAGTGTATGTTACCATAAGAATAAAATGTAATGCTTTTAGTATATATTCAATTTTATTTATATTTATGTATATGTATTTACAATGCCTAATTCCTCTCTTTCAGATGATGAAAACAGGCCCAATGCTCCTGGCTTTACACCCCCCCTATTCCAATCCTCGGAAGGCAGTGGTTGTGAGGGAGAAGATGTACTGCTGCAGGCATTGCTGGTACCCAGTCCAGCAGCTGGTTTTTCCCCTGGGGAAGAGAATGTATTGGGAGGTGATGAAGGGCAAGGGCATACTAGAATTGCAAGTTCACCAGATGCCTGTCCCCAGGCTTGCATGCCACCATCTTCCCCAGTACAGTCTGCAGCAAGTCAGGGTGTGGATGTAGCACCAACAGAATATTTGCTGCAGACTGTACTGGGTGAAGTAAGACAACTAAATAGAAATATGCAAGGCCTACTCCGTCAGCAGGCAGATTTCTTTCAATTGTTGTTCGTGAGATTGGAGCAAGACTGGCACCGGGAACTGGCCAAAATGCGCTTTGATTTGCTGCAGGCAATCTCGCGTCATAATGTACCTTATGAAACCACAGAAGAATCTCCAGGTATGCAGGAAAGTGCACCAAATTCTGACCCTACCATCTGAATGTTGCAGCAAAAAGTCATCTTCACCACATCTAGATGCCTAAATGCATTGAGTTGCCACACCCACACAGGTGAACAAGAGTACCTAATAAAGTGGCCATTGAAAAAATTAGGCACATCCGAATTTAAAGTTTATTGTTTATAATGTTAAACTTTTGAAGTCTTTAAGCATGTTGCTTTTACTCTTTATACATTTTTTGTATTTTTTGTATTTTTGTAATTTTTTTATATTTGTATTGTAAAAACTTTATTAAAAAAAAATGGAAATGCAAACTGGATAAACTTTTGCTTATTAACTACCAGCGAACTTTCACCCCCTACCTGAACCAGGCCCATTTTCAGCTTTCAGCGCTCTTATACTTTGAATGACAATTGCGCGGTCATTCTACACTGTACACATATGAGATTTTTATCATTTTGTTCACACAAAGCTTCCTTTTGGTGGTATTTTTTGGCAATCAAATGAAAAAAGACAGAAAATTGTGAAAAGAACATTTTTCATAGCTTGTTGAAATTTTGAAAACAAGTAATTTTTCTTCTTCAATGATGGGATGGGTGCTTTTAGGCTGCACTGATGAGGTAGCACTGATTGCCACTGATTGGTGGCACTGATGAGACAGCACTGATAAGTGGCACTGGTGAGCACTCATGAGACAGCACTGATAGGTACTGGTAGGCAACACTGATGGGCAGCACTGATAAGGCTGCAATAATAGGCGGCATTGATGAGCACTGATAGAAGGCACAGATGGGCACTGATAAGCAGCACTGATAAGTGACACTGATGAGGAGAAACTGATGGGCACTGAATAGCAGCACTGTTGGGACTGCACTGATAATCAAGACACTGATAATCAGTGCTTTATCAGTGCCAATGTCCCTTTAACACATGGTGGTTATCGGTTCTCTTCTTCTCACAATAACTGGCTTGTGCTTACATCCATGATCAGTTGTCATTGGACACAGCTGTTCATGTGGTGTGTGGGCAGCGCGAGTGTGGGAGGATGTCCATGTTTTCCCTCCCGGCACTGTAAGCCCGCACTGTAGCCATCTTTCGGCTATAACGTGGGCAGCAAATAGTTAAAGAAAATAAACTTTTTTTTTAAATGGAACTTGGTGGAACTCATTTCCACCACCTCTGCCTCTGGCCCTTTATGACCTTTAAGACCCTTCCACTGTTATTAAAGTTTGACAACACCCACTATTTTTTGCTATTGCTTGTATTACTTTCTATCAATCTTTGTCTATTCTATGCTCAAAAATGGATTTAAAAATAAATTTAACAGAAATTCCCCAGAATAAAAAAAAAATTCACGCAGTTTCTCATTAGATATATGATAAAATGTGTATTCATTTAATAATTACCAAAGTATAGAAATCCTCCTATATGAGTTATTCTTCTTCTTCTATATCCTCTTCAAGTTCAAACTGTAGCATTACTTTCACTATATTGGGAAAGAGAGAGCGGTAGTTTGTTAGCTACATCAAGGGATATGGTTGAGAGAAAGCGAGAATAAGAAAAGAGAGTGTTACATACATGGTGGACACGGTGTATAGAGAGGGAAAGAGCTGGATACACAAGAGGAAATGGTATACAGAAAGAGATAAAATAAGAAAATGGTAAGAAACAAAAAGTGTTTTATATATATACATATATATATATATATATATATATATATATATATATATATATATATATATATATATATATATATATATATCAATGATTGACAAGACAGTAAATGGGCAATTAAAAAGACAATCACTTTTTTTCTTGGAATTCCCAGGGGTAAGCATTTCGAGTCTTGCCATGTAGTGTGGTCTTCAGGAGTGCCCGAATCTGTGGCCAGCTAATGTAATATGGTTGGTTTCGACATTATGGCAGCACGTAGCAGCATGCTGTCATCACAACGCCATAGGTCCAGTTGAAGGCGACACAAAGAATTTTTTTGCTGATGTAGTGGGAGCAGTGGGAGACAGGATTTAACAGCCCATGCCTGGACTTCTTATGTCCGTGTTATTTTAAATTTATGTTTAAAAAATAATTATTGAGCAGCAGCACCACCACCGCAAAATTGTCATGCTATTCTAAAATTATAAGTGAGACCCCACACCTCTTAAAACAATATCTGTGCAGGTGCACCAGAGTAATAGTACTGCAGGTTTAATAGCATATGTGAGAACCCTCAACTTCTTCATCAACCCATTCAGTTTAAACTTGAACTAAAATATAAACCATTTGTGTCTACTGTAAAGTTCAGGGGTGTAGCCGCATTGGTTAATTATTGTTTGGAATCACATACGGAACACATAACTAACAAACAGAAGTACACCTTTACATTTTCATGCATATGAAAATAAGCTTACAATGGCAAATGCTTTCAACTCTGAAATACTGATCAAAAGCACACTTTGATTCAGTACAATAGAAGCATAACAAATAGGTTCAATTCACAGGGCTTTAATTAAATTTTGGTAAGTATTCCACATTGTCCTGCAGGCATGCAGCACACAGACAGGTGTCTCCTACAGCTCCTATTAATTGCCTTCAGTGCTGCTTCCTGGAGTTTGTGTTTTAGGTCCAGAGTCCCCGTATTCAGGGGTGGAGGTTCTTTCCCACCCTAAAATCTCTCCGAACCTCCAAAATTCCAGGTCCCAAATAGACAACTGTTAAATCAGAGAAAACTGTACAACAGTCTTCTCCTTTTTATCATTCACTATCCTGGAACCTTCTGACACTACATGAGTGAGACCCCTGAATAACCAAACTGGCACTGCAATGAACTTTTACCCTATGGGAACCACTTTGCTGTCCAATGAACTTCAATCCTTAACAAATCCTCAGCATCATAAACAGTATATATGGAAGAGTTGTGCTGGAGCTTGAGAAAGTCCAAAGAAGGGCAAAGAAACTAATAAGGGGACTGGAGGACCTCAACTACACAGAACGACTGCAAACGCTAGATTTATTCCCATTGGAGAAGCAATGCTTGAGAGGGGACATGATAACGATCTACAAATACCTCAATGGGGATCCCGGCATAGGAAAAAAAAAGTCTCAGAGACTAAGAGGACACGGGGTCATACAATAAGACTCGAGGAGAAGCGGTTTAACCTTAATCTGCGCAGGGGTTTTCTCACTATCAGGGCAGTAAGGATGTGGAACACTTCCAAAAACAGTGGTGGTTGCAGTTGGGATGGATACCTTTAAAAGACTCTTGGTTATATATCTTAAAGAACACAACATACAGGGATATGGGAAATAATTATAAACAAACGTACACCTACAAAGGTTGAACTAGATGGACTATTGTCTTTATTCAGCCTACTATGTAACTATTTTAAACTAAAATTTTTTTTTTTTTTTTGTGTCTCAACACTGCATTGTTCAGACAGTAGATGTGTTATAACGCTTTATATTAATCGTTCAAAAACATGTAAGGAAACATAATAGGAAAAATATAACATAACACATGGAACAAAAATAACAAAAACTTTTTTTGGACTTTCATTCAGTATCATAGCTGAGAACTGGGTATTCCAGCTTGGGCAAATTGACTTTTAGGAACGCAAGTTTTTCCATTAGCTGGGGGGCCAGTTGTGAACGTTGGGGGCACAATATGTTCCCAGTCACAGAAAAAACCCTTTCACTTTGAACAGTGGTAGGTGGGCATGACAGGAGTTCCTGGGCTACTTGGGAGAGAGCTGGCCAAATATCTCTTTTGTCATCCCAGAATTCTAAAGGATTTGCGGTGGGGGGCAAAATGGGCTCTGCAAGGTATGTATTTACCATGTCCTGCACACTTTTTTTTCGGGCGGGAAGTCTGCTGGGTCCCACTAAGCTGTCTATTGCCTGAACCAAAACAGAGGTTGCTATGGTGGACTGAGGAGTGGTTGCACTATTGCTACTTGTGCTGGACAGAGACACAGATTCACGTTCCTCCAGCTCTTCTTCTTCATCCTCTTCCCTGCGTCGAAGCCTTGAGATTTTGTGATGTTTCTCTCTGACCCTGTCTAACAGTTTATCTCGCCAGAAGGTCAGGGAATTGGATCTCAGGGCCATCTTGCCCTTTATCCGTGGGTCACAAAGAGTGGCCAACATCACTTCAGGGCATGAGTCTGTAAGCTCTTTCAGCCGCCTACTTAGTTCTACCTTACACCTCCTGAGCAGGGCCATTACTTCTGGTACATGTCCCCCAGGCAACACCTCCTTATATGACAGAAAAGCATCTATGTTATTAACCAGATATGACATGAGTGGTACTACTTCAGATAAGCTGGCACTTTCTTGGCTCAGTTGTTCCGTGACAGCCTTAAAAGGCTTGAGTACTGCCACAAGCTGAGCAATCATTGCCCAATCCTCCCTTGCAAGTGGTCTGCTAATACCAATGTAATGTTCATTTGACATGGCATGAAGGGCCTTCTGCTGTTCTAGTATGCGTTCCAACATATCCAAAGTTGAATTCCATCTTGTGACAACATCAATTTTGAGGCGGTGCTCGTTCAGCCCTGCTTTTTTTTGCTCCCTTCTGAGGATATGGCTATCTTTTACACTACGATGAAAGTGTGCCGCAATCTTGCGACACGAGTCAAGTAGTGTGGCCAGCTTTCCAGTTGTGTTTTCCTCAGAAAGCGCATCTTTCACAATGAGGTTAAGCAAATGGGCTGAACAGCGTACACCCACATATTTACCATCCCGCACAGCTTTAAGCATATTTGCACCTCCATCTGTAACGACAAAGCCCATCTCTGCCTGAGTACCTTCCTGCTCTCCCAACCACTGTGCCACCATCCTCTTCAGTGATTGCAGAATGTTGTGGGCAGTGTGTTGCTCATCCATGACCTCAGCATGGAGAAGGAAGGAACGGTGCCCTTGCTTTACTAAGGTGGCTGAGCCTCTTGCCCCAGAACATACTATGTCTTGCGTCACCTTAGGTTGCCACCAATGTGCTGTCAGGGACAAAAAGGCATGCTGGCCACTTGGAGCACTCCATAAATCTGTAGTGAAGTGCACTGACTGCCCAGCAGCCTTTGCCAGCTCCTCCTTCAACACTCCAACACATGAGCTGTAAAGGGATGGCACTATAGTGCGGCTAAAAGTTGTACGAGAAGGTACTTTGTACCCGGGGGCCAGAGCTTCCATGAGTTGTTTAAAGGGCTCCCCTTCAACTAAATTAAAAGGAGCCCCTCCAACTGCTATGAGCTGCGCTATTAACCGTGTTACTTTACGGGACTGCTGGCGGGACATGACTTTTGCATGAAAGGCACCAACTTGTTCAAGGGTCGACTGTGTGTATGTGGAATGGCGGGTATGTGACATTTGACTTGATGATGCTGTGACAGAAGTGGTATGATAAATCTGTGCCTTTGCCTGGGTATTACTAATAGCAATAGTCAAAGCTGAACTTCCCCTAGTGGTGCATGGAGGAGAAGCCACCCCATGTTCCTCCCTTAGTAGCACAGGTTTGTGGTGAGTGCGCATATGCTGGTTCATGCCTGCATTTGTAAGATGTCCTATCACTTGCCCGCGGCTCACCTCCCGACAGCATAGTTTACATTTGGCTATGCGACCATCACCAATTGCTAGAAAGTAGTTCCATATCTTAGAACGGCGACTAGAAGAGCCACTGGACGCAGGTGCTGAAGATTTCTCTGCTGAGGTTTCAGCAGCCTGCTGTGCTGGGACAACTGGTTGCTTCATAATATCCACCCCTATGTTCCCTGCTGTGGTCTTGAGAGAAGGGGGCCTAAAGATAGAGGGAATGGTGGCAATGTCAGGCTTTGGAGGCCTACCCTGAATGGTGGCACTGGTGGCAGAACTTTTACTTACAAGGGCAGGAGACTCCAATATTGAAAGCGTAGAGGATGGAGAGTCCATTAGAGGTGACATTTGTGGTGGCGGTGATGAATACCGTAGGGGTGATTTACTGGTGAAATCTGCAAGTGGACGTCTATTACACTCATGTCCGTAGTCAGGCTGCTGAATGTCTACTTCCCCTGATGTTGGGGGCACATGCAAAGTTCCCACATTATGAAATCTACCCTCAGAAAAAGCAGCGCTCATAGCAAATGTCGTGTTGGTGGCAATAGAAGTGGAAGTATTAGTGTTGCTTGTTGTGACAATGTCAGCATAATTCTCCAAATCTAACACCTCCATTTTTGGCTGTTTGTGTGCATTAAAACCACAAAAACCCTGTGCAGTCATTGCACGGCCTTTGCTGTAGAACTTAGATGTTGTTACAGTTATTGTGGAAGTAGTTGGAACACTGGTGGTTGTGTTTATGGGTATGGGGTTGCTAAACAGCCGGCGCTTAGTAGGTGGCTTACTCTTCTTATTCTGCACACTGGCAGTATTAGCAGCTTCTCCAATTACACTGCTTGTTCTTTTTAGTTTAATAGGTGGGCTGCTCAACTGACTACTCGCACTGCTTTCTCTCCTGTTAACAGCTCTGCTGGACATCTGTCCATGGTCAGAAGAAATAACAATGCGTGTCATATCTACTGCTGGACTGGTGGTGGTGCTGCTTTTGCTCAATGTGTGAGCAGTTTGACTCTGAGAAGGCTCCATCATAAAAATACAGCCAGAGCCTGTCCTCCTCAATCAAACAACTGTGACACTCTGAAAAAGTTAATCCACTTCACACACAGCTGTCTGATGATAGGTGAACTTGAAGTGCTTGACTGACTACCTAGCCCCACCCTACTACCTTTATGACTGCAATAAGTGTGTGTATACTATTACAAGACAAAGATGTAATGGAAAAAAATAATCCTCCCACTATCTCCCTCCAAAACATCAATAATAATAATAATTGAAAACTAGTATTGACTACTTGATCAATTCAAGACAAAGAGTCTCTTCAAGGCAAATAGAAAGGTGCACCTCTCCACACCACAAGACACTCTCTCTATCTGTGGTAAACCCTGCCAGGAGGATTAGCTTTTATATAGATCATAGCCCCACCCCTAATGAGAAATGAAAAAAGCTGATTGGACAATTCCGATTGGACGTTTTGTTTCGAATATGTTTCGTTTCGAATTCGATTCGAATTAGATTCGAATACGATTCGAAATCGATTCGAATCAAATTTGAAGCAAATTTCTGATATATTCATGCAATTAAGCAATTCAAACAATTATGAATTTTTCAATCAGGCATGCTGACAACTTCCTTGTTGCGATAACTATAAATTAAATAAGATGTGTGTGTTTTTGCACTGGTTTTTGCACTGGTACACTGCAAGTCTGAGAAGTAGATGTGACAGACAGATGTAAATAACCATCTTCCAAAAATTCAAATTCGAATAGAAAAGATTAAAATATAATAGAAAAACAATAGAATTTAATAGAATAAAATAGAATGAATATACAACCATATTCTGACATTCGAATTTTGAATAGAATAAATTCGAATTTACATTTATTATATATAAAATATTCGGAAATTCGAATGTCATAAGGAATTAATTTGAATAGGAAAGATTGGAATAGAAAATAATAGAAATGAATAGACTAAAAAAACAATAGAAAAGAATAGAATAAAATATAATATATATTATATTTTATTCTATTCTGTTCTATTGTTTTTCTACTAGTCTATTTTCTTTTCTATTCGAATTCGAATTCATTCTATATGAAATTCGAATTTTGAAAAATGGTTCTATTATATATAATATGTTTTCTGTTCTGTTCTACTGTTTTTCTATGCAATTCTTTTTTATAATATTCTATTTTATTCTAATCTTTTCTATTCAAATTCTACAATACATTGTATATGAAATTCGAATTTCGGAAAATCTATCTATCTATCTATCTATCTATCTATCTATCTATCTATCTATCTATCTATCTATCTATCTATCTATCTATCTATCTATCTATCTATCTATCTATCTCTATTTTACTCAATTCTGTTCTATTGTTTTTCTTGTCTATTTTTTATTTCTAGTCTAATCTTTTCTATTCGAATTCAAATTCATTCTATATGAAATTCGAATTTCAGAAAATGGTTATATATATATATATATATATATATATATATATATATATATATATATATATATATATATATATATATATATATATCCATTTTTATATATATATATATATATATATATATATATATATATATATATATATATATAAGATATTTATATATATAACCATCTTTTGAAATTCGAAATTCATATAGAATGAATTCAAATTCGAATAGAAAAGATTAGAATTGAAAAACAATAGAACAGTAAAGAATCTAATATATATATTATATTTTATTCTATTCTGTTCTATTGTTTTTCTAGTCTATTTTCTTTTCTTTTAAAAATTTATTCTATATGAAATACGAATGTCGGGACATGGTTTTATATATATATATATATATATATATATATATATATATATATATATATATATATATGTGTGTGTGTGTATATAATTTTTTTTTGCTGATCTGTTCTATTGTATTTCTATGATATTCTTTTCTATTACTTTCTAATCTATTCTTATCTTTTATATTCAAATTCGATTTCATTCTATATGAAATTCGAATTTCAGAAAAAAAAAATTTTTTCGAGTCGTTCGTATTTTCGTTGTTACTGAATGATTCGTAATTATGTCTAATTTTATTTGATTCGAAATTCGTAATTTTGTTTGTCATTTTTGTTTATTCTATTCGTTACGCTTCTCGTAATTTAGTAATTATTACTTTTGTGGGATTGGCTTATGCTTTCTTTCCCGTTGATTCGTAGTTTCGTAACATTGTTTTGTTTTTTGTTGATTCGAGTCTACTAGCGTGCTTCGAATGGATTCGTACATTCGTAAATACATCGCGGTCATTAGTAATCTCGTATTTTAGTTTCGTTTTCATTTTCAACACGCGGCTAGCCAGCTAATTAGTCTCCGCCCCTGTGCACCATTTTGTGAGGGTGTACTGTGCATTGGTAGGGTGAGGTGAGTGTGGGTGGGAGCTGGGAGGAGCAGAGAGCAGAGAGTGAGATAGTTGTTGTGGTAGTTGTTTTTGTGTGGTTTGGTAGTTGTTGTTGCAATTACTATTAGAATGTCTGGGAGTGATAATGGACGTGTGAGTCGTCTAGTGAGTGAGAATGTTGGTGTTAGTGAGTGTGTTGGTATGAGAGTTTTTGCCGTGACTGCGAGTGGAGGGGAGCGGAGGAGTGGAGGAGGGGACTCAGGGGAGAGGAGTGGAGGGGAGCGGAGGAGTGGAGGAGGGGACTCAGGGGAGAGGAGTGGAGGGGAGCAGAGGAGTGGAGGGGAGCGGAGGAGTGGAGGGGAACGTAGGAGTGGAGGAGGGGACTCATGGGAGAGGAGGCGTGGAGGGGAGAGGAGGCGTGTAGGGGAGGAGAGGCGTGGAGGGGAGGGGAGGCGTGGAGGGGAGGGGAGGCGTGGAGGGGAGGGGCGAGGCGGGGAAGAGAGGTGTGGAGGGGAGGAGAGAAGAGGAGGGGACGGGAGGCGTAGAGGGAAAAGGAGTCGTGGAGGGGAGAAGAGGCGTGGAGGGGAGAGGCGTAGAGGGGAGGAGAGGCGTATAGGGGAGAGTATTGTTGAGGAGAGGAGGAGTGGAGGGGAGGAGAGGCATGGAGGGGAGAGTATTGTTGGGGAGAGGAGGAGTGGAGGGGAGAGGAGTGGAGGTGAACGGAGGCCTGTAGTGGAGCCAAGGCCTGGAAGAGAGTGTGGAGGTGGAGTGGAGCGGAAGCATGGCCAAAAACGGAGACATGTGTCCCCCACTACATCAGAGAGTGCGGACTCAGACATGCAGCAACCCCACCAAAGCAAGCGACAAAAATCAAGGGGGCCTGTATTTACACAAGAGGAGAATGCTGCATTGGTTGCTGCAGTCCTAAGAGAAAAAGTCACACTCTTCTGCCAAACCGTGCCAACATCCGAGAAAGCAGCAGGCTGGGGACGAGTCCGGGACTCCGTGAATGTGGTCTCCAAGTTTCGCAGGCCCACCACTGGCGTCAGACACAGGTAATTATTCCAATATTCTTTCACACTGGGGCGGTGGGGACGTCGGCGGTAAAACAGCGCTATTTTTAGCGCTGCTTTACCGTCGTTATTGCAGCGGTATTCGGCCGCCAGCGTTAAGGTTTTAACCAAAAAAGGGTTAAAATCGCTCGTATAGCGCGGCTATAGACGCGGTATTGCCGCGGTATTGGCACAGTATAGCCGCGCTGTCCCATTGATTTCAATGGGCAGGAGCGGTGAAGGAGCGGTGAATACACCGCTCCTTTACCGCTCCAAAGTTGCGTCTTGCAGGAGTTTTTTTCTTCTCCTGCCAGCGCACCGCTTCAGTGTTAAAGCCCGACACCAGCGGCTGTTTCGGGTCGGTTTGCAGGCGGTATTTTTAGCGCAATAACGCCTGCAAACCGGCCCAGTGTGAAAGGGCTCTTAGAACACACATTTGTAAAAAATACACAGTGTAATAGTCAATAAAAATTAACAGTTCTACTTTACAAAACTATTTATTTAGCACAGCCACATACAGAAGAGAACATTAACATACATGGAAATATTGTAACATAAAAAAACATCACTGTGTGAAACGACAGGTTGCTTTTCAAAAAAATAAATGTTTGGTTTCTATTTTATGTAACTAATAATGTTTATTTTTCATGTGCAGATTCTATGATTGTCGGGCGGCAGTCATCAAAAAGCTGAAGAAGCGTCTACGGGGAGAACATATTAGGGGAAAGCCTGTTGAGTTACGTGAGTGGGAGGTAAAGCTGAAAGATGGCCTTGGCCTTCTGGCAGAGGATGTCCCTGGAGTCAGCAGCAGGGGTCCACATCAGAGAGCTAGTGGTGAGTAAAATGAAATATATCATTATATATTGCTGTTATATGGTTGTTTCAAGCTCACTATTATTTTTTATGACTATGCATGTGAAACTTACTTTTTTCTTTACATACATGTTTTCCAGATCGAGAAACATCATCTGTAGAGCGATCAGCTCCAAGTACATCCCATCGACATTATGGTGAGTACCTAACACAAAAACAAAAGATGTAAAATTAATGATAAACTTCTATTTAAAGTGGTGTTGCACCCTAAAAAAAAAAAGTCATGACTGTGCCTAAAAAAAAAAAAAAAAAAAAAAATTTGGATATTTTTTTTTTACTTACCTCTAAATGCCTGTTGCTAGGTGGTCCCCCGTAGTCTGCCTCTTCCAGTGCCTGCGCTAGTGACATCACTTCCCCCTCGGCACAGGAAGGGCTCAGCTCTGCTCCCTCCCTCCTGTCAATGATCTGGGACCCATTACAGGTCCCAGGTGACTGAGCAGCCAATCACGGCGCGCGGCGCCGCTCGCGCATGCGCAGTGGGTGCCAGGCAGTGAAGCCACAGCCCGGCGCCCACAGTTGCAATGCCGGCGCCACTGAACGGAGGGGGAGACGAGCGGGGCTTCGATCCCCCGCATCGCTGGACACAGGGACAGGTAAGTGTCCAATTAAAAGTCAGCAGTTGCAGTATTTGTAGGTGCTGACTTTTAATTTTTTTTTTGACTGGCCCTCCTCTTTAACATTTAAAGCAGGCATCACTAAATGGCGGACTGTGGGCCAGATGTGGACCAAGTCACTGTGCCACCTGGAACGCCACAATCCAGCCATTTAGGTGACGGTTCTGTCTGCCTCCCTCTGCCGCTGTCACTATCGCAGAGCTGCTGAAAATAACTTCACAAGTTAAATAGCAGGGCATTGGTTGCTATGCGGCCCTAGCAACCAATCAACTGCTGGTTAACTTCAGCAGCATCTCCTGCTCCCACCCATTATTCAATGCTGCTGTGTCTCCGGCTCTGTGTGCCCAAATAAGGTAGGATGGGGCAGCGCTGCAGGAGGGATGTGAAAGTGTCAAAGGTGCAGAGGCTGTGTAATGTGATGAGGGCCAAATATGCAGGGGGCTGTGTAATGTGAAGGGGGCCAGAGGTGCCGAGGCTGTGATGTGAAGGAGGGTCGAGTTGCAGGGGGGTTAGGATGCAAAGGGGGAGGGCAGAGGACACAGGTGTACTCAGGTGCTATGAAGGTGGGGGAGAAGATACCATTGTGAAGGGTGTTCAGATCAGAACACTACTGTCATGGGGAAACTAAAACAATCATGGGATTGTGTAATAAACGAGGGTGGTGTACTATAAAAGGGCAGGCTATTCACCAAAATGTTAATTGGTCAATTTGCCAAGAAATATATCATCTCATCTGTTTTAACACATCATCAACTTCAGATTAGATTTAGATTTTAACATTTCCAGTGCAAATTAAATCGGTAGTAAACCACGGAAGAAAAAAAAACACCTGCAAGACAATAGCATAATGTTCTAGTATGCATCGCATACTAGCACATTATAAAATAAACGAGGCCCCAGCAGCCCAACCTGGCCAGCGCTATGACACGTTGCCTCGCCTTCTCTTCCGGGCGTCGACGCTGTGTGTGGCTGGAGGCGCTATGTGGTCTCTCCCACGCATGTGTGTGGGAGTCCAGTTTCCAGCGAGGTGCTTTGATTTTTCTGAACCGTCCGGCGTCCACCGGCCCTTCAGAGCGCATGCACCGCCACTGACATCAGCGGCTGCATCCGAGGTGGATATTTCCTAAACCGTACAGGTTTAGGGGATATTCATATTACCTACAGGTAAGCTTTATTATAGGATTACCTGTAGGTAAAAATATGACAAAGTGGGGTATGCAATCCACTTTAATTCACCTCAGTGCACTTTTTTACGCTTTGATTATAAAAATATGTTGTTGTCTTCCAACATATACCAGGCAAAAATAATAAATAAAGCTGTTGACTTTATCTTGAACATTACCTTGACTCTTGTCTTTTCTTCCATCTTTAACAGAAAGCGCGATCCGTATCCCGGACTCTCCAGAAGCATCAAGTGGCAGGAAGCAGCGGACCATTACGCCTCAGGGTAAGTAGTGGAATCTGGAAAGAAACAGGACACACCATCATCATCATTCATCGATGTCCATGATATTATATACACACAGGCATTATCATCTAATACACATTATTATTATTATTAAGGTCCATTTTCAAATTCATACACACATGACACCTCATACCTTCAGAACACGACTGTGAAGGGGAAACTGTGAAGTGAAGGGGGGGAACTGAGGATACTGAAGTAAGCATGGGATTGTGTAATAAAAGAGGGGGGTATAGTATATGTAAAAGGATATTCACAAAAGTGTTCATTGTTCAATTTGCCAAAAAATATAACATCTGTTTTAACACATTAGCAACTTTAGATTTGATTTTACAGTTCCAGTGCAAATTAAAGCGGCTTTAAACCACAGAAGAAAAAAAAAAGAAACCTGCAAGACAATGGCATAATGTGCTAGTATGCATTGCACATTATGAATTTCTATGAAATACTTTAGAATGAGGCCCCTGCAGGCCGACCCGGTCAGCGCTGAGCGGGCTGACACGTTGCCTCACCGTCTCTTCCGCGGTCGCGGGCTCCGGCGCTTCTGAGTGGCCGGAGCTGCAATGAGGTCTCTCCCACGCATGTGCGTGGGAGTCCTTTTACTGGTGAAGAGGTTTGATTTTTCTGCAGGGTCCAGCGGACCTTCAGAGCGCATGCACCACTGCTGGCCTCAGCGGCTGCATCTGAGGAGGATATCTCCTAAATAATATTCATTTTACGTACCGGTAAGCCTTATCACCTGTAGTGTTAAAATGACAAAGTAGGGTACACAATCCACTTTATTTCACCTCAGTGCACTTTTTTGTGAGTACAGACAGAGTATTAGCTCGAAGCCCAAACATAAAACAAACAACGTAGTGCTAGCATGATTAGGAGCATAGGGAAGCCGGGCAAGTCGGGATAAAAACAAGTTGTCAGACAACATGGGGCTGCAGGGGATTGGGCAGACAGCGTGGAGGAGGGACTGCAAAAAGCCAGGAGTGTGGGGGAGACAAGGTGAAATCAGACATCCTAGGAGTACACGAGGAGGAGAAGCATTCCTGCCCGCCCTCCCTCCCTACATCGGCTTGGTTCCTTCTATGCTTACTTTTTTGTTGTATTGGTTGTTTTTGTTTATTTTGCAGGGTACGTTCGGTTGGGTCTTTGGAGGTATTTTAAAATAACTTGCTGTGCTCAGATGATTGGGACCCATCTAAGGTATGGGTCCCCGGTGGAATGCCAGTTATGGTGGATTAACTGGTAGTTACAATGGTGTATCTGCAGAATGTGGTTAGTCTCCGAGTCGGTGCCGAGCGGTAGGGAGGGACCATGGAAGTAGTTTACACAGATACAAGGGAAACATTTTTGATACTTTGCCTCCAAAGGATCGTCAACCAAAAGAAAACAGACATTTTACTTCGATCTTTGTGTCAGTATATTTTTGGGCAATTACAGTTTGGCCAATAAGTTAGGAATACAGTAATTTATGACACAAGGAGTCAGGATACATCTGGGGTAACTTTTATTTATAATGCTTTGATGTTGTAGTACAACTTATAACAGGCAAAAATAAATAGCGCTGTTGACTTAACTTTATCTGGAACATTACCTTGACTCTTTTCTTCCATCTTTAACAGAAAGCCTCAGCCGTATCCCTCCAGCGTCATCTGGCAGAAAACAGCGGCCCAATACTCCTCAGGGTAAGTACACAAGCTGCCAATATAAAGAAACAGGACACACCATAATCATCTACACATTACACACAGTCATTATTATCCCTTCCCGTCGAGCGTACGCAGATGTGCAGCATAGACTTTCAGGGGTTATACCGGGAAGATGCCCGCAGCTGCAGGCATCATCCCGTTACTGTTTTGTAGAGCGGGCGATCGGCTTTCCAAGTATAACAACCGATGAGGCTAAAAGCTGCTCGGCTGTTATACCGGAGGAGCAAGAGGGGACTCCCCCCCATACCCCCCCCTTCCGCCGCCTCCTGCTGCTCTTACCAGGCCTCCCGATCCATCGGGAGGCCTGATCACCAATCTGCCACCTCGGCTACTGCCGGCTGCTGACAGTCTTGAACGAAGCTGAGAGCGGCTTCGTTCCAGTCTTCTAATTGTAAATGCGGAAGCGACGTCATGACCTCACTTCCCGTCTACTCGGTTGCCAGTGGCGCCTGTTTTAAAAAAAAATATACAGTATTCAGAATTGCCCAAAATGGCGATCTGAATACTGTGAAGTGCAAAGGAGGGATCGGGGGTCTTTTAGTTCCCCGATTCCTCCATAAAGAGTACCTGTCACCACCTATGACTGTCACAAGGGATGTTTACATCCCTTGTGACAGCAATAAAAGTCATCCAAAAATTTAAAGCGCCCCTGTCCCCGCGAGCTCGCTCACTAAAAAACGCATACGGAAGTTGCGCCCGCAGATGTTAATGGTGGTTAAATGGCACATGTGAGGTATCGCCGCGATCGTCACAGCGAGATAAATAACTCTAGCATTAGGCCTCCTCTGTAACTCTAACCTGGTAACCGTAAAAAAAATTTAAAGCGTCGCATATGGAAATTCTTAGGTACCGTACTTTGTCACCATTCCACGAGTGCGTGCAATTAAAAAGCGTGACATGTTTGGTATTTATTTACTCGGCATAACATCATCTTTCACATTATACAAAAAAAATGGGCTAACTTTACTGTTTTTTTCTTTTTAAAATTCATAAAAAGGGTCCCTTTTAACAAGAAAATGTTGTGTTTAAAACACCGCTGCACAAATACGGTGTGATAAATATTATTGCAACAATCACCATTTTATCCTCTAGATTCTCTGCAAAAAAATATATATAATGTTGGGGCTCTAAGTAATTTTATAGCAAAAAAATATGGATTTTAACTTACTTAAACACCAAATGTCAAAAATAGGCTTAGTCATGAAAGGGTTAACATATAAAAGATATTACCATCCATTTTCATACACACAACTCATACTTCAATCACTTCTCCATGAAATCATACAGTGAAGTGTTGTGTTTTAAAGTAGTAAACAATGAAGTGGATTTACACAAAATTACAGTGTAAAATGTGGTGCAGTTCTGCAGAGAAATCAATCAGCTTCCAGATTTTCTTGGGAAAGCCTAATTAAACAAGCTAAAGTTAGAAGCTGATTGGTTTCTGCATAGCTTCACCAGAGTTAGCACTGTGTCCAGTGTTAGGCCTCTTTCACACGGGGCAGATCAGTCATGATCCGCCCCGTGAACATCCGCTTGCTCAGCGGGGATAGCTCCGCCGATCCCCGCTGAGCAGGAAGATGACAGGTGCATCGCTGCACACTGTGCAGCGACGGACGTGTCAGAGCGCCGCTCTCCCCTATGGGGGGATCGGATGATGACGGTCTGTAGTGTCCGTCGTCATCCGATCCGATCCGAAAACGGAGGGAAAAGTAGGTTTTTCCTCCGTTACACTTTTCGGATCGGAGCGGGTCGGATGTCAGCGGACATGTCACCGCTGACATCCGACGCTCCATAGGGATGACTGTATGTCCGTTTTTCATCCGAAAATGGATGGATGAAAAACGGACATACGGATCGTCAGTGTGAAAGAGGCCTTAGTAAATCAACCCTAATGTTTGTATGTGTAACCTAGAATTGTTTATGAATGCTATCGTCAACATTTGCTATCTCTTCTATTTTAGATCAACAAGACCAGCCAGAGGGGAGAGCGCAGTGCAGCCCGCACTCGCCTGTCCTTATTTTGGAGGGTATAGAGCTGCAGAATGAGCCAGAATTGAGACCTGCTATGTCACAGACTCCTGCCTTCTCCCCATGGCCAGAGGAGGAGGTCAGGGGCCAAAGTTCAGGCATGCTGCTGCCACCATGTACTGCTGCTCCCAGTGTGCATGTACTGCAGTCGCCACCTCCTGTCCAGGTGCCAACTGCACCGGGCTTAACTGCACAAATTGAGAGGCTCCTTAGTGAAGTGAGGAGATTGACAACTGAAAATCGAAGGCAGTCACGGGACATCAGAAGGCTTACCCGGACCATACATCTCATAGGCAGACAGCAAATGGACCATTTTGAATTGTTGTTGAGCCGGGTAAACCAACAGCACAACCAGGCAATGGAGCATTTGAGACTCTCATTGATGGAAGCAATTTCCAGGCACAATGCTCCATTGCCTGGGAGCTTGTCTGTTAGTACAGAAAGCAGCAGAGAACCCTCTCCTTCTGAAAACTGAGGGTTAGTTCTTCCTCTGCCCCAGGACCCAAAGCAGCTCAGTTCACCGTTTTGTTTAGAGTTGTATATATATATATATATATATGTATACGTGTTAACATACATGTTATTTTTCTACGTTTGTTTGTGCAAATAAATGCAAATAATTTTCGCCAAATAAAAGCATACTTTAGTGCCTTTATTTTGATTATTATGTGATATTTTACAGTTTATTACATATCTGGTTGCTTATTGCTTGATAATAACACACATGCTATCACACATGGTAATCATCAACTTAAAAAGAACATCTTTGCCAGTTGTCACCAACAACTTCATTTAGATTTAGCTAGGTATTATACTGGCTCGCTGACCTTACTATCCTCTTTTTATTTCCGCATCATTATATGTTCTAGTTCAAAGTTGCAGTAACAGAAATGGAAAAAGTATTAGTAATGAATACTAATACTATTTCCATTTCTGTTACAGAAACTTTGGACTACAACATATAATGATCTGGAAAAGTGTATAAGTGTTCAGTATACAGCTTTCTTGATTTTAGGTTTGAAATGAACATGCATGCATCACTTGAGATTCCCTCTATGTAGAGATCCACTGATACCGATATTGGATACGAGCAATTTTTGATCTGTATTCGTCAATACCAAATGACTGCCAATCAAGAATCTGGGAGGCCTGGCTTCCTGATAAACTGTGAAGCTGGCGTCACACTCTCTAACAGTACCTGGATGCACCTGAATGGTCTTTGGTATTGAAGACGAGTACAGAGAAATAATTACTAGTATCCAATACTGCTATTGTGCATCCCTACATACATGTTTGCCGTTATTTTTACATCCTAAAAGATGTGTATGGTTAATGCGTACCTGTGAAGTCTTCAACTTGTATGTGTCTGTCATGATGAAGTCTCATCCACTCATTCCAGTGGTACTTACACTACATTGGCAAATAAAACAAGAGTTACATAAATGAATGGAAATCAATGATGGATGGGGGAGTATGTGGGCAGTTGAGCAACTCACCTATTTCTGACTCACGGCAAGGCGATAACAGTCTTTCCTTCCTTGTTGTGGATGATGACTTTCCAGAGTGGCAACTTTCAAGTGCCATGTTGCCAACAATGTGGCCTGGAAATTGCATGAATATCTTGGTGAACTGGATATATTAGCAGCAAAAAACTTTTTGCCACGATGTAGGTGCCATTAGAGGGTTGAACGAAAAAACATTTGGGTGGTGGGGGTATAGGAGAATCGTAGTACCATTGTAGGCCTTCATTTTCATGTGTCTGTATGTATATTAGCATAGCAGCAGACTCAGTATCACCACTATTTCCACCACCAGTACTACAAGTATAGGAGTAAGCAAGCAACAGCCAGGTTGGCAAGCTGCATAACACAACAACCAAAACTACAACATTTTTATTAACTTAATAAATACAAATCCAGCAGCTTGAGCCAGTTTTGACACCTGTCAAGGTAGTGAAACCCCGACAGAAGGCAATCCTCCAAGGTGCTGTTTGCACTCATGCATGGTCTGTGCTTTCATGACATATTGCATGACCATGTGCGCAGTCGCACTGCCAAACGGTTTGCCTTTCCCCTTCATGGTGTTGCTTGCTTATCCCAAACTTAAAGGGAATGCGTTTGTGTTCCAGTGTCCTAAGTATTGGAGATTTGAGAAGAAGGCAGAGGGAGTGGAAACAACAGGAGTTAGGAGGACTTTTAGCAGGTAAGTTTCACGAACTGAATGTTTTAAAGTTTTAATTTATATGTACAAAAGATACAGCTGTCCCATTTATTTTTAATGATACTAAATGACACAGTTGTTTTAAAAGGACAACTATTTAAGTTAGACTACCAGATCAGTAGCTAACTAGGGATGAGCTTCGAGTTCGAGTCGAACTCATGTTCTACTCGAACATTGGCTGTTCGCAAGTTCGCCGAACAGGGAACAATTTGGGGTGTTCGCGGCAAATTCGAATGCCGCGGAACACCCTTTAAAAGTCTATGGGAGAAATCAAAAGTGCTAATTTTAAAGGCTAATATGCAAGTTATTGTCATAAAAAGTGTTTGGGGACCTGGGTCCTGCCCCAGGGGACATGGATCAATGCAAAAAAAAGTTTTAAAAACGGCCGTTTTTTCAGGAGCAGTGATTTTATTAATGCTTAAAGTCAAACAATAAAAGTGTAATATCCCTTTAAATTTCGTACCTGGGGGGTGTCTATAGTATGTCTGTAAAGGGGCGCATGTTTCCCGTGTTTAGAACAGTCTGACAGCAAAATGACATTTGGAAGGAAAAAACTCATTTAAAACTACCCGCGGCTATTGCATTGCCGACAATACACATAGAAGTTCATTGATAAAAACGGCATGGTAATTCCCCACAGGGGAACCCCGAACCAAAAAAAAAAAAAAAAAAATGATGTGGGGGTCCCCCTAAATTCCATACAAGGCCCTTCAGGTCTGGTATGGATATTAAGGGGAACCCCAGCCAAAATTTAAAAAAAAAATTGACGTGGGGTTCCCCCTAAATTCCATACCAGACCCTTCAGGTCTGGTATGGATTTTAAGGGGAACCCCGCGCCAAAAAAAAAAAAAAAAAAAGGCGTGGGGTCCCCCTAAAAATCCATACCAGACCCTTATCCGAGCACGCAACCTGGCAGGCCGCAGGAAAAGAGGGGGGGACGAGAGTGCGGCCCCCCCCCCCTCCTGAACCGTACCAGGCCACATGCCCTCAACATTGGGAGGGTGCTTTGGGGTAGCCCCCCAAAACACCTTGTCCCCATGTTGATGAGGACAAGGGCCTCATCCTCACAACCGTGGCCGGTGGTTGTGAGGGTCTGCGGGCGGGGGGCTTATCGGAATCTGGAAGCCCCCTTTAACAAGGGGACCCCCAGATCCCGGCCCCCCCCCTGTGTGAAATGGTAAGGGGGTACTTACCCCTACCATTTCACTAAAAAACTGTCAAAAATGTTAAAAATGACAAGAGACAGTTTTTGACAATTCCTTTATTTAAATGCTTCTTCTTTCTTCTTTCTTCCTTCATCTTCTTCTTCTTCTGGTTCTTCTGGCTCTTCTGGTTCTTCCTCCGGCGTTCTCGTCCAGCATCTTCTCCGCGGCGTCTTCTATCTTCTTCTCCTCGGGCCGCTCCGCACCCATGGCATGAGGGGAGGCTCCCGCTCTTCTCTTCATCTTCTTCTCTTCTTCATCTTCTTCTTCATCTTCTTCTTCTTCTTCTTCTTCCTTCTTCTCTTCTTCCTGTCTTCTCCGGGCCGCTCCGCAATCCATGCTGTGGCATGGAGGGAGGCTCCCGCTGTGTGACGGCGTCTCTTCGTCTGACGGTTCTTAAATAACGGGGGGCGGGGCCATCCGGTGACCCCGCCCCCCTCTGACGCACGGTGACTTGAGGGACTTCCCTGTGACGTCACGGGGAATGCCACAGGAAAGTCCCGTCATGTCACCGTGCGTCAGAGGGGGGCGGGGTCACCGGGTGGCCCCGCCCCCCGTTATTTAAGAACCGTCAGACGAAGAGACGCCGTCACACAGCGGGAGCCTCCCTCCATGCCACAGCATGGATTGCGGAGCGGCCCGGAGAAGACAGGAAGAAGAGAAGAAGAGAAGAAGGAAGAAGAAGAAAAAGAAGAAGAAGAAGATGAAGAAGAGAAGAAGATGAAGAGAAGAGCGGGAGCCTCCCCCCAAATGCCATGGGTGCGGAGCGGCCCGAGGAGAAGAAGATAGAAGACGCCGCGGAGAAGATGCTGGACGAGAACGCCGGAGGAAGAACCAGAAGAGCCAGAAGAACCAGAAGAAGAAGAAGATGAAGGAAGAAAGAAGAAAGAAGAAGCATTTAAATAAAGGAATTGTCAAAAACTGTCTCTTGTCATTTTTAACATTTTTGACAGTTTTTTAGTGAAATGGTAGGGGTAAGTACCCCCTTACCATTTCACACAGGGGGGGGGCCGGGATCTGGGGGTCCCCTTGTTAAAGGGGGCTTCCAGATTCCGATAAGCCCCCCGCCCGCAGACCCTCACAACCACCGGCCACGGTTGTGAGGATGAGGCCCTTGTCCTCATCAACATGGGGACAAGGTGTTTTGGGGGGCTACCCCAAAGCACCCTCCCAATGTTGAGGGCATGTGGCCTGGTACGGTTCAGGAGGGGGGGGGGGCCGCACTCTCGTCCCCCCCTCTTTTCCTGCGGCCTGCCAGGTTGCGTGCTCGGATAAGGGTCTGGTATGGATTTTTAGGGGGACCCCACGCCTTTTTTTTTTTTTTTTTTGGCGCGGGGTTCCCCTTAAAATCCATACCAGACCTGAAGGGTCTGGTATGGAATTTAGGGGGAACCCCACGTCAATTTTTTTTTTAAATTTTGGCTGGGGTTCCCCTTAATATCCATACCAGACCTGAAGGGCCTTGTATGGAATTTAGGGGGACCCCCACATCATTTTTTTTTTTTTTTTTTTTGGTTCGGGGTTCCCCTGTGGGGAATTCCCATGCCGTTTTTATCAATGAACTTCTATGTGTATTGTCGGCAATGCAATAGCCGCGGTAGTTTTAAATGTTTTTTCCTTCCAAATGTCACTTTGCTGTCAGACTGTTCTAAACACGGGAAACATGCGCCCCTTTACAGGCATACTATAGACACCCCCCAGGTATGAAATTTAAAGGGATATTACACTTTTATTGTTTGACTTTAAGCATTATTAAAATCACTGCTCCTGAAAAAACGGCCGTTTTTAAAACTTTTTTTTGCATTGATTCATGTCCCCTGGGGGAGGACCCGGGTCCCCAAACACTTTTTATGACAATAACTTGCATATTAGCCTTTAAAATTAGCACTTTTGATTATTCATGTTCGTGTCCCATAGACTTTAACGGCGTTCGCGTGTTCGAACGAATTTTTTTCCTGTTCGCATGTTCTGGTGCGAACCGAACAGGGGGGTGTTCGGCTCATCCCTATAGCTAACCTTGGACAGGAAAATGGCAGGGCAGGGCAGGGCAGGAGGTATGAGGTGGGACTTAGTAGGGGATCATTCCATGCCAAATCATCACAAACCAAATGGAACTTTGTTTTCAACCTGACCATCTCAGTTGTTCATTATATTTGATAGGATGGTATAGGGTCAGACATGGAGTAACTAACTAACTACCATATTTAAGCCCTCACATAAATGGTCAGGATGGGATATCTGATGATTTCTGGCATGGAATGAGGACCTTAGGGGAGACGTGGGACTCGGTCAGGTGGAGAATTCGAAATTATGCTAACATGGAGTTTTTTTATTCAGCATCAAACTCAAGAGCAGGGTAACCTAGAATAGAAAAAAAATAGAACAGTATAGAATAAAATATAATATATATACACATTGTATTTTACTCAATTGTGTTCTATTGTTTTTCTAGTCTATTTTCTATTTCTACTCTAATCTTTTCTATTCGAATTCATTCTATATGAAATTCAAATTTCGGAAAATGGTTAATATATATATAAAACCATCTTTTGAAATTCGAAATTCATATAGAATGAATTCAAATTCGAATAGAAAAGATTAGAATAGAAAAACAATAGAACAGAAAATAATCTAATATATATATTATATTTTATTCTATTCTGTTCTAATTCGAATTCATTCTATATAAAATTCGAATTTCGGAAAATGGTTATATATATATATATATATGTGTGTGTATATAATTTTTTTTTCCTGATCTGTTCTTTTGTTTTTCTATGATATTCTTTTCTATTATTTTCTAATCTATTCTAATCTTTTATATTCAAATGCGAAAATGGTTTTATTTATATATATATATATATATATATATATATATATAATATATATATATATATATATTATATATATATATATATATATATATATATATATATATATATATATATATATATATATATATATATATATATATATATATATATATATATATAACCATTTTCCGAAATTCGAATTTCTTATAGAATGAAATTGAATTTGGATAGAATAGAAAATAATATCTTAGAAAAACAATAGATCAGATCAGAAATAAATATATATATATATAGACAAGAAAAACAATAGCACAGAATAGAATAATATATTATATTTTATTCGATTCTGTTCTATTGTTACTCTATTCTATTCTATTCTATTTTTTTCTATTAAAATTTGAATTGAAATTCTATATAGAATTGAATTCTATATGAATTTCAAATTTCAGAAGAGGGCTATATATATATATATATTTATATATATATATATATATATATATATATATATATATATATATAGCCATCTTCCAAAATTTTAAATTCATATAGAATAAATTAAAATTAGAATAGAAAAGTTTAGAATTGAATAGAATAGAATAGAAAAACAATAGAACAGAATAGAATAAAATATATATATTATATTTTATTCTATTCTGTTCTATTGTTTTTCTTGTATATTTTCTATTTCTATTCTAATCTTTTCTATTCAAATTCTATTTCATTCTATATGAAATTTGAATTTCGGAAAATGGTTTTACATTTAGATATATAACCATCTTCTGAAATTCGAAATTCATATAGAATGAATTCAAATTCCATTAGATAAGATTAGAATAGAGTAGAAAAGAATAGAATTATATATATATATATATATATATAACCATCTTCCGAAATTGAAATTTAGTATAGAATGATTTCATATTAGAATAGAATGTAAAATAATAAAAAAAAATAGAAAAACAACAGAACTGCATAGAATAATATATAATATATATTATTTTCGTTTCCATTGTTTTGATATTTGTTCTTTTCCAATCTATTTTCGAATTCGAATTTATACTATTCGAAATTCGAATTTCAGAAGATGGTCATATTCTGTTGTATTTTATTACATTCTATTAAATTCTATTCTATTCTTTACTATTCTTTTATTTTTATTCTATTGTTTTATTATTTTATATTCTATTTTATTGTATTCTTTTTTAGAAATCAATTTATATTTTTTTCTAATTCGATTCAAATTTGTTTTCGAATTCGAGTCGAAAAGATTTCGAATTTGTTTTCGAATCGAATAGATTTCGAATTTGTTTTCGAATCGAATAGATTTCGAATTTGTTTTCGAATCGAATAGATTTCGAATTTGTTTTAGAATTCGATTCGAATTTCGTCCGTGGGTTTTTGATTCGAAACATTTCGGATTCGTTTAAATTCGTTAGTATTGTAATTCGGTATTTCGGATGCATCCGAATGTCCGAATAATGAAAATTTCGTCCGAATTTCGATTCGGAACTAAACGAAATGCACATGTCTAGCCGCTTGTCCTTCAAACAGTACCTTCCCAGCAAGCGTGCCAGATACGGGGTCAAGATGTATAAGCTCTGTGACAGGGCCACAGGCTATACATGTAGATTTATGGTTTACGAGGGAAAAGATAGTCACGTAGAGCCGATAAACTGCCCTGACTACATAGGAAGCGCTGGCAAGATAGTGTGGGACTTGGTGTCACCCTTATTCGGAAAGGGGTACCACTTGTACGTGGACAATTATTATACGAGCGTGCCACTTTTTAGTCACTTGTTTGATCATCAGATTGGAGCATGTGGCACCGTGCGACCTAATCGCCGGGGCTTTCCCCAACGGCTTGTAGAGTCCCGTCTTAGGCTGGGGGAGAGAGCCTGCTTGCAGTATAATAATTTGCTCGCTATGAAGTGGAGGGATAAGAAGAATGTTTTCGTTCTCACCTCCCTTCATGCAGACACGACGACCCAAATTACTACGGCGACTGGTGTTGTGGAGAAACCCCTCTGTGTCCACGAATACAACCTTAATATGGGAGGGGTGGACCTCAACGACCAGTTGTTGGCGCCGTACTTAGTTGCCCGTAAGGCCAGACGCTGGTACAAAAAAGTGTCTGTTTACTTATTTCAATTGGCTTTGCTGAATGCTCATGTGCTATACAGAGCTTCAGGACGGACTGGATCCTTCCTTAAATTCCAGGAAGAGATCGTCAGAGCCCTTCTGTTTCCAGATGGTGCTCCACCTCACCTTCCCAATCCAAATGCAGTAAGCCGGCTGCATGGGAGGCATTTTCCTTATGTCCTCCAGAGTACCCCTACCCAACGAGCCCCCCAAAAAAGATGTCGTGTCTGCAGCAAGCGCGGATTTAGGCGTGACACCCGGTATTGTTGTCCCTCCTGTCCTGACAATCCTGGTCTATGCATTGGTGAATGTTTTGAACGCTACCATACACTAGTGGAGTATTAGCGTAGGGTTCAGCACGGCACAGACTAGGCACACTAACACAGGGTCTCCCAAGATGCCATCGCATTTTGAGAGACCCAAACCTGGTACAGTTACAGTTAAAAGTTAAAGTTACTAAAAAAAGTGTTAAAAAAAAAAATAAAAAAATAAAAATACAAAAAAAATATAAAATAAAAAAACCAAAAATAGTTGTCGTTTTATTGTTCTCTCTCTCTATTCTCTCTCTATTGTTCTGCTCTTTTTTATTGTATTCTATACTGCAATGTTTTATTGTTATGTTTTTATCATGTTTGCTTTATAGGTATGCAACTTTTTTATACTTTTTTATTGTTAACCACTTTTTTGTTTTCAGGTACGCCATTCAGCTGCAGAGTGGATTTATTTATCTTGACAGCAACAGCGTTTGCTCCCACGATATATAAAGCCGTGACTCCAGCGCTGTCGGAGGTGATTTCACCACCACAGTTCCATACTTCAGCATATATGCCGAAGCGTGGGGGCAGTATTGGGTGGAGGAACAATTTGCTCCTGCCTTTTGCGGGAGGATGCCCCCATGCTTCGGCATATATATATTTTAGGTAGGCACAGGTTGCGTTAAATGTTTTATTTTTTACTATGTTTTTTTTGTATTTGCTTTGCAGGTATGGTAAGTATTACTGTTATACTGTAATGTTACTTTGTTTTTTTGCTTAGCAGGTACGCCATTCAGTTGCAGCGCGGATTTATTTATCTTGACAGCAACAGCGTTTGCTCCCACGATATATAAAGCCGTGACTCCAGCGCTGTCGGAGGTGATTTCACCACCACAGTTCCATACTTCAGCATATATGCCGAAGCGTGGGGGCAGTAGTGGGTGGAGGAGCAATTTGCTCCTGCCTTTTGCGGGAGGATGCCCCCATGCTTCGGCATATATAAATGGTGCATGTATGCCCATCATTAGAAGTGGGCGGATGAAGGGAGGTATTCTAATGGTGGGCATACCCACCGATCAATATCTTTTTTTCGTTCAGCCCACAGGCTGCATGAAAAAAAAGTTTACAATACAAGGACCAGCAACGTACTGGTATGTTGCTGGACTTTGAGTGGTTATACCAGAATGATGCCTGCAGGTTTAGGTATCATCTTGGTATCATTCTTTTCAGCCAGCGGTCGGCTTTCATGTAAAAGCAATCCTAGCGGCTAATTAGCCTCTAGACTGCTTTTACAAGCAGTGGGAGGGATTCCCCCCCCCCCACCATCTTCCATGTTTTTCTCTGGCTCTCCTGTCCCAACAGGGAACCTGAGAATGCAGCCGGTGATTCGGCCAGCTGACCATAGAGCTGATCAGAGACCAGAATGGCTCCAATCATCTCTATGGCCTAAGAAACCGGAAGCTACGAGCATTTCATGACTTAGATTTCGCCGGATGTAAACAGCGCCATTGGAAAATTGGGAAAGCATTTTATCACACCGATCTTGGTGTGGTCAGATACTTTGAGGGCAGAGGAGAGATCTAGGGTCTAATAGACCCCAATTTTTTCAAAAAAGAGTACCTGTCACTACCTATTGCTATCATAGGGGATATTTACATTCCCTGAGATAACAATAAAAAAGATAAAAAAAAAATAAAAATGAAAGGAACAGTTTAAAAATAAGATAAAAAATCAAAAAATTAATAAAAAAAAAAAAAAAAAAAAAAAAAGCACCCCTGTCCCCCCCTGCTCTCGCGCAAAGGCGAACGCAAGCGTCGGTCTGGCGTCAAATGTAAACAGCAATTGCCCCATGCATGTGAGGTATCACCGCGAAGGTCAGATCGAGGGCAGTAATTTTAGCAGTAGACCTCCTCTGTAAATCTAAAGTGGTAACCTGTAAAGGCTTTTAAAGGCTTTTTAAAATGTATTTAGTTTTTCGCCACTGCACGTTTGTGCGCAATTTAAAAGCCTGTCATGTTTGGTATCCATGTACTCGGCCTAAGATCATCTTTTTTATTTCATCAAACATTTGGGCAATATAGTGTGTTTTAGTGCATTAAAATTTTAAAAAGTGTGTTTTTTCCCCAAAAAATGCGTTTGAAAAATCGCTGCGCAAATACTGTGTGAAAAAAAAAAATGAAACACCCACCATTTTAATCTGTAGGGCATTTGCTTTAAAAAAATATATAATGTTTGGGGGTTCAAAGTAATTTTCTTGCAAAAAAAAATTATTTTTTTATGTAAACAACAAGTGTCAGAAAGGGCTTTGTCTTCAAGTGGTTAGAAGAGTGGGTAATGTGTGACATAAGCTTCTAAATGTTGTGCATAAAATGCCAGGACAGTTCAAAACCCCCCCAAATGACCCCATTTTGGAAAGTAGACACCCCAAGCTATTTGCTGAGAGGCATGTCGAGTCCATGGAATATTTTATATTGTGACACAAGTTGCGGGAAAAAGACAATTTTTTTTTTTTATTTTTTTTTTTTGCACAAAGTTGTCACTAAATGATATATTGCTCAAACATGCCATGGGAATATGTGAAATTACACCCCAAAATACATTCTGCTGCTTCTCCTGAGTACGGGGATACCACATGTGTGAGACTTTTTGGGAGCCTAGCCGCGCACGGGACCCCGAAAACCAAGCACCGCCTTCAGGCTTTCTAAGGGCGTAAATTTTTGATTTCACTCTTCACTGCCTATCACAGTTTCGGAGGCCATGGAATGCCCAGGTGGCACAACCCCCCCCCAAATGACCCCATTTTGGAAAGTAGACACCCCAAGCTATTTGCTGAGAGGTATAGTGAGTATTTTGCAGACCTCACTTTTTGTCACAAAGTTTTGAAAATTGAAAAAAGAAAAAAAAAATATGTTTTTATTGTCTTTCTTCATTTTCAAAAACAAATGAGAGCTGCAAAATACTCACCATGCCTCTCAGCAAATAGCTTGGGGTGTCTACTTTCCAAAATGGGGTCATTTTGGGGGGTTTTGTGCTATCTTGGCATTTTATGGCCTTCAAAACTGTGATGGGTAGTGAGGAGTAAAATCAAAAATTAACGCTCTTAGAAATCCTGAAGGCGGTGATTGGATTTTGGGGCCCGTATGAAGCTAGGCTCCCAAAAAGTGCCACTCATGTGGTATCCCCATACTCAGGAGAAGTAGCAGAATGTATTTTGGGGTGTAATTCCACATATGCCCATGGCATGTTTGAGCAATATATCATTTAGTGACAACTTTGTGAAAAAAAAAAAAAAAAAAATTGTCACTTTCCCGCAACTTGTGTCAAAATATAAAATATTCCATGGACTCAACATGCCTCTCAGCAAATAGCTTGGGGTGTCTACTTTCCAAAATGGGGTCATTTGGGGGGGTTTTGTGCCATCTTGGGATTTTATGGCCTTCAAAACTGTGATAGGTAGTAAGGAGTGAAATCAAGAATTTATGCCCTTAGAAATCCTGAAGGCGGTGCTTGGTTTTCGGGGCCCCGTACGCGGCTAGGCTCCCAAAAAGTCCCACACATGTGGTATCCCCGTACTCAGGAGAAGCAGCTAAATGTATTTTGGGGTGCAATTCCACATATGCCCATGGCCTGTGTGAGCAATATATCATTTAGTGACAATTTTGTGCAAAAAAAAAAAAATTGTCACATTCCCGCAACTTGTGTTAAAAAATAAAATATTCCATGGACTCAACATGCCTCTCAGCAAATAGCTTGGGGTGTCTACTTTCCAAAATGGGGTCATTTGGGGGGGTTTTGTGCCATCTTGGCATTTTATGGCCTTCAAAACCGTGATAGGTAGTGAGGAGTGAAATCAAAAATTTATGCCCTTAGAAATCCTGAAGGCGGTGCTTGGTTTTCAGGGCCTCGTACGCGGTTAGGCTCCCAAAAAGTCCCACACATGTGGTATCCCCGTACTCAGGAGAAGCAGCAGAATGTATTTTGGGGTGTAATTCCACATTTGCCCATGGCATGTTTGAGCAATATATCATTTAGTGACAACTTTGTGCAAAAAAAAAAAAAAAAAATGGTCACTTTCCCGCAACTTGTGTCAAAATATAAAATATTCCATGGACTCGACATGCCTCTCAGCAAATAGCTTGGGGTGTCTACTTTCCAAAATGGGGTCATTTGGGGGGGTTTTGTGCCATCTTGGCATTTTATGGCCTTCAAAACTGTGATAGGTAGTGAGGTGTGAAATCAAAAATTTATGCCCTTTGAAATCCTGAAGGCGGTGCTTGGTTTTCGGGGCCCCGTATGCGGCTAGGCTCCCAAAAAGTCCGACACATGTGGTATCCCCGTACTCAGGAGAAGCAGCTAAATGTATTTTGGGGTGCAATTCCACATATGCGCATGGCCTGTGTGAGAAATATATCATTTAGTGACAACTTTTTGTAATTTTTTTTTTTTTTTTTTGTCATTATTCAATCACTTGGGACAAAAAAAAAAAATATTCAATGGGTTCAACATGCCTCTCAGCAATTTCCTTGGGGTGTCTACTTTCCAAAATGGGGTCATTTGTGGGGGTTTTGTACTGCCCTGCCATTTTAGCACCTCATGAAATGACATAGGCAGTCATAAAATAAAAGCTGTGTAAATTCCAGAAAATGTACCCTAGTTTGTAGACGCTATAACTTTTGCGCAAACCAATAAATATACGCTTATTGACATTTTTTTTACCAAAGACATGTGGCCGAATACATTTTGGCCTAAATGTATGACTAAAATTGAATTTATTGGATTTTTTTTATAACAAAAAGTAGAAAATATCATTTTTTTTCAAAATTTTCGGTCTTTTTCCGTTTATAGCGCAAAAAATAAAAACGGCAGAGGTGATCAAATACCATCAAAAGAAAGCTCTATTTGTGGGAAGAAAAGGACGCAAATTTCGTTTGGGTACACCATTGCATGACCGCGCAATTAACAGTTAAAGCGACGCAGTGCCGAATTGTAAAAAGTGCTCTGGTCAGGAAGGGGGTAAAACCTTCCGGGGCTGAAGTGGTTAAAATCGGCCCTCACAGCCAGCAATATAAGCCTGATTTCTCCTGTCTATAAACTTCTATGGGACAGGAGAAGCTATGTGTAAATGTAGGGTTGTCTGGCTGCATCTGTGTTGGCTCACTGTGTTTATTACAGTGTCACAGTGCACAGTTCCCCCCCTACACAAATGGCTCTGCCTTCCCCCTCCCCTCTCTCTTCTCTCTCTGTGTGCAGTGAAGGAGCCGTGTGGGTTGGGAAATTATGAACAGAGCAACTGCGGCCGGCAGATAGAAGGTGAACTGAACACATATGTGAGTGATGAGCTTCTAACCATCCAAGTGTGAGCTCAGTGACTGGACTCTTATCTCCCTTCTCTCCCCCTCTTTTACCTTTATTTTCAGCAATGGCTGTTATAATTGCAGTCAATATGTAGACTTGGCTCCTTGTGCTTTTAGTTGGGTTCACACTCATTTGCTGTGTTTTGGCCCATTGCTGGTGTATCCGCAGTTTTCCTGCGTGTTACCCACAGTCCTATTGATTTCTATTAAGTTGCATGTTTTTTCTGAAAGCGCACCAAAATCAATAGGACTGCAAGCTAAAACTGCAGATACACAAGCAGTGCGCCCAAACTGCAGCAAACCAGTGTGAGCCCAAAGGATGTACACACAACCCTCTATAAAACTTGGTCTGATCAATACTCCTGGCATTCATTTTACACACAGCCATACCATCCCAATTCAGGAGGGGTGGGGGCTCCAGGGATTTGTTTGACTATGCTGGCCCTGTCCCTTCTCTACCCATCCTGGAGGGAGTGGCAGGCTGCTGGTGGCAGTTGGCACACTGTATCTGGTGGCAGGCTGCTAGTGGCAAGTGGCACACTGTATCTGGTGACAGGCTGCTGGTGGCAGTTGGCACACTGTATCTGGTGGCAGGCTGCTAGTGGCAAGTGGCACACTGTATCTGGTGACAGGCTGCAGGTGACAAGTGGCACACTGTATCTGGTGACAGGTTGCTGGTGGCAAGTAGAACACTGTATCTGGTGGCAGGCTGCTGGTGGCAAGTGACACGCTGTATCTGGTGACAGGCTGTCAGTGGCAAGTGGCACACTGTATCTGGTGCCGGCTGCTGGTTGGCAAGTGGCACACTGTATCTGGTGGCAGGCAGCTAGTGGCAAGTGGCACACTGTATCTGGTGACAGGCTGCAGGTGACAAGTGGCACACTGTATCTGGTGGCAGGCTGCTAGTGGCAAGTGGCACACTGTATCTGGTGGCTGGCTGCTGGTTGGCAAGTGGCACACTGTATCTGGTGGCAGGCTGCTAGTGGCAAGTGGCACACTGTATCTGGTGACAGGCTGCTAGTGGCATGTGGCACACTGTATCTGGTGACAGGCTGCAGGTGACAAGTGGCACACTGTATCTGGTGGCAGGCTTCTAGTGGCAAGTGGCACACTGTATCTGGTGGCAGGTTGCTGGTGGCAAGTGGCACACTATATCTGGTGGTAGGCTGTGGTTGGCAAGTAGCACACTGTATCTGGTGGCAAGTGGCACACTGTATCTGGTGGCAGGCTGCCGGTGGCAAGTGGCACACTGTATCTGGTGGTAGGCTGTGGTTGGCAAGTGGCACAATGTATCTGGTGGTAGGCTGCTGGTGGCAAGTTGCACACTGTATCTGATGGCAGGCTGCTGGTGGCAAGTGGCACACTATCTGGTGAAAGGCTGCTGGTGGTAAGTGACACTGTATCTGGTGGTAGGCTGTGGTTGGAAAGTGGCACACTGTATCTGATGGAAGGCTGCTGGTGGCAAGTGGCACACTGTATCTGGTGGCAGGGAGCTGGTGGCAAGTGGCACACTGTATCTGGTGGCAAGTGGCACAATGTATCTGGTGGCAGGCTGCTGGTGGCAAGTGGTACACTGTATCTGGTGGCAAGTGGCACAATGTATCTGGTGACAGGCTGCTGGTGGCAAGTGGTACACTGTATCTGGTGGCAAGTGGCACAATGTATCTGGTGACAGGCTGGTGGTGGCAAGTGACACACTGTATCTGGTGGCAGGCTGCTGGTGGCAAGTGGCACACTGTATCTGGTGGCAAGTGGCACAATGTATCTGGTGGCAAGTGGCACACTGTATCTAGTGGCAGGCTGCTGGTGGCAAGTGGCACACTGTATCTGGTGGCAGGCTGCTGGTGGCAAGTGGCACACTGTATCTGGTGGCAAGTGGCACAATGTATCTGGTGGCAAGTGGCACACTGTATCTAGTGGCAGGCTGCTGGTGGCAAGTGGCACACTGTATCTGGTGACAGGCTGTGGTTGGCAAGTGGCACACTGTATCTGGTGAAAGGCTGCTGTTGGCAAGTGGCACACTGTATCTGGTGGCTGGCTGCTAGTGGCAAGTGGCACACTGTATCTAGTGGCAGGCTGCTGGTGGCAATTGGCACATTGTATCTGGTGGCAGGCTGTGGGTAGCAAGTGGCACACTGTATCTGGTTGCAAGTGGCACACTGTATCTGGTTGCAAGTGGCACACTGTATCTGGTGGCAAGTGGCACACTGTATCTGGTGGCAGGCTGCTGGTGGCAGGTGACACGCTGCATCTAGCGGCAGGCAACTGTGGAAAGTGATACGCTACATCTGGTGGCAGGCTATGGGTGGCAAGTGACAAGCTGCATCTGGTGGCAAGTGACAAGTTCAGGTCCCACTGATTCTGCACGATGGTGAGTTGAACTATTTCACTATATATTACAATGTAGTAACTGAAATAATGGAATTTGATCATCCTGACACCATATCAAGCATGGTGTCAGGATGATTGATTTTAAGTACTAACACCAGCCATTTGCCTGACAAATCACCGCCACCGCCGATTTCCCCGCCAACCCCGAGACTACATCCTCCACCCTTATCTTTTTTTGGGAAGAGGGGGTATTCTCTGAATGACAGTTTGGAAATGTGGTCTCCCTATGTTGCTGCTGGTGAGAGACCGCATAGCAGGTGGTATTGGTGGTGTTGCTGCTGCTCAGAGGCTGCACGGCTGGTATTACTGGTGAGAGTATATTTAATTCGTTTTAGCGAAAAATTGTTTGCATTTTCATTTTGTTTCCATAAAAAGGCCCACCGAAATTCTCAGCACCAGGCCCATGATGCTCTTAATCTGGCCCTGGGTGCAGGTGCCACTATTGTAACTAAGGGAAACAGACAGTGGAGATGCACGAGTTGCGCGGCGCTTTCTGAATGGCCCCGTCATCTTCTGGGACACACACAGTTCTCAGAAGGCAGCGGGGGCAAGGAGGAGGGGCAGAGCCCAAACAGGAAATGATGTACCTTGCCGTAGCGAGGCTGGGACGAAAGTTCAACTTTTTAATACTAAGGTAGGTAAAAAAAAAAGTCTATCCAAAAACGATGGGTGGTCTTTTGTTTAAGACCAAGCAGTAAATTGGGTGGAACGCCGCTTTAACCACTTCCCCCCTGGCCTATAGCCAAATGACAGCTGGGAAGTGGTTCAGTTATCCTGACTGGGCGTCCTATGATGTCCAGCGAGATAAGCAGTGATTGCGTGCCCGTGGGGGCGCGCAGCATGGCAATCGGTGGTGTGGTGTGTCAGTCTGACACACTGCATCACCGATCTCGGTAAAGAGCCTCCGACGGAGGCTCCTTACAACGTGATCAGCCGTGTCCAACATCAGTTTTCATTGTCCCCTTCAGACGCTATCACACTTCCCTAAATTATTAGCCCATATTTCTAACAGACTGCCATTTCTCCGTTTTCAATTTCTGTGCTGATTATATCCCTGGTGCTTCAACCAACCATATCACTGCCTTCCATGTGAACTGACCCTGGCCTGTTCATCGACTATGCCTCTGACTGCCATCTGCATTGTTTATCCGCCACGTTTCTGCCTTTCACGTGAACTGACCCTGGACTGTATCGACTATGCCTCTGCCTACCATCTATTTCTGCCTTTTACCTGCACTGACCCCGGCCTGTTGACCATGTTTTTTGCCTGCCACTTGGACTGATCTTTCACCCTGCTACTTTAGTAGTGGGATTCAAAATTAAACAGGGGTCTCACATATGTGAGGAGCTTTAGAATAGTGTTCTGAGTTAAGAATACCAGTTTTTGTTTTTTTCTGGGTCTTGTAATTCCCAGAACAGGGTCTGGAGTCCGGAGGCTTCAAAGCGATTTGCGTGGGAAAAGCCTCTACCCCTTTCCCCATTCTTTCCTGACCGAGGGCCAAAGCTTGATGGTCCTGCCTGTGTTACAAGGTCTCAGGTGTAAAAGGGGAGCGGGTTTGTTAAATTTGGTGCTTTAACAGGACAGGTTCCACTCAAAACAGGCCTCGCCATGGTCAACCAAAGAAGTTGAGTGCACAAGTTTAGCGTCATATCCAGAGGTTGTCTTTGGGAAATATGAGCGCTGCCAGCATTGCTACAGAGGTTGAAGGGGTGGGGGGTCAGCTCTGTTAGTGCTTAGACCATATGCCGCACACTGCATCAAATTGGTCTGCATGGCTGTTGTCCCAGAAGGAAGCCTCTTCTAAAGATGATGCACAATAAAGCCCGCAAACAATTTGCTGAAGGCAAGCAGACTAAGGACACGGATTACTGGAACCATGTCCTGTGGTCTGATGAGACCAAGATAAACGTAATTGGTTCAGATGGTGTCAAGCGTGTGTGGCGGCAACCAGGTGAGGAGTACAAAGACAAGTGAGTCTTGCCTACAGTCAAGCATGGTGGTTGGAGTGTCATGGTCTGGGGCTGCATGAGTGCTGCCGGCACTGGGGAGCTACAGTTCATTGAGGGAACCATGAATGCCAACATGTACTGTGACATACTGAAGCAGAGCATGATCACCTTTCTTCAGAGACTGGGCCGCAGGGCAGTATTCCAACATGATAACGACCCCAAACACACCTCCAAGACAACCACTGCCTTGCTAAAGAAGCCGAGGGTAAAGCTGATGGACTGGCCAAGCATGTCTCCAGACCTAAAGCCTATTGAGCATCTGTGGGGCATCCTCAAATGGAAGGTGGAGGAGCACAAGGTCTCTAACATCCACCAGCTCCGTGATGTCATCGTGGAGGAGTGGAAGAGGACTCCAGTTGCAATCTGTGAAGCTCTGGTAAACTCCATGCCCAAGAGGATTAAGGCAGTGCTGGAAAATAATGGTGGCCACACAAAATATTGACACTTTGGGCCCAATTTGGACATTTTCACTTAGGGTTGTACTCACTTTTGTTGCCAGCAGTTTAGACATTAACCACTTAAGGACCAGCCCTATTTTTCAAACTTGTTGTTTACAAGTTAAAATCTTTTTTTTTGCTAGAAAATTACTTAGAACCCCCAAACATTATATATATATTTTTTCTAACACCATAGAGAATAAACTGGCGGTCGTTGCCATACTTTTTGTCACACCTTATTTGCGCAGCAGTCTTACAAGCGCACTTTTTTGCATTAAAAAATAAGACAACAGTAAAGTTAGCCCAATTTTTTTTACATTTGGAAAGAGGATGTTACGCCGAGTAAATTGATACCCAACATGTCATGCTTCAAAGTTGCGCCTGCTCGTGGAATGGCGACAAACTTTTACCCTTAAATATCTCCATATGTGACGTTCAAAAAATTCTACAGGTTGCACGTTTTGAGTTACAGAGGAGTTGTAGGGCTAGAATTATTGCTCTCCCTCTAACGATCGCGGTGAAACCTCACATGTGGTTTAAACACTGTTTTCACAGATCAGCTTCACAGGACAGAGTATATAGATCAGGGTATATAGAGCAGCATCACAGGACAGACTATATAGATCAGCCTCACGGGACAGAGTATATAGAGCAGCATCGCAAGACAGAGTATGTAGATCAGCCTCACAGGACAGTAAATAGATCAGTCCCACAGATCAGGGTATATAGAGCAGCATCCCAGATAGGACTAACAGCACTGCATAGTGCTAAGCCCTTCTGAGCCCTATGCAGATCTCCAAACCTCTGGGCTAAGCTATAGTCACAAAAGTCACTAGAGCAGGTAAAAATAATAAGGCTACAAGCAGGAAACAGGCAACAAACATTCGACAGCATGGAGACTTTGGCCACAAAACATTTAATGTCCATTTCCATTTCTTTGCTGCTCGAGGACCGACAGCACCATACCCCCCCGGGCACGCACACTGGCAGAACTACCCCCGCACGGCGCATGCACACCGGCAGTACTACCCCCCTTGCCGGAGGAGGTCTGGCACTTACCAGGCTGTTGGGTCCTCTCCTCCTGTGTCTCAGTATGGGCAGCAGCGGCAGAGGAGTCCGATCCTACATCTTCCTCCCCTGTGTGTCTCTTCTGCCAAAGCGCCGGGCATCCAAAAGGATGCCTGGCGCTTTGGCCAATCGGGAAACAGGTCTCACTGACCTGCCTCCTGATTGGCGGGGAGGCACTGTGGTGTAAAAATAGCAAAAATGAATTTGCTATGGTCACACAACAGGTTGGGATCAGGGCGCACTCTCAGCCCACCCTTTTTTGAAGCCTATTAGAGCCTCAGGCTCTAATCAGGTGCTTAAAAAAAATCACCCCCTCCCATGCTGCCATAGGAGTTCATGCGTCTTGAGGGCGCATGGATAGGGAAGTTCGGCAGGGATTGGGGGAGCAGGTGCCCGTGCGCCCACATTGCATGGGCCGCCCCTGCTGCAAAGGTCACAAACTTGGAGCAAGATTTGCAAAACTGTTCATGAAGCGAACCCAGGCAGATTTGATCATCACTATGTAGCACTGCCCCCCCATGGGGGTTGCTGAGTAAAGACTTTCTTGGGCCTCCCAGTGATTATCCTGCAGCCAGATACTGAGGTATTTTCACATAACCACCAGTACTCTCCTCCGCACATTATCCAATGATCAGTCTAGGGTATTTGGCTTTTTTGGTATTTATTGGTAGAACTTGGATAGGAGAAGGAATTAGTGGGATACTCCAACTCGAACTATGCACAGATGAGGACAACTCTCACTTAGCCCCATTAAATTGAACTGGATAGCAGACATAGCATGATAGATAGCATGAACTATGAATCTTCAGGACACTCATTAGTATCCCCTTTGGTTGACACCTGTCCACTGACTTTACTAGCTTGAAGGTGCAGCCCTCACAGAATAGGCCCCTAGACACAGGTCTGTACTCACAGTAGCCAGGAAAAGATCCCTCTAGATGTGTCTCCCTTCTAGTCAGCTCTGCAGGACATCTGGGTTGCAGCTTCTGAGGCTCCAGCCCTCAGGTCGACCACCTGAGGCCGCATGGCAGCCTGTACAGAGGAGGGGCAGCAGCCTTCTCTCTCCGGTACCCTGCTCTCCAGCCGAAGACCCCAAGCACATGTGCTCTAGGCATATATACAGTCACCCAGCATGCCTTGAGGCACCTTCCTCTGCCAATGGCTAGGGCTGTAACTATGCCTATGCTCCCATTTGTCAGGTTTCCTCCACTGTCCCATATGCCCCGGGTTCTCCTCCCACCAACCAATCGTGTGTGAGGAGGAGATTGCGGTAACAGTTCGTTACCACTTACAGTGCACACCAATCACACTGATTGCCCCGCCTAAAAAAAAAAAGACCTGTCACCACTCATCAAAGTATCTGTCACCAGCCCATCAGAGTACCCGAGTACCTGTCACCAGCCCATCAGAGTACCCGAGTACCTGTCACCAGCCCATCAGAGTACCCGAGTACCTGTCTCCAGCCTATCAGAGTACCCGAGTACCTAACTGCAGCCCATGAGATTACCCAAGTACCTGTCACCAGCCTATCGCATTACCCGAGTACCTATCTTCAGCCCATGCCTCATAGAATATACCATGGGGTGTTTGCTTTCCAAAATGGAGTCATTTTGTGGGTAATTCAACTGTCCTGGTGCTCCAGGACCTTCGAAAGTGTGATAGGAAGGAATGAAATTATATGTGTAATTTCTGCTCCGAGAACACCTAAAGGTACTACTTCAATGTTGGACCTCTCTATGTGGTCAGGCTGTGTAAAAGTCTCACACATGTGGTATCATTATACTCAGGAGGAGTAGCAGAATGTATTTTGGGGTGTAATTTTTTGCTATGTACATGCTGTGTGTTAGAAAAATCTTATAAATTGACCACTTTGTGTAAAAGAAAATACGTTTTCATTTTCTTTCCACATTTTTCGAAGACTTTTGGAAAAAAAAAGAACTGTTCAAAAGACTCACAATGCCTCATAGAATATACGTTTGGGTGTTTGCTTTCCAAAATGTGGGGACATTTTGTGAGTAATTCAATTGTCTTTGTGCTTCAGGGCCTTCAAAGTTGTGATAGGTCGTTAGGAAATTTTATGTGCAATTTATGCTCCTAGAATGCCTGATGGTGATCCCTGCATGTTGGACCTCTCTCTGTGGCCAGGCTGTGAAAAAGTCCCACACATGATATATTGCCATACTCGGGAGGAGTAGCAGAATGTATTTTGGGGTGTAATTTGAAGTATGCATATACTAGTAAAACAAATATCTGCGCTAACTAATGAAGAGCATCAAAAAGCAGCTAGCATAGTTTGTGGATTTCATCAAACATAAATATAACAATCAAAATGCAGCGCTTAAGTAAGGTAAATGTCCAAATATAAATAATAGTCCATGAAATTCAATCGGCAATACAGATGTCATGGAAACCTCCACCAGACTTCAGTGTGTAAAGAAAAGGCACACCACACCACGTGCTATCAATCTGCTTACCAGAAAGGCATAAGAAATAGGCGATGTACTCATATGGTGTGGGAGATCAGCAGCAAATCCAAAAATCGCACTCCAGCATTGGTAGGCACAGCATAAAAGCAGTCAGGTCATCACATGTCACAAGCTCAGGACTCACATTAGCGATAGATGTATTGGTGCAGTCATCAACAGGAACAAACCAATGAAAAGAAAGCAGCAATAGTGAAGCCCGTAAGGTAAAACAATCAAGATTTTATTGAAATCTACTTACAGGTGGGAAGTAAAATTCATCGCAATGAAAAAAGAAGAACAATCCGCGGCTCTCAGCGTGCTTACATCGACCAGCCTGACATGTTTCATCCGAAGTGGATATCGTCAGAGGCATGACGATATCCTCTGACGATATCCACTTCGGATGAAACATGTCAGGCTGGTCGATGCAAGCACGCTGAGAGCCGCGGATTGTTCTTCTTTTTTCATTGCGATGAATTTTACTTCCCACCTGTAAGTAGATTTCAATAAAATCTTGATTGTTTTACCTTACGGGCTTCACTATTGCTGCTTTCTTTTCATTGGTTTGTTCCTGTTGATGACTGCACCAATACATCTATCGCTAATGTGAGTCCTGAGCTTGTGACATGTGATGACCTGACTGCTTTTATGCTGTGCCTACCAATGCTGGAGTGCGATTTTTGGATTTGCTGCTGATCTCCCACACCATATGAGTACATCGCCTATTTCTTATGCCTTTCTGGTAAGCAGATTGATAGCACGTGGTGTGGTGTGCCTTTTCTTTACACACTGAAGTCTGGTGGAGGTTTCCATGACATCTGTATTGCCGATTGAATTTCATGGACTATTATTTATATTTGGACATTTACCTTACTTAAGCGCTGCATTTTGATTGTTTGAAGTATGCATATGCTATGTGTCAGAAATAACAAAAAAATATAATAATAATTTCTTAATTTCCCAAGAATTATGGGAAAAAGATTACAACTTCAAAAAACTCACTATGCCTCTTACTAAATACCTTAGACTGTCTACTTTCCAAAAAGGGGTCATTTGGGGTGTATTTGTACTGTGCTGACATTTCAGGGCCTCAAGAGATGACATAGGCCGTCAGTGCATCAGGTGTGATCAATTTTCAATGATTTGCACCATAGTTTGTGGACTCTATAACTTTCACACAGACCAAATAACATACACTTATTTGGGTTATTTTTACCAAAGATATGTAGCAGTATAAATTTTGGCCCAAATTTATGAACAAAAATTACTTATTTGCAAAATTTTATCTTAGAAACTAAAAAAAAGTTGTTTTTTAAAAAATTTTTGCTCTTTTTTTCACTTATGTCGCAAAAAATAAAAACCCCAGTGGTGATTAAATACCACCAAAAGAAAGCTCTGTTTGTGTGAAAAAAATGATAAAAACTTTGTTTTGAGCAATTGGCATTGAAAGTGCGAGAGTTCTGAAAGCTGAAAATTGGTCTGGGCAGGAAGGGTGTATAAGTGCTGATTCACACAGGGGCAACACGACTTCAGCGCGACTTTGCAAGGCGACTTCAAAACGACTTTGGGCGACTTACAACACGACTTCAAGTCACCCCCAGGGCAGGCGACTTTGCCTGTGGCCAATCCGAGCTAATCAGCTCTTGTGACATACAGTACCTGCCCACGAGAATGTGTTTCCAGCGCTGGTTCTCGGTGACAGTGTTCTGTGCATCTGGCGCTCACTGCAATAGGAAAAGCACATTTTCCTATTGCAGCGAGCGCGAGAGGGAATTCCCCTCCAAGAACATACCAGGCTCTTAGGTCTGGTATGGATGTTAAGGGGAACCCCCTTACGCTGAAAGAACGGCGTGGGGGTCTCCCCCAAAATCCATACCAGACCCTTATCCGAGCACGCAGCCCGGCCGGTCAGGAAAGGGGTGGGAATGAGCGAGCGCCCCCCTCCTGAACAGTACAAGGCCGCATGCCCTCAACATGGGGGGGTGGGTGCTCTGGGAAGGGGGGTGCCCTGCGACCCCCCCCACCAGAAAGCACCTTGTCCCCATGTTGATGAGGACAAGGGCCTCTTCCTGACAACCCTGGTTGTTGGTTGTCGGGGTCTGCGGGTGGGGGGCTTATCGGAATCCGGGAGCCCCCTTTAATAAGGCTAATTAACCCCGCATCTCTCCATAAAGAGGACCTGTCAAATAGATTCCTATTACAAGGGATGTTTACATTGGGGGTTCTGAGAAATTTTTGAGCAAAAAATAATGATTTTTACATGTAGGAGAAAAAGTGCCAGAATAAGCCCGGTATTGAGGTGGTAAGCCAACTAAGTAAGTGGAAAAGTAATAACATCATAGAAAAAGCCCTTCTGCCCAGCTATCTGCCCTCTATCAACTCACTCGGTCTAGTTCCATTGATTCTAAGACGCAAGAAATGAATTACAAAATAATGATGCGTTGGTACCGGGTACCGGCAGAGTTAGCGAAAATCTATCCAGCAACGTCGGAACTATGTTGGAGAGGTTGTGGCCACAAAGGCACTCTCCTCCATATTTGGTGGGATTGTCCTGCAATTAAATGCTACTGGGAGGATATTAAATCACAAATTAAAGATATCATGGGCATTGAAATTCCTCTCTCTCCGGAACATTTCCTGCTACACATTCCTCCCATGCCAATACACCAGTATAAAAAAAGTATACTGCCCCACTTGCTTAACGCGGCAAAGCGGCTTCTCCCTATATACTGGAAGCGATCGCAAGTCCCATCCAGAGAGAAATGGTATCGCAAGGTGGGAGATATCCGTGAGGCAGAAGACTGGATTGCCACATGTAAAGGAGTTAGAGACCGCTTCACGGCAATGTGGCAACCCTGGACAATATATACCTCAGACTTAAGTCACATTCCTTCTAGCCTAGACATAGCCCTTCTTGAGCTAGCTGACCCATCCTTGAAAGGACGCCTTATTGACCCACAGAGGGGAGCAGAGAACCAAGACCTGAGATAAACTAAGGTGACAAACACTTAGGGGACATGTGTTCCCTTCTACTGTTCTAGTTTTTAGTAGGTATGGTGCTGTCGGGAGGGCCTCGACGGGGGGCGGGGCTAGACGCAGGTTCCCAGGTATGTTCCAGACTATTTTTTCTTCTCTTTTCTTCTCTCCTCTTTCCTAAATACTCTATTGAGCTTTAACTAGTTATGGTTGCTCGTTTAAAAACAAAATAATATGTTTGTTGCCAGGTGACGAATAAGAAATGACTAAGCAAAGGAACCGGATTGGTCCTTGGAGATTTATGGCCTTGGGACACCCCGGACAGGGGGTGTTCTAGTGTCATTATGCTGATATGGCTTTGTCGGGTGATTTTGGGGGGGCTGGGGGGTGGGGAGCGCGGGGAGAGGTTAGTTGGAGGCGTATGTTGCCCCCCTCTCTCCGCGGGACCCCACTCAGACCACCTTAAAAACTGTTTGCACAACTGAACTTAGCCTAAACCCTGGAAAAGACCTGTCCAGCTTTTATAGCCCCGGGACTAAGACAAGCATGCTTGTAATTTAAAAATTTTTTTTTTTTTTTTTTTTTCTCTCTTCTCTTTTTGTCACCTGGCACACTGTTGGTGTATTTTTCTCCCTTTTTCTTGTTATCAATGCTAGCTACACCAGTTAAAAAGTGACCGTCTAGTATTCAGTATACATGACTGATAGCATCGATGTTCTTGTTTTTCTTTCTATGTTACTCATCCTTTTTGTTAACCACTTGACGACTGCCTCACGCCGATTTACGTCGGCAAGGTGGCACGGACAGGCAAAATCACGTACATATACGTGATTTGCCTTCTGCGGGTGGGGGGTCCGATCGGACCCCCCCCGGTGCCCGAGGCGGTCATCTTTTGTCCCACGGCGATCGAAGATGAGGGGGAGGCCATCCGTTCGTGGCCCCCCCCTCGCGATCGCCGCCGGCCAATCACATCATTCCTTTGCTGCTGTATGCTAAACAGCAGCAAAGGAAATGATGTCATCTCTCCTCGGCTCGGTAATTTCCGTTCCGGCCCGAGGAGAGAAGACAGGTATGTGAGTGCACAACACTACACACACAGTAGAACATGCCAGGCACACAAAACACCCCGATCCCCCCCCGATCGCCCCCCGATCCCCCCCCCAATCACCCCCCCCTGTCACAAACTGACACCAGCAGTCTTTTTTTTTTTTTTTTCTGATTACTGCATTGGTGTCAGTTTGTGACAGTTACAGTGTTGGGACAGTTAGTATTACCCCTCTGTAGGTCTAGGATACCCCCCTAACCCCCCCTAATAAAGTTTTAACCCCTTGATCACCCCCTGTCACCAGTGCCGCTAAGCGATCATTTTTCTGTTCGCTGTATTAGTGTCGCTGGTGACGCTAGTTAGGGACCTAAATATTTAGGTTCGCCATCAGCGTTTTTATAGCGACAGGGACCCCCATATACTACCGAATAAATGTTTTAACCCCTTGATGGCCCCCTAGTTAACCCTTTCACCACTGATCACCGTATAACTGTTACGGGTGATGCTGGTTAGTTTGTTTATTTTTTATAGTGTCAGGGCACCCGCCGTTTATTACCGAATAAAGGTTTAGCCCCCTGATCGCCTGGCGGTGATATGCGTCGCCCCAGGCAGCGTCAGATTAGCGCCAGTACCGCTAACACCCACGCACGCAGCATACGCCTCCCTTAGTGGTATAGTATCTGATCGGATCAATATCTGATCCGATCAGATCTATACTAGCGTCCCCAGCAGTTTAGGGTTCCCAAAAACACAGTGTTAGCGGGATCAGCCCAGATACCTGCTAGCACCTGCGTTTTGCCCCTCCGCCCGGCCCAGCCCAAGTGCAGTATCGATCGATCACTGTCACTTACAAAACACTAAACGCATAACTGCAGCGTTCGCAGAGTCAGGCCTGATCCCTGCGATCGCTAACAGTTTTTTTGGTAGCATTTTGGTGAACTGGCAAGCACCAGCCCCAGGAAGCGTCAGGTTAGCGCCATTAGCGATAACACCCACGCACGCACCGTACAGCTCCCTTAGTGGTATAGTATCTGATCGAATCAATATCTGATCCGATCAGATCTATACTAGCGTCCCCAGCAGTTTAGGGTTCCCAAAAACGCAGTGTTAGCGGGATCAGCCCAGATACCTGCTAGCACCTGCGTTTTGCCCCTCCGCCCGGCCCAGCCCAGCCCACCCAAGTACAGTATCGATCGATCACTGACACTTACAAAACACTAAATGCATAACTGCAGCGTTCGCAGAGTCAGGCCTGATCCCTGCGATCGCTAACAGTTTTTTTGGTAGTATTTTGGTGAACTGGCAAGCACCAGCTCCAAGCAGCGTCAGATTAGCGCCAGTACCGCTAACACCCATGCACGCACCGTACACCTCCCTTAGTGGTATAGTATCTGAACGGATCAATATCTGATCCCGATCAAATCTATACTGGCGTCCCCAGCAGTTTAGGGTTCCCAAAAACGCAGTGTTAGCGGGATCAGCCCAGATACCTGCTAGTACCTGCATTTTGCCCCTCCGCCCGGCGCAGCCCACCCAAGTGCAGTATCGATCGATCACTGTCACTTACAAAACACTTAACGCATAACTGCAGCATTCGCAGAGTCAGGCCTGATCCCTGCGATCGCTAACAGTTTTTTGGTAGCTTTTTATTGAACTGGCAAGCGCCAGCGGCCTAGTACACCCCGGTCGTAGTCAAACCAGCACTGCAGTAACACTTGGTGACGTGGCGAGTCCCATAAGTGCAGTTCAAGCTGGTGAGGTGGCAAGCACAAGTAGTGTCCCGCTGCCACCAAGAAGACAAACACAGGCCCGTCGTGCCCATAGTGCCCTTCCTGCTGCATTCACCAATCCTAATTGGGAACCCACCGCTTCTGCAGCGCCCGTACTTCCCCCATTCACATCCCCAACCAAATGCAGTCGGCTGCATGAGAGGCATTTTCTTTATGTCCTCCCGAGTACCCCTACCCAACGAACCCCCAAAAAAGATGTCGTGTCTGCAGCAAGCACGAATATAGGCGTGACACCCGCTATTATTGTCCCTCCTGTCCTGACAATCCTGGTCTTTGCATTGGTGAATGTTTTGAACGCTACCATTCATTAGTTGAGTATTAGCGTAGGGTACAGCATTCCACAGACTAGGCACACTTTCACAGGGTCTCCCAAGATGCCATCGCATTTTGAGAGACCCGAACCTGGAACCGGTTACCGTTATAAAAGTTAGTTACAAAAAAAGTGTAAAAAAAAAAAATATATATATAAAATAAAAAAAAATAGTTGTCGTTTTATTGTTCTCTCTCTCTATATTCTCTCTCTCTTGTTCTGCTCTTTTTTACTGTATTCTATGCTGCAATGTTTTATTGTTATGTTTTATCATGTTTGCTTTTCAGGTATGCAATTTTTTATACTTTACCGTTTACTGTGCTTTATTGTTAACCATTTTTTTGTCTTCAGGTACGCCATTCACGACTTTGAATGGTTATACCGGAATGATGCCTGCAGGTTTAGGTATCATCTTGGTATCATTCTTTTCAGCCAGCGGTCGGCTTTCATGTAAAAGCAATCCTAGTGGCTAATTAGCCTCTAGACTGCTTTTACAAGCCGTGGGAGGGAATGCCCCCCCCCCCCACCGTCTTCTGTGTTTTTCTCTGGCTCTCCTGTCTCAACAGGGAACCTGAGAATGCAGCCGGTGATTCAGCCAGCTGACCATAGAGCTGATCAGAGACCAGAGTGGCTCCAAACATCTCTATGGCCTAAGAAACCGGAAGCTACGAGCATTTTATGACTTAGATTTCGCCGGATGTAAATAGCGCCATTGGGAAATTGGGGAAGCATTTTATCACACCGATCTTGGTGTCATCAGAAGCTTTGAGGGCAGAGGAGAGATCTAGGGTCTAATAGACCCCAATTTTTTCAAAAAAGAGTACCTGTCACTACCTATTGCTATCATAGGGGATATTTACATTCCCCGAGATAGCAATAAAAATGATTAAAAAAAAAAAATGAAAGGAACAGTTTAAAAATAAGATAAAAAAGCAAAAAAATAATAAAGAAAAAAAAAAAAAAAAGCACCCCTGTCGCCCCCTGCTCTCGCGCAAAGGCGAACGCAAGCGGCGGTCTGTCGTCAAATGTAAACAGTAATTGCACCATGCATGTGAGGTATCGCCGCGAAGTTCAGATCGAGGGCAGTAATTTTTGCAGTAGACCTCCTCTGTAAATCTAAAGTGGTAACCTGTAAAGGCTTTTAAAGGCTTTTAAAAATGTATTTATTTTGTTGCCACTGCACGTTTGTGCGCAATTTTAAAGCATGTCATGTTTGGTATCCATGTACTCGGCATAAGATCATCTTTTTTATTTCATCAAACATTTGGGCAATATAGTGTGTTTTAGTGCATTAAAATTTAAAAAAGTGTGTTTTTTCCCCAAAAAATGCGTTTGAAAAATCGCTGCGCAAATACTGTGTGAAAAAAAAAAATGAAACACCCACCATTTTAATCTGTAGGGCATTTGCTTTAAAAAAATATATAATGTTTGGGGGTTCAAAGTAATTTTTTTGCAAAAAAAAAAAACTTTTTCATGTAAACAATGAGTGTCAGAAAGGGCTTTGTCTTCAAGTGGTTAGAAGAGTTGGTGATGTGTGACATAAGCTTCAAAATGTTGTGCATAAAATGCCAGGACAGTTCAAAACCCCCCCAAATGACCCCATTTTGGAAAGTAGACACCCCAAGCTATTTGCTGAGAGGCATGTCGAGTCCATGGAATATTTTATATTGGGACACAAGTTGCGGGAAAGAGACAAATTTTTTTTTTTTTTTTGCACAAAGTTGTCACTAAATGATATATTGCTCAAACATGCCATGGAAATATGTGAAATTACACCCCAAAATACATTCTGCTGCTTCTCCTGAGTACGGGGATACCACATGTGTGAGACTTTTTGGGAGCCTAGCCGCGTACGGGACCCCAAAAACCAAGCACCGCCTTCAGGCTTTCTAAGGGCGTGAATTTTTGATTTCACTCTTCACTGCCTATCACAGTTTCGGAGGCCATGGAAAGCCCAGGTGGCACAAACCCCCCCCAAATGACCCCATTTTGGAAAGTAGACACCCCAAGCTATTTGCTGAGAGGTATAGTGAGTATTTTGCAGACCTCACTTTTTGTCACAAAGTTTTGAAAATTGAAAAAAGAAAAAAAAAAGTTTTTTCTTGTCTTTCTTCATTTTCAAAAACAAATGAGAGCTGCAAAATACTCACCATGCCTCTCAGCAAATAGCTTGGGGTGTCTACTTTCCAAAATGGGGTCATTTGGGGGGGTTTTGTGCCACCTGGGCATTCCATGGCCTCCGAAACTGTGATAGGCAGTGAAGAGTGAAATCAAAAATTTACACCCTTAGAAATCCTGAAGGCGGTGCTTGGTTTTCGGGGCCCCGTACGCGGCTAGGCTCCCAAAAAGTCCCACACATGTGGTATCCCCATACTCAGGAGAAGCAGCTAAATGTATTTTGGGGTGCAATTCCACATATGCCCATGGCCTGTGTGAGCAATATATCATTTAGTGACAACTTTGTGCAAAAAAAAAAAGTGTCACTTTCCCACAACTTGTGTCAAAATATAAAATATTCCATGGACTCAATATACCTCTCAGCAAATAGCTTGGGGTGTCTACTTTCCAAAATGGGGTCATTTGGGGGGGTTTTGTGCCACCTGGGCATTCCATGGCCTCCGAAACTGTGATAGGCAGTGAAGAGTGAAATCAAAAATTTACACCCTTAGAAATCCTGAAGGCGGTGCTTGGTTTTCGGGGCCCCGTACGCGGCTAAGCTCCCAAAAAGTCCCACACATGTGGTATCCCCATACTCAGGAGAAGCAGCTGAATGTATTTTGGGGTGCAATTCCACATAGGCCCATGGCCTGTGAGAGCAATATATCATTTAGTGACAACTTTTTGTAAATATTTTTTTTTATTTTTTTTGCCATTATTCAATCACTTGGGACAAAAAAAAAAAAATATTCAATGGGTTCAACATGCCTCTCAGCAATTTCCTTGGGGTGTCTACTTTCCAAAATGGGGTCATTTGGGGGGGTTTTGTACTGCCCTGCCATTTTAGCACCTCAAGAAATGACATAGGCAGTCATAAACTAAAAGCTGTGTAAATTACAGAAAATGTACCCTAGTTTGTAGACGCTATAACTTTTGCGCAAACCAATAAATATATGCTTATTGACATTTTTTTTACCAAAGACATGTGGCCGAATGCATTTTGGCCTAAATGTATGACTAAAATTTAGTTTATTGGATTTTTTTTATAACAAAAAGTAGAAAATATCATTTTTTTTCAAAATTTTCGGTCTTTTTCCGTTTATAGCGCAAAAAATAAAAACTGCAGAGGTGATCAAATACCATCAAAAGAAAGCTCTATTTGTGGGAAGAAAAGGACGCAAATTTCGTTTGGGTACAGCATTGCATGACCGCGCAATTAGCAGTTAAAGCGACGCAGTGCCAAATTGGAAAAAGACCTCTGGTCCTTAGGCAGCATAATGGTCCGGGGCTCAAGTGGTTAAATAACAAGAAAAAATGACTGGTATATCATCTAAAAACCGTTCATCCAGATGGATGTGATTCTATACTCACAGTTTTATAATCTTGCAATGTGATGTCCTGTCTTTTATAAATAAAGATTTATAAATCATAGAAAAAGCCATGCAGATTGCTGAGTTTCATTCCAAGCCAGCAGCAAAAGTTCAGCATCCCTGATCAGCTTGGCTGGGAATATAATATTGTGTTAGTTGACATTCTAAGTGCCAGAAGAACACGACATTCCCTACATTGGCTGAAGTTTTCAGTTTGTACATTGGCTTCTCCTATTGTCTTCATTGGAATAGCAGAAAGGCTTAAAAGATGCAAGTTGAGCCAGCCTCCTGCCCAGCAACAGATGGCCCTCCAGAGTATATAGTCCCTATTGGCTAAGAGGCTTCAAGTTATTGTTTTTATACACAATGTGGTCACATGGTGGACTAGGTGCATCCACGTATTTTTAGCTTGGGACTAACCGCCTTCCTTTCTCTAAATCCACAGACTGCAAGAAATTGCAGCTGCATTCCTTTTTTTGCTCAATTGAAAAGAATATGAGATGTTTTTCTCCAGAAACCAAAGCACTTTGATTTACTGTGTACTGTGTAACCCTACACTTGTTATAATTATTAACCCTTTTCTGCTAAAGCCATTTTTTTTTGTACACGCTAAAATGCACATTTTAGGTCTGAAGATTAGTTCCTCCAAACATTACATATTTTCTGAAAGCAGAGACCCTGTAGAATCAAGATCAGTGGTAGTTCCAAACGTCATGTGATATTAATACATTATATAATATAGTGCATTAGACTGTACTGCATATACTGCATAGAATGAGGTTGCTTTGAGTAAATAGATAAGTCAAGCCTTAAAATTGTGAGCTTCTGTGAACTGGTCACAAACTTCTATACCCAAAATTGTCTATACATGATGCTTTGAAGTAAAAAAAAAAACCTCACAATAATAAGCACAAGTGACACAACTTACAGCGAGTAGGATAGGTCCCTTATGCTGATGCCTTTTTCTATAATGTTAAATCTTCCTTACCCAAACTCCCCACCCCCCTTCCCCACATAGCCTCTCTCTCTTGCTAGCTCCCGAGATAGACTATAGACCATGGGGTTTGTAGTCTGCATAGAGCAGTCTGTAGCTAACATGCAGTGAGGAAGAAAAGGAGAGGTTCAGAGCTCTCACAATTTTTTTCATTATTTTTTTACAATTTAATTTTTTAATATTTATTACAATTCTTTTTTTTATCAGCTCTGTTGGGGGGGCTAAACAGACCCCTGACATCTCCCCTTTGAGACAGAGAAAGGGACTGAGGACAGAGACTTCCCAGTCCCTTTCTCTGCAGCTGCACTGAAGATGAATGAAGAGGAGACAGAGGCTCCTGTTCATTCATAAACTGAAGCATAATAAGCACAGTGATCACTGGCTCTGCTCATTCTGAAAAGGAAGGGGCCAGTAATTACACATTTACTGGCCCCTTCCTCCACTCTACATCCTGACAGATCTGGGATGGGGGGGGGGCGAGGAGCACAGAGGGGGAATGGAGAAACACACAGGGGAGCTGGAGGAACACAAAGAGGGGTCAGAAAAACACACAGGGGGGCCAGAGGAACACACGGGGGGGCCAAAGGAATACACAGGGGGGTCAGAGGAGCACACAGAGGGGTTGGAGAAGCACACAGGGAGGTCAGAGGAGGACAGAGGGAGGTCAGAGGAGCATACAGGGGGTCAGCAGAGCACACAGGGGGGTTGGAGAAGCACACAGAGGAACCAGTGGAACACACAGGGAGGTCAGATGAACACACAGGGGGTTGGAGGAACACACAGGGGGGTTGGAGAAGCACACAGGGGAGCTGGAGGAACATACAGGGGGACCAGAGGAGCACACAGGGGAGCTGGAGGAACACACGGGGGGGTCAGAGAAGCACACAGGAGAGCTGGAGGAATACACTAGATGGCCAGAGGAGCACACAGGGGGGGTCAGGGAAGCACACAGGGGAGCTGGAGGAACACACAGGGGGGTCGAAGAAGCACACAGGGGAGCCGGAGGAACACACAGGGGGCCAGAGAAGCACAGAGGGGAGCTGGAGGAACACACAGGGGGGCCAGAGCAGCACACAGGTTAACTAGAGGACCACACAAGGGAGTCGGAGGAACACACAGGGGGTCAGAGAAGCACACAGGGGAGCTGGAGCAATACACAGGGAGGCCAGAGGAGGACACACTGAAACTAGAGGACCACACAAGGGAGTTGAAGGAACACACAGGGGGGGCAGACGAGCACACAGGGTAGCCAGAAAAACACACAGGAAGGTGAGGGAAGCACACAGGGGAGCAGAAAGAACACACAGCACGGTCGGAGAAGCACACAGGGGAGCTTGAGGAACTCAGTGTTTGCTCAGGGATCAGTAACCAACATAGGCTAAAGCCAAGTTAGGTATGCAATGGCCCATAGGTATTTAGAGGTCCCATTGCATATCAGATTAGAAGCTTCTAGGGTCTAAGAGGCAGAGTAGATAGGCTGATTCGGAGTTCCATTGATACACCATGATTTTTGCAGGTGAGAAGCAGTAGAGGATCTCCCCATCACTGCAGATTCCGTCTTTAGGTCTTTGACAGCAAGATACTACTTCATTCTTGCCCCTTATCAAAAGTGATTGTTACCCAATCTTTTAAGACTTCATTCAATCTGTTAATTGTTTCCTCATACACTACCGGGTCTAGTGGTGGATCTTCCACCTTCATTATCCCTTAATCATATGCTCCCTTATTTCTTACAAATACATTCCATAAATCCACATACTTTTCAGGCACAGCGCAATCAATCAAGATCCACAGATCAGTATATGTAGCCTGTTGCATTTTCTCTATCCACATCAGCTTTTTATACCATTTCTTTTTTTTTCTTTTTTTTTTTAAGCTGGGTAGGTCAGCAACAATTGCCCTAATTTCATTGGGTTTCCAAGGGACATAAACTTTTCCTATCCTTGCTGTATAATTCCCCTGGGCATCTGCCCCCCCTGGCAAAGCTACCTCTCTCAAGGGCATTTGTCCAAATGGTTCTAATTTGGATCTAAAATATTCTTTCGTCCTATGTCTATCTTCTGGGGTACGCTGAGGCACTAATCCCAACTGTTTCGCCTGTTGCCTAGTTAGCACAGGTGAGGCAGGATCCCTGGATCCCCTTACTGGAGGAGTACTAGTATCAGATTTACTTAATTTATTAAATCTTGCCAAGGCATCTGATCTTGCTGTAGTGTAATGTCACAGTTCCCCATCTTTTTCAAATGTCATTGTACCATCTACATCATAGAATGGTTCCTCTCTACGGTAATGTGGGGAATACTGTTTAGAAACAAGTTTACCTATGTGTCTACGCTGTGGGGTTTCTGTCATAACACTTGGAGTGGCCTGCTGATAACCAGATGCCTCTCCTATATCATCATTGGCTGCCTCCCCTCCTATAATTTCCACTTGCCCTACCATAGGTGCAGATGCTCCTGACAATTCCCTTCTTATTAATTCATAAGGGGAAGCCCAGGCATTGGGCATCTCATCCTCATCTTCTACATGTAAAGCAGCTTTCTCTGATCACATTTTATAGGGGGGGGAGGGTTATATCCTTCCTGGATACTTCTTCCCAGGCTGCTAATCATTCAATCCCCCCACAATCAGACATTTTAAAAAGCAGATTAAATAATGCATCACTTGTAGGTGTATTAAGGGGCCCCTCTGGCGGCCACCATTTAGATGGATCCTTCTTACACTCCTTCTTTGTTAGTTTACACTATTTCACATGATGTTTCAGGGCATCTGGGTCTCCACTCACCATCATTCTGATGATAGGAACATTTGGTTGTAATTTGGCAATATTTAGCCTGGTTGCTTTTGCTATTTTTAATAACTTTTTTTTTGCCCTATCTTTTGTTAACCCAAATGTATTCATGACAGGTAAAACATTTTTTTCAAGCAAATTTCCCATATTTATCACAATTTCTCATTACTCTCTTCAGAAATGACAATAATTTAGAACTCCGGGACTGAGAGTTCTTGTTACTTATCTTTGTGGCTGTGTACCAGCAGCCCAGTACAATAATCTGAGATATCTCACTCGTTCTACTCTCAGAAGGACGTCTCCTTTCTGAGTGGCAATAGGCTAGTCCCTATCTAGACTCCCTATTCCAGAAAACATACAGCAGGTCATTCACCCATTTGTGGCTATCCGCTGAAGGCAAACCTATCCGCCTTAGGACCACAAATGTTCAAAAAATCATACATACAAAAAATTCAACACCACCAACTTCTACTCACTCTTTTAGAAATTGTGGTACCTGCACTTATACATCCCTTCACAAAATATATATATACATTGTCATTTCTGGAGATAAGGAGAAAAGGCAAGCACTTAAAATGATCAATCTTTAGCATGCTTAAATTATAATAGGTACCTTTAACATTTTCAGTAATCATGCAGAGACAGAATGCAGGCAAAATCAAATAGGAAACGTGTTTAACTTCTGTGGCTGCACTCCCCACATGGCACCTCAACACCACACAGAAAAGACAGTATTTAATATGAGAAAATAAAAGTTTTCTCACCTGAGGCCTCTTTGCTGCTGTCCGTCCTGGTGCGGGTGGAGAGCCAGTGGTGGAGATCCAAACAAGAAGACACGAATCTGGGTCACCAAATGTTAAGTAGAGCCTTGAAATACAGGACATCAACGCCAATAGAGCTGCATTCGTCTCATGTATGTTTACTTCAGAATATGCACTGTACATACAGCGAATCACATCTTTCAAGGGAATGTGATACAGAATACAAGTTGATACAGCCTTTTATAGCAAATCTTAACATTGTAGTCTATATCGGGCAAAAGCCCAAAGTTATAGATCACAAGTACGCATTTTACTAAGTATTTCAACATAACTTTTGGCCAGCTTTTTGGGTCATCTTGACCTGGCTAATTTATAGGTGACAAGTTATTTTGACAAAAAGGAAGAATAATTATTTAAAAGGATTTAATTTGACTGTTAGACAGGGACTTTCCGTATCAACATCTTTCCATATCACATCTTTTCTGAGAACGGTGTCATGTCATTGGCAGAACATTTAATGTCAACTGGTCAGCCACATGTGTTGCAATACCAATAGAATTCAGAAACATTTTAGTGAAAAATAATAAGAAATTCAAATTCATGTTGCAGAGGAACTCTGGATACATAGCAAGATATGGCTCATGTATTTCATATCTTCACAATATATATACACACATATACAGTGCTTGCAAAATATTCACCCCCTTGGCTTTTTACATATATTGTTACATTACAGCCTTTAGTTCAATGTTTTTTTAATCTGAATTATATGTGATGGATCAGAACACAATAGTCTAAGTTGGTGAAGTAAAATTAGAAAAATATATACATAAAACTATTTTTCAGAAATAAAAAACTGATAATTGGCATGTGCGTATGTATTCACCCCCTTTGTTATGAAGCCCATAAAAAGCTCTGGGCAACCAATTACATTCAAAAGTCACATAATTCATGAAATGATGTCCACCTGTGTGCAATCTAAGTTTCACATGATCTGTCATTACATATGCACACCTTTTTGAAAGACCCCGGAGGCTGCAACACCTAAGCAAGAGGCACCACTAACCAAACACTGCCATGAAGACCAAGGAACTCTCCAAACATGTAAGGGACAATGTTGTTCTAAAGTACAAGTCAGGTTTAGGTTATAAAAAAAATATCCAATTCTTTGATGATCCCTAGGAGCACCATCAAATCTATCATAACCAAATGGAAAGAACATGGCACAACAGCAGACCTACCAAGAGATGCCTGCACACCAAATCTCATGGACCGGGCAAGGAGGGCATTAATCAGAGAGGCAGCACAGAGACCTAAGGTAACCCTGGAGGAGCTGTAGAGTTCCACAGCAGAGACTGGAGTATCTGTACATAGGACAACAATAAGCCGTATGCTCCATAGAGTTGGGCTTTATGGCAGAGTGGCCAGAAGTTTTTTTTAGCAAAAAAATCAAAATGGCACGTTTTGAGTTTGTGAAAAGGCTTGTGGGAGACTCCCAAAATGTATGGAGGAAGGTGCTCTGGTCTGATGAGACTAAAAATGCTGTCTGGCACAAACCCAACACATCACCCAAAGAACACCATCCCCACATTGAAACATGGTGGTGGCAGCATCATGCTGTGGGGATGTTTTTCAGCAATCGGGACTGGGAAACTGGTCAGAGTTGAGGGAAAGATGGATGGTGCTATATACAGGGATATTCTTGAGCAAAACCTGTACCACTCTGTGTGTGATTTGAGGCTAGAACGGAGGTTCACCTTCCAGCAGGACAATGACCCCAAACACACTGCTAAAGCAACACTTGAGTGGTTTAAGGGGAAACATGTAAATGTGCTGGAATGGCCTAGTCAAAGCCCAGACCTCAATCTATTAGAAAATCTGTGGTCAGACTTAAAGATTGCTGTTCACAAGCGCAAACCATCCAACTTGAAGGAGCTGGAGCAGTTTTGCAAGGAGGAATGGACAAAAACCCCAGTGGTAAGATGTGGCAAGCTCATAGAGACTTATCCAAAGTGACTTGGAGCTGTGATAGCCGCAAAAGGTGGCTCTAGAAAGTATTGACTTTTTGTCCTATTTGTTGTTTGCTTCACAATAAAAAAAAAACATCTTCAAAGTTGTGGGGATGTTCTGTAAATTAAATGATGCAAATCCTCAAACAATCCATGTTAATTCCAGGTTGTGAGGCAACAAAACACGAAAAATGCCAAGGGGGGTGAATACTTTTACAAGGCACTGTAGGTCATTAATCATTATGTCATTCGTACGCAGGCTGATTTGGCTGTCCCTGCAGTTTCATTTTCACATGCATTGTAGGTTTATCAGTGGGGCAGAGAATGTAATGCTCTCAGATGCTCTGTCGCGGCTTAATTACCTGTTGTTCTTCCAACAGATCCCAGAAGCAGATGTGCGTCACGCCATCCCCGCATTCCTCGCTACTGATGATATATTAGTTTCCTATTGGGTTATTGCAGCAGCTTTGATTGATAAGTCCTTATCGGTCAACACTAGGAATGCTTATGTCATGGCCTGGAAAACCTTCCAGGTTTTTCAGTCCCATTATTCTTGGTTTAATGGTCATGACGTTCGATACCTGCTGGCTTTTGTTATTTTCTGCCACTCACAACTGAAGCTGTCATATGGCACGATCAAAATGTATCTGGCAGGGGTTCAGCATTATTTGTCCTTACAGGACCCGAACAGATCGTCCATCTTTTCAGCCCATTCCGTCAAGGTCATTCTTAGGGGTATTCGGAGGAGTAGTACTCCTTCTATCAGCAGACTCCCTATCTCTGGTATATTTTCTGGGGAATGTCTGATTTGTTAGCCAGGTTGCCTTTCGGGATGCTGCTCAGTTTGGTCCTCAAAGCAGCTATATATTTGGCGTTCTATGGGTTCCACAGGCCGGACGAGTTCACTCGTACCGGCTCAAGTTCCCGTGTGCTCACAATTAGCTAGTTAGATATCAGGATCATTTCCAGTTACATCTGGTTGTGTGCAAGACACAGCAGTTTGGGGCTGGTACGGACGTCAGGTTTTTCAAGATCGGCAGTGTTTGGTGCCCCGTCGCAGTTTTGGAAAAGCTTATGGCGCTGGTCACAGACAAACCTAGGGCTAGTCCCTTGTTACCCTTCCCTCATGCTCCCCTCACGGCAGCACAGTTTACCAAGTATTGTTGCACACTACTGACTAACCTGAGGTTAAACCCTGCAGTTTTTCCTGGTCATTCTTTCAGAATAGGGGCAGCTTCTGCAGCTTCTCACCTGGGGATTCCGGCTCATATTATTAGGAAGTTGGGTAGATGGAACTCAGCATGTTTCTCCAGATATGTCCCGGATCCACATGTTGAGATGTTTCAGGCATTTGGCTGACTGATGTTATTACTTTTACTTCAAATAAATCTATTTGCTGACTTATCCTACTGTCTTTATTTTTGCCCCCTTTAGGTGTACTGACCACATGACTATTGGCATACCCAGGTCACTTCTTATGTTTTCCTTTATCATGTTATCTTACTCGATCTCTCATAAAGACTCCAAGTACAAATGAGAGGGCTGGCCATAGGTTAGCCTGAATTTGTAGGAGGAGTCGGACTGTACTTAAACACGCCCTCCTCCTCCTTTCAGCCTTCCCTCTTTTATCCCACCCACCAGTCCCCTTTTTTCTTAACTTCTCCTTTTCATTTCATATTTGAGTATGCTCCCGTTAGGCTACTGACCACGTGACTATTGGCACACCCCAGGTCACTTCCTATGTTTTCCTTTCTTACTCGATCTCTCATAAAGACTCCGAGTACAAATAAATATGTGAAAAGTGTGGCGTGCATTTGCATTCAGCCCCCCCGGAGGCTGGAACGTCCACAAAATCTGTGAGGCCTAGATTTAAGGCCTCCAATATGAGTTTTAAAGAAATGGTGGAGATGGTGGCCATTCTTCACAAAGACGACTATGATGGGAAGTATGGGCCGTACGCACGGCCAAATTTGCGCAAGGCCAAAATAATGGCGAAGGTCGTGGACACTTTGCAGGCTTCTTTTGGGGTACAGCGCTCCCGAGATCAACTTCGCAAAAGATGGTCTGACCTGAAACTCAGGGAGCCGGATCAATATAGACGGATCCGGAAAGTGCTTAAAAAAAGTAAGTACTTGTCGCGTTTTTCTCTTGTGTTTATTACCTTGTATACTGCTCCATGTGCTTTTCCTTCCTATACGATTTTTTTGTTCATCGTTTCAAACGATCTTTTACAAAACCTCGTTACATATCTATAGATAGATCTATGTAAAAATATATATATATCTAAAAATATATATATATATATATCTAAAAATATATATATATATATCTAAAAATATATATATACCGTATTTATCGGCGTATAACACGCACTTTTTTCCCCTTAAAATCAGGGGAAAATCGCGGGTGCGTGTTATACGCTGATCCCCTGCGATCCGGAGCTGTCAGAATTAAAAAATCGCTGACCGCGATTTGAAAATGGCACCGCCGGCGCCGAAATACGCAGTGCCGGTCCTCGGCTCTTCTCGGCGGCTTTCGGTTTCACTCGAGCGCCGCCCGAACCTAGCCGAGTATACTCGGCTAGTTTCGGATAGCTCCGCTCACCGTCCGAGTGAAACCGAAAGTAAACGAGAGCCGCCGAGAAGAGCCGAGGACCGGCTCTGTGTATTTTGGCGCCGGCGGCGCCATTTTCAAATCGCGGTCGGCGATTTTGAAGCTCACAGGCTTCAGCAAGGCTGGACTGGGGCAAGGCTGGACTGGACACTGGGGAAGGCTGCACTGACATGGCTGCACTGACATGGCTGCACTAGCAAGGCTGCACTAGCAAGGCTGCACTGGCAAGGCTGCACTGACATGGCTGCACTGGCAAGGCTGCACTGACATGGCTGCACTGGCAAGGCTGCACTGACATGGCTGCACTGACATGGCTGCACTGACAAGGCTGCACTGACAAGGCTGCACTGGGGCAAGGCTGCACTGAGAAGGCTGCAATGATGGGCATTTAAATGTAAGTTTTTTTCCCTTCAACTTCCCTCCTAAAAGTTTTTTTTCCTTAAAATTCCCTCCTAAATTGAGGTGCGTGTTATACGCCGGTGCGTGTTATACGCCGATAAACACGGTATATATATATATATATATATATATATATATATATATATATATCTAAAAATATATATATATATATATATATATCTAAAAAAAAAATAAAATATATATATATATATATATATATATATATATATATATATATATCTAAATATATATATATATATATCTAAAAATATATATATATATATCTAAATATATATATATATATATATATATATATATATATATATATATATATATATATATATATATATATATAATAAAAAAAAAAGATATAGATATATAGATAGATAGATATAGAAATGTAAAACATTCTTTTGGAATATTTTAAGTTATCTTTTTTTATTTACATTTAGTTAGATATTTATAGATTTTGTTCCAGATATATAGAGAGAGAGAGAGAGATCAAAAGATTATTAACTATATTTTGAGATATTGATATCTAGATATCTATCTATCCGATATGTCTTTATAATTTTAAATATTGAGGTAAAATAGGAACTCTACACAAACCACTTCACTACAAATGTTAGAAAATGACTATGTACTAAAATATCTGTGTGCTAAGTAGATTAATAATTTTTGGTTTCACATAGGGGAAAAATCACTCAGCCAACAAGAAGACAGTCCACCCCAAGCCAAACATGATTGGGAAATCAGCCCAAGCCCCACTGAGGATGTGGAGGAAGGAGAGGTGGGCGACATGGGCACCCCACCAGGTGAGTGTCTGACACACCAGCTTACGGTAATCTATGCATGGCTGCCTTTTGTTTAATGTAATTTTTCTACTCTATTTTAGGGGATCTGGTTGTGCTTGATTCAAGCAACAGTGCCACCCCCGAGGATGTGGAGGAATTAGGCTACATGGGCACCCCACCAGGTCAGTGTCTGAGACAACAGCTTTATTATGGTAAGGTAAACTATGTATGTGTGCATATTTCTAAATACATTTTTTGGTTTCATTCCACTTTAGGTACACAAAGTGACTATTTCACTTCTGAAAGTGCCCAACGGCTAATTGGTCAAATAATGGCCTGGAATAAGGACATGGATGAAATGCGGAATCGGCTGGATCGTATGCAGCAGGAAATGAAGGACATGATTGATGTTTTGGGCCGAATATAAATGCCCTTTTTGAAACCCCAAAACATCGATCATGTCCTTCATTTCCTGTTTTGCTGACCCCCATTCTGGGCCTTCTCTTTATTTTTTTGGCTGAACATAAATGGCTGTTTAACCTAATTTTAAAAAGGAGGGCTGATTCTCGAAAATACATTCAAAATCCACAAAAAAATAAAACTTGATTTTCAAAAAAACAACAACCCAAAAAAAAAAAACATTTTAAATAAAAAAAAAAAGAAAAAATTGATTTTAAAACCCAAAAAAAAAAAAAATTTGATTTTCAAACCAAAAAAAATTTAAAAAATTGATTTTAAAAACACACAAAAAAAGAAAAAATTGATTTTAAAAACACAAAAAAAAGAAAAAATTGATTTTAAAAACACAACAAAAAAAAAAAAAGATTTTAAAACACAAAAAAAAAAAAAAGATTTTAAAACCAAAAAAAAACAAAAATTGATTTTCAAACCAAAAAAAATAAAAAAATTGATTTTAAAAACACAAAAAAAAGAAAAAATTGATTTTAAAAACACAAAAAAAAGAAAAAATTGATTTTAAAAACACAACAAAAAAAAAAAAGATTTTAAAACCAAAAAAAACAAAAATTGATTTTCAAACCAAAAAAAATAAAAAAATTGATTTTAAAACCAAAAAAAAAAAAATTGATTTTCTCAAAAACAAAATAAAAAAATAAACTGGATTTGAAAAAAAAAAAAAAAAAAAAAAAAAAAAAAAAAAAAAGCCTGTTTGCGAAAATCAAAAAGCCAAAAATATTTTTTTGTGGATTATGTCTAAATATTTAAATATAATTATATTTTTCAAAATTATTAAGATATCATTATATTTTTGTCTATGAACATTTTATACTAAATGCAGAACTGAATGCATAACAACCATTAATAAAAACATCTCCTTATAGGAATTAAATAAATGTGTGGTTTGTTATTTCAATGCTCAGTATCAGTTTGGTTAGAATTGTCAAAAAGTTGTTTACAGTGGCAATGGAGCTTTTATTTAGACATTTAAAATGAAAATACAGTTGGCACTACAACTGCTCGACCATAACCTAGGAGAAAGCCCAAAAGAAAGGCAAGCAAGAAATATAATTCAAGATTTCATCCATATTTTTTTTATTTTAAAAAATTAAATATCATGGCCCATTGCAATGGCCCCCCTACCCATAAAATAATTAACATATTGCTGTCTAACTTGACGGGCACTTTGGGGGGCCAAGCCAGTACGGACATTATCCAGGCCCGTAAGGTTGTCATCTATAAGTCCGGCCTCAGGCCCAACTGTGCCTATATAATTCTGAGAATGTTTGTTTAAAAAGTTGTGCAGAATGCAGCACGATAAAATGATAAAATTAAGTTTGTATTCCGCCAAATTAATGGCTGTTTGAAACAGGCGGAACCGGCTGGCCAGAATTCCAAACGCATTCTCAACCACTCTTCTAGCTCTGGCCAGCCGGAAATTAAAAACCCTCCTCTCCGGGGTGAGGGTTCTTTGGGGGAATGGCCTCATGAGGTGCTTGCTCAGAGCGAAGGCTTCATCGGCAATGAAGACAAAGGGGAGTCCTTCCACATTATCCGCATCAGGTGGCAATCCCAGGCCACCACTCTGGAGACGCTGGCAGAACTCCGTCTGGGCAAATACTCCTCCATCCGACATCCGGCCATTCTTCCCCACGTCCACATATAAAAATTCATAGTGTGCAGACACCACCGCCATTAAAACAATACTTGGAACCCTTTATAATTGAAATAGTATGACCCCGAATGGGGTGGTGGCACAATGTGGACATTTTTCCCATCTATAGCCCCTCCACAATTGGGAAAGTCCCAACGGCTGGCAAAATGGGATGCCACAGTCTGCCATTCCTGTGGCGTTGAAGGAAACTGGGGAATCAAACAAGAAAACCAAAATCAATTAATTTGGAAGCTAACATTGCAATAAAATTAGACAATTCAAAACATTATTCCCCAGCATCAGTATAACATTAAATAATTTAATTCTTCTGGAAAAACTAATATGGAAAGGCACACTTATCAGATTGCTCACCCCCTCTGATGGAACATTGATTACATTTTAGGGGGTTGTGAAATCCGTAAAATAGATTTCTTTTAGGACACGCAGGAATTTAGGGACTAAAAAGGCTACAAGACTGCAGTTGTCGCACTCTGCAGTTGCAGTTGCTAACCAGCTTACAGTAAATGAGGTAATGTAAAAAGGCATTCATGTTGCAAGGAGTACACAATCACATGCAAGGGCAATTAATGAAAACACTTTGAGGCTTGCATATGATTTGATGATGGAAATCAGCAGAGCTTCTGCTCATTTACTAAAGCACTGGAACAAATGCACTTGTAGAGTGCACATGCATTTTGCAAAGTGCAACATATATTTTCTTTAGACAAATCAACACCACAGAACATTCAAGCAAATTTTTACGAGGGGGGGGGGGTTGGGAAATCTAGCTAATTGCTAATTAGCAGCACACTATTTGGAGTGAGTTTAGGTGGGGGGGGGTTGGGAAATCTAGCTAATTGCTAATTAGCAGCACACTATTTGGAGTGAGTTTAGGTGGGGGGGGGGGTTGGGAAATCTAGCTAATTGCTAATTAGCAGCACACTATTTGGAGTGAGTTTAGGTGGGGGGGGGTTGGGAAATCTAGCTAATTGCTAATTAGCAGCACACTATTTGGAGTGAGTTTAGGTGGGGGGGGGGTTGGAAAATCTAGCTAATTGCTAATTAGCAGCACACTATTTGGAGTGAGTTTAGGTGGGGGGGGTTGGGAAATCTAGCTAATTGCTAATTAGCAGCACACTATTTGGAGTGAGTTTAGGTGGGGGGGGGGGTTGGGAAATCTAGCTAATTGCTAATTAGCAGCACACTATTTGGAGTGAGTTTAGGTGGGGGGGGGGTTGGGAAATCTAGCTAATTGCTAATTAGCAGCACACTATTTGGAGTGAGTTTAGGTGGGGGGGGGGGTTGGGAAATCTAGCTAATTGCTAATTAGCAGCACACTATTTGGAGTGAGTTTAGGTGGGGGGGGTTTGGGAAATCTAGCTAATTGCTAATTAGCAGCACACTATTTGGAGTGAGTTTAGGTGGGGGGGGTTGGGAAATCTAGCTACTTGCTAATTATAAGCACACTAAATACACTCAAACAAAATACATTCAAAATGAGTAGACTAGGTAGATATGTTCCCATCACTGCATGCTGGGGAGGTTATTGAAGGAAAATATACATGCATGACAAAAAATAACAGGAAAAAAATCCAGCATGTGTGAGGATAAAAAGGGGACATTCACACTATATTGCAATGATGGTAAGTAGTGTTTGAAGCAAGAAATACATTACATTATCAAAGATTACATCAAAGAACATGTGATGCTAATAAAAGCAAAATATCTTACCTTAATATAGTCCTTCTGCAGGACCTGGATGATGGCAGAACAGGTCTCTGGGATAATGATCCCCAGAGCCTGGGGGGGGATGCCTGTCGAGAACTTAAGGTCCTGCAGGCTTCTCCCTGTGGCCAAATACCGCAAGGTAGCGACCAGCCTCTGCTCCGGAGTGATGGCTTGCCTCATGCAGGTATCCTGCCTGCTGATATAGGGGGTCAGCAAAGCCACCAAACGGTCAAAAACGGGGTCCGTCATCCGGAGAAAGTTCCTGAAATCCTCAGGATTATTCTCACGGAGCAATGGCATGTGACAGAACTGGTCACGATGGAGCAACCAATTCTTGGTCCATGAACTCCTCCTCGCCCTGTTCATGGACTGGTCTTGGGCTGAAGAATAAACTACAGCACCAAACACATACAATGCACGAGCTCGACGACGAGTACGTACAGGTAACATGGTTTCAAAACGGTCGGCTGGTCAGAACGCACTAAACAGAACGCACTGAAGAACAGCAAGGCCTGTGAAGAACGACCTGAAAATCAGGAACGAGCGGCCAATAAAACAAAGATTTCTCAATGCCAACTGACCAAACGCACTGAAAAGCAGATACAAACCTCACAAGCACAGACTGAACAACAGTTAAAACGAACTGAAAAATACGAGTCTCACAAGCGCGAATCGTCTCTCACCAAACTTCTACTAACACGAGATAAACACGAGATTAGCAGAAGGAGCCCAAAGGGTGTCGTACGGGCTATTGAACTTCCGTTTTATAGTCTCGTCGGACTTGGTGTACGTCACCGCGTACTAAGCTGTCGTACTTTTGTGTGATCGTGTGTGGGCAAGTCCGTTCGTAAGAAAGTCTGCCGCAAGTCCGCCGAAGGTACGCCGGAAGTATGTCGGACAGGCTGTCCGACTTTTGTAGCTGAAAAGTCCGACCGTGTGTACGCGGCATAACAGGTTTTCTTCTAAGATTGCCCTGTATTTGGCTCCATCCATCTTCCCATCAACTCTGACCTGCTTCCCTGTCCCTGCTGAAGAAAACAGAGAAGAAACACCTTGTACCATAGGTACGGTGAGGGAACCCTCAGGGTCATTAATAGACAGATCAAACCAAGAGTAAAAAAGTATACATTTTTATTACAAAATGTCAATAGCATACATGTGAGAACAATACATTTAAAGCATAAAAGCCATGTCTGATACCCTGATTAATACAATTGTATAGATAAGTCATCATCCTGGTGCAGAAAGGACTGGTGGAGAGCGACACAGTGTGTATAACACCTTACATGTTACCGACTGAAAGTCCCTCTTCAGAGGTTTTATGTTATTCATTCAGATGGGTATAGAGTTTCTACAAAAAAGGTTTAAAAATAAATTTAACGTTAGCAAAAATAATTGTATCCGTAATTATTCAGCTAAACAGCAAACCATGCAGTGCGTAAGCATGACATGTAATATGGAACATGAACTAGTTTACTTACATGGCAAACAATTCACATAAGACATACATCTGAGGATATTGACTTGGTCAGGAATACTTGTTTATCATAAAGGCACGCATCCTCCAAATCCACCAAGCAGCCAAACCACATGGAAGAAACAGGGCTTGCTTCACTACGAGGATTTAAAATGGTAGGACCGAAATACAGTCAACCAACTGGACCAATACTGCAAGACTGGACCAATACTGCTATAAATGGTATAAAAATGTGTGTCAAAATTGGATGCTGTGGGAAAGTCCACAACAAACAATCAAAGATTGAGGCATACAATTGCCCTTGCATCTCAAAAAGTATTGGTGCAAGGTAAAATATGCCTATATCAGTAAGATTAGATAAACCAACCTGGAGAGTGGAATATGCTTCCTCATAGCCAACCGCTCCTACAGAGTCTAAAAGAAGCCATGGGGACGGTATAAGTACACTTGTCAAAAGTTCAGCATCCAATCGCGATATTGATCGCGATTACCATCAGCTGCACTGTGAAGCGCCGTCCAATGAGTTCTGAAGAATTTTGCTGAATATGAACATATAATATTGCCCGAAACATTTCAGAATTCATCCTGCTGCTTTTGTCAGCAGTCACAAAATTAATAAATACAAGAGAACCAGTTCCATTGGCAGCTATACATGCCCACGCCATGACACTATCACCACCATGCTTCACTGATGAGGTGGTATGCTTTGGATCATGAGCAGTTCCTTTCCTTCTCCATACTCTTCTCTTCCCATCACTCTGGTACAAGTTGATCTTGGTCTCATCTGTCCATAGGATGTTGTTCCAGAACTGTGAAGGCTTTTTTAGATGTTGTTTGGCAAACTCTAATCTGGCCTTCCTGTTTTTGAGGCTCACCAATGGTTTACATCTTGTGGTGAACCCTCTGTATTCACTCTGGTGAAGTCTTCTCTTGATTGCTGACTTTGACACACATACACCTACCTGCTAGAGAGTGTTCTTGATCTGGCCAACTGTTCTGAAGGGTGTTTTCTTCACCAGGGAAAGAATTCTTTGGTCATTGACCACAGTTGTTTTCCGTGGTCTTCCGGGTCTTTTGGTGTTGCTGAGCTCACCGGTGAGTTCTTTCTTTTTAAGGATGTTCCAAACAGCTGATTTGGCCACACCTAATGTTTTTGCTATCTCTCTGATGGGTTTGTTTTGTTTTTTCAGCCTAATGATGGCTTGCTTCACTGATAGTGACAGCTCTTTGGATCTCATATTGAGAGTTGACAGCAACAGATTCCAAATGCAAATAGCACACTTGAAATGAAGTCTGGACCTTTTATCTGCTCCTTGTAAATGGGATAATGAGGAAATAAAACACACCTGGCCATGGAACAGCTGAGCAGCCAATTGTCCCATTACTTTTGGTCCCTTAAAAAGTGGAAGGCACATATACAAACTGTTGTAATTCCTACACCGTTCCCCTGATTTTAATGTAAATAGCCTCAAATTAAAGCTGAAAGTCTGCAGTTAAAGCACATCTTGTTTGTTTCATTTCAAATCCATTGTGGTGGTGTATAGAGCCAAAAAGATTAGAATTGTGTTGATGTCCCAATATTTATGGACCTAACTGTATGTCTTATGTGAATTGTTTGCCATGTAAGTAAACTAGTTCATGTTCCATATTACATGTCATGCTTACGCACTGCATGGTTTGTTGTTTAGCTGAATAATTATGGACACAATTATTTTTACTAACGTTAAATTTATTTTTAAACCTTTTTTTGTAGAAACTCTATACCAATCTGAATTAATAACATAAAACCTCTGAAGAAGGACTTTCAGTCGGTAACATGTAAGGTGTTATATACACTGTGCCACTCTCCACCAGTCCTTTCTGCACCAGGATGGTGACTTATCCATACAATTGTATTAATCAGGGTATCAGACATGGCTTTTATGCTTTAAATGTATTGTTCTCACATGTATGCTATTGACATTTTGTAATAAAAATGTATATTTTTTTACTCTTGGTTTGATCTGTCTATTAACGACCCTGAGGGGTCCCTCTCCGTACCTTTGGTACAAGATGTTTCTTCTATGTTTTCAATATTTGGGTCAGACAGACCAAGCCTCTCCACATACAGTCCCATCCCTCCCCCTATTTTTGGTCCCTGCTGAAGAAAAGCATCCCCACAACATGATGCTGCCATTACCATCTTTCACGGTGGACATGGTGTGTTCTGGGTGATGTGCAGGGTTAGTTTTCCACCACACATAGCGTTTTTCTTTTAGACCGAAAAGTTTAATTTTGGTCTCATCCGACCAGAGAACCTTCTTCCACCTTTGCTGTGTCCCCCACATGGCTTCTTGCAAACTGCAAACGAGACTTGTCAGGGCTTTCGTTCAACAATGGCTTTCTTCTTGCCACTCTTCCATAAAGGCAAGATTTGTGGAGTGCACGACTAATAGTTGTCCTGTGGACAGATTCTCCCACCTGAGCTGTGGATCTCTGCAGCTCCTCCAGAGTTACCATGGGCCTTTTTGGCTGCTTCTATGATTAAAGCTCTCCTTGTCTGGCCTGTCAGTTTATTGAACAGTGCTCTGTGAGAGGTTCAAAGCTTGGGGAATTTTTTTTATAACCTAACCCTGCTTTAAACTTCTCCACAACATTATCCCTGACCTGTCTGGTGTGTTCATTGGCCTTCATGATTCTGTTTCTTCACTAAGGTTCTCTAACAAACCTCTGAGGGCTTCACAGAACAGCTGTATTTATACTGAGATTAAATTACACACATGTGGACTCTATTTACTAATTAGGTGTCTTCTGAAGGCAATTGGTTCCACTCGATTTTAGTTAGGGGTATCAGAGTAAAGGGGGCTGAATACAAATGCACGCCACACTTTTCAGATATTTAACATTTTAAAAACCATTTATCATTTTCCTTCCACTTCACAATTATGTGCCACTTTGTGTTGGTCTATCACATAAAATCCCAATAAAATACATTTTGTTTATAACATGACAAAATGTGGAAAATTTCAAGGGATATGAATACTTTTTCAAGGTACTGTATGTATAGTCCTATATATACAATCCTATCCCCACAGTTGATCCAGAGGAAGGCAAAAAAAAATTTAAAAAAAGCATGATTCAATCTGCTCCAGCAGGGGCAAAATTTATTTCCTGATCCCCAAGAGGCAATCAGATATTCCAGCTTTACCTATAAATGTTACTATCCAGTTACATTATGTACATTTAGGAAAGGATCAAGGCTTTCTTAAAACAATCTACTGAGCTGGCCAGAACCAGCTCTTGAGGGAGTCTATTCCACATTTTCACAGCTCTTACTGTGAAGAAGCCTTTCCGTATTTGGAGATGAAATCTCTTTTCCTCCAGACGTAAAGAGTGCCCTCTTGTTTTCTGTGATGACCTTAAAGTGAATAACTCACCACCCAGTACATGTTGATCATACCCCCTTAATTTACTGCATGCATTACCCTGTGGCCTGTGTCAGCCCCACATACAACCTTCACATATGTATACATACTATATGGTGCAAGATTGGGTTTCAAATGTTTTAAAATATCCATCCTTACAATTTTGGCATTCTGAGTGTAGTGCCCTCTAGTGTGCTAGGTGTATATAGGTTTAGTTGTTAGTGTAGGAAAATTTGGTCTGGCTGGGATCCAGGCCTGGGTTTAATCTGGGTCAGGGTTAAGTGACTCAGGGAGGCTGGATGATTCAGCAAACAGCATCTCTGCTACCTCCCCCCGCATTCTGGAACCTTGGAGAAGCTTCTAGAAGTAGTGGGTGGAGTCTAGGAGGAGCTGCTTGGAGTAATAACGAGGACCCCAGCATATGGGTTGGCAGGGGGCAGGCCACCTCATAAATACTCATTGGTCATGCCAGCAGGGGCAGTCGGGTGGAAGATGGAGTGCTGATGTGGCTGTCGGTGGCACTTGAACCCTCAGGGTCATTAATAGACAGATCAAACCAAGAGTAAAAAAGTATACATTTTTATTACAAAATGTCAATAGCATACATGTGAGAACAATACATTTAAAGCATAAAAGCCATGTCTGATACCCTGATTAATACAATTGTATAGATAAGTCATCATCCTGGTGCAGAAAGGACTGGTGGAGAGCGACACAGTGTGTATAACACCTTACATGTTACCGACTGAAAGTCCCTCTTCAGAGGTTTTATGTTATTCATTCAGATGGGTATAGAGTTTCTACAAAAAAGGTTTAAAAATAAATTTAACGTTAGCAAAAATAATTGTATCCGTAATTATTCAGCTAAACAGCAAACCATGCAGTGCGTAAGCATGACATGTAATATGGAACATGAACTAGTTTACTTACATGGCAAACAATTCACATAAGACATACATCTGAGGATATTGACTTGGTCAGGAATACTTGTTTATCATAAAGGCACGCATCCTCCAAATCCACCAAGCAGCCAAACCACATGGAAGAAACAGGGCTTGCTTCACTACGAGGACTCAAAATGGTAGGACCGAAATACAGTCAACCAACTGGACCAATACTGCAAGACTGGACCAATACTGCTATAAATGGTATAAAAATGTGTGTCAAAATTGGATGCTGTGGGAAAGTCCACAACAAACAATCAAAGATTGAGGCATACAATTGCCCTTGCATCTCAAAAAGTATTGGTGCAAGGTAAAATATGCCTATATCAGTAAGATAAGATAAACCAACCTGGAGAGTGGAATATGCTTCCTCATAGCCAACCGCTCCTACAGAGTCTAAAAGAAGCCATGGGGACGGTATAAGTACACTTGTCAAAAGTTCAGCATCCAATCGCGATATTGATCGCGATTACCATCAGCTGCACTGTGAAGCGCCGTCCAATGAGTTCTGAAGAATTTTGCTGAATATGAACATATAATATTGCCCGAAACACTTCAGAATTCATCCTGCTGCTTTTGTCAGCAGTCACAAAATTAATAAATACAAGAGAACCAGTTCCATTGGCAGCCATACATGCCCACGCCATGACACTACCACCACCATGCTTCACTGATGAGGTGGTATGCTTTGGATCATGAGCAGTTCCTTTCCTTCTCCATACTCTTCTCTTCCCATCACTCTGGTACAAGTTGATCTTGGTCTCATCTGTCCATAGGATGTTGTTCCAGAACTGTGAAGGCTTTTTTAGATGTTGTTTGGCAAACTCTAATCTGGCCTTCCTGTTTTTGAGGCTCACCAATGGTTTACATCTTGTGGTGAACCCTCTGTATTCACTCTGGTGAAGTCTTCTCTTGATTGCTGACTTTGACACACATACACCTACCTGCTAGAGAGTGTTCTTGATCTGGCCAACTGTTCTGAAGGGTGTTTTCTTCACCAGGGAAAGAATTCTTTGGTCATTGACCACAGTTGTTTTCCGTGGTCTTCCGGGTCTTTTGGTGTTGCTGAGCTCACCGGTGAGTTCTTTCTTTTTAAGGATGTTCCAAACAGCTGATTTGGCCACACCTAATGTTTTTGCTATCTCTCTGATGGGTTTGTTTTGTTTTTTCAGCCTAATGATGGCTTGCTTCACTGATAGCGACAGCTCTTTGGATCTCATATTGAGAGTTGACAGCAACAGATTCCAAATGCAAATAGCACACTTGAAATGAAGTCTGGACCTTTTATCTGCTCCTTGTAAATGGGATAATGAGGAAATAAAACACACCTGGCCATGGAACAGCTGAGCAGCCAATTGTCCCATTACTTTTGGTCCCTTAAAAAGTGGAAGGCACATATACAAACTGTTGTAATTCCTACACCGTTCCCCTGATTTTAATGTAAATAGCCTCAAATTAAAGCTGAAAGTCTGCAGTTAAAGCACATCTTGTTTGTTTCATTTCAAATCCATTGTGGTGGTGTATAGAGCCAAAAAGATTAGAATTGTGTTGATGTCCCAATATTTATGGACCTAACTGTATGTCTTATGTGAATTGTTTGCCATGTAAGTAAACTAGTTCATGTTCCATATTACATGTCATGCTTACGCACTGCATGGTTTGTTGTTTAGCTGAATAATTATGGACACAATTATTTTTACTAACGTTAAATTTATTTTTAAACCTTTTTTTGTAGAAACTCTATACCAATCTGAATTAATAACATAAAACCTCTGAAGAAGGACTTTCAGTCGGTAACATGTAAGGTGTTATATACACTGTGCCACTCTCCACCAGTCCTTTCTGCACCAGGATGATAACTTATCCATACAATTGTATTAATCAGGGTATCAGACATGGCTTTTATGCTTTAAATGTATTGTTCTCACATGTATGCTATTGACATTTTGTAATAAAAATGTATATTTTTTTACTCTTGGTTTGATCTGTCTATTAACGACCCTGAGGGGTCCCTCTCCGTACCTTTGGTACAAGATGTTTCTTCTATGTTTTCAATATTTGGGTCAGACAGACCAAGCCTCTCCACATACAGTCCCATCCCTCCCCCTATTTTTGGTCCCTGCTGAAGAAAAGCATCCCCACAACATGATGCTGCCATTACCATCTTTCACGGTGGACATGGTGTGTTCTGGGTGATGTGCAGGGTTAGTTTTCCACCACACATAGCGTTTTTCTTTTAGACCGAAAAGTTTAATTTTGGTCTCATCCGACCAGAGAACCTTCTTCCACCTTTGCTGTGTCCCCCACATGGCTTCTTGCAAACTGCAAACGAGACTTGTCAGGGCTTTCGTTCAACAATGGCTTTCTTCTTGCCACTCTTCCATAAAGGCAAGATTTGTGGAGTGCACGACTAATAGTTGTCCTGTGGACAGATTCTCCCACCTGAGCTGTGGATCTCTGCAGCTCCTCCAGAGTTACCATGGGCCTTTTTGGCTGCTTCTATGATTAAAGCTCTCCTTGTCTGGCCTGTCAGTTTATTGAACAGTGCTCTGTGAGAGGTTCAAAGCTTGGGGAATTTTTTTTATAACCTAACCCTGCTTTAAACTTCTCCACAACATTATCCCTGACCTGTCTGGTGTGTTCATTGGCCTTCATGATTCTGTTTCTTCACTAAGGTTCTCTAACAAACCTCTGAGGGCTTCACAGAACAGCTGTATTTATACTGAGATTAAATTACACACATGTGGACTCTATTTACTAATTAGGTGACTTCTGAAGGCAATTGGTTCCACTCGATTTTAGTTAGGGGTATCAGAGTAAAGGGGGCTGAATACAAATGCACGCCACACTTTTCAGATATTTAACATTTTAAAAACCATTTATCATTTTCCTTCCACTTCACAATTATGTGCCACTTTGTGTTGGTCTATCACATAAAATCCCAATAAAATACATTTTGTTTATAACATGACAAAATGTGGAAAATTTCAAGGGATATGAATACTTTTTCAAGGTACTGTATGTATAGTCCTATATATACAATCCTATCCCCACAGTTGATCCAGAGGAAGGCAAAAAAAAATTAAAAAAAAGCATGATTCAATCTGCTCCAGCAGGGGCAAAATTTATTTCCTGATCCCCAAGAGGCAATCAGATATTCCAGCTTTACCTATAAATGTTACTATTAAGTTACATTATGTACATTTAGGAAAGGATCAAGGCTTTCTTAAAACAATCTACTGAGCTGGCCAGAACCAGCTCTTGAGGGAGTCTATTCCACATTTTCACAGCTCTTACTGTGAAGAAGCCTTTCCGTATTTGGAGATGAAATCTCTTTTCCTCCAGACGTAAAGAGTGCCCTCTTGTTTTCTGTGATGACCTTAAAGTGAATAACTCACCACCCAGTACATGTTGATCATACCCCCTTAATTTACTGCATGCATTACCCTGTGGCCTGTGTCAGCCCCACATACAACCTTCACATATGTATACATACTATATGGTGCAAGATTGGGTTTCAAATGTTTTAAAATATCCATCCTTACAATTTTGGCATTCTGAGTGTAGTGCCCTCTAGTGTGCTAGGTGTATATAGGTTTAGTTGTTAGTGTAGGAAAATTTGGTCTGGCTGGGATCCAGGCCTGGGTTTAATCTGGGTCAGGGTTAAGTGACTCAGGGAGGCTGGATGATTCAGCAAACAGCATCTCTGCTACCTCCCCCCGCATTCTGGAACCTTGGAGAAGCTTCTAGAAGTAGTGGGTGGAGTCTAGGAGGAGCTGCTTGGAGTAATAACGAGGACCCCAGCATATGGGTTGGCAGGGGGCAGGCCACCTCATAAATACTCATTGGTCATGCCAGCAGGGGCAGTCGGGTGGAAGATGGAGTGCTGATGTGGCTGTCGGTGGCACTTGAAGGTGCCCCCTTGTCTGGGGGGCAGCTGACCTCGGCCTGGGGCTCAGGTGCTGGAAGGATCCCCCACAACACATGGAGGAACCCCTTCCTGGAGGTACGGGGGGCAAGGAGAGGACAGCAGGAGCAGGTCAGCACATCCAGGAGATCTCCTGAGGAGTCAGCCAGGTGGGCTGGTGAGTAATCAGTGTGGGAGGACTGTGGAGAAGTTTGCCAGGGGAGCTAGTGAAAGGGGCAGTTGCAGCGAGGTGGGCTGGCAGTGCCTGAAGAGGTGGTGCTGGGATCAGTAGCCACATTAGTGATTAAGCTGGACACTGAATTTTTGCTACACACTCAAAAGGTGCCTCGTGTTTTTACCTATAACAGGCTATTGTTCTAAATCTGTTTTACGTCAGATCCACAAACAGTGTGCCAGCTGGAGTTCTGCAAGCAAGTGTGCTGGAGGAAGTGAGGAGTGTATATAGATTGTAAATAAGAGAAGTTGTCCCTGAAGTTTTTGAAGTCAAGTGGGCTTTCCATCATTTTCCCAATCCCGATCCTATTAATTTTCCTCAATAAAACAAAAAAACAAAGTACTGGACTGTTCTCTGACTCTGAAGTGACTATGAAAATTCAGTGTGCCTGGCTGTGCAGGGAAGGGGATCCCAGTTGCTTGCGGCTCCTTAATGGGTACGCTACATGAGGTTATATGAATAACTGTTCACCATCATCTATCTGTCAATTTACACTCACACAGAACCATCTGTAGAGGTACCAATTAGATGAAAGCCGGCAACTCAGAGTGCTCTTGTAAAGATTGGGTAAAACTTCTTCAATTGTTTACCATCTGCAGAGTATCTAAGAGTCTAAGCTAAGTGTAGGCCAAACAAAGAATATTAGACAAGACACAAAAGACCTGACTTTCAGTTCTCACTTAGAGATGTGCCGGTTCCCTGTAATGTGTATTAAGCTTCCACTCCTTTGTTAATACAGAGTTCTGAAAGCACAATAAAAGGAAACGTCTCAAGGCAATGATTAGAAATGAGGTGCTTGCCATCCACAGTGAATGTAGTGGTAGCTCCTTTTAGCTGGTGACTAGCCACAAACAAGTCCACGCTACCACTGAAGCTGTTCAATGCCGCGTAAACGCAAGCAGATTTTCCGTCAGAAAAATTTTGGATGGTTTTTCCGAGGGAATTCCGCTCAAGCTTGGCTTGCATACATACGGTCACACAAAAGCTCACTGAACTTTCAACCGTTAAGAACGTGGTGACATACAACACTACGACGAACCGAGAAAATGAAGTCCAATGCTTCAGAGCATGCGCCGAATTGTTTCCGAGCATGCGTAGGAATTTTGCGCGTCAGAATTGCTATAGACGATCACATTTTCAGATAGGAACTTTTTCCGACTGAAAAATAGAGAACCTGCTCCCAATCTTTTGCTGGCTGGAATTCGGCCAGCGAAAGTTCGATGGAGCATACACACGGCCGCAATTTCCGACCAAAAGCTTTCATCGGTCTTTTGTTGGCCAAATTTCCGATCGTGTGTACGCGGCATTACTGTATGATTAATGGGATTAATGGGGAGAGAGGATTGTTTTATTTTGTTTTTGCAATTACTTTATTTTTACACTTTCATTAGGAGCCTAAATCAGGTCAGGACCTCATCTAGACCCCCTCTCCCCAAACCTCTGCAGCAAAACATCACTTATCATAGTGACCTATTGCCAATATTATCAAGAGATAGATTACTATTACTACTGCAGATAAATTAGGGCAGAATTGGATCTGCTCTCCCCTAATTAAAGATGGCTGTTGATCTCACAAGTGCCATTCAAGTCACAGATGGCATTACTCTTGAGATCCACGCTATAGCCGAATGACAGCTACAGCGCGGACTTGCTTTGCCGGGGCTACGTCCATTGATGTCGTCCTGTGTACGAGCAGCCTGCGCGCCCCTCTATGAGACTTGCCTGATCACAGACCCCTTAACATGTGATCAGCTGTCAGCCAAAGACAGCTGATCATGTGATGTCAACAGAGCCGGTAATCGGCTATCTTTTCTCCTTGTGGGGGAGCAGGAAAAAAAAGCAGATCGCCGGCGGCCGTGAGAGGGACATCAGTCCCGATCACGGAGATCTGCCGCCAGATCACCTGTGCCCCCTGCCAATGCCACCTAGCAATAGGCAGCAGTGCCACCTACCAGTGTCCACAGTGCCACCCATCAGTGCACCCATCAGTGCCCACAGTGCCACCCATCAGTGCCACCTATCAGTGCCCACAATCAGTGCCTCAACAGTGCTGCACATCAGTGCCCATCAGTGTCACCTACCAGTGCCCATAAGTGCCCATCAGTGCCGCCCATCAGTGGTACCCTTCAGTGCCCATCCGTGCCACCCATCCATGCCACCTATCCTTGCCACCCATCAGTGCCACCCATCAGGGCCCATCAGTGCCGCCTTATCTGTCCCCATCAGTGCCGCCCTAACTGTGCCTATCAGTGCCGCCTTAACTGTGCCTATCCATGCCCATGAGTGCAGCCTATCAGTGCCCACCAGTGCCGCCTCATCAGCGCATATCAATGGAGGAGAAAAATTACCTGTTTGCAAAATTTTATAACAAACTATGAAACATGATTTTTTTTTTTCCAAATTTTCCATTTTTTTTGTTTGTTTAGCAAAAAATAAAAATCCCAGCTGTGATTAAATACCACCAAAAGAAAGCTCTATTTGTGGGAGAAAAATGATAAAAATTTCATTTGGGTACAATGTTGTATGACCGCGCAATTGTCTTTCAAAGTGCGTCAGCGCTGAAAGCTGAAAATTGGTCTGGGCGGGAGGGGGGTTTAAGTGCCTAGTAAGCAAGTGGTTAAACAACATAAAATATTTGTTTTTCACTGTGCTAATACTAAGCCCTCCTACCAGGTGCTCTGTAGCAGGATCACAAGCTGACAAGCGAATCAGTTCAGCATCTGAACTTAGTTTTGGATTGTCACTGTCACTGGCAGCCAGCAATCTCATCATTATTCTCTGCTGGGACCCACCAAAGCGTCTGAGACGAGGTACCTATGACCACCCTATTATAAGTTTACTGCTACAGGGCAGCTGCTGTACGCAGAATCACATATATATCTACGTGATCCCGCACTTCTGGGTCATGGTGCGCATGTGCACCGCCGCTGGCTTGCTCCCGCTGTGATTGTGCAGACTCAGTGTCTGCCAGCACCCGCCGATCATTCGGTACAGAGGCAGATTGCCATTCTGTGAGTAGGGAAAGCATGAATCCTGTATTCCTACAAAGCAGAGACATGGATCCATGCCTCCCCCTAGTAAAAGCACCTCCCACATAGTGCACAAACATAGGCTAGGCACACATTTAACCCTTTGATCCCCCGTGATGTTAACTCCTTCCCAGCCAGTGTCATTAGTACAGTGACAGTGATCACTGTATTAGTGTCACTGGTTCCCAAAAAAGTGTCAGTTAGTGTCCGATTTGTCCACCGCAATATCGCAGTCCCACTATAAGTCGCTGATCGCAGCCATTACTAGTAAAAAAATAAATATATCCCATAGTTTGTAGACGCTATAACTTTTGTGCAAACCAATCAATATACGCTGATTTATTTTTACCAAAAATATGTAGCAGAATACGTATTGGCCTAAATTTATGTAGAAACTTTTTATTGGATATGTTTTATAGCTGAAAGTAAAATTTTTATTTTTTTTAAAAAATTAACGGTCTTTTTTTTGTTAGCGAAAAAAATAAAAAACACAGAGGTGATCAAATACCATCAGAGAAAGCTCTATTTGTGGGAAAAAAATACATATATTTTATTTGGGTACAAATAAATACATGCAATTGTCAGTTAACGTAACACAGTGCCTTTTTGCATAAAATGGCCTGGTCATGAAGGGGGGCGGGGGATAAATCTTCTGGAGCTGAAGTGGTTAAACCAGCGCTAATACATTCATATGTAATTCCAGAGCCTGGGAATCCTAGTACATTTTTTGCACCTGTCATTGTAGAAATATGTTAGACCCCTTTCACGCTGGGGGCGTTTTTCAGGCGCTTTTGGGCTAAAAATAGCACCTGTAAAGCACCTGAAAAACGGCTCCCCTGCAGTCTCAGTGTGAAAGCCCTGAGTGCTTTCACACTGAGGCGATGCGCTGGCAGGACATTAAAAAAAACTCCTGAAAGCAGCATCTTTGGAGCGGTGAAGGAGCAGTGTATACACTGCTCCTCCACCGCTCCTGCCCATTGAAATGAATGGGCAGCGCCGCCTAACCACCAGCAGCGGCGTTTTGCGGATGGGTTTAACCCTTTTTGTCTGCTAGCAGGGGTTAAAAGCACCCTGCTAGCGGCTGCACCTCTGCAAAAACAATGGTAAAGCGACACTAAAAATAGCGGCACTTTACTGCCGATGCCCCCAACGCCCCAGTGTGAAAGCAGCCTTAGTGCGCATTGTTGGGTGCGTATCCTTCACTGCAGTTTGTTCCAGATGAGTGAGTTAAAAAGTACAGAAACTAAACACAACCAGTATTTTCGGGTGCAAAGTGTCAGCCTCCATTGGTCTTCCATAAAAAGCATGACATTTCTTGCTAGAACCATATGATTGCAACCAGTGCTTTTTTTTTTAAAGACTACACCACTGTACAGTAAACTGCCTTTATTGACTTCTGAAACCTGATTATACGCACTGGAGATACGCATTCTGCTGCAGGACATTGCACAGCTGTGACAAGTTCTTATTAAAGGCCATAATAACTCAGATATGTGATTCTGATTAGGGATGAGCTTCACGTTCCAGTCAAACCCATGTTCAACTCGAACATCGGCTGTTCGATCGTTCGCCGAATTGCGAACGATATGGGCCATTCGCGCCAAATTCGTGTGGCGCGTCATGGCCCATAATTCACTGCGGCATCGCAGTGCATTGCTGGCTGATGATTGGCCAAGCATGCACTATGACCCCCATGCTTGGCCAATCACAGCGCCGTCAGTAGAGAGAGCTGTAATTGGCCAAAGCCAGGGTGGCTTTGGCCAATTATGGCTCAGGGGGTTTAGAACACGCCCCACACTATATAAGGCCGCCTGCACAGTGGCCCTGTGTAGTGTGTTCCGGCGTGCTGAGAGAGAGAGAGACAGTGTCATTTCATTTGAGTTAGCTAGATTAGGCAGGACAGTCAGTGAGTTAGCTGCACTTACAGTGTATTGTGTATATATATGCATCCCAGGTGTTGCATATATATATATATATATATATATATATACACTGTGTTCAGTTTAGCTAGATCCGTTCCTGTTATATTCCTACTGACAGGCAGGCTTGTCTTGTTACAGTATTTACAGCTACCTGAAGAAAATTGCTGGTGTTCTTTTGATTCTATTAGTACCACAGTCAGGCAGCTAGACTATATACAGTTAGTGTAGTGCGTCCTCCTCACAGTGTTCAGTTAAAGCTACAAGTTAGTTTAGTGTGACCTCTGCACAGTGTTCAGCTAAAACTACAAGTTAGTGTAGTGCACAGTGTTCAGCTAAAGCTACAAGTTAGGGTAGTGCGTCCTCCTCACAGTGTTCAGCTAAAGCTACAAGTTAGTTTAGTGTGACCTCTGCACAATGTTTAGCTAAAGCTACAAGTTAGGGTAGTGCATCCTCCTCACAGTGTTCAGCTAAAACTACAAGTTAGTGTAGTGAGACCTCTGCACAGTGTTCAGCTAAAGCTACAAGTTAGTGTAGTGTGTCCTGCTCACAGTGTTCAGCTAAAACTACAAGTTAGTGTAGTGAGACCTCTGCACAGTGTTGAGCTAAAGCTACAAGTTAGTGTAGTGTGCGTCCTGCTCACAGTGTTCAGCTAAAACTACAAGTTAGTGTAGTGCGACCTCTGCACAGTGTTCAGCTAAAGCTACAAGTTAGTGTAGTGCGACCTCTGCACAGTGTTCAGCTAAAGCTACAAGTTAGTGTAGTGCGTCCTCCTCACAGTGTTCAGCTAAAGCTACAAGTTAGTTTAGTGTGACCTCTGCACAGTGTTCAGCTAAAGCTACAAGTTAGGGTAGTGCATCCTCCTCACAGTGTTCAGCTAAAACTACAAGTTAGTGTAGTGAGACCTCTGCACAGTGTTCAGCTAAAGCTACAAGTTAGTGTAGTGTGTCCTGCTCACAGTGTTCAGCTAAAACTACAAGTTAGTGTAGTGAGACCTCTGCACAGTGTTCAGCTAAAGCTACAAGTTAGTGTAGTGCGTCCTGCTCACAGTGTTCAGCTAAAACTACAAGTTAGTGTAGTGCGACCTCTGCACAGTGTTCAGCTAAAGCTACAAGTTAGTGTAGTGCGACCTCTGCACAGTGTTCAGCTAAAGCTACAAGTTAGTGTAGTGCGTCCTCCTCTCAGTGTTCAGCTAAAACTACAAGTTAGTGTAGTGAGACCTCTGCACAGTGTTCAGCTAAAGCTACAAGTTAGTGTAGTGCGTCCTGCTCACAGTGTTCAGCTAAAACTACAAGTTAGTGTAGTGAGACCTCTGCACAGTGTTCAGTTAAGCTACAAGTTAGTGTAGTGCCTCCTCCTCACAGTGTTCAGCTAAAACTACAAGTTAGTGTAGTGCGACCTCTGCACAGTGTTCAGCTAAAGCTGCAAGTTATGCCGTGAACACACGGTCGGACTTTTCATCTACAAAAGTCCGGCGGACGCCGACAGACTAAAGCTGGCTGACAATCCGATCGTGTGTGGGCTTCCCCGGACTTTCAGTGGACTTTTGCAGCCTCAAATCTGACGGACTTTAGATTTGAAACATGCTTCAAATCTTTACGTCGTAACTACGCCGGACCCAGAAATCCGCTCGTCTGTATGCTAGTCCGACGGACAAAAGAAACGACGCATGCTCATAAGCAAAAACTAAACGGAAGCACTCGGTCTAGTAAAACTAGTGTTCGTATTGTAGGTAGCACATTCGTCACGCTGCAAAATCTGTGATCGTTAAATGCAGCGCATTAATGTCTTCTTTACTAATGCTATAAAGAACGAAGATGTTTTGCTGTTCATATTCAGAGTTCTCCCAAACTGATTTCTGGATTCTTTTTCTCTTTGATCTCATGAATGATATAGTATGCTTTTTAAAAACAATGTCTCCATACTAATAATAATTTTTACACTTGTTTTTTTTGGTGGAGTCATCTTTTATTGTAAATTTTATCCAGATGTTTATTTTATGATTGTTGTCGAACTTATTTTATGTTTATCTAGCTTTTATTTTTATTTTTTTGGTGTTTGTAAAGTTACCACAAAGAACCATTTTGTTTTTTTTATTGTGATTTTTTTCTTTTTTGTTTATAAAGTTAACAAAGAACCGTTTTTGGTTATGTATCTTTTTTTTTTTTTAAGTTACCACTAGAACATTATTAACATTATTCATGTATTTTTTGTGTGTTTTTGCAAACTCAATGAGATTGTTGTCCCTTGTTAATTTGACATTGTGTCTAAAATCAATGATTTAAAATAAAACACATTAAGTCTTTTCATAAACTCAAATATCCATTTATTCATGGTCTAAATAAAATAAAGAGGAAGTCAACGCTGGAAAAAGTCTGTGTACAAGAAAATTGGGATCTTGAGGAGTCCATATAAGAGGGAGCACAATCTGGTCCAGGAATCCCAGAGATCAACAGCAGCAGCAGATGACATAGATGTCCCCAGACTATGGTACTACAACAGCCTGCGTCTTCTGTCAGACCAGACTGAACCCAGGTCATCATTTTCTTCTCTTCCCTGCAGCCTTTCTTCCACGCTGCCCTGCACCCTTCCCTGCAGCCTTTCCTGCAGCCTTCTTTGGAGGCTGTGGCTCTGGTTTTTGAGTTGTGGCAGGAGGAGAAGGAGGAGGAGGAGGGGGGCTGCCTCATGTAATTGTGTGTTGCTGGTTAGCTCGCCCTGCAGCCCCTTCTGTATTGTTTCCCCAAACAGTCTCTCACAAATGAGGCGTTGGCCCCACTCCATTTTAAATAGCCTGCTGGCTAAGTAGCACCCATAGGCCTCTTCAGCTTCGGGGGCTCCTTAAAAAATTGCTGGCCTCTCGCATGAGGCGCAGGGATGCCTCCTGTGTCACCGCCCCCTTCCTGGCCCTCTTTTTTGGAATGCGGAGGGGAGGCACTTGTGATTGTGTCAGGCTCCTACTGGGCCCAGCCACCTCCTGCCTGACACTGGGCTCAGCCACCTCACTGGGACCAGCCACCTCCTGCCTGACACTGGGTCCGGCCTCCTCCAGGATGATGCTGAATCCGGCCTCCTCCAGGCTGTCCATGGTCCCAGTCTCCTCCTGCCTGCCACTTTCCCCACATTCCTCCTGGCTGGCCTCATCCTGTGTATAAAAAAAGGACATAGTTTTAGTATTTATTTTTGGGTTCATCAATGACACACAATTTGCTTCTCATGACTAGCAAATTCAATGTGAATACATCTCTTAATAAAAGAGTATAGAAATCAGACACCATAATTTTTTGAAGCAGGTGACAAACATATTTAGCCACTACTGTCAATTGATATGTATACATCATTTTTAGGGGAAAATTATTTAAATCAATTCTAACATCCAGTTAACATCATTAATATTAGGACAGTAAATATTTGTGAAATTAATTTACCTGACTCCAGATGGTCATATCCGGTTCATCCAGGATGGAAGACCCAGCTTGGTCCTCATCAGCCTCTGCTGGGGTGGAGGGAAGGGTGCATGGAAGAGTGCATGGAAGGGTAGAGGGAAGGGTGGAGGTAAGGGTTGAAAGTGATGCCCTGGCTTCAGTCTGGTCATCAAGAAACCGTAGTTTATTGTAGTACCACAGCCTGGGTACATATACATTATCTGCTGATGCTCCTGATCTCCTTGATTCCTGGATCTTCCTATGCTCCCTCTTATACATGTTCCTCAAGATCCCAATTTTCTTTAACAACGTCTCCATTGTTGCTTCCGGGATGGTCGTCTGGACAAATGTCAGAAGTCTCTCCAGCGTTGACTTCCTGACATGCTTTAAATAATATTGAGGGTGTTTCACCTCCCACAGATTCCTCATCTCTCTATATTTGTCGATGAAAGCCGACAAAAATTCAGGCTCCTTAAATTTGGCATTCATAATGTGTGTAAAAGATAAAGACACAAGACAAAAAAACACTTTATTATATTTCTGCTAAACCCTCATCATCTTATCCCTATGTAGGCCTCATCAATCTGTCAAGCAATATAGGCTGCTTGCTACAGTTTTTAGCAAATTTTTAAATTTAAAATTACCTTCGTTTAGTAGCGACCCGGTCCACTATCACCTACGCACAGAACGTACGTACGACACGTGCGCAAGAACCCTCTTTATACACTGCGCCTGTGTGAAACTCCGCCTGCGTCGCCCGCCCCTGACGTTCGATTTTAACTTATGTTCTCCGCCCATTTTTTGTACGGGGTGAATAATGGCGGAGACACATCAGGTGTGTACTACCTCAGGTAGCGAAGAAAGCCCGGAGGCCGGAACGTCACGATGTGGGAAGCCGAGATTTAAGGCCTCCAATATGTCCTTTAAAGAGATGGTGGAAATGGTGGCAATTCTTAAAAAAAAGGACTATGATGGGAACTATGGGCCGTACGCCCGGCCAAACTTGAGAAAAGCCAAAATAATGGCGAAGGTGGTGAAGACTTTACAGGGTTCTTTTGGGGTACAGCACTCCAAGGATCAAATTAGAAAAAGATGGTCCGACCTCAAACTCAGGGAGCCGGAGTTTTCATGTTTTCATCTTGTGTTTATTGCCTTGTATACTGCTCCAGGCCTGTTAAAATAAAAATAAAAAAAGCCTGTTTTTCTCAAAACAAAAAAAAGCCTGTTTTTAACCCCCCCCCCCCCCCCCCCCAAAAAAAAGCCTGTTTTTAAAAAACAAAAAAAATTAAAAAGCCTGTTTTTAAAAAACCTAAAAAAAAAGGCTGTTTTTCAAAAAAAAACACCAAAAAATTTTGCAAAAATGAGGCCTGTTTTGGCCAAAAAAAAATCTAAAAAAAAAAAAGAGGCCTGTTTGGTAAAATCAAAATGCCAAAAATTTTTTATTTTAAATTATCAAAAAATATAACTAATTATATTATTCTAAATTTGTAAATATAGCAAGATATTTTTGACTATGAACATTTTATACTAATGCATAAGTGAATGTATACCAAATATTACAACATCTGTTTAGGAATTCAATAAATGTGTGGTTTGTTATTTCAATGCTCAGTATCAGTTTGTTTAAATTTAAAATAGTTGTTTACAGTGACGATGGAGGTTATTTAGAAATTTACAAGGAAAATACACTTGGCACTACAACTGCTCTACCATAACCTAGGAGAAAGCCCAAAAGAAAGGCAAGCAAAAAATATAATTCAGTATTTCATCAAGATTTTTTTATTTGGATTATTTAGATATCCTGGCCCATTGCAATGGCCCCCCTACCCATAAAATAATTGACATATTGCTGTCGAACTTGACGGGCACTTTGGGGGGCCAAGCCAGTACGGACAGTATCCAGGCCCGTAAGATTGTCACTGCTAATAAGTCCGGCCTCAGGCCCAACTGGCACAATATAATTAGAGGAATGTTTGTGCAAAAAGTTGTGCAGGATGCAGCACGATAAAATGATAAAATTAAGTTTGTATTCCGCCAAATTAATGGAGGTTTGAAACAGGCGGAACCGGCTGGCCAGAATCCCAGATGCATTCTCAACAACTCTTCTAGCTCTGGCCAGCTGGAAATTAAAAACCCTCCTCTCCGGGGGAATGGCCTCATGAGGTGCTTGCTCAGAGCGAAGGCTTCATCAGTAGGGATGAGCCGAACACCCCCCTGTTCGGTTCGCACCAGAACATGCGAACAGGAAAAAAGTTCGCTCGAACACGCGAACAACGGTAAAGTCTATGGGACACGAACATGAATAATCAAAAGTGCTAATTTTAAAGGCTTATATGCAAGTTATTGTCATAAAAAATATTTGGGGACCCGGGTCCTGCCCCAGGGAACATGGATCAATGCAAAAAAAAGTTTCAAAAACGGCCGTTTTTTCAGGAGCAGTGATTTTAATAATGCTTAAAGTCAAACAATAAAAGTGTAATATCCCTTTAAATTTTGTACCTGGGGGGTGTCTATAGTATGCCTGTAAAAGGGCGCTTGTTTCCCGTGTTTAGAACAGTCTGACAGCAAAATGACATTTCGAAGGAAAAATTCCATTAAAAACTACCCGCGGCTATTGCATTGCCGACAATACACATAGAAGTTCATTGATAAAAACGGCATGGGAATTCAACACAGGGAAACCCCAAACCAAAATTTAAAAAAAAAAATGACGTGGGAGTCCCCCTAAATTCCATACCAGGCCCTTCAGGTCTGGTATGGATATTAAGGGGAACCCCGGCCAAAATTTTTAAAAAAAAATGATGTGGGGTTCCCCCTAAATTCCATACCAGACCACCAGACCCTTCAGGTCTGGTATGGGTTTTAAGGGGAACCCCACGACAAAAAAAAAAACGGCGTGGGGTCCCCCCAAAAATCCATACCAGACCCTTATCCGAGCACGCAACCTGGCAGGCCACAGGAAAAGAGGGGGGACGAGAGTGCGCCCCCCCTCCTGAACCGTACCAGGCCACATGCCCTCAACATTGGGAGGGTGCTTTGGGGTAGCCCCCCAAAACACCTTGTCCCCATGTTGATGAGGACAAGGGCCTCATCCCCACAACCCTGGCCGGTGGTTGTGGGGGTCTGCGGGCGGGGGTCTTATCGGAATCTGGAAGCCCCCTTTAACAAGCGAACCCCCAGATCCCGGCCCCCCCCTGTGTGAAATGGTAAGGGGGTACTTACCCCTACCATTTCACTAAAAAACTGTCAAAAATGTTAAAAATGACAAGAGACAGTTTTTGACAATTCCTTTATTTAAATGCTTCTTCTTTCTTCTATCTTCCTTCATCTTCTTCTGGTTCTTCTGGTTCTTCCTCCGGCGTTCTCGTCCAGCATCTCCTCCGCGGCGTCTTCTATCTTCTTCTCCTCGGGCCACTCCGCACCCATGGCATGGGGGGAGGCTCCCGCTCTTCTTTTCATCTTCTTCTTCATCCTCTTCTCTTCTTCCTTCTTCTCTTCTTCATTTTCTTCTCCGGGCCACTCCGCACCCATGCTGGCATGGAGGGAGGCTCCCGCTGTGTGACGGAGTCTCCTCGTCTGACGGTTCTTAAATAACGGGGGGCGGGGCCACCCGGTGACCCCGCCCCCCTCTGACGCATGGTGACTTGACGGGACTTCTCTGTGACGTCACGGGGAATGCCACAGGGAAGTCCCGTCATGTCCTGTGCATCAGAGGGGGCGGGGTCACCGGGTGGCCCCACCCCCCCGTTATTTAAGAACCGTCAGAGGAGGAGACGCCGTCACACAGCGGGAACCTCCCTCCATACCAGCATGGATGCAGAGCGGCCCGGAGAAGAAAATGAAAAAGAGAAGAAGGAAGAAGAGAAGAGGATGAAGAAGAAGATGAAGAGAAGAGCGGGAGCCTCCCCCCATGTCATGGATGCGGAGCGGCCCGAGGAGAAGAAGATAGAAGACGCCGCGGGGATGCTGGATGAGAACGCTGGAGGAAGAACAAGAAGAGCCAGAAGAACCAGAAGAAGATGACGGAAGATAGAAGAAAGAAGAAGCATTTAAATAAAGGAATTGTCAAAAACTGTCTCTTAGGGATGAGCCGAACACCCCCCGGTTCGGTTCGCACCAGAACCCGCGAACGGACCGCAAGTTCGCACGAACGTTAGAACCCCATTGACGTCTATGGGACTCGAACGTTCGAAATCAAAAGTGCTCATTTTAAAGGCTAATTTGCATGGTATTGTCCTAAAAAGGGTTTGGGGACCCGGGTCCTACCCCAGGGGACATGTATCAATGCAAAAAAAACTTTTAAAAACGGCCGTTTTTTCGGGAGCAGTGATTTTAATGATGCTTAAAGTAAAAAAAAAAAAGTGAAATATTCCTTTAAATATCGTACCTGGGGGGTGTCTATAGTATGCCTGTAAAGTGACGCGTGTTTCCCATGTTTAGAACAGTCCCTGCACCAAATGTCATTTTTAAAGGAAAAAATCTCATTTAAAACTGCTTGCGGGTTTAATGTCATGTCGGGTCATGGCAATATGGATGAAAATCAGTGAGACAAACGGCATGGGTACCCCCCAGTCCATTACCAGGCCCTTTGGGTCTTGTATGGATATTAAGGGGAACCCCGCACCCAAATTAAAATAAGGAAAGGTCCCTATATACTCTGAACAGCAGTATTCAGGCGGTGCAAACAAGACAGGGACTGTAGGTTTGTTGTTAAGTAGAATCTGTTTGTAATTTTGAACATTTTTAATGTGTTTAGCTCCAGCCAAAAAATCTTTTCTAAGCTTTTTGGAAAACATAGGGAAGGGTTATCACCCCTGTGACATTTGTTTTGCGTCTTTCCTCCTCTTCAGAAGATTTCACCTCACTTTTTTGTCCCAATGAAAAATGTTTTTTGAAAATTTGGGTTTTTTTGTGGAACAAGGATTGGAAAGCATCAGTGGAAAGGAGAAATTGTTTTCCCATATTAACTCTTACAGGAGAGAATTTCCCTTCCTTAGGGGTAGATTTCATCTCACTTCCTGTTGTCTCCTTCCGTTTGCAAGTAGGAGTCGTTTGTAAGTTAGATGTTTGAAAGTAGGGTCCTGCCCTATATACTCAGCAGAAATTTGGGCCTTAGGTGTTGCTGTGGCCAAAACACTGTAAGCCCTCACAGGGCCCTGCTGTGAAATATTAGATCAAGAATTGTAATTACATGCCCCTGTTGAACAGGAGCTGAAAAATTAGGCCTTAGGCACTGGTGCTGGTGCCACAACACTGCAACCCCTCACAGACACTCTAGTTGGAACGCAGGAACGAGCCCTGCTGCAAAGTATTGCATCAAAAATTGTAATTACACGCCCCTGTTAGACAGGGGCAGAAAAATTGGGCCTTAGGCACTGGTGCTGGTGCCACAACACTGCAACCCCTCACAGACACTCTAGTTGGAACGCAGGAACGAGCCCTGCTGCAAAGTATTGCATCAAAAATTGTAATTACACGCCCCTGTTAGACAGGGGCAGAAAAATTGGGTCTTAGGCACTGGTGCTGGTGCCACAACACTGCAACCCCTCACAGACACTCTAGTTGAAACGCAGGAACAAGCCCTGCTGCAAAGTATTGCATCAAAAATTGTAATTACACGCCCCTGTTAGACAGGGGCTGAAAAATTGGGTCTTAGGCACTGGTGCTGGTGCCACAACACTGCAACCCCTCACAGACACTCTAGTTGGAACGCAGGAACGAGCCCTGCTGCAAAGTATTGCATCAAAAATTGTAATTACACGCCCCTGTTAGACAGGGGCAGAAAAATTGGGTCTTAGGCACTGGTGCTGGTGCCACAACACTGCAACCCCTCACAGACACTCTAGTTGAAACGCAGGAACAAGCCCTGCTGCAAAGTATTGCATCAAAAATTGTAGTTACACGCCCCTGTTAGACAGGGGCTGAAAAATTGGGTCTTAGGCACTGGTGCTGGTGCCACAACACTGCAACCCCTCACAGACACTCTAGTTGGAATGCAGGAACGAGCCCTGCTGCAAAGTATTACATCAAAAATTGTAATTACACGCCCCTGTTAAACAGGGGCTGAAAAATTGTGCCTTAGGCACTGGTGGTGGCGCCCAGAACCAAAAATGTTCTTACAAGCTATCAGCGTGATGATTGAGGAGGAAGAGGATAATTACTCAGGGATAGTCACTCAGCATCAGCATAGGCAGTCTTTGAAGGGATCTGAGATTTCAAAAAAAATTATTCGGTTACATCTGCATCAGGTGCTTGGTAGCTGGTGGTGATCCAAGACTGATTCATTTTTATGAAGGTCAGCCGATCGACCGAGTCGGTGGACAGACGCACCCTGTGATCGGTTACCACGCCTCCAGCAGCACTGAATGTGCGTTCCGAAAGAACGCTGGATGCAGGACAGGCCAGTAGCTCAATTGCATACTGTGCAAGCTCTGGCCAGTGATCCATCCTCAAGACCCAGTAACCCAGAGGATTTTCGGTGGGAAAGGTGTCCAAGTCTGATCTTGCCCCTAGGTATTCCTGCACCATGTAAAACAGACGCTGGCGATGGTTGCTGGAACCGATCATACCTTGGGGCTGCGGACCAAAAAATTGTCTGAACGCATCGGTCAGACGGCCACCTTCTCCACCGCTCCTTCTTTGACTGACCGAAGCCTCAGCAACACGTTGCCCAGAAACAGGAGTTTGTAACCTCCCAGTCTCTGGGAACGCGTTGCACAGACCTTTCTGCAAGGCCTCCCGAAGATGTTTCATCCTCTGCTCCCTCTGCGATGGCAAGATAAGGTCCGCAACCTTACCCTTGTAACGTGGATCAAGGAGGGTTGCCAGCCAGTATTGGTCCTTCTCCTTGATACCACGAGTACGAGGATCCTTACGCAGGCTTTGCAGGATCAGGGAGGCCATGCAGCGTAGGTTTGCTGAGGCATTCGGTCCGGAGTCCTCTGGGTCACTAAGGACAACAACGTCCGCAGCCACCTCCTCCCAGCCACGTACAAGTCCATGTGTTCCTTGGGACTGATCCCTTAAAGACTGCTGATGCTGAGTGCCAGGCTCCACCTCCATACTGACACAATCTTCCTCCTCCTCCTCCTCCTCCTCCTCGTCCTCTTCCTGTGTGATCGGCGGGCACGCAGGAACACTGTCTGGATAAAGGGGGCCTTGAGAGCTAAGGAAGTCCTCCTCTTCCTGCCTCTGTTCTGCCTCAAGTGCCCTGTCCATTATTCCACGCAGCGTGTGCTCCAACAGGTGGACAAGGGGGACAGTGTCACTGATGCATGCACTGTCAGTGCTCACCATCCTCGTGGCCTCCTCGAATGGTGACAGGACAGTGCATGCATCCCTGATCATGGCCCACTGGCGTGGGGAAAAAAAACCAAGGTCCCCTGACCCTGTCCTGGTGCCATAGTCGCACAGGTACTCATTGATGGCCCTCTGCTGCGTGTGCAGCCGCTGCAGCATGGCCAACGTCGAGTTCCACCTGGTGGGCATGTCACAGATTAGGCGGTTCTTGGGCAGGTTAAACTCCTTTTGGAGGTCCGTCAGCCGAGCACTGGCATTATATGACCGGCGGAAATGCACAGAGACTTTCCTGGCCTGCCTCAGGACATCCTGTAAGCCCGGGTACCTGCCCAAGAACCGCTGCACCACCAAGTTAAGGACGTGAGCCAAACAGGGCACATGGGTCAGTTGTCCCTGTCGGAGGGCAGAGAGGAGGTTGGTGCCATTGTCGCAAACCACCATTCCTGCCTTAAGTTGGCGTGGCGTCAACCACCTCTGAACCTGCCCCTGCAGAGCTGACAGAACCTCTGCCCCAGTGTGGCTCCTGTCCCCCAAGCACACCAGCTCAAGCACCGCATGGCATCTTTTGGCCTGCGTACTTGCGTAGCCCCTTGAACGCCTACGGAGCACCGCTGGTTCCGAGGAAGAGGCCATGGAGGAAGAAGAAGAGGAGGGGGTGGAGGAGAGAGGTGTGTCACAATCAGCATTTTGGAGGCGTGGTGGCGGAACAACCTCCAACACTACTGCACCTTGTCCTGCATCCTTCCCAGCTGCCAGCAGAGTCACCCAATGCGCCGTGAAACTTAAGTAATGTCCCTGTCCATGCCTGCTGGACCATGAGTCAGCGGTAATATGCACCTTACCGCTGACCGCCCTGTCCAGCGAGGCATGGACATTGCCTTCCACATGCTGGTAGAGAGCCGGAATCGCCTTCCGTGAGAAAAAGTGGCGTTTGGGTACCTGCCACTGAGGAACCGCACATTCCACAAACTCACGGAAGGGGGCAGAGTCTACCAACTGAAAAGGCAGCAGTTGAAGTGCTAGCAATTTTGCCAAGCTAGCATTCAACCGCTGGGCATGTGGATGGCTGGGAGCAAACTTCTTTCGGCGGTGCAGCAGCTGGGGCAGGGAAATTTGCCTGGTACAATCTGACGTCGGTGTACCAAAAGCAGATTGCCCACAAGTACTTGGCTGTGACACACCTAATTCTACACCTTCATTCCTCTCACTGCAGGTCTCAGAGAGGACTGAAGGTCTAGTGGGGTTGGAAATCTCAGCTGATGAGGAGCAAGGAGAGATCGTCTTTGTTCTTTGGTGTGGGTCTTTTAGATACGCTTGCCAACGAACTGCATGGCAGGTCAACATATGTCTGGTCAAGCATGTGGTACCCAAGCGGGAGATGTTTTGGCCACGCGAGATACGCTTGAGACATATGTTGCAAATAGCAGCGGTGCGATCTGATGCACTCGTCTCAAAAAAGGCCCACACCAAAGAACTTTTTGAATAACGCGCAGAGACTGCAGCGCCCTGCACATGTGGAGCTTTGGGGTGTGATGCAGTCAATGTGCTGCCCTTAGGCTGGCCCCTGGAGGGCATCCTGCCTAGTTGGTGATGTGCCACCTCCTCCTCCTCCTCCTCCTCTCTCCTATCAGGCACCCACGTTGAGTCAGTGACCTCATCATCCCCTCCCTCCTCATCACTGGAGCAAACCTGGCAGTATGCTGCAGCAGGGGGAGCATGACTGCCAGATTGCTGTCCTTCTTGGGCACCCCCTCTGTCCGTGCTCATGTTACTGCCTTCATTGAGCTCAGTATCATCATCAGAGCCTTCCAAACGCTGGGCATCCTCCTGGAGCATGTACCCAACACTGTGGTCAAACAGTTCGAGGGAATCCTCATGAGGACATGGTGGAGCTAGGGAAGGAGTCACTGATGACATTGAGCTGAGGGAAGAGGCCGCTGCTTTGCCAGACAAAGCACCCTGGGCATGGGTGAGAGAGGATGAGGAGGATGAGGACGGCTTGGTCATCCACTCGACCAAGTCTTCCGCATGTTGCGGCTCAACACGGCCAGCTGCCGAAAAAAAGGCCAAGCGTGTCCCATGGCCACGTGCTGATGAGGATGCACCGTCTCCACGACCAGCACTAGACACAGAGCCTGCTTGCCCTCTCTTATTGGCTTGTGACTGTCTGCCTCTCCTTCTTGGCCTTCCAGACATACTAATGGCCTGTAGCTGCACTAAGCTGGGATAGAACACCTGTAATTTTCTTCAGGTAGCTTTATATACTGTAACCAGACAAGCCTGCCTGTCAGTAGGAAGATAACAGGAACGGATCTAGCTGAACACTGTGAGCAGGACGCACTGTACTAAATGTAAATAGTCTAGCTGCCTGACCGTGGTACTAATAGGATCAAAAAGAACACCTGTAATTTTCTTAAGGTAGCTTTATATACTGTAACCAGACAAGCCTGCCTGTCAGTAGGAAGATAACAGGAACGGATCTAGCTGAACACTGTGAGCAGGACGTACTGCACTAAATGTATATAGCAGGAACGGATCTAGCTGAACACTGTGAGCAGGACGCACTGCACTGAATGTAAATAGCAGGAACGGATCTAGCTGAACACTGTGAGCAGGACGCACTGCACTAAATGTAAATACCAGGAACGGATCTAGCTGAACACTGTGAGCAGGACGCACTGCACTGAATGTAAATAGCAAGAACGGATCTAGCTGAACACTGTGAGCAGGACGCACTGTACTAAATGTAAATAGTCTAGCTGCCTGACCGTGGTACTAATAGGATCAAAAAGAACACCTGTAATTTTCTTAAGGTAGCTTTATATACTGTAACCAGACAAGCCTGCCTGTCAGTAGGAAGATAACAGGAACGGATCTAGCTGAACACTGTGAGCAGGACACACTGTACTAAATGTAAATAGTCTAGCTGCCTGACCGTGGTACTAATAGGATCAAAAAGAACACCTGTAATTTTCTTAAGGTAGCTTTATATACTGTAACCAGACAAGCCTGCCTGTCAGTAGGAAGATAACAGGAACGGATCTAGCTGAACACTGTGAGCAGGACGTACTGCACTAAATGTATATAGCAGGAACGGATCTAGCTGAACACTGTGAGCAGGACGCACTGCACTGAATGTAAATAGCAGGAACGGATCTAGCTGAACACTGTGAGCAGGACGCACTGCACTAAATGTAAATACCAGGAACGGATCTAGCTGAACACTGTGAGCAGGACGCACTGCACTGAATGTAAATAGCAAGAACGGATCTAGCTGAACACTGTGAGCAGGACGCACTGTACTAAATGTAAATAGTCTAGCTGCCTGACCGTGGTACTAATAGGATCAAAAAGAACACCTGTAATTTTCTTAAGGTAGCTTTATATACTGTAACCAGACAAGCCTGCCTGTCAGTAGGAAGATAACAGGAACGGATCTAGCTGAACACTGTGAGCAGGACACACTGTACTAAATGTAAATAGTCTAGCTGCCCGACCGTGGTACTAATAGGATCAAAAAGAACACCTGTAATTTTCTTAAGGTAGCTTTATATACTGTAACCAGACAAGCCTGCCTGTCAGTAGGAAGATAACAGGAACGGATCTAGCTGAACACTGTGAGCAGGACGTACTGCACTAAATGTATATAGCAGGAACGGATCTAGCTGAACACTGTGAGCAGGACGCACTGCACTGAATGTAAATAGCAGGAACGGATCTAGCTGAACACTGTGAGCAGGACGCACTGCACTGAATGTAAATAGCAGGAACGGATCTAGCTGAACACTGTGAGCAGGACGCACTGCACTAAATGTAAATACCAGGAACGGATCTAGCTGAACACTGTGAGCAGGACGCACTGCACTGAATGTAAATAGCAAGAACGGATCTAGCTGAACACTGTGAGCAGGACGCACTGTACTAAATGTAAATAGTCTAGCTGCCTGACCGTGGTACTAATAGGATCAAAAAGAACACCTGTAATTTTCTTAAGGTAGCTTTATATACTGTAACCAGACAAGCCTGCCTGTCAGTAGGAAGATAACAGGAACGGATCTAGCTGAACACTGTGAGCAGGACACACTGTACTAAATGTAAATAGTCTAGCTGCCTGACCGTGGTACTAATAGGATCAAAAAGAACACCTGTAATTTTCTTAAGGTAGCTTTATATACTGTAACCAGACAAGCCTGCCTGTCAGTAGGAAGATAACAGGAACGGATCTAGCTGAACACTGTGAGCAGGACGTACTGCACTAAATGTATATAGCAGGAACGGATCTAGCTGAACACTGTGAGCAGGACGCACTGCACTGAATGTAAATAGCAGGAACGGATCTAGCTGAACACTGTGAGCAGGACGCACTGCACTAAATGTAAATACCAGGAACGGATCTAGCTGAACACTGTGAGCAGGACGCACTGCACTGAATGTAAATAGCAAGAACGGATCTAGCTGAACACTGTGAGCAGGACGCACTGTACTAAATGTAAATAGTCTAACTGCCTGACCGTGGTACTAATAGGATCAAAAAGAACACCTGTAATTTTCTTAAGGTAGCTTTATATACTGTAACCAGACAAGCCTGCCTGTCAGTAGGAAGATAACAGGAACGGATCTAGCTGAACACTGTGAGCAGGACACACTGTACTAAATGTAAATAGTCTAGCTGCCTGACCGTGGTACTAATAGGATCAAAAAGAACACCTGTAATTTTCTTCAGGTAGCTTTATATACTGTAACCAGACAAGCCTGCCTGTCAGTAGGAAGATAACAGGAACGGATCTAGCTGAACACTGTGAGCAGGACGCACTGTACTAAATGTAAATAGTCTAGCTGCCTGACCGTGGTACTAATAGGATCAAAAAGAACACCTGTAATTTTCTTAAGGTAGCTTTATATACTGTAACCAGACAAGCCTGCCTGTCAGTAGGAAGATAACAGGAACGGATCTAGCTGAACACTGTGAGCAGGACACACTGTACTAAATGTAAATAGTCTAGCTGCCTGACCGTGGTACTAATAGGATCAAAAAGAACACCTGTAATTTTCTTCAGGTAGCTTTATATACTGTAACCAGACAAGCCTGCCTGTCAGTAGGAAGATAACAGGAACGGATCTAGCTGAACACTGTGAGCAGGACGTACTGCACTAAATGTATATAGCAGGAACGGATCTAGCTGAACACTGTGAGCAGGACGCACTGCACTGAATGTAAATAGCAGGAACGGATCTAGCTGAACACTGTGAGCAGGACGCACTGCACTAAATGTAAATACCAGGAACGGATCTAGCTGAACACTGTGAGCAGGACGCACTGCACTGAATGTAAATAGCAGGAACGGATCTAGCTGAACACTGTGAGCAGGACGCACTGCACTAAATGTAAATAGCAGGAACGGATCTAGCTGAACACTGTGAGCAGGACGCACTGCACTGAATGTAAATAGCAGGAACGGATCTAGCTGAACACTGTGAGCAGGACGCACTGCACTAAATGTAAATAGCAGGAACGGATCTAGCTGAACACTGTGAGTAGGACGCACTGCACTGAATGTAAATAGCAGGAACGGATCTAGCTGAACACTGTGAGCAGGACGCACTGCACTGAATGTAAATAGCAGGAACGGATCTAGCTGAACACTGTGAGCAGGACGCACTGCACTGAATGTAAATAGCAGGAACGGATGTAGCTGAACACTGTGAGCAGGACGCACTGCACTGAATGTAAATAGCAGGAACGGATCTAGCTGAACACTGTGAGCAGGACGCACTGCACTGAATGTAAATAGCAGGAACGGATCTAGCTGAACACTGTGAGCAGGACACACTGCACTAAATGTAAATAGTCTAGATAGAAGATAACAGGAACGGATCTAGCTAAACTGAATACAGTGTATATATATATATGCAACACCTGGGATGCATATATATACACAATACACTGTAAGTGCAGCTAACTGACTGACTGTTCTGCCTAATCTATCTAACTCAAATCAAATGACACTGTCTCTCTCTCTCTCTATCTCTCAGCACACCGGAACACACACTACACAGGGCCGCCGTGCAGGCGGCCTTATATAGTGTGGGGTGTGTACTAAATCCCCTGAGCCATAATTGGCCAAAGCCACCCTGGCTTTGGCCAATTACAGCTCTCTCTACTGACGGCGCTGTGATTGGCCAAGCATGCGGGTCATAGTGCATGCTTGGCCAATCATCAGCCAGCAATGCACTGCGATGCCGCAGTGAATTATGGGCCGTGACGCGCCACACGAATTTGGCGCGAACGGCCCATATCGTTCGCAATTCGGCGAACGACCGAACAGCCGATGTTCGAGTCGAACATGGGTTCGACTCGAACACGAAGCTCATCCCTACTGTCTCTTGTCATTTTTAACATTTTTGACAGTTTTTTAGTGAAATGGTAGGGGTAAGTACCCCCTTACCATTTCACACAGGGGGGGCCGGGATCTGGGGGTTCCCTTGTTAAAGGGGGCTTCCAGATTCCGATAAGTCCCCCGCCCGCAGACCCCCACAACCACCGGCCAGGGTTGTGGGGATGAGGCCCTTGTCCTCATCAACATGGGGACAAGGTGTTTTGGGGGCTACCCCAAAGCACCCTCCCAATGTTGAGGTAATGTGGCCTGGTACGGTTCAGGAGGGGGGGCGCACTCTTGTCCCCCCCTCTTTTCCTGCGGCCTGCCAGGTTGCGTGCTCGGATAAGGGTCTGGTATGGATTTTTGGGGGATCCCACGCCGTTTTTTTTTTTTTTTTTGTCGCGGGGTTCCCCTTAAAATCCATACCAGACCTGAAGGGTCTGGTATGGAATTTAGGGGGAACCCCAGGTCATTTTTTTTTTAAATTTTGGCCGGGGTTCCCTTTAATATCCATACCAGACCTGAAGGGCCTGGTATGGAATTTAGGGGGACTCCCACGTCATTTTTTTTTTAAATTTTGTTTCGGGGTTTCCCTGTGTTGAATTCCCATGCCGTTTTTATCAATGAACTTCTATGTGTATTGTCGGCAATGCAATAGCCGCGGGTAGTTTTAAATGGAATTTTTCCTTTGAAATGTCATTTTGCTGTCAGACTGTTCTAAACATGGGAAACATGCGCCCCTTTACAGGCATACTATAGACACCCCCCAGGTACGAAATTTAAAGGGATATTACACTTTTATTGTTTGACTTTAAGCATTATTAAAATCACTGCTCCTGAAAAAACGGCCGTTTTTAAAACTTTTTTTTGCATTGATCCATGTCCCCTCGGGCAAGACCCAGGTCCCCAAACACTTTTTATGACAATAACTTGCATATAAGCCTTTAAAATTAGCACTTTTGATTTCTCCAATAGACTTTTAAAGGGTGTTCTGCGGCATTCGAATTGTTCGCTTTTCGGCGAACTGGCGAACAGCCAATGTTCGAGTCGAACATTTTACATTTTAGGGGGTGGTGAAATTAGAAAAAATAAAAAGTTTAAGGACACGCAGGGATTTATTGACTAAAAGGCTACAAGACTGTGCAGTTGTCGCACTCTGCAAGTGCAGTTGCTCCACAGCTTAAGTAAATGAGGTGAGGTAAAAAGGCTTTCCTGTTGCAAGGAGTACACAATCACATGCAAGGGCAATTCATCAAAACACTTTGTGGCTTGCATATGATTGGATGATGGAAATCAGCAGAGCTTCTGCTCATTTACTAAAGCACTGGAGCAAATGCACTTGCAGAGTGCAAATGCATTTTGCAAAGTGCAACATATATTTGCTTTGTAAAAATCAACACCACAGAACATTATAGCAAATTATTAGCGGGGGTTTGGAAATCAAGTTAATTACATGCACACTATTTGGATTGAGTTTAGGTGGGGGGAATTGTTAATCAAGCTAATTACACGCACACTATTTGGATTGAGTTTAGGTGGGGGGGGGGTTGGAAATCAAGCTAATTACATGCACACTATTTAGATTGAGTTTAGGTGGGGGGGGTTGGAAATCAAGCTAATTACATGCACACTATTTGGATTGAGTTTAGGTGGGGGGGTTGTTAATCAAGCTAATTACATGCACACTATTTGGATTGAGTTTAGGTGGGGGGGGTTGTTAATCAAGCTACTTACATGCACACTATTTGGATTGAGTTTAGGTGGGGGGGGGGTTGTTAATCAAGCTAATTACATGCACACTATTTGGATTGAGTTTAGGTGGGGGGGATTGTTAATCAAGCTAATTACATGCACACTATTTGGATTGAGTTTAGGTGGGGGGGTTGGAAATCAAGCTAATTACATGCACACTATTTAGATTGAGTTTAGGTGGGGGGGGTTGGAAATCAAGCTAATTACATGCACACTATTTGGATTGGGTTTAGGTGGGGGGGAGGTTGTTAATCAAGCTAATTACATGCACACTATTTGGATTGAGTTTAGGTGGGGGGGGTTGTTAATCAAGCTACTTACATGCACACTATTTGGATTGAGTTTAGGTGGGGGGGTTTGGAAATCAAGCTAATTACATGCACACTATTTGGATTGAGTTTAGGTGGGGGGGTTGTTAATCAAGCTAATTACATACACACTATTTGGATTGAGTTTAGGTGGGGGGGTTAGAAATCAAGCTAATTACATGCACACTATTTGGATTGAGTTTAGGTGGGGGGGGGGTTGTTAATCAAGCTAATTACATGCACACTATTTGGATTGAGTTTAGGTGTGGGGGGGTTGTTAATCAAGCTAATTACATGCACACTATTGGGATTGAGTTTAGGTGGGGGGGTTGTTAATCAAGCTAATTACATGCACACTATTTGGATTGAGTTTAGGTGGGGGGGTGGAAATCAAGCTACTTACATGCACACTATTTGGATTGAGTTTAGGTGGGGGGGTTGTTAATCAAGCTAAATACATGCACACTATTTGGATTGACTTTAGGTGGGGGGGTTGGAAATCAAGCTAATTACATGCACACTATTTGGATTGAGTTTAGGTGGGGGGGTTTGTTAATCAAGCTAATTACATGCACACTATTTGGATTGAGTTTAGGTGTGGGGGGGTTGTTAATCAAGCTAATTACATGCACACTATTTGGATTGAGTTAAGGTGGGGGGGGGTTGTTAATCAAGCTAATTACATGCACACTATTTGGATTGAGTTTAGGTGGGTGGGGGGTTGGAAATCAAGCTAATTACATGCACACCATTTGGATTGAGTTTAGGTGGGGGGGGTTGGAAATCAAGCTAATTACATGCACACTATTTGGATTGAGTTTAGGTGGGGGGGGGTTGTTAATCAAGCTAATTACATGCACACTATTTGGATTTAGTTTAGGTGGGGGGTTGTTAATCAAGCTAATTACATGCACACTATTTGGATTGAGTTTAGGTGGGGGGGTTGTTAATCAAGCTAATTACATGCACACTATTTGGATTGAGTTTAGGTGGGGGGGTTGTTAATCAAGCTAATTACATGCACACTATTTGGATTGAGTTTAGGTGGGGGGTTGTTAATCAAGCTAATTACATGCACACTATTTGGATTGAGTTTAGGTGGGGGGTTGTTAATCAAGCTAATTACATGCACACTATTTGGATTGAGTTTAGGTGGGGGGGTTAGAAATCAAGCTAATTACATGCACACTATTTGGATTGAGTTTAGGTGGGGGGGGTTGTTAATCAAGCTAATTACATGCACACTATTTGGATTGAGTTTAGGTGTCGGGGGGTTGTTAATCAAGCTAATTACATGCACACTATTTGGATTGAGTTTAGGTGGGGGGGGGGTTGTTAATCAAGCTAATTACATGCACACTATTTGGATTGAGTTTAGGTGGGGGGGTGGAAATCAAGCTACTTACATGCACACTATTTGGATTGAGTTTAGGTGGGGGGTTGTTAATCAAGCTAATTACATGCACACTATTTGGATTGAGTTTAGGTGGGGAGGTTGGAAATCAAGCTAATTACATGCACACTATTTGGATTGAGTTTAGGTGGGGGGGTTTGTTAATCAAGCTAGTTACATGCACACTATTTGGATTGAGTTTAGGTGTGGGGGGGTTGTTAATCAAGCTAATTACATGCACACTATTTGGATTGAGTTAAGGTGGGGGGGGGTTGTTAATCAAGCTAATTACATGCACACTATTTGGATTGAGTTTAGGTAGGTGGGGGGGTTGTTAATCAAGCTAATTACATGCACACTATTTGGATTGAGTTTAGGTGGGGGGGGTTGGAAATCAAGCTAATTACATGCACACTATTTGGATTGAGTTTAGGTGGGGGGGTTGTTAATCAAGCTAATTACATGCACACTATTTGGATTGAGTTTAGGTGGGGGGGTTGTTAATCAAGCTAATTACATGCACACTATTTGGATTGAGTTTAGGTGGGGGGGTTGTTAATCAAGCTAATTACATGCACACTATTTGGATTGAGTTTAGGTGGGGGGGGTTGTTAATCAAGCTAATTACATGCACACTATTTGGATTGAGTTTAGGTGGGGGGTTGTTAATCAAGCTAATGACATGCACACTATTTGGATTGAGTTTAGGTGTGGGGGGGTTGTTAATCAAGTTAATTACATGCACACTATTTGGATTGAGTTTAGGTGGGGGGGTTGTTAATCAAGCTAATTACATGCACACTATTTGGATTGAGTTTAGGTGGGGGGGTTGGAAATCAAGCTAATTACATGCACACTATTTGGATTGAGTTTAGGTGGGGGGGTTGTTAATCAAGCTAATTACATGCACACTATTTGGATTGAGTTTAGGTGGGGGGTTGTTAATCAAGCTAATTACATGCACACTATTTGGATTGAGTTTAGGTGGGGGGGTTGTTAATCAAGCTAATTACATGCACACTATTTGGATTGAGTTTAGGTGGGGGGGTTGGAAATCAAGCTAATTACATGCACACTATTTGGATTGAGTTTAGGTGGGGGAGGGGGTTGTTAATCAAGCTAATTACATGCACACTATTTGGATTGAGTTTAGGTGGGGGGGTTAGAAATCAAGCTAATTACATGCACACTATTTGGATTGAGTTTAGGTGGGGGGGTTGGAAATCAAGCTAATTACATGCACACTATTTGGATGGAGTTTAGGGGAAGCAAAATACAATGCAGCTGACTAAATACATTCAAACTGAGTAGACTAGGTGGATATGTGCCCAGCATTGTATGCTGGGGAGGTTATTGAAGCCAAATATACATGCATGACAAAAAAGAACAGGAAAAAAGTCCAGCATGCTTGAGGAGAAAAAGGGGACATTCACACTATATTGCAATGATGGTAAGTAGTGTTTGAGTTAAGAAATACATTACATTATCAAAGATTAAATAAAAGAACATGTGATGCTAATAAAATAAAAAATTCTTACCTTAATATAGTCCTTCTGCAGGACCTGAATGATGGCAGAACAGGTCTCTGGGATAATGATCCCCAGAGCCTGGGGGGAGATGCCTGTCGAGAACTTGAGGTCCTGCAGGCTTCTCCCTGTTGCCAAGTACCGCAACGTGGCAACTAGCCTCTGCTCCAGAGTGATGGCTTGCCTCATGCAGGTATCCTGCCTGCTGATATAGGGGGTCAGCAAAGCCAACAAATGGTCAAAAACGGGGTCCGTCATCTGGAGAAAGTTCCTCAAATCCTCAGGATTATTCTCACGGATCTCACGGAGCAATGGCATGTGACAGAACTGGTCACGCTGGAGCAACCAATTCTTGGTCCATGAACTCCTCCTCGCCCTGTTCATGGACTGGTCTTGGGCTGAAGAATGAACTACAGCACCAAGCACATACAATGCACGAGCTCGACGACGAGTACGTACAGGTAACATGGCTTCAAAACGGTCGGCTGGTCAGAACGCACTTAACAGAACGCACAGAAGAACAGCAAGGCCTGTGAAGAGCGACCTGAAAATCAGGAACGAGCAGACAATAAAACAAAGATTTCTCAATGCCAACTGACCAAACGCACTGAAAAGCAGATAGAAACCTCACAAGCACAGACTGAACAACAGTTAAAACAAACTGAAAAATACGAGCCTCACAAGCGCGAATCGTCTCTCACCAAACTTCTACTAACACGAGATAAACACGAGATTAGCAGAAGGAGCCCAAAGGGTGTCGTACGGGCTATTGAACTTCTGTTTTATAGTCTCGCCGGACTTGGTGTACGTCACCGCGTACTAGGCTGTCAAACTTTTGTGTGATCGTGTGTAGGCAAGTCCATTCGTTAGAAAGTCTGCCGCAAGTCCGCCGCAAGTCAGCCAAAAGTCCGCCGAAAGTCTGTCGGACGGGCTGTCAGACTTTTGTAGACGAAAAGTCGGACCGTGTGTACGTGGCATTAGTGTAGTGAGACCTCTGCACAGTGTTCAGCTAAAGCTACAAGTTAGTGTAGTGCGTCCTGCTCACAGTGTTCAGCTAAAACTACAAGTTAGTGTAGTGCGACCTCTGCACAGTGTTCAGCTAAAGCTACAAGTTAGTGTAGTGCGTCCTCCTCACAGTGTTCAGCTAAAACTACAAGTTAGTGAAGTGAGACCTCTGCACAGTGTTCAGCTAAAGCTACAAGTTATTGTAGTGCGTCCTCCTCACATTGTTCAGCTAAAGCTACAAATTGGTGTAGTGTGTCCTCCTCACAGTGTTCAGCGAAAACTACAAGTTAGTGTAGTGCGAAAGCTACAAGATAATGTAGTGCGTCCTCCTCAAAGTGTTCAGCTAAACCTACAAGTTATTTTTTTGCGAGCTCTGTACAGTGTTCAGCTAAAGCTACCTGTAGATGGTTGGTGGTGTTTTCCTGATCCTATCACTACCGCAGGCAGCTAAATAAGCTACACGTTATTTTTTGGCGAGCTCTGCACAGTGTTCACCTAAAGCTACCTGTCGAAGGTTGGTGGTGTTTTCCTGATCCTATCACTACCGCAGGCAGCTAAATAAGCTACAAGTTAGTGTAGTGCGAGCTCTGCACAGTGTTCACCTAAAGCTACCTGTAGAAGGTTGGTGGTCTTTTCCTGATCCTATCACTACCGCAGGCAGCTAAATAAGCTACAAGTTATTTTTTGGCGAGCTCTGCACAGTGTTCACCTAAAGCTACCTGTAGAAGATTGGTGGTGTTTTCCTGATCCTATCACTACCGCAGGCAGCTAAATAAGCTACAAGTTTGTTTTTTGCGAGCTCTGCACAGTGTTCAGCTAAAGCTACAAGTTAGTGTAGTGTGTCCTCCTCACAGTGTTCAGCTAAAGCTACAAGTTGGTGTAGTGTGTCCTCCTCACAGTGTTCAGCAAAAACTACAAGTTAGTGTAGTGCGAAAGCTACAAGTTAGTGTAGTGCGTACTCCTCACAGTGTTCAGCTAAACCTACAAGTTATTTTTTTGCGAGCTCTGTACAGTGTTCAGCTAAAGCTACCTGTAGAAGGTTGGTGGTGTTTTCCTGATCCTATCACTACCGCAGGCAGCTAAATAAGCTACAAGTTATTTTTTTGCGAGCTCTGCACAGTGTTCACCTAAAGCTACCTGTCGAAGGTTGGTGTTTTTTTCCTGATCCTATCACTACCGCAGGCAGCTAAATAAGCTACAAGTTAGTGTAGTGCGAGCTCTGCACAGTGTTCACCTAAAGCTACCTGTAGAAGGTTGGTGGTGTTTTCCTGATCCTATCACTACCGCAGGCAGCTAAATAAGCTACAAGTTATTTTTTGGGGAGCTCTGCACAGTGTTCACCTAAAGCTACCTGTAGAAGATTGGTGGCGTTTTCCTGATCCTATCACTACCGCAGGCAGCTAAATAAGCTACAAGTTATTTTTTGGCGAGCTCTGCACAGTGTTCACCTAAAGCTACCTGTAGAAGATTGGTGGTGTTTTCCTGATCCTATCACTACCGCAGGCAGCTAAATAAGCTACAAGTTTGTTTTTTGCGAGCTCTGCACAGTGTTCAGCTAAAGCTACCTGTAGAAGGTTGGTGGTGTTCTCATACTACAGTCAGGCAGTTGATTTTGCTAGCTGCAGTATCAGTACACATATATATATATATATATATATATATATATATCCCAGCTTAGTGCAGCTACAGGCCATTAGTATGTCTGGAAGGCCAACAAGGAGAGGCAGACAGTCACAAGCCAATAAAAGAGGGCAAGCAGGCTCTGTGTCTAGAGGAAACAGTGCTGGTCGTGGAGACGGTGCATCCTCATCAGCACATGGCCGTGGGACACGCTTGGCCTTTTTTTCGGCAGCTGGCCGTGTTGAGCCGCAACATGCGGAAGACTTGGTCGAGTGGATGACCAAGCCGTCCTCCTCCTCCTCATCCTCTCTCACCCATGCTCAGGGTACTTTGTCTGGTAAAGCAGCGGCCTCTTCCCTCGGCTCAATGTCATCAGTGACTCCTTCCCTAGCCCCACCATGTCCTCCTGAGGAGTCCCTCGAACTGTTTGACCACAGTGTTGGGTACATGCTCCAGGAGGATGCCCAGCGTTTGGAAGGCTCTGATGATGATACTGAGCTAGATGAAGGCAGTAGTGTGAGCATGGACAGAGGGGGTGCCCAAGAAGGACAGCAGTCTGGCAGTCATGCTCCCCCTGCTGCAGCATACTGCCAGGTTTGCTCCAGTGATGAGGAGGGAAGGGATGATGAGGTCACTGACTCAACGTGGCTGCCTGATAGGAGAGAGGAGGCGGCACATCACCAACGAGGCAGGATGCCCTCCAGGGGCCAGCCTAAGGGCAGCACACTGACTGCATCACACCCCAAAACTCTGCATGTGCAGGGCGCTGCAGTCTCTGCGCGTTATTCAAAAAGTTCTTTGGTGTGGGCCTTTTTTGAGACGAGTGCATCAGATCGTACTGCTGCTATTTGCAACATATGTCTCAAACGTATCTGGTGTGGCCAAAACATCTCCCGCTTGGGCACCACATGCTTGACCAGACATATGTTGACCTGCCATGCAGTTCGTTGGCAAGTGTATTTAAAAGACCCACACCAAAGAACAAAGAGGACCTCTCCTTGCTCCTCATCAGCTGAGATCTCCAACCCCACTATACCTTCAGTCCTCTCTGAGACCTGCACTGAGAGGAATGAAGGTGTAGAATTAGGTGTGTCACAGCCAAGTACTTGTGGGCAATCTGCTTTCGGTACACCGACGTCAGATTGTACCAGGCAAATTTCCCTGCCCCAGCTGCTGCACCGCTAAAAGAAGTTCGCTCACAGCCATCCACATGCCCAGCGGTTGAATGCTAGCTTGGCAAAATTGCTAGCACTTCAACTGCTGCCTTTTCAGTTGGTAGACTCTGTCCCCTTCCGTGAGTTTGTGGAATGTGCGGTTCCTCAGGTACCCAAACACCAATTTTTCTCACAGAAGGCGATTCCGGCTCTCTACCGGCATGTGGAAGGCAATGTCTTGGCCTCGCTGGACAGGGCGGTTAGCGGTAAGGTGCATATTACCGCTGACTCATGGTCCAGCAGGCATGGACAGGGACGTTACCTAAGTTTCACTGTGCATTGGGTGACTCTGCTGGCAGCTGGGAAGGATGCAGGACAAGGTGCAGTAGTGTTGGAGGTTGTTCTGCCACCACGCCTCCAAAATGCCACTACTAATGATTGTGACACACCTCTCTCCGCCACCCCCTCCTCTTCTTCTTCCTCCATGGCCTCTTCCTGTGCTTTGTCCTCGGAACCAGCGGTGCTCCGTAGCCATTCAAGGGGCTACGCAAGTATGCAGGCCAAAAGATGCCATGCGGTGCTTGAGCTAGTGTGCTTGGGGGACAGGAGTCACACTGTGGCAGAGGTTCTGTCAGCTCTACAGGGGCAGGTTCAGAGGTGGTTGACGCCACGCCAACTTAAGGCAGGAATGGTGGTTTGCGACAATGGCACCAACCTCCTCTCTTCCCTCCGTGCCCTGTTTGGCTCACGTCCTTAACTTGGTGGTGCAGCGGTTCTCGGGCAGGTACCCGGGCTTACAGGATGTCCTGAGGCAGGCCAGGAAAGTCTGTGTGCATTTCCGCTGGTCATATAATGCCAGTGCTCGGCTGGCAGACCTCCAAAAGGAGTTTAACCTGCCCAAGAACCGCCTAATCTATGACATGCCCACCAGGTGGAACTCAACGTTGGCCATGCTGCAGCGGCTGCACACGCAGCAGAGGGCCATCAATGAGTACCTGTGCGACTATGGCACCAGGACAGGGTCAGGGGAGCTTGTTTTTTTTTTCCCACGCCAGTGGGCCATGATCAGGGATGCATGCACTGTCCTGTCACCATTTGAGGAGGCCACGAGGATGGTGAGCAGTGACAGTGCATGCATCAGTGACACTGTCCCCCTTGTCCACCTGTTGGAGCACACGCTGCGTGGAATAATGGACAGGGCACTTGAGGCAGAACAGAGGCAGGAAGAGGAGGACTTCCTTAGCTCTCAAGGCCCCCTTTATCCAGACAGTGTTCCTGCGTGCCCGCCGATCACACAGGAAGAGGACGAGGACGAGGAGGAGGAGGATTGTGTCAGTATGGAGGTGGAGCCTGGCACTCAGCATCAGCAGCAGTCTTTAAGGGATCAGTGCCAAGAAACACATGGACTTGTACGTGGCTGGGAGGAGGTGGCTGTGGACCATGTCGTCCTTAGTGCCCCAGAGGACTCCGGACCGAATGCCTCAGCAAACCTACGTTGCATGGCCTCCCTGATCCTGCAAAGCCTGCGTAAGGATCCTCGTATTCGTGGTATCAAGGAGAAGGACCAATACTGGCTGGCAACCCTCCTTGATCCACGTTACAAGGGTAAGGTTGCGGACCTTATCTTGCCATCGCAGAGGGAGCAGAGGATAAAACATCTTCGGGAGGCCTTGCAGAAAGGTCTGTGCAACGCGTTCCCAGAGACTGGGAGGTTACAAACTCCTGTTTCTGGACAACGTGTTGCTGAGGCTTCGGTCAGTCAAAGAAGGAGCGGTGGAGAAGGTGGCCGTCTGACCGATGCGTTCAGACAATTTTTTGGTCCGCAGCCCCAAGGTATGATCGGTTCCAGCAACCATCGCCAGCGTCTGTTTTACATGGTGCAGGAATACCTAGGGGCAAGATCTGACTTGGACACATTTCCCACTGAAAATCCTGTGGGTTACTGGGTCTTGAGGATGGATCACCGACCAGAGCTTGCACAGTATGCAATTGAGCTACTGGCCTGTCCTGCATCCAGCGTTCTTTCGGAATGCACATTCAGTGCTGCTGGAGGCTTTGTAACCGATCACAGGGTGCGTCTGTCCACCGACTCGGTCGATTGACTGACTTTCATAAAAATGAATCAGTCTTGGATCACCACCAGCTACCAAGCACCTGATGCTGATGTAACCGAATAATTTTTTTTGAAATCTCAGATCCCTTCAAAGACTGCCTATGCTGATGCTGAGTGACTATACTGAGTAATTATCCTCTTCCTCCTCAATGATCATGCTGATAGCTTGTAAGAACATTTTTGGTTCTGGGCGCCACCACCAGTGCCTAAGGCCCAATTTTTCAGCCCCTGTTTAACAGGGGCGTGTAATTACAATTTTTGATGCAATACTTTGCAGCAGGGCTCATTTCTGCGTTCCAACTAGAGTATCTGTGAGGTGTTGCAATGTTGTGGCACCAGCACCAGTGCCTTAGACCCGTTTTTTCAGCCCCTGTTTAACAGGGGCGTGTAATTACAATTTTTGATGCAATACTTTGCAGCAGGGCTCGTTCCTGCATTCCAACTAGAGTATCTGTGAGGGGTTGCAGTGTTGTGGCACCAGCACCAGTGCCTAAGGCCTAATTTTTCAGCCCCTGTTCAACAGGAGCATGTAATTACAATTCTTGATCTAATATTTCACAGCAGGGCCCGTTTCTGCGCCCACCAAGAGCAAGTGAGGACTTACAGTGTTGTGGCACTAGCACCACCACCACTAAAGGCCCAATTTTTCTGTCCCTGTTCAACAGGGGCATGTTATTACAATTCTTGATCTAATATTTCACAGCAGGGCCCTGTGATGGCTTACAGTGTTGTGGCCACAACAACACCTAAGGCCCAAATTTCTGCTGAGTATATAGGGCAGGCCCCTACTTTCAAACATCCAACTTACAAACGACTCCTACTTGCAAACGGAAGGAGACAACAGGAAGTGAGATGAAATCTACCCCTAGGAAGGGAAGTTCTCTACTGTAAGAGTTAATATGGGAAAAACGTTTCTCCTTTCCACTAATGCTTTATCACCAATCCTTGTTTCACAAGAAACCCCAAATTTTCAAAAAACATTTGTCATTGGGACAAAAAATGAGGTGAAATCTTCTGAAGAGGAGCACAGACAGCAAAACAAATGTCACAGGGGTGATAACCCTTCCCTATGTTTTCCAAAAAGCTTAAAATAGATTTTTTGGCTGGAGCTAAACACGTTAAAAATGTACCAGTTCAAAATTACAAACAGATTCTACTTAACAACAAACCTACAGTCCCTGTCTTGTTTGCACCACCTGTATGCTGCTGTTCAGAATATATAGGGCCTGGTGGCCCCACGCCTTTCCTTTTTTTAATTTAGGTGCGGGGTTGCCTTTAATATCCATACAAGACCCAAAGGGCCTGGTAATGGACTGGGGGGTACCCATGCTGTTTGTCTCACTGATTTTCATCCATATTGCCAGGACCCGACATTACATTAAAGCCGCAAGCAGTTTTAAATTAAATTTAATTAAATTAAATTTTTTCCTTTAACCACCTCACATCCGCGCTATGGCCGAATGACGGCCACAGCGCGGACCTGAATTCCCGGGAGGCCATCATATGACGGCCTCAATGTGCACACTCCCTGCGCGCGCCCTGCAGGGCACGCGCCGAGCGCGCTGTGATCACCGTGTCACTGAGACTCAGGTGATCACCCGGCCCCTTACCATGTGATCAGCTGTCAGCCAATGACGGCTGATCACATGATGTAAACAAAAGATCGGTAATCGTTTTTTTCTACTCACGCTGACAGCGTGAGTAGATAGAAAAGCCGATCACCGGCTCAGATGTCAGGGACATTGGTCCTGAAGTGGAAGAGGCACATCTGCCTCATCAGTGCCACCTAATAGTGCCCACAAGTGCCACCTAACAGTGCCCACAAGTGCCACCTATCAATGCCCACAAGTGCCACCTATCAATGCCCACCTGTAGTGCCAATCAGTGCCACCTAGCAGTGCTGCCCATCACTGCCACCCATCAGTGCCCATCACTGCCACCCATCAGTGCCCATCACTGCCGCCTATCAGTGCCCATCACAGGACAGGGTAAGTGCTGGGCAGACGGCGGGCAGGAACAGTGGCAGCATTCAATGGGCACAGTGGGAGCATTTGATGGGGCACAGAGGTGGCATTTGATGGGCACAGTGGCTGCATTTGTTGGGCACAGTGGCGGCAATTGATGGGCACAGTGGCTGTCTTGGATGGGGCTTTTTCAGAATTTTTTAGTTTGTTTGCGCCCCCCCAAAAATTTTGAGCACCAGCCGCTACTGTCCCTTACTCTAACAAGAAGTAATCACATGCATCCTGGGAAACCTAAACCCCATTTCAGAACACATGATGAAAAAAGCAGCTGCACAGCCCAGCCATTACCTTAGTACATGTCTACAGTGGAGAGCTACACTTATGTCTTGTCTAAGTGGCAGCATCGCTGGTAAGAACTGAATCTATGTGTACTCAGTATCTGCCACAAACTTCAGTAACAGAAGACACTATTGTTATTTTTAATTATTCTTACTGTATATTTCTTCTATTTGTTCCTAGTTTCACTTCATCCTGTTCATTTCATTGTTAACCACTTCAATACCAGGCACTTATACCCCCTTCCTGCCTTCCTGCCCAAGCCAATTTTCAGGTTTCAGTGCTGTCACACTTTGAATGACAATTGCGCGGTCATGCTCCACTGTAACCATGTGAAATTTTTATCATTTTCTTCACTCAAGCTCTTACTTTTGTAAGAGCTTTCTTAAAAAAAAGGCCGAAAATTTTGAAAAAAAAAAAAAAAAAGGTTTTTCTGTCAGTAAATTTTTGTAAAAAAGTCATTTTTCTCCTTCACTGATGTGCGTTGATGAGGCGGCACTAATGGGCACTGATAGGCTGTACTGATGGGCACTGATGTGGTGGCACTTATGGGCACTGATGAGGTGGCACTTATGGACACTGATTAGCTGGCACTGATGAGGAGGCACTAATATGCTGTACTTATGGGTACTGATAGGTGGCGCTGATATGTGGCACTGATGAGCACTGATAGGCGGCACTGATGGGCACCGATAGGTGGCACTGATGGGCATTGATAAGCAGCACTGGTAGGTGGCACAGATAGGCAGCACTGATGGGCATTTATGGGTGGCTCTGGTGGGCAACACTGATGGGCATTGATGGGCGGCACTGATAGGTGGCACTGATAGCCAGCACTGACTGGCATCACTAATAAACACTGGTGGCACTTGTGGGCACTGATTGCTGGCACTTGTGGGCACTGATTGGTGGCACTGGAGGTGCTATAGTGTCAGTGATGATCAGTGCTCTGATTACATGTGTAGATGCCCCCTGCGAGGAGATGCCACTGATCGTCTCTCCTCACCATACACTCTGTCAGTGTGAGGCGAGGAGCGCCGATTACCGGCATCTCCATGTTTACATGTGACCAGCTGTGATTGGACACAGCCGATCACATGGTTAAAGAGCCGGGGCTGTGACTCTTTACAGAGATCGGGGTCACACTGTGTCCTAGCAACACGGCCGTGATCGCCGGCCATTCTGGGATGACGTCATATGATGACGTGACAGAATGAGAGCCGCAACACCCCTCCGTCATTTGACAGTGGGCGAGTGGCAAGTGGTTAATCTGGTATTTCAAAAAACTTCAGAAATTGTTTGCACAGTATGGTTTATTGGAGGATAGGAAGGTTAGCTGCCTGTTGATCTGCACACAGGATAACATGTAGCAGGGACAGAACAGTATATTTTAGGACAGGGGTAGGCAACCTTTTGAGCACAGTGTTCCGAAAAATGTTTTCAGAGAAATTGAGCGTGCTGATTTTATAACAAAAAAATGTCAACTTCAAATTCTCAATCACAAAAAGGATTTTTTATAAAGTAAATGTTGTAAACTACTTTAGTGGTGGGGCAGATGTGCATGGTAGCACAGTGGTGGGGCAGACGAGCAGGGGGCACACTGATCTGAGGTGTAAAGGTGCATGAATTGGGGCTGAGAGTGCAGAATGTTAATTTCTCCCCTCATTACATCCAGATAATCAGTTCTAGTGTTGTAGTAAGTAACACTGCAGGTCAGTGGCCTAACTAAAACCTTCAGGGCCCTGGTGCAAGAAACCATGAAGGGCCCCCCTGACCCTGGTACCGAGGCCCTTTCAATCAGTTCTCAAGCCCTTCCCTCTGAGCCCGGGAACCTTTACACCCATAGTGCAGCCCTTTATTACAGTCCCTTCCTGCATAGTTGCCAACATTTTTTTTCAATTTCAGAGACACCTTTTTTCGCTTTGTGTTCAGCAAGCTATTGTAGGCAGAAAAATTCTTTAATTAGAGGAGGGCATACATTTAAAATGTAAGGAAAAAAATGTGCTAGATCAAACAAAAATATTGATTAAAAATTTAAAATGATATAGTAAAACACAAAAGCAGCAGCTAAATTGCAAGATAACACAAAAAGATCAGATGGAAAAGAGAAGCTGCGCCATATAAAATTAAACCAGCAATGACTTGTATATAAAGATGTATGCATTGATAAAGTCCATAAAAGACACCCAGGTGAGCTTGATCAAACTTAAGTGCCGCCACCTAATAGAAAACTTGCTTACCAGATGGCAAGCAAAAGCATGCAGTTGGCTATAGCCCAGCCACGGCCTTTGCTTGGTAGGAAACGTCCAGACTTGTGTAACCAGATGATTCGTCTAAGTACCGCAATCAACTTGTGCTGCTGCTGGGAAAAAGCTGGGGGTGGAGCTGGGAAGTAGAAAGTGCAGGGTCTGGAGGAGGACCAGAGGAGGGCTGGAGTCCCAAGCCTTTAACAGTCCTTGTTAAATCTTTTAGCAACCTCCAGCAGACTCACAGCTCTCCAAGACAGGTGTATTCACCAACTGCTCCTCACCACCACCAAAAACACAATAACGCCAATAGAGGGGCACATAGAATATACAGAAAGAACAGTGTAGCACTGGACTAGTGAAGAAAAACATATATGTTGATATACGTAAATATACCAGAACCCACAAAATTATCATGAGTCAATAAGTGATACTAAACTATAATCAGTGTAACGCTGGTTTGAAGTAATCCAATGCACATATAAAATAAGGACACATGTGAATTATTCACCTAAAACTTGTATCATCATAAATAATAAAGTTCATATGAGTGATAATCCATATAAACGTGAATCCATACCCTAAAGGGTGTATACAAAGAGAGAAGTGCAAAATAAAAAATAAAGTTCATAAGTGTCTCAAACGAAAGGATGAATCCAAAAAAATCCAGAAAAGGCTATTGCAGGGTTCAGGATTGCATGATCCACCTTTAGTGCAGCCCACCACCAGATGGTAAAATTAAAGGCTTACCAGAAAGCCTGCGACCGCCCTTACTCAGGGGGGTCAGTACAGGCTTAGTAGTGGAAAATATCCGAAGATGATGTATTCCCTGAACTGTTCTCCTGCTCTCCTTACCAAACAAAGGGTCCTCAGCAACGGGGACTCCAATGTGGAAAAGGTGCTCCCATGGATTCTTTCAATGCTCCTTCCCGGAGGGGCCAGACATAAATAAGCCACAGATCCCAAGAGAAAAACAAAAGGGACACCAATAGTGTAGATTGACTAAAAAGATGGTCAATTTATTGAGCTAAAACGTAACAATAGCACTTACAGCAAAAGTGACAGTGCAAAAACTCCTTAGCTGTTTAAAATCGTTTCGCGCATGCACGAGGCGTGTCGGCGTTGTGACCCTATGGCCGTTTCATCACAACTGACATCATCAGGGGCGAAACGGCCGTAGGGTCACAACGCCGACACACCTCACGCACCAGGGCAGTCAGTGAGTGGTATGGCAGGGCAGTCAGTGAGCGGTATGGCAGAGCAGTCAGTGAGCGGTATGACAGGGCAGTCAGTGAGCAGTATAGCAGGGCAGTCAGTGAGCGGTATCGGTACGTTAATCTGCCTGTACGTGCCCTTCTGCTGCAGTATATCTGCGTGAAGCTGTCGGCAAGCTGTTAAACTTACCTCTCTCAGTCCAGCCTGTACCTGTCTGCAGCAGCGCTGTTCTCTCTCCTAGGTTTCACAGGACAGATTGAGAGCAGTGGGAGCCATAGGCTTCTGCTGTTGCCAATCAAATCCAATGAGGAAGGAATGGGGGCAGGGCTAAGCTGCACTGTGTGTCAGTAGATGCACATACCCCATATCAAGCAAATTATTGTGGGGGCACGCTCAGCAGGGGAGGAGCAGGCAGCACCGATGGGGAACCCCAGAAGAGGAGTATCAGGGCCACTCTGTGCAATACCATTGTGCAGAGCAGGTAAGTATACCATCTTTTATTCTAGGGGGAAAAAAATAGGCCTTTACAGCCATTTTAATGCAAGATGATGCTTATGCCGCGTACACACGAGCGGACTTTACGGCAGACTTTGCCCGGCGGACGGGATTTCGTCGGACAATTCGATCGTGTGTGGGCTCCAGCGGACTTTGTTTTCTCAAAAGTTGGACGGACTTAGATTTGAAACATGTTTCAAAACTATCGGACGGACTCGAGTCCGGTCGAAAAGTCCTCTCGTCTGTATGCTAGTTCGCTAGGGCAGCTATTGGCTACTGGCTATGAACTTCCTTGTTTTAGTCCGGTCGTACGTCATCACGTACGAATTCGACGGACTTTGGTTGATTGTGTGTAGGCAAGTCCGTTCATTCAGAAAGTCCGTCATAAAGTCCGTCGAAAAGCCTGCCAGGCAAAGTCTGCCGTAAAGTCTGACTGTGTGTACGCGGCATTAAAGTACCTTAAAACAGGGCATTGCCTTAGGTCTAAGAAATGTTTCTTTTAAAATTTTTATAGTTTCCTGGGAAAAACAAACCATTAACAGGCGATATGCTAGGAAATCCTACCCTCATACACCCTTCTCTTTTAAAACTGCCATCACCATGTTAATCACTTGCTCTCTGGAAGATTTACCCCCCTTTATGACCAGGCCATTTTTTGTGATATGGTTACTTTAACTGACAATTGCGCAGTGATGCGGCGCTGTACCCAAATAAAATGTATGTTTGTTTTGTTTTTATCCCCACAAATAGAGCCTCCTTTTGGGGGCATTTGATCATCGCTGTGGGTTTTATTTTTTATGCAATAAACAAAAAAAGACTGTCAATTTTGAAAAAAAAACAATATTTTTTACTTTCTGCTAAAAAACACATCCAATAAAAAAATGTAAAAAAAAAAAAATCAAATGTCTTTATCAATTTATGCCAATATGCATTCTGCTGCATGTTTTTGGTTAAACAAATCCCAATAAGCATATATTGATTGGTCTGTGCAAAAGTTGCAGCGTCTACAAACTATGGGATGTTTTTTTTTTTTATTATTTTTTTACTAGTAATGGCAGAGATTAGCGACTTATAGCGGGACTGTTATATTACGGTGGACAGTCGGACACTAACTGACACTTTGAAACTTTTTGGGGACCAGTAACGCTAATAATGGAGTCTCTTGTGCTTAAATGAACAGTACAGTGAATGTCCATGTCATTGGTGGACATTGAGTACCTGCCAATTAGCTCCCGTTGTGTATACTCACTGTATACTGTGTATACTCACAGCCGGAGTGGCAGGTGCGTGCCCCCCACCTGGAAGCACAGCATAACATACTAGGTATGTGATCCGGTGCAGGAGTGGCACTTTGCCACCGTATATGTAAATTATGTGTTCAGCAAGTGGTTAAGCACAGCAATCACACTTATTCACTTACATATATCAATAGTTCTTAGTTCATATCCTGTGCCAGATTTCCCCTTTTATATTGTTCTCTTTCTCCCTTTAAAAAAATAACATAGGGCGTGTCCAAGCCTCGGAGTGTGATGGCAGCTTAGTTCGAGAGCTCCGCCATCCAGAGCCTGAAATTCAGCTATAATAAGCGGGAGACAGCGGTATCTGGAGAATGACGGGGAAAGGCACATCTACCTCCCGGTCACAAACAGACCCGGCCGTCCAGCTGAGGAGGAGTATTCTAGCGATGTTCCGCACACAGTAGGCGGCATCGGAGGCCTTGTCGCAGGCCTCGGAGCATAGTGCACGGGGCCCCACTGTTATAGACACCTGAGACATCCACCACAGATATGCAGGCATCTCCCCCCCACGCACATGCTCAGCCTAGCAGACCTCCAGATGGTAGCCCTAGACATAAAGAATACCCCGTCAGCGGCGATCTCTGACCTGAGGATTGATTTGAGACGGGTCCCTACACGCCTGGGACACGTGGAAGCAGTGATTGAGGCTCATGGCACTGCTATTCAGCAAGTACAACAAACAGCCAGCATCCACTCCCAACATTAGATCGATATGCATCGACATATGGAGGACCTGGACAATAGAGGCCGTAGACACAACCTGCGGGTAAGGGGAATTCCAGAAGCTGTGGAGAGTCCCCAGTTACAGGCAGTAGTTTGGGCCATCTTTAATACCTTACTAGGCAGACCACCAGACACGCCAGTGGAAATGGAGCGGTGCCACAGGGCCCTTAGGCCATGGGGTAGGGAAACTGACCCACCTAGGGACACCGTCTGTTGCTTTGTCAATTTCGCTCAAAAAGAGGACATACTGCGACTAGCACAAAACCATAACCAGCTAGAACATCAGGGGGCCCCCGTCCAGATTTTTCAAGATCTGTCCGCCATCACTCTACAACATAGGAGAGACCTGCGCCCTCTTCTAACTGCTTTAAGGGAAAGGCGTATCGCATATAAATGGAAATTCTCTTTCTGCCTACAAGTTACCACAGAGAACCGTACTGCTTCCCTCAGGGTCCCCGCAGACCTGCACACCTTCTGTGATACCCTGGGCATCCCCATGGTACAAGTTCCTGACTGGTATGGCCCCTTTTTACAAGGTGAACCGTGGATACCGACCCAACCGGAGGACACCCCAGAGCGCAGAGACACAGACAGAGGCACCAGCGGTCCACGTCCAGCTCTTCCCTGAGGGCTCAAGGCGACATGGAGACGGATGCCAGTCCGCGAGTATCTCCTTCTTCAGGCAGACGCAAGACAGACTGCTGAACGAAGACTTCCTGGTCAGGTGAGCTGACATTGGAACCCCTCTCGATAGTGACTCTCTCCCCCTGGAACCCCATCTCTGCCTTTATCACAGTACAGGCCCCGTTGAACAGAACAGCATATGTCCTCTTCAGTGCCTCTTTGCCATATGAAGAGGGATACACACAAGCAGAGCCTTCCCCTTTTCCCCCTTTTTTACATTTTTATTTTCTTTTGAGCTGGATTTGCCGTATGAGGTAGGCCCTAACCTCATGGAAACTATGCCATACCAGAACACTGACTACATGGTCTCTCGCACCCACAATGGTCCCTTTGTAAATAAGGATTGAGACCCTAATACAAGCTCCTGATATACGTGGCACTTTAGGGCTTGAGGCCTCACCATATATCCACAGGAACAATCCCCTTATCCTGATCCACAGAGGACCTTGCTAGAGGGTACTATCCCTTATAGCCCAGGCGTGGGACACTACACCGGCATCCAACTGATCCCGTGATCAACAAGAGACCTAACTTTTTTTTTGGTACAGGGGTAAACTTTGCAGCCGAACGCCACAATGTGTACCATAAAGGCAAAGGGGGCATATATTTTGAGGGTGGTAGAGACTCAGGGTAAGAGTATGTTGTACACGACTGCTCGTCCAACTCATGGAGAACTAGCATGCACTGCAGCTAGGACAGGAGAATGTTAATTACAGAGATGTAGAGTTTATCGCTAGACAGGCCATCACTAATGTGCATTCATATAACCGCTGAAGCAGACACTTAATAGTATGCCTTCCCCCTTGCTGCATGCATGCGGGACGCAGTGTCCCCAGGGAAGCACCCTATGGCATTCTAGCAGGCTACCCCTGGGGAGCAATATGGCCTCTGGGACTAGGGGCCCCCGGAAATGCTGGCTTTATTAATGAGACTGCTGGAGTGTTTGCCTTGCCTCTCAGGAGAGACTCCTTATTTAAGTGCTCCGGATGGGCAAGGGCCAATATCTTCAGCTCTCAAATACGATGAGGTACTGCATGTTGCGATATGTTATATTTGTTGAATTCATCTTCCTTTAGTTGGCTAAGTTTGATTGCTGGTTGGGAACACCTAAAAAAAAAAACAAGAAGAGGACAAAAAGGAGGAATGAAAAACTGCTTTGTATTTCTTATTTTAGTTTATTTTATTCTTTTTGCTTTTTTTCTCCCGGCGCTAGGGGAGGGTATGGGAGATGGAGCTGATTATGAAATGGAGTACAGGTATTGGAGGCTCACATAGAGATATAGTGGGCCCAGAGCAGGGCCATCTTTAATATTGATTGGACCCTGGGCAAATATTTTCTTAGGCCCCCCTCCCCCATGCAATTTCACACTCCACCTGCTCTGAGTCTACAATAAATAGCAGCTGGACTCAAAATCTGTTTACTGAATCAGATCAGGCAGTGATTGCGATTGGTTGCCAAAGGTTACAGTGTATCATTACCACTCACTGACTGGCTGCTAGAGGATACAGCACACATTATGGCTCGCTTATTATTTTCTAGAGGTTACAGCCATGACTTCTGCTTGTTGTTGATTGGTTGCTAGAGATTACTGTATATCAATACTGCTCACTGGTTGATAGAGGTTTCTGGACATCCTTACCACTCACTAATTGGTTGCTATAGGTTACTGCACATTATTGCTGATTACTAATTGGTTGCTAGAGGTTACTGTATATCCTTACCGCTCAATGATTGGTTGCAAGAGGTTAGTGCACATCATTACTGCTCACTGATTGGTTGCTAAAGGTTACAGCACATCATCTCCTCACTGACTGCACACCATGGTCTGGGGAGGTGAGGGGACCCATCAATAGACAGAAAACTCCAATGTAATGGGGATTCACATTGACCACTAATGTAATGGGGATTTACAGTGACCACTAATGTAATAGGAGCATTCACAGGAACCACTAATGTAAGGAGGGATTTACACTGACCACCAATGTAAAGGGGACCTTCACACTGGCCACTAGTGTGAATGAAAGGATTGTACACCAAGCCCCAATGTAATGAGAAGATTTACACTGACCACCAATGTAACTGAGACATTTAGCCTGCTCTCACATTTGTGTGTGTGTCGGGAACGCATGCAAAATCGCTTTCCTGACACCACAGAAACATGCTGCCCTTTAGCAGATACACAGCAGTGCCACTAATGTAATGGGGATTTACAGTGACCACTAATGTAATAGGAGCATTCACAGGAACCACTAATGTAAGGAGGGATTTACACTGACCACCAATGTAAAGGGGACCTTCACACTGGCCACTAGTGTGAATGAAAGGATTGTACACCAAGCCCCAATGTAATGAGAAGATTTACACTGACCACCAATGTAACTGAGACATTTAGCCTGCTCTCACATTTGTGTGTGTGTCGGGAACGCATGCAAAATCGCTTTCCTGACACCACAGAAACATGCTGCCCTTTAGCAGATACACAGCAGTGCCACTAATGTAATGGGGATTTACAGTGACCAATAATGTAATAGGAGCATTCACAGGAACCACTAATGTAAGGAGGGATTTACACTGACCACCAATGTAAAGGGGACCTTCACACTGGCCACTAGTGTGAATGAAAGGATTGTACACCAAGCCCCAATGTAATGAGAAGATTTACACTGACCACCAATGTAACTGAGACATTTAGCCTGCTCTCACATTTGTGTGTGTGTCGGGAACGCATGCAAAATCGCTTTCCTGACACCACAGAAACATGCTGCCCTTTAGCAGATACACAGCAGTGCCACTAATTGTTAATGACACCCTCACCATCTGCTGAGATGTGCGTATTCACATGCAGCACAATTCAGGGTGCCGTGGCACCATGTTATTTTGAAAAAGGGTTCCACCTCCAACTTGCTTGCCTTGCAGAACAGGCTAATGATAGGTTTAATGACCACAGTTGTAGGCAGAACTTTCAAGCATGCCATTTTACCTCCCCAGTGGGCAGCATTCAGCAGAAGTGATGGTGAATATGACCTCAGGGGAGCATGATATACATATGAATGACACCTTTATTTACATATCAATGCAGCCGTTCCATGGCTATTTACATATTAATGCCGCCGATATTTACTATTTACATATCAGTGCAGGTTATTTACATTTAAACACAGGGCCTGCAGGTGAGTCATCTGTGCACAGCAATAGGCAGAGCTGAGCAACATTAGTAACAGAACTTTACACTGAGATATCGGGACACAGAACAGGACTAAAACTTCAAGGGACAAGGGGATTTGAACTGGGATAGTTGGCAAGTATGAGGCAGCTGCTTTGGGCCCCACAACAATGATGGGGCCCAGGGCACATGCCCCTTTTGCCCTGCCTTAAAGACGGCCCTGGCCCAGAGGACTGTAATGTTACCCACAGAAAACGTGGACTCTTCACCTGCTCTCCCCCCCGGCTGCTGAGGTAAAAACGGCATTTAGTCTCCTACATAGCTCTAGAATTGGAGACCTGGGGAGCTCTGGAAGTGGGGCTCATCTAGCAGTGGATGGACCTACTCCAGAGCACTCCTGTCCTTATAGCTGTGATTTTGATCTCCATTCTTTACACTGGTCTACTGATCAGGCTCTGGATGCACGTATCTGATCTCGCCCTTCAGTGTTTGACCCCTTCCCCACCTCAGAGAGGCAGGTTCCCCTTTGAATCTGGCCGGATCTCCTTTCCCCCATATTATACTCCAACCTCTCTCTTAGGTGGGTTAGCAGGCCTGACACCACCTCCAGCGACAATTAATTACGTCCGTCTTACCTGGTTATAAGGAGGTGGTGTTTTCAGTTCTCCGGTTGACAGAGTACGCTGGTTAGGTCAACTCCCTAAAAGCAGGGAGGTCTCCTCCAAGGTCTGGAGAATGGACGAGTCCCTTCTGGCAGACCCTGGGGACCTGGTCATTATCAGACAACATATTGAGGAATTATTTTGCCTCAATGACACACCTGGCATCTCACCTCTGACTCAGTGGGAAGCACATAAATGTGTCATACAGGTACATATGCTTTCCATTGCAGTTCAGAGGAAGAGAGAACATCAAATACTGATAAAGGACCTATCAGACAAAATACATGACCTAGAACAGGGATATGCAATTAGCGGACCTCCAGCTGTTACAGAACTACAAATCCCATGAAGCATAGCAAGACTTTGACAGCCACAAGCATGACACCCAGAGGCAGAGGCATGATGGGACTTGTAGTTTTGCAACAGCTGGAGGTCCGCTAATTGCAGATCCCTGACCTAGAAGCTCAACACAACCGCTCACTTGCAATCCAAATAGCACAGGAACTGGCGGAGACTCGAGCCCTCCTACTGGAAGAACTCTTTAAAAGAGCACGCAAAAGACACATACTGACGTAACGCTTGTTCTATGAACAAAGCGATAAACTGGGTGACTTCTGGCCAGGGCCACACAGAACCGGACGCTACCCACCACAGTGCACCATGTAACTGACTCTTCTGGGAACACCCACTCCAAAAATGAAGCTATAGTCTCTCAATTCCAACGCTTTTACAGCGAATTATATAACATTCACCCCGGCGAATGTAGGAGCAGACAATAGGATAAAACTAACACATGAATTCCTAAGTCGATACAGTCCTTCTCCTCTAACCAATGATGCTATACAGGACCTTAAGGTGCCTCTGTCAGTGGAAGAATGGGGTGCGGCACTGAAGACTTCAAAACCAGGTAAAAGCCCAGGTCCCGATGGATTCTCTGCCTAGTATTACAAGTGTTTCTCGGACCTCCTTGCCCCGAGCTTTCTTAAAGCTTTAAACTTACTGTCAGCAGCTCCCTATTCTTCAACCACCTTACTGTAAGCATACATCACGGGGATTCCGAAAGATTATAAAGGCCCAGCCAACGTTGCCTCATATCGTCAAATATCCTTACTCAATGTGGACGTTAAGCTTTTTTCAAAAATGTTAGCAACCCATCTATCCCAACATGTACCACAATGGGTGGGACTGGACCAAGTAGGCTTTGTCCCAGGCAGAGAGGCTAGGGACAATACTGCCAAAGCCTTGAACCTTCACCACTGGCTAACTTCTTACCAAGCGGAGGGCTTTTTCCTAGCAATGGACGCTGAGAAGGCGTTCGACCGAGTGGCCTGGAACTATATGCGTGAAGTATTGGGAGCTCTGGGTATTGGCACCAAAATGCGTACACTCATCCTGTCCCTATATGCCAACCCAAGGGCTCGAGTTATGCCCCGTACACACGCTCGGACATCGATCGGACATTCCGACAACAAAATCCATGGATTTTTTCTGACGGATGTTGGCTCAAATTTGTCTTGCATACACACGGTCACACAAAGTTGTCGGAAAATCCGATCGTTCTGAACGCGGTGACGTAAAACACGTACGTCGGGACTATAAACGGGGCAATAGCCAATAGCTTTCGTCTCTTAATTTATTCTGAGCATGCGTGGCACTTTGTCCGTCGGATTTGTCTACACATGATCGGAATTTAAAGGATCGGATTTTGTTGTCGGAAAATTTTATAGCCTGCTCTCAAACTTTGTGTGTCGGAAAATCCGATGGAAAAAGTCTGATGGAGCCCACACACGGTCGGAATTTCCGACAACGCGCTCCGATTGCACATTTTCCATCGAAAAATCCGACCGTGTGTACGGGGCATTAGAGTCAATGGCCACCTGTCGAACGCCTTCTCTATCCACAACAGGACAAGACAGGGCTGTCCCCTATCACCCCTTCTCTATATCCTTACCCTGGAACAACTTCTTTGTTGTATTAGGGAGCACACAGGTATCAAGGGGGTACAGGTACATGGCCATGAATTTAAAATTGCAGCATTTGCAGACGACATCTTATAATTTCTCTCCTCCCCACTAACGTCCTTGCTGAATCTCCTGTCAGTTCTTGAACAATTCAAACAAATTTCCGAATTGAAAATCAACTACTCAAAGTCATTTGCCCTGAATGTCTCCCTACCTCCAGACCTCTTGCGACAATGCCAGATGAACTTTGCATTCCAATGCAAAACGAACGCTGTCACATATCTAGGCATAAAACTCCCTGTCAACCTATCAGAGCTCTATAATCAAAACTTTACAGCGGAATTAGAGAACCTGCGTCAAGATCTTCAGAAATCAGATGTGCCCTCAATCTCTTGGTTCTGTGCTTCAACTTTAAAAATGACGATCCTTCCTTGCATGCTTTACAAGATGATCCCAAACGATCCCAATCCGACTGCCACCCTCATTTTTTGCAGCATACAGGGCTATGTGTAGGTCCTTTCTATGGGGCAATAAACCTGCATGAATCAAATTGGCTAAGTTAGTGTTGACGAAGTTGAGTGGGGGGATTGGTCTTACAGACCTCCAATGGTACTACTGGGCAGTGCACCTGACTAGGGTGGTGGATTGGAAGATCCATGAAAGGTACAAAGGGTGAGTCGGTCTCGAATACCTAGTCTCTGATGCGGAATTAGGTGCAGTACCATGGCTCCCAAAGGAACACGTATCCCCCCATCTATATGCCCACCCTCTAATTGGAGCTACTCTTCAGGCGTTTGACAGGGCATGTACTACATATAAACTCTCATCCAAGGAATGCTCGATCACCCCCCTTAGGGGTAACTCGACTTTTATTCCAAGCCTAGCCAGGAATTTCCTGGCAGCAGAATGGCCACATAGGGAAATCCAAGCAAGATACTTTTTGTGGAGAGGGAGGTTCAAAAACCACAATGAATTGGCTGAATTATCCAATACGGCAAAGTTCCCTTTCTGGTCATATCTGCAACTAAAACACCACTTAGACAATCCATACTCGTAGAGGGCACTTTATTAGGGACCCAACAGTGTTTGAGTCTTTCTGCACCAGATCATCTCCCAAAGCCATGTCATCTCGGCTCTATATGCCTCAATGTTTGAGGAGCGATATGCTACAATTCACGCTGACCACGCTTTCTGGATGTGGAATTATACTAAGCCTCCTGGAATCGAATACATCTATATATCCACAAGGGGTCCCTAAATGTAACGACACAAGAGAATTGCTACAAAATCAAAACTAAGTGGTACAAAATGCCAGATATGTTACATAAATTTATGCCGGCGGTGTCTGACCACTGTTGGAGGTGCAGAGTGAAGACGGGCACTCTTCTTCATATATGGTGGACATGCTCCCTGATCCAGCCGTATTGGCGTAATGACACGACAACCCTGATCACTTCACTCCCCTTAGAGTTCACTCCGGCACAATATTTACTACATCATTCACAAATTCCCAGAAAACGCTACGTCAAGTCGGTGGCTATGCACTTGATAAATGCTGCTAGGCTGTGCGTACCGGTCCACTGGAGACCTACGTCTCCGCCCTCTATGAGGGAATGGACTTCTCGTATCCGTCATGTTGCAGTGATGGAGGGGCTGATATATACCACTCTCGATAAAATATCTGAATACTCAGCCATTTGGGCAGCTTGGCACACCTATCAAGAATCCCAAGCTTACCAAGAGCTGATACGACATAGTGACTGACATGTCCCATGAACAGGGGACTTGGCAGCAAAGGATACTCCTGACTGCTTGTCATGAGCCATAAAATACGAATTGACATGTTAGAGATGGAGAGGGTAGTTGGTGGTGGCCCCACCCCCTCTCCTCCCTCTTCTTTTCGTGGGTACTCCTACTCCCTCCCGCTCCTCTTCCCCCCCCCCCCCCCCGCTCCTCTTCCCCCTCTTTCCCCCCCTCTCCCTTCTTTTTTTCTTCTTTCTCCCTTCTCTCTGTCCTTTCTCTTTCTTGCCCTTCCCCCCGTCTTCATTACCGGGTCCCTACTGTGCTTTAAAGAACCCGGAAGTGCACACACAAAAAAGGAAAAGAAAATTACATCTTTTAAAAAAACAATTAGATTTCAGTTTGTTTTCAGATCAGCATGCAGAGTTGCATGTAACATTACATTCTATGTTTTTGCATGAATGGGGCTACTTTAAAAGGAAGACAAAGGCTACCCAATAGGGTACTGGATGTTGCATATTGCTCTTTAACCAACTGAATAAGCTGAAAAGTAATAACATAGGAAAAGCCATGCACATTGCCATGTCTCATTCCAAGCCAGCAGCTAAGGGTCAGAGTCCCTGATCAGCATGGCTGGGAATATAATATTGTGTTAGTTGACATTCTATGTGCCAGAGGAACAGGACATTTCCCACATTGGCTAAAGTTTTCAGCTTGTACACTGGCTCCCCCTATTTGTCTTCAGTGGAACAGCAAAAAGGCTCAAAAGACACAAGTTGAGTTATACTCCTGACTGGCAACAGGTGATTCTCCAGAGTATTAAGTTCCTATTGGCTAAGAGGTTTTGAGTTATTGTTTTTGCATGCAGTGTGGTCACATGGTGGACTAGGTGCTTAGGTTGGAACTAACCGCCTTCCTTTTTCTTAATCCATAGACGCTTCAGTTACATTCCTTTTTCATTGCACAATTGTTGAAAAGAACTAAAAGAGATATTTTCTCCAGAAAACCAGAGCTTTTGGTTTATTGTAGCCCTACAAACAATCCTACTCATTATAAATATAATTTTTTTTATTTTTTTTGCATACTTGTTAAAATGCACATTTTAGGCCTGACAATTCGTTTAAATTCTCAAACATTACATATTTTTGAAAGCAGAGACCCTAGAAAATAAAATAGTGGTACTTGCATTTTTTTTATATTAGGCGATATTAGTGCAATGATTTATCAAAGCTATATTTTCTGTAAAAAAGTTATTTTTAGTGCACACAACCACAAAATCCATACTGCTGCAGGGTGGCCGCTCTGCGCTGGATCACATATCTGATAAATGATCAGCACTTCCGCGTAGGGAGGTGCATGCGCGCGCATGCGCTTGCTGCTCTGGCTGTGCTGTGATTTGTTGCAGCACAAGCTGATCAGCCGGCCAATGATTGATCGCCAGCACCAGCTGATTAGCTCTGTCATTCAGAGAGTTCTGAACAACACAGAGTTCTGAACACTGACAGGCAATCTTGCTGAAAAGCAGGGAAAGAAACAGCAACATTGCTTAGTAAAAGCATCACATAACACACAGTAAACAATATTAGGCACACAATTAACCCTTTGATCGCCCCTAGATGTTAACCCCTTCCCAGCCAGTGTCATTAGTACAGTGACAGTGTATTGTATTAGCACTGATCACTGTATTAGTTTCACTGTTGATGTCAGTTAGTTAGTGTACCCCCCAGGCAGCATCAGCTGGTGTTTGATTGGCCGCCATATAGTTACATACAGTGCCTTGCAAAAGTATTCACCCCCTTGGCTTTTTACCTATTTTGTTACATTACAGCCTTTCGTTCAATGTTTTTTTAATCTGAATTATATGTGATGGATTAGAACACAATAGTCTAAGTTGGTGAAGTAAAATTAAAAAATATATATACATAAAACTATTTTTCAAAAATAAAAATTTGATAATTGGCATGTGCGCATGTATTCACCACCTTTGTTATGAAGCCCATGAAAAGCTCTGGTGCAACCAACTACCTTCAGAAGTCACATAATTAGTGAAATGATGTCCACCTGTGTGCAATCTAAGTGTCACATGATCTGTCATTACATATGCACACCTTTTTGAAAGGCCCCAGAGGCTGCAACACCTAAGCAAGAGGCACCACTAACCAAACACTGCCATGAAGACCAAGGAACTCTCTAAACAAGTAAGGGACAATGTTGTTGAGAAGTACAAGTCAGGGTTGGGTTATAAAAAAATATCCAAATCTTTGATGATCCCTAGGAGCACCATCAAATCTATCATAACCAAATGGAAAGAACATGGCACAACAGCAAACCTGCCAAGAGATGGCCGCACACCAAAACTCACGGACCGGCAAGGGGGGCATTAATCAGAGAGGCAGCACAGAGGCCTAAGGTAACAGGAGAGACTGGAGTATCTGTACATAGGATGACAATAAGCCGTACGCTCCATAGAGTTGGGATTTATGGCAGAGTGGCCATAAGAAAGCCATTACTTTCAGCAAAAAACAAAATGGCACATTTTGAGTTTGTGAAAAGGCATGTGGGAGATTCCCAAAATGTATGGAGGAAGGTGCTCTGGTCTGAGGAGACTAAAATTTAACTTTTTGGCCATCAAAGAAAACGCTATGTCTGGCGCAAATCCAACACATCACATCACCCAAAGAACACCATCCCCACTGTGTAACATGGTGGTGGCAGCATCATGCTGTGGGGATGTTTTTCAGCAGTCAGGACTGGGAAACTGGTCAGAGTTGAGGGAAAGATGGATGGTGCTAAATGCAGGGATCTTCTTGAGCAAAACCTGTACCACTCTGTGTGTGATTTGAGGCTAGGACGGAGGTTCACCTTCCAGCAGGACAATGACCCCAAACACACTGCTAAAGCAACACTTGAGTGGTTTAAGGGGAAACATGTAAATGTGTTGGAATGGCCTAGTCAAAGCACAGACCTCAATGCAATAGAAAATCTGTGGTCAGACCTAAAGATTACTGTTCACAAGCACAAACCATCCAACTTGAAGGAGCTTTGCAAGGAGGAATGGGCAAAAATCCCAGTGGTAAGATGTGGCAAGCTCATAGCCGCAAAAGGACTTTTTGCTCACTTTGGAAACTGCAGCTTGGCATTGCATGCTATTATTAAGCTTATGCATAGTTGCCAACATTGTAAAAAAAATTATAGGGACACTTTTTGACTGTAGGCGAAGTCTTACTATAATTAGGGGGCGGGGCATTTGTTTGTAGGTGTGGCATAGCAGGGAAAGAAAAATGCGGGGCGCGAAGTGCAGCGCGGTGAAAAAATGGGCGTGGTTTAAGTGACATATTGGCCGTGTCTTAAGGGGGGTGGCTCAAAGGGGTGTGGTTAGAGTCTGAGATAAACAAGGGATGGAGGGAGAGAGGGAGGGACAGCAGGCCCAGATCCTACACCACAATAGAAATATGTGTATTCCAGAAACAATCAGCAGATAAAGATACTCCAAACACCTGTTGTTAGTGTTTCAATCATCCCGAAACCATGGTTGTTATGATATCAGGATGATTGAAGCACATTATTTCTATTATTACATTGTAATATGAAATGGAATCATTCAACTCACCATAGTGCAGAATCAGTGGGAGTCCTGAGCGTGTCACCTGCCATGTCGCCTGCCACCAGATGTCATCAGGTGCCCCCAGCGGAGTCCGTCCTTACATCAGGTGCCCCCAGCAGAGTCCATCCTTACAATAGGTGCCCCCAGCAGAGTCCGTCCTTACATCAGATGCGCCCAGCAGAGTCTGTCCTTACATCTGGGGTCCCCAGCAGCAGAGCCCTCTTTACATCTGATGTCCCCAGCAGCAGAGCCCCTCCTTATATCTGGTGTCCCCATCAGCAGAGCTCCTCCTTACATCTGGTGTCCGAAGCAGGGGAGCCCCTCCTTGCATCTGGTGTCCCCAGCAGAGGAGCTCCTTCTTACATCTGGTGTCCCCAGCAGCGGAGCCCCTCCTTACATCTGGTGTCCCCAGCAGCAGAACCCTCCTTACATCTGGTGTCCCCGGCAGTGGAGCGCCTCCTTTACATCTGCGTCCCCAGCAGCGAACCCCTTCTTTAAGTCTGTGTCCCTATCAGAGGAGCCCTCTTTTACATTTGTGTCCCCGGCAGCGGACCCCTCCTTACATCAGTGTCCCCGGCAGCAGAGCCCCTCCTTACATCAGTGTCCCCAGCAGCGGAACCCTCCTTAGATCAGCAGATAAAGATACTCCAAACACCTGGTGTTAGTGCTTCAATCATCCCGAAACCATGGTTGTTATGATGTCAGGATGATTGAAGTACATTATTTCTATTATTACATTGTAATATAAAATTAAATCATTCAACTCACCATAATGCGAAACAGTGGGAGCCCTGAGCGTGTCACCTGCCATGTCGCCTGCCATTAGATGTCATCAGCTGCCCCCAGTGGAGTCCGTCCTTACATCAGGTTCCCCCAGCAGAGTCCATCCTTACAAAAATTGCCCCCGGCAGAGTCCGACCTTACATCAGATGCCCCCAGCAGAGTCTGTTCTTACATCTGGGGTCCCCAGCAGCGGAGCCCTTCTTACATCTTGTGTCCCCAGCAGCAGAGCCCCTCCTTATATCTGGTGTCCCCAGCAGCAGAGCTCCTCCTTACATCTGGTGTCCCCAGCAGCAGAGCCCCTCCTTACATCTGGTGTCCCCAGCAGCGGAGCTCCTCCTTACATCTGGTGTCCCCAGCAGCGGAGCCTCTCCTTATATCTGGTGTTCCTAGCAATGGAACCCTCCTTACATCTGGTGTCCCCAGCAGTGGAGCCCCTCCTTTACATCTGTGTCCCCAGCAGCGAACCCCTTTTTTACATCTGTGTCCCCATCAGAGGAGCCCTCCTTTAAATCTGTGTCCCCAAGAGCGGAGTCCTCCATACATCAGTGTCCCCGGCAGCAGAGCCCCTCCTTACATCAGTGTCCCCAGCAGCGGAACCCTCCTTATATCAGCAGATAAAGATACTCAAAACACCTGGTGTTAGCACTTCAATCATCCCGGAACCATGGTTGTTATGATGTCAGGATGATTGAAGTACATTATTTCTATTATTACGTTGTAATACAAAATGAAATCATTCAACTCACCATAATGCAGAATCAGTGGGAGGCCTGAGCGTGTCACCTGCCACGTCGCCTGCCACCAGATGTCATCAGGTGCCCCCAGCAGAGTCCGTCCTTACATCAGGTGCCCCCAGCAGAGTCCAAGAGTCCATCCTTACAATAGGTGCCCCCAGCAGAGTCCATCCTTACATCTGGAGTCCCGGGCAGCGGAGCCCTCCTTACATCTGGTGTCCCCAGCAGCGGAGCCCCTCCTTACATCTGGTGTCCCCAGCAGCGGAGCTCCTCCTTACATCTGGTGTCCCCAGCATTGGAGCCCCTCCTTACATCTGGTGTTTCCAGCCGCGGAGCACCTCCTTACATCTGGTGTCCCCATCAGCGGAACCCACCTTACATCTAGTGTCCCCCGCAGTGGAGCCCCTTCTTTACATCTGTGTCCCCGGCAGCGAACCCCTTCTTTACATCTGTGTCCCCATCAGAGGATCCCTCCTTTACATCTGTGTCCCCAGCAGCGGAGCCCTCCTTACATCAGTGTCCCTGGCAGCAGAGCCCCTTCTTACATGAGTGTCCCCAGCAGTGGAACCCTCCTTACATCTGGTGTCCCCGGCAGCGGAGCCCCTCCTTACATCTGGTGTCCCCAGCAGTGGACCCCTCCTTTACATCTGTGTCCCCAGCAGTGGACCTCTCCTTTATATCTGTGTCCCCAGCAGCGGAGCCCTTCTTTACATCAGTGTCCCCAGCAGCGGAGCGCCTCCTTACATCTGGTGTCCCCAGCAGCGGATTTCCTCCTTACATCTGGTGTCCCCAGCAGCGGAGCCCCTCCTTACATCTGGTTTCCCCATTAGCAGAGCACCTCCTTACATCTGGTGTCCCCAGCAGTGGAACCCTCCTTACATCTGTGTCCCTGGCAGCGAACACCTTCTTTACATCTGTGTCCCCATCAGAGGAGCCCACCTTTACATCTGTGTCCTCATCAGAGGAGCCCTCCTTTACATCTATGTCCCCAAGAGCTGAGCCCTCCTTACATCAGTGTCCCCGGCAGCAGAGCCCCCCCTTACATCAGTGTCCCCAGCAGAGTCCATCCTTACAATAAGTGCCCCCAGCAGAGTCCGTCCTTACATCTGGGGTCCCCAGCAGCTGAGCCATTCTTACATCTGGTGTCTCCGGCAGCGGAGCCCTCCTCACATCTGATGTCCCCAGCAGCGGAGCCCCTCCTTAAATCTGGTGTCCCTAGCATCGGAGCTCCTCCTTACATCCTATGTCCCCAGCAGTAGAGCCCCTCTTTACATCTGGTGTCCCCAGCAGCGGAGCTCCTCCTTACATCTGGTGTCCCCAGCATTGGAGCCCCTCCTTATATCTGGTGTCCCCAGCAGCGGAACCCTCCTTACATCTAGTGTCCCCCGCAGTGGAGCCCCTTCTTTACATCTGTGTCCCCGGCAGTGAAACCCTTCTTTACATCTGTGTCCCCATCAGAGGAGCCCTCCTTTACATCTGTGTCCCCAGCAGTGGAGCCCTCCTTACATCAGTGTCCCTGGCAGCAGAGCCCCTTCTTACATCAGTGTCCCCAGCAGCGGAACCCTCCTTACATCTGGTGTCCCCGGCAGCGGAGCCCCTCCTTACATCTGGTGTCCCCAGCAGTGGACCCCTCCTTTACATCTGTGTCCCCAGCAGTGGACCTCTCCTTTACATCTGTGTCCCCAGCAGCGGAGCCCTTCTTTACATCAGTGTCCCCAGCAGCGGAGCCCTCCTTACATGTGTGTCCCTGGCAGCGGAGCTCCTCCTTACATCTGGTGTCCCCAGCAGCGGAGCCCTTCTTAAATCAGTGTCCCCAGCAGCGGAGCTCCTCTTTACATCAGTGGGCCCAGCAGAACCCTCCTTTTTTGACAGTAAGAGTTTTTATTTATTTGAAGAAAGAGAAAATTACAAGATACATATAGCATGAACATAGTCAGTACAGTATTTGCCACTAGACCATAACTCAGTGGGATTTAACCATTGCTAGGCAAACGGAAAATCAGGGTTTCCAAAATTAAAACAATCTGTAGTAAAGAATATGACTATTTGGAACCTTCCAATATCAAAAGGAAAAGTACGATTAAGGGGGGGTGCATGTATTTTATATAAATAGAGATATTCTTAGCTTATACCTAACAGTCTCCTGCTAAAGATATAACAAGAAGGAGATTATTGCGATCCGGGGGGGGGGGGGAGGAGGTAGGGAGGAAAGAGGGGGAGGAAGGAAGGAGGGGAAGGGAGGAACACGGGGGAAGGAGGGGAGTGGGGGGGGGGGAAGGACGGGGGGGGGGGATGCACCAGAGAACAACCCACAGCCATTCCCAGCTCCCCAGCTGCTTACGAAAACCGAACCCTAACAGTTGTATATAATATGAACTCACTGTTTTAGGCATCAGACCAGTTTGACCATATTTTATCATATTTTGCCGGGCAGTTTCTACTTTCATACGTAATTTTGTATAATGGAAGGACTTTATTGATTGCATTACGCCATTCGGCAACTGTAGGGAGCCCTGTACTCTTCCATTTCAATAGGATCTCTCGTCTTGCATAATAGAGGGCAAAAGTCAAGCACAATTTGGTATAGCGGTCACCTTCTACATCCCCAAGATAGCTGAGCAAGAAGACAAGAGGGTCCAGTGTCAACTCTACACCACAGACCTCCGTTAGTACCTCCGCCACTCCCCTCCAGTATGGATGGATCTTGGGACAAGTCCATACCATATGGAGGAATGAACCACGCTCAGTGGAGCATCTCGTGCATATTGGGCTGTGAGAGGGGTATATGTTGGCCAACCTTTGTGGGGTATAGTATGCCCTGTGCAAGAATTTTAATTGCACAAAACGATCTCTAGACGCTATCATAGAGGGAATAAACGAGGACACACAATCTTCCCATATCTCCTCGTCTAGGTTAGGAATGTCTACCCTCCACTTGGCCAGCAAGTGTGAGGTGTCCGTGTCGTGAGCCACTGTTAGATACATGTAGAGGGTGGAAAGTGGTTTGTGCAGAAGTTCTGAAGTAAGAAGTCTCTCAATAGAGTCAGAAGTCAGAGTGATTGGGCCGGGGAATTGGGAGGTAAGGGCATGTCGGAGCTGCCAATAACGGAACTGAAAGGATCGAGGAAGATTAAATTTTTGTTTTAGTTCCAGGAATGTCAGGATCTTACCATTTGGCATTATTTGCTTAAGAGTGACAATGCCCTTCGCTGCCCATGCCGCCGGGTCGGGTACTGTATTCAGGTGGGGGAGTGAGGGATTGCCCCAGAGGGGTGTGTGAGGGGAAGCCACCATAGGGTCACTATGTGCCTTCCGGGAGCACTGCCAAACCCGTATAGTGGTCTTCATAGGCACCGTAACAGCCGGGTGTGCTTTACACCCCCTGAAGACTAGATTAGAAAGGGCCGCGTATGAGCCAAGGATTGCGGCTTCGAGGGTAACCGCTGGATTCTGTCTAGGCTGAGAAAACCACCAACGGACGGTAACCAAAACCGCCGCCCAGTAATATATAAGGAAATTTGGGAGGGCCAGGCCACCTCCGGAGAGGGGAAGATAAAGGGTCCGTCTGGCCACTCTAGGAGGTTTACCCGCCCAGACAAAATCACTCACAATGCTGTCAAGTCTCCGAAACAAAGCCCGGGGTATATGAACAGGAGTGTGACGAAAAAAATATAACAGTTTGGGCATATACACCATTTTGATTAGATTCCCTCTGCCCACCGGCGTAAGTGGGAGCTTGCGCCAAGTGGAGCATTGTTTGGTAAGCTTATCCAACACCGGAAGAATATTACGTTCAAGGTAGCCATCTAAGGATAAGGCCACTCTGACGCCCAAATACGTAAACTCTTCAACCCATCCAAGAGGGGTCAGAGTGTCAATACGAGGTAGGGAAGGATGAAGTGGAAAGAGAACTGACTTGTCCCAGTTGATGCGGACTCCTGAAAAACGGCTGAAGGCATCAAACTGAGACAAGGCAGCCCTCAAGGACCCGGAGGCATCGGCTAGATAAAGGAGGGAATCATCGGCATAAAGGGACAGTTTCTCCTCCAGTGGGCCTATCTTGATACCCCTAATAGCTCGGTCACTTCTAATATGGGCCGCAAGTGGCTCCAGAGCCAAGGCAAACAATGCCGGGGACAGCGGACACCCCTGCCTAGTTCCCCGCTCCAAGAGAAATGGTTCCGAAAGATTACCCCCCGTGCGTATGCGGGCCTTTGGACATGCGTATAACATCTGAATCCAGGAGAGAAAGACCGGACCGAAACCAAATCTGGAAAGGACCCTCCACAGGTAGCCCCACTCGACCGAGTCAAATGCTTTCTCTGCGTCGAGTGAGGCCACCACCCCAGGGCTCCCCGGGTCGGCCACCGCGATGTGAGTGTGCAATCTACGGATATTTATGTCTGTACCTCTACCGGGCATGAACCCCGTTTGGTCCGGATGGGTCAGGGCGGTGATGACTTTATTTAAACGATTGGCAAGGATTTTGGCTAAGACCTTCGCGTCAACATTTAGGAGAGAAATAGGGCGGTAGGACGCACAGAGGGTAAGATCCTTCCCAGGCTTCGGAATGAGCACTATAACTGCTTCATTCATCGAGGCCGGAAGGGCCCCAGTTTCCAGAGCTGAGCTAAAAACCCTCTGTAGTCTAGGGGCTAGTTCTTCCATGTAGGTCTTATAGAACTCCACTGGGAAGCCGTCTGGACCCGGCGTCTTCCCCGTCTGCATCATTTTGAGGGCTTTTTGTATCTCTTCCAGTTGGATGGGAGTGTCCAGATTGTTTGCTGCGGTGGGCGTAAGGACTGGGATGTCAATTTCCCCCAAATAGTCAGTGAGGGCTTGTTGGTCATATACCACTCGTGAGCTATATAATTGCTGGTAATAATTGGAGAAGCATCTATTCACTTCCGCTGGGGAGGAATGAAGTGTCCCATCCTGGTCCCTAATCTGCGCTATTGCCGTTACCCCGGATTGTTCTCTGGAGAGCCAAGCCAAAAGGCGACCTGTCTTCTCCCCCTGCTCAAATATGCGTTGGGATTGGTATAATAGCTTTTTTTGTGTCAGGGAGGTCCGTGTCAGTAAGGTTTGTTGGATAAGGGATTGGAGTGTGGTATAGTCTTGTGGGTCGCGAGACCGGACATAAATAGCCTCCTGCCTGATCGCGTCAGCCTCAAGTCTGGTAAGGTCTGCCCTGCGTAATTTCCTTACTTTAGCGATAATACCTTGATAATGCCCCCTTGATGAGGCCTTAAAGGCCTCCCAAACAGTATTAGCAGGGGCGGTGCCCGGGTTGACTTCCCAAAATTGCTGCATTGATTCCCGAAACTGAGAGTCCACATCTGTGTCAGATATCCAGAATCTGGACAGTCTCCAGAGTCTATCCGATGGAGTCACCGTCAGTTCCAGGGATAGCAGCAGCGGGGCGTGGTCTGAGATCCCCCTTGGGAGTATGCTGATAGCTCGGACTCTGGGAAGGACAGGGGCCGCCACATAGGCCAGGTCTATACGAGAAAATGATCTATGCGTGGCCGAGTGGCATGTAAATGCTTTGGTTTGAGGGTTTTTCCATCTCCAAACATCCACCAGACCATATGTATCAGCCCAGTCGGCCAAATCATGGCGAGCTGTACCGCCCACCGAGCTCCTGTCCAACCCAGAGTCCGGAACCAGGTTAAAGTCCCCCATTAGCACCACATTATCCGGGGGAAACCGAGCCAGCCCTCCCGAGATTAAATTGAGGACCCTGAAGGAAGCCGGGGGGGGCAGGTATACACCCACCAACACCCATGGTAGGTCATATATCAGAGCATGTATTAGCACATATCTCCCATCAGGATCCAAAATTAAATCAAGGAGTTTGAAAGGGAGAGTTTTTAGGACCAAGATGCTAACCCCTCTAGCAAAGTTGGAATAGGTGGAGTGGTAGTGATAGCCTACCCAGGGTTTCTTTAGGCTGAGGGTTTTACTACCAATCAGATGTGTCTCCTGTAACACACAAATATGGGGGTTGTGTTTTTTAATAAATTGAAACACTAAGGAGCGTTTCAGTGGAGAGTTTAGGCCCCGTGTGTTCCAGGAGAGGATATCAAGGTTAGTCATGTATACAGTTTAAATATTAAGGAAACAGGATATATGTTGCATACAAGTCCCGGTGCACCGCCGGTCGTCACAGGGGACGGTCGAGGTGAACCAAGGCCCGGCAAGAGTTTTAGTAGGCTGAGCAAACACAGTACTGTCAAATAATAATAATAAGAACAAAAAGAAAACTGGGAGCCAGAAACATGGCTCAACATCCCCGAACCTCCCCCCACCCCACCCGACCCCCCAACATGGAGGCAGGTTTGTAACCCAGAATTTACGACAACCCAAAGGCTAGTCATGGAGGCAGTGAACTAGAGGCAACCAACCTCTAAGAATCAAAAAATAGTCAAATTTACTTTGAGTTCCGGTAAGGAAGAGGTGGTGTGGATCACCCGGAGCCCCGGGGGCACAAAACTTATGGTAGTTGCCGAGTGTCCCCGACCCCAGCCGGGATCGAGGGTTTACTGGAGAAGCTAGCAGGGGGAAGGAGGGGGGAGAGGAGGGGGGGGGAAAGTGCAAAAGGCAGGTGGCTACTGAAGTCCTATCCTGTCTCCAGGAGGATGAGAAGTCACATCTGCGTCCCTGGTGGGCCTCAGGATTAATGGGGAAGTCCATCTTTTGTCCAGCCGCATGCAGAATCGGTAAAGGATATTTTATATATAAGGAGAAGTTCAGAGTTTCATACCGGTCATCTCTCGTAGCCGCATGCTGGATCCTGGAGAAACCTGTGTGCCACCAGGGCTGTACTGGAGGGCGGGAACATGGGCTAGGTCATGAGTCACAAGTTCAGAGAGGGTACCGAACAAGTAGCCCCTGGGTGACCTTAATGAGATGATAGGAGATTTACAGAAGTGTCCAGTATCGATCCCTCCCCTCTAGGAACAAATCCCCTGCAGACTCTCCAGCAATGTACTCACGGTTTCCCCGATGGAAGTTATCTTCTGATGGTGTCGGCCCATGCCGCCGCCTCTCTAGGAGAGGTGAAGAATTGTACTTTTTCGCCATCCTGCACCCTCAGTTTGGCTGGGAATAGCATACTGTACTTGATCCCTTTCTCTCTCAACATGGCACGAACATGATCGAAAGACTTCCGCTGCCTCTGTGTCTCTACAGAATAGTCTGGAAAGATGAGAATCTTGGTATTTTCATAGTGTAAGTCACCTTGCAGGCGAGCAGAGCGGAGGACTGTGTCCCTGTCTCTGTAATGCAGGAGTTTGAAAATGAAAGTGCGCGGCGGCGCTCCCTGTGGGCCTCTGCTGGCAGGCATACGATGAGCCCGTTCGATGGAGAAGTGCGGGGAAAATTGTGCTTTCGGGAGGAGAGTTGGCAGCAATTTCTCCATAAATCCGACCGGGTCTGTTCCCTCTGCACCCTCCGGGAGACCAAGGACCCGGAGATTATTCCTCCTGTTCCGGTTCTCGGCATCTTCGGCCCTGGATTCGAGTGTCTTCACTTTCGTTTTCAGGATCTGGATGTCTTCATGGTGTTCTCTCTGCAAATCTTCTGTGGCAGAGACCCGCCGCTCCACCTCCCCCACTCGCTCTCTAAAGCGGTCCATGTCCCGGCGGATGAGAGCGGTTTCCTCCTGGACATGATCTATTTTTATGGTAAGGGTGGCCTGGCACGTGGAGATGGCCTGCATCAGGGCCTCAAATGCCTGGGATCCAGCCTGGATCACGCCGTCCGGCGGGGCGGGTGTCTGCGTCTCCATGTGGTGAGCTCCAGTGAGAGAAGGCCCAGGCTTCGGCGGCGCTCGCGTATCCTCGGGAACTCGCGGTTTCTGTGCCCCTTTTTTGTATCTGCTCATTCCCCGGGTCACAGGGGAGACCTCTATGTGTGTGGCTGGGCGATATGTGCGAAATCCACACCAGGATTTAAGAAGGATTTAGGTCCGGAGTGGGAGCTCTGGTACTACACGTCCGCTCCCAGCGCCATCTTGGACACGCCCCCGCAGAACCCTCCTTACATCTGGTGTCCTCGGCAGTGGTCCCCTCCTTTACATCTGTGTCCCCGGCAGCTGAGCCCTCCTTTACATCTGTGTCTCCGGCAGCGGAGCCCCTCCTTACATCTGGTGTCCCCGGCAGCGGACCCCTCCTTTACATCTGTGTCCTCGGCAGCGGAGCCCTCCTTTACATCTGTATCCCCAGGCAGCTGAGCCCTCCTTTACCTCTGTGTCCCCAGCAGCGGACCTCTCTTTTACATCTGTGTCCCCAGCAGCGGAGCCCTTCTTTACATCAGTGTCCCCAGCAGCGGAGCCCTCCTTACATGTGTGTTCCTGGCAGCGGAGCTCTTCCTTACATCTGGTGTCCCCAGCAGCGGACCCCCTCCTTACATCTGGTGTCCCCAGCAGCGGAGCTCCTCCTTACATCTGGTGTCCCCAGCAGTGGAGCCCCTCCTTACATCTGGTGTCCCCAGCAGTGGAGCACCTCCTTACATCTGGTGTCCCCAGCAGCGGAGCCCTTCTTACATCTGTGTCCCCAGCAGCGGAACCCTCCTTACATCTGGTGTCCCCAGCAGCGGAACCCTCCTTACATCTGTGTCCCTGGCAGCGAACCCCTTCTTTACATCTGTGTCCCCATCAGAGGAGCCCTCCTTTACATCTGTGTCGCCGGCAGTGGAGCCCTCCTTACATCAGTGTCCCTGGCAGCAGAGCCCCTTCTTACATCAGTGCCCCCAGCAGCAGAACCCTCCTTACATCTGGTGTCCCCGGCAGCGGAGCCCTCCTTTACATCTGTGTCCCCAGCAGCGGACCTCTCTTTTACATCTGTGTCCCCAGCAGCGAAGCCCTTCTTTACATCAGTGTCCCCGGCAGTGGAGCCCTCCTTACATCTGTGTCCCTGGCAGCATAGCCCTCCTTACATCTGTGTCCCCGCCAGCGGAGCCCTTCTTAAATCAGTGTCCCCAGCAGCGGAGCTCCTCTTTACATCAGTGGGCCCAGCAGAACCCTCCTTACATCTGGTGTCCTCGGCAGTGGTCCCCTCCTTTACATCTGTGTCCCCGGCAGCTGAGCCCTCCTTTACATCTGTGTCTCCGGCAGTGGAGCCCCTCTTTACATCTGGTGTCCCCGGCAGCGGACCCCTCCTTTACATCTGTGTCCTCGGCAGTGGAGCCCTCCTTTACATCTGTATCCCGAGGCAGCTGAGCCCTCCTTTACATCTATGTCCTCGGCAGCAGACCCCTCCTTTACATCTGTGTCCCCGGCAGTGGAGCCCTCTCTTACATCTGTGTCCCCAGCAGCGGAGCCCTCCTTACATCTGTGTCCCCAGCAGCGGAACCCTCCTTACATCTGGTGTCCCTGGCAGCAGAGCCCCTCCTTACATCTGGTGTCCCCGGCAGCATACCCCTTCTTTACATCTGTGTCCCCAGCAGCTTAGCCCTCCTTTACATCTGTGTCCCCGGCAGCGGAACCCTCCTTTACATCTGTGCCCCCGGCAGCGGAACCCAGTTCCCGGCTTTCTCGTGTGTGTGCAGTGGAGAGGGGAGGGGCCTCCGATTGATCCGTGGTGTCCCCGGAAGCGGAGTCCTTCTTTACATCTGGTGTCCCCAGCAGCGGAGCCCTCCTTACATCAGTGTCCCCAGCAGCGGAACCCTCCTTACATCTGTTGTCCCCGGCAGCGGAGCCCTCCTTACATCAGTGTCCCCAGCAGCGAACCCTCCTTACATCTGGTGTCCCCGGCAGTGGAGCCCCTCCTTACATCTGGTTTCCCCAGCAGTGGACCCCCTCCTTTACATCTGTGTCCCCGGCAGTGGAGTCTTCCTTTACATCTGTGTCCCTGGCATCAGAGCCCTCCTTACATCTGGTGTCCCCAGCAGCAGAGTCCTGCTTTACAACTGGTGTCCCCAGCAGCGAAGCCATCCTTGCATCAGTGTCCCCAGCAGTGGAGCGCTCCTTACATCTGTGTCCCCCAGCAGTGGCAGCTACAGTTCCTGGCTTTCTCGTGTATGTGCAGTGAAGAGGGGCCTCCGATCGATCAGTGCAGCCAATAGGCTTCAGTGTACAAGAGAATTGTCTTGTACACTGAAGAGAGAAGCCGATTGGCTGCCCCTCCCCTCTCCACTGAACACACAGGGAAATAGCCCTTGCGGCAGCCATCTTTTTGTAGCCCGCCAGCCATTTTTCCCTAAAACATTCCTGATTTTCCCCGGACAAAGGCAAAATCCCAGGAATTTAATCGGTACGAGCTCCGATCGGGACTGTTGGCAAGTATGCTTATGATCTACCAAAACCCCTAGATCCTTCTCCCCCCAGTTATACTCTCCCTAGTATGTATGAAGCATGCATATTCTTAGCCCCCAAGTACATAACTTTACATTTATCAACATTAAACCTCATTTGCCACTTAGTTGCCCAATTAGACATTCCCGCCATAAGCCGCTGATCACCGTCATTACTCGTATGAAAAAAAAATTTAATTAAATTCCAATATCTATACTAGATGCTATAACTTTTGCTCAAACCAAGTAGTATACACTTATTGGGATTTTTTTTTACCAAAGACATGTTGTAGAATACATTTTTGCCTATATTCATAAAGAAATTCAATTTTTTAAATTCTTTTATTGGATATGTTTTATAGCCGAAAATAAAAAATATTGTTTTTTTTTTTTTTAATCAAAACTTTCCATCTTTTTTCGTTTATATCGCAAAAAAAACCCAGTGGTGATCAAATACCTAAAAAAGAAAGCTCTATTTGTGTGAAAAAATGATACAAAATTTAATTGCATGTTGCATAACCACGAAATTGGTTCTGGAGGCTTGAAGAAGTTTCTAGAAGCTAGTAGGCAGAGGCCAAGAGGTGCTGATCTGAATATTTATGGGAATCTGGCCAATCCCCAGGCAGGAGGCCTGGCAGGGTGGCTGAACCAGTCTATAAATATTGAGGAGCCTGATAAGTAAGGGGGTCGGGTGGAAGATGGGTGGTTTAGGTGCTGCTGTGTAGCCTGGAAGGGGTCCCCGGAGAAGGGGGGTTCTGCCTCCAGGCTGTAGGTTGGAGGAAGGTGGAAAGTTAAAAAAGGGAGCTTCAATGCTCTACAGTCAAGTCAAGTTGGGCATTCCATAACCCTTTTACCATAACCAAGTTGAATTCTCTAATAAATCCTAAAGCTAAGCCCATTAACTGTTCTTGTCTCTGCTTGGAAGTAAGAAAATGCATGTTGCTTGGCTGTGCAGACTATAGGGGGACCCAAAATCCAGTGGCCCTTGTGGGGGTAGCGCTACAGATATATCACCCAATGTTTAGCTAAGGTATAAAAGATGAGGTTGCATTGAGTAAATAGATGGCAAACATGCCAAGCCTTAAAAGTGTGAGTGTCCGTGAGTAGGGATGAGCTTCGAGTTCGAGTCGAACTCATGTTCGACTTGAACATTGGCTGTTCGCAAGTTCGCCGAACAGCGAACAATTTGGGGTGTTCGCGGCAAATTCGAATGCCGCGGAACACCCTTTAAAAGTCTATGGGAGAAATCAAAAGTGCTAATTTTAAAGGCTTATATGCAAGTTATTGTCATAAAAAGTGTTTGGGGACCCGGATCCTGCCCCAGGGGACATGGATCAATGCAAAAAAAAGTTTTAAAAACGGCCGTTTTTTCAGGAGCAGTGATTTTAATAATGTCAAACAATAAAAGTGTAATATCCCTTTAAATTTCATAGCTGGGGGGTGTCTATAGTATGCCTGTAAAGGGGCGCATGTTTCCTGTGTTTAGAACAGTCTGACAGCAAAATGACATTTCGAAGAAAAAAACCCATTTAAAACTACTCGCGACTATTGCATTGCCCACAATACACATAGAAGTTCATTGATAAAAACGGCATGGGAATTCCCCACAGGGGAACCCCAACCAAAATTTTAAAAAAATGACGTGGGAGTCCCCCTAAATTCCATACCAGGCCCTTCAGGTCTGGTATGGATATTAAGGGGAACCCCGGCCAAAATGTAAAAAAAAAATGACGTGGGGTTCCCCCTAAATTCCATACCAGACCCTTATCCGAGCACGCAACCTGGCAGGCCGCAGGAAAAGAGGGGGGACGAGAGTGCGGCCCCCCCTCCTGAACTGTACCAGGCCAAATGCCCTCAACATTGGGAGGGTGCTTTGGGGTAGCCCCCCAAAACACCTTGTCCCCATGTTGATGAGGACAAGGGCCTCATCCCCACAACCCTGGCCGGTGGTTGTGGAGGTCTGCAGGCGGGGGGCTTATCGGAATCTGGAAGCCCCCTTTAACAAGGGGACCCCCAGATCCCGCCCCCAGATCCCGCCCCCCCTGTGTGAAATGGTAAGTGGGTACTTACCCCTACCATTTCACTAAAAAACTGTCAAAAATGTTAAAAATGACAAGAGACAGTTTTTGACAATTCCTTTATTTAAATGCTTCTTCTTTCTTCTATCTTCCTTCATCTTTTTCTTCTGGTTCTTCTGACTCTTCTGGTTCTTCCTCCGGCATTCTCGTCCAGCATCTCCTCCGCGTCGTCTTCTATCTTCTTCTCCTCGGGCCGCTCCGCACCTATTGCATGGGGGGAGGCTCCCGCTCTTCTTCTTTTCTTCTCTTCTTCTCTTCTTCATTTTCTTCTCCGGGCCGCTCCGCACCCATGCTGGCATGGAGGGAGGCTCCCGCTGTGTGACGGCATCTCCTCATCTGATGGTTCTTAAAAGTCACCGGGTGGGGCCACCCGGTGACCCCGCCCCCCTCTGATGCACGGTGACTTGACGGGACTTCCCTGTGATGTCACGGGGAATGCCACAGGGAAGTCCCGTCATGTCCCGTGCGTCAGAGGGAGCCAGGGTCACTGGGTGGCCCCGCCCCCATTATTTAAGAGCCGTCAGACGAGGAGACGCCGTCACACAACGGGAGCCTCCCTCCATGCCAGCATGGATGCGGAGCGGCCCGGAGAAGAAAATGAAGAAGAGAAGAAGAGAAGAAGGAAGAAGAGAAGAAGATGAAGAAGAAGATGAAGAGAAGAGCGGGAGCCTCCCCCCATGCCATGGGTGCGGAGCGGCCCGAGGAGAAGAAGATAGAAGACGCCGCAGAGGAGATGCTGGACGAGAACGCCGGAGGAAGAACCAGAAGAACCAGAAGATGAAGGAAGATAGAAGAAAGAAGAAGCATTTAAATAAAGGAATTGTCAAAAACTGTCTCTTGTCATTTTTAACATTTTTGACAGTTTTTTAGTGAAATGGTAGGGGTAAGTACCCCCTTACCATTTCACACAGGGGGGGAGGGATCTGGGGGTCCCCTTGTTAAAGGGAGCTTCCAGATTCTGATAAGCCCCCGCCCGCAGACCCCCACAACCACCGGCCAGGGTTGTGGGGATGAGGCCCTTGTCCTCATCAACATGGGGACAAGGTGTTTTGGGGGGCTACCCCAAAGCACCCTCCCAATGTTGAGTGCATGTGGCCTGGTACGGTTCAGGAGGGGGGGGCCACACTCTCGCCCCCCCCTCTTTTCCTGTGGCCTGCCAGGTTGCGTGCTCGGATAAGGGTCTGGTATGAATTTTTGGGGGGACCCCACGCCGTTTTGTTTTTTTTTTTGGCGCGGGGTTCCCCTTAAAATCCATACCAGACCTGAAGGGCCTGGTATGGAATTTAGGGGGACTCCCACGTCATTTTTTTTTTAAATTTTGGTTCGGGGTTTTCCTGTGGGGAATTCCCATGCCGTTTTTATCAATGAACTTCTATGTGTATTGTCGGCATCGCAATAGCCGCGAGTAGTTTTAAATGGGTTTTTTCCTTCGAAATGTCATTTTGCTGTCAGACTGTTCTAAACACGGGAAACATGCGCCCCTTTACAGGCATACTATAGACACCCCCAAAGAACGAAATTTAAAGGGATATTACACTTTTATTGTTTGACTTTAAGCATTATTAAAATCACTGCTCCTGAAAAAACGGCCATTTTTAAAACTTTTTTTGCATTGATCCATGTCTCCTGGGGCAGGACCCAGGTCCCCAAACACTTTTTATGACAATAACCTGCCTATAAGCCTTTAAAATTAGCACTTTTGATTATTCATGTTCGTGTCCCATAGACTTTAATTGTGTTTGCGTGTTCGAACAAACTTTTTTCCTGTTCGTGAGCTATTGACAAACCTCAGTACCTAAAATTGTCCATACATGATACCTTAACACTTAAGTGCAGCAAAAAAACATAAAAATCAACACAAAGGATATAACTTTTATAAATATAACTTAACTTATACTGATGGCTCTGCTGTTATCTGAAATCTTCCTTACCCTTCTTCAGCATGTTGCCACCTTCTCTTGCTCACTCCCAAGATGGACTAGGGACTATGGGAAGTGTGGTGTGCATAGAGCAGTGCATCTGACAACTAAAGTAAACTGCTCATTCAAAAAACAAAAGTGAGGGGGAAAGGGGAGCTTTGGGAGTTCACAGAGGACATTACAAGGAGGCAGAAAAACATAAGAAATGATTTCAGGAAAATAGAGGACCATTAAAGTGGTTTTAAAGCCTAAACATTTTTTACCTTATTGCAATCTCTTATACTTAACCTGAATCCTCACTCAATCCAGCGCTGTGCCCATCTGTAGTGGCTCTGCCCTCTCTTCCCCACTGTTACAGGCTTTTCTGAGGCAGCAAAATCCATTGGCTCCTGCTGGTGTTAGTCAAATCCTGTAACGAGGGAGTGGGGCCAAGCCACATTGTCTGCATCTGTGGATGCAGGCAGGGCGGCTCAGGATCAAACCTGCAGGTGTGCCATCATAGGAAGTGGCTTTCTATAGAAGCACTCCAAGAAGGAAAAGAGCCAGGAGCGTCAGTGGGGGACCCTATAAGAGGATGATCAGGGCCAAACTTTGCAATGTGCAGAGGGGGATAGCCCGGGCACACAGAAGGGATCAGTTGTGGGCACATAGGTGTGCGTAGCCTATTGCATTAGGGTGTGCACCCCAAAACTCCATGCGTGTGTGTGTGTGTGTAAATATATATATATATGTGTGTGTGTGTGTGTGTGTGTGTGTGTGTGTGTGTGTGTGTGTGTGTGTGTGTGTGTCTTATTACACACTCTTATAGTAATGTATGTAAATCCCCATAATTATCTCTTCAGCCCTCCCTGTACTCCTATTATTATGATGTATATGTCTAATGATGTCTGTGGCCCCTCTATTGTGATAAATAGGGATGTATAGGGCCCCTCTATACTGATATATGTGGACCCCTGTAAAGCTCACCCGCTCAGTGACAGCCCTGTGCAATGGCACACCACCATCTCCATACAAGGTGTACCAAGACAGGTCTTGGTCCCGCCCATCCTTTTTCCTTACAGCCAGAGTGACAGTGTCCCCTCTTCTCCCTGTACAGAGGGAGTACCAGTCACTGTCCCTGCTTCCATGCTCCTATTGACTGTCCCCCAGGATCAGGGAGTGAGAAGAGGACAGGCCAGAAAGGGATCGGTGTGGAGGCTCTGTGTGTGCCCACCTGGCTGATGCTGCTTCCCCTCGGAGGCCACTTCACTGCCCCTCCACACCATTACCCTGCAGACTGAGCCTGCTGAGCCCTGACCCACGCTTTAATTGACAATTGCGCGGTCGTGCGACGTTGCACCCAAACAAAATTGACGTCTTTTTTTCCCCCCACAAATAGAGCTTTCTTTTGGTGGTATTTGGCTTTTATTTTTGGCGCTATAAACAAAAAAAGAGCGACCATTTTGAAAAAAAACACAATATTTTTTACTTTTTGCTATAATAAATATCACCCAAAAATATATAAAAAACTATTTTTTTCCTCTGTTTAGGCCGATATGTATTCTTCTACATATTTTTGGTAAAAAAAAAGATGCAATAAGCTTATATTGATTGGTTTGCGCAAAAGTTATAGCGTCTACAAAATAAGGGATAGTTTTATGGCATTTTTATTATTATTATTTTTTTTACTAGTAATTGTGGTGATCTGCAATTTTTATCAGGACTGTGACATCGTGGCGGACACATCGGACAATTTTGACACATTTTTTGGGACCATTGGCATTAATACAGCTATCAGTGCTATAAAAATGCATTGATTACTGTAAAAATGTCACTGGCAGTGAAGGGGTTAACACTAGGGGGCGATCAAGGGGTTAATTGTGTTCCCTGTTTGTGTTTCTAACTGAAGGGGGAGGGGACTGTGTAGGGGAAGAGATAGACCGCTGTTCATACTCTGTATGAACAGACGATCTGTCACTTCTCCCCTCAGAGAACCGTAAACTGTGTGCGGGCACTCGCATCGGCTCGGGGTCACGTAACATAATGTTGCTTCACCCAGCCATGCCATTCTGCAGCAGGTAAACTATGGCGGCTGGTCGGCAAGTGGTTAAAGCGCAATGGGGTGATTAGGGTGTGCACATGCCTATGTGTGGGCAGGACAGGGAGGAGGATTGGTGTGGCAGGGTGGGAGGAGGTCAATTACGGGAATTACACTGTGTGTTTCTCCCTCTGAAATTATTAGGATGTAGGGAGATAAAAATACCTACAGTATATTCCACTTAGGTGTGATCCAGTTAAAGCGGAGTTCCACACAAAAATGGAACTTCCGCTTTTCGGAACCCCTCCCCCCCTCCGGTGTCACATTTGGCACCTTTCAGAGGGGAGGGGGTGCAGATACCTGTCTAAGACAGGTATTTGCACCCACTTCCGGCATAGACTCCCATGGGAGTCTACGCCTCTTCCCGTCCCCACCGCGCTGTCTCCTGAGAAACACACAGCTCCCAGGAGAGAGCGGGGACCACTTACGATGCGCAACGCGACTCGCGCATGCGCAGTAGGGAACCGGGAAGTGAAGCTGCAATGCTTCACTTCCGGATTCCCTCACCTAGGATGGCGGCGGCAGCTGCCGAGAACCGAGCGGGTTCTCGGCGTCGCCTGCCGACATCGCTGGACCCTGGGACAGGTAAGTGGCCATGTATTAAAAGTCAGCAGCTGCAGTATTTGTAGCTGCTGGCTTTTAATATTTTTTTTTTTGGCGGTGTGGGTGGACCCCCACTTTAAGTCCTATAAGAGAGATCTGAAAAAGATTTTGAATAGAGGTTACAAACAAAGCATTCTAAAGAAGAAAAAGTGAGAATTTATTGTCCCCATGGGTCCACGTACCCCAGTTATGTATTATCTGCCTAAAGTGCTTCATAAACACCCTATTGCCCACCAGAACATCCTATTATTAGTGGTAATAATCCCTTTATGTCGTGTGTGGTCAATGAAATTAATCAATTACTTCAATCATTGGTTAAGGAGACTCCCTTGTACATTAAAGATACAAGACATTATTAAAGCAGAACTTTAGACATTTTTTCAACTTTCCATCTTACATAGTTACATAGTAGGTGAGGTTGAAAAGTCCATCAAGTCCAACCTATGTGTGTGATTATTATATGTCAGTATTACATTGTATATCCCTGTATGTTGTGGTCATTCAGGTGCTTATCTAATAGTTTTTTTAAACTATCGATGCTCCCCACTGAGACCACCGCCTGTGGAGGGGAATTTCACATCCTTGCCGCTCTTACAGTAAAGAACCATCTACATAGTTTAAGGTTAAACCCCTTTTCTTCTAATTTTAATGAGTGGCCACGTGTCTTATTAAACTCCCTTCCGCAAAAAAGTTTTATCCCTACTGTGAGGTCACCAGTACGGTATTTATAAATTGAAATCATATCCCCTCTCAAGCGTCTCTTCTCCAGAGAGAATAAGTTCAGTGCTCGCAACCTTTCCTCATAACTAATATCCTCCAGACCCTTTATTAGCTTTGTTGCCCTTCTTTATACTCGCTCCATTTCCAGTACATCCTTCCTGAGGACTGGTGCCCAGAACTGGACAGCATACTCTAGGTGCGGCCGGACCAGAGTCTTGTAGAGCGGGAGAATTATCGTTTTATCTCTGGAGTTGATCCCCTTTTTAATGCATGCCAATATTCTGTTTGCTTTGTTAGCAGCAGCTTGGCATTGCATGGCATTGCTGAGCCTATCATCTACTAAGACCCCCAGGTCCTTTTCCATCCTAGATTCTCCCAGAGGTTCTCCCCCCAGTGTATAGATTGCATTCATATTTTTGCCACCCAAATGCATTATTTTACATTTTTCTACATTAAACCTCATTTGCCATGTAGTAGCCCACCTCATTAATTTGTTCAGATGTTCTTGCAAGGTTTCCACATCCTGCGGAGAACTTATTGCCCTGCTTAGCTTAGTATCCACAAACAGGCCCGGACTGGCCATAGGGCACACTGGGCATTTGCCCGGTAGGCCGGGGCCGCCGGGCTCAACCTCGGGGCTGCGGTCCGATTCCTGTTGATGATTGGGCCGCACAGCGGTAGGTAAGCAGCATCCGCGGCCTGCAGAGGGTTAACACAGGCAGTGGTCACCGCTCACCTCCCGCTATGCGGCTGTTCCTGTGTCTCCTCTCCAGGCTCTCCTGCCCTGCCGACGATGTCATCTATCAGCAGAGTAGGGGCGGGAGGAGCCGGAGGTCTGTACAGCGTGAACAGCATAAGTGCAGGGATCCGTGGTTGCTAGGCAGCAGGTCGGATCCAATTAAAACAGCGATCGCTGTCTGCACACGCACGCTGTGGCCGGCCCACCTAAGCAGATTACATCCATTCAAAAAAACCAAAGGGGAGTGAAGAAGACAGTAAATGTGAGAAGTGTAAGTGTAAGAGAGAAGTGAAGCCATCAGATCGGTAGTGCATACAAGGAAAGGAGACACAGAAGGAAAACAGGTAAACGAGAAAAGGCAGACCAAGGAGTAATGGAGGACACAGGAAAGTGTAAATAAATAAAGATGAATGGCGGCAAAAAGGAGATAAGGAAGGGGGAAGAAGAGGGGAAGGAGAGAAGAAGAACTTAGAGAAAAAAGGGGGGATATATAAAGAGAAAAAGAAGAGAAAGAGAGAAAAAAGGAAAAAAGAAACAGAAAAAGAGAGACAAAAGGAGAGGAAAATAAGAGATAAATAAAAAAGGATAAAGACTACTTTGCTGATAGGATGACATCGTTGGAGGGGTAGGAGAGCCGGTAGAGGACACACAGGCTGAATCCTGCCTCTGCCCTGCAAAAGGTAGGACTGTGCAGGGGAGGCGGAGAGTAAAAGGGGCCACGGTGATTACAGAGACAAAGGAGTGGGCATGACTGCAAGGGGCACTGTGATTTGGGGCTGTAATTGGTAGGAGCACTGTGATGTGGGGCTGTGATTGGTAGGGGCACTGATGTGGGGCTGTGATTGGTAGGGGCACTGTGCTGTGGGGCTGTGATTGGTAGGGGCACTGTGATGTGGGGCTGTGATTGGCAGGGGCACTGTGATGAAAAGGAAACTGCACTGTAAAGGGGGACTGTAATCATTACAGTTTCCTTTACAGTGCAGTCCCCTTTATATCACAGTGCCCCATTAAATTACAGTGCGGAGGACCGACTCCGTGATTATCCCGTCACCAATCGCCCTTGTGAACGGGCGCTTTCTGGAAAATTGGCTGCTCAGTCTAAAGTGCCCGGGCCTATTTTTTGTTCCAGCCTGGGCCTGTCCACAAATATAGAGATTGAACTATTTACCCCATCCTCCAGGTAGTTTATGAACAAATTAAATAGGATTGGTCCCAGCACAGAACCCTGGGGGACCCCACTACCCACCCCTGACCATTCCGAATACTCCCCATTTATCACCACCCTCTGTACTCGCCCTTGTAGCCAGTTTTCAATCCATGTATTCACCCTATGGTCTACGATAACGGACCTTATTTTGTACAGTAAACGTTTATGGGGAACTGTGTCAAATGCTTTTGCAAAATCCAGATACACCACGTCTACTACAGGCCTTCCTTTATCTAGATGGCAACTCACCTCCTCATAGAAGGTTAAAGTGGGAGTCCAGCGACCAATCTTTTTTTTTTTTTTTTTTAGGTCATTGAGACACTTTGCTAATCCCAAAATAATACTCACAGTTTGGGTGTAATATTTCCACCTCTGTCTGTTTTCGTACTGAAGAATAACTTTAAAAATGTGATGCTGGCTGTTTCCATCTTGCTTGTGGGCATGTGAAGCCCACAAGCATTGATTTCCTGGATGCGGTGAATGCTGTTCATTCACAGCTTGTTCACACGCATGATCATTGTTCCCGCACTGAATCTTGGGAAGCCTGACACTAAGCTCCCAGGAGACAGTGCGGCGCCGGGGAAAGGCAATAAACACATCTACTCCCATGGGAGGAGAGACAGGAAGTGCCACAATAAAAGTACAATATAAAGGTAATTACAGCAATAAAAAAAATTTTCGTGCGGCATTTGAAGTGGAAAATTTGAGTGGAACCCAGCTTTAACCACTTACTGACCGCCGCACGCCGATGTACGTCCTAACTTTGAGGACGGATATCATTGTTATGGCAGCGTTCGGCCGGCTTCAAGATAAAAGTGGTCTCTGTGGTGGATTTGCGGAGATCCGGTGCCCTCCGCCGCTTACCAGAGCCGCTACTGACGACTCCGGTAAGCGGCGGAGGCGATCGCGTCCTATCCCTTGCTGTGCATGGAGACGAGTGAGGGTAAGATGGCCCCCACCCGTCTCCATGACACTGCATATTTAAGAGGACCTGTCATGCTTTTTTCTATTACATTCAAGGAATGTTTATATTCCTTGTAATAAAAATAAAAGTGACCCAAATATTTTTTGTTGTAAAAACAGTGTAAAAATAAATAAAATAAAATAAATTAGAAAAAAAAAAATGTTTTTTTAAAACGCCCTGTCCCGACGAGCTTGTGGCAGAAGCAAACGCATACGTGAGTAGCGCCCGCTTATGAAAATGGTGGTCAAACCACACATGTGAGGTATCACCGCAATCGTTAGAGCAAGAGCAATAATTCTAGCTCTAGAGCTTCTCAGTAATGCAAAACGTGCAACCTGTAGAATTTTTTAAACATCGCCTATGGAGATTTTTGAGGGTAAAAGTTTGACGCCATTCCACGAGCGGGCACAATTTTGAAGCGTGACATGTTGGGTATCAATTTACTTGGCATAACATTATCTTTCACAATATAAAAAAAAATTGGGCTAACTTTACTGTTGTCTTATTTTTTTTTTATTAAAAAAAGTGCGCTTGTAAGACCGCTGCGCAAATACGGTGTGAAAAAAAGTATTGCAATGACCGCCATTTTATTCTCTAGGGTGTTAAAAAAAAAAAACTTTATATAATGTTTTGGAGTTTCTAAGTAATTTTCTAGCAAAAAAAAGTGTTTTTAACTTGGAAACACCGAGTCTGAAAAAGAAGCTCGGTCCTTAAGTGGTTTGGCAAGAACGACTCTTCATGAATCCATGCTGATTACTGCTAATGATACCATTCCCATTACTAAAATCTTGCATATAGTCCCTTATCATCCCCTCCAAAAGCTTGCATACTATTGATGTTAGGCTGACTGGTCTGTAATTCCCAGGGATGTATTTTGGGCACTTTTCAAATATTGGTGCTACACTGGCTTTTCTCCAATCAGCTGGTATCATTCCAGTCAGTAGACTGTCAGTAAAAATTAGGAACAATGGTCTGGCAATTACTTGACTGAGTTCCCTAAGTACCCCCGGATGCAAGCAATCTGGTCCCGGTGATTTGTTAATATTAAATTTCCCAAGTCTAATCTTAATCCTCTAGCCAAATCTCAATCCTGTCCTCTGTTAACCATGGAGGTGCTTCCTGTGATGTGTCATAAGGATAAACACTGCAGTTTTGGTTACTGAAGCCCCCCGATTCACTTGTGAATACTGAGGAGAAGAATAAATTCAATATCTTCGCCATCTCCCCATCCTTTGTAACCAGATGTCCTTTCTCATTCTTTATGGGGCCAATATGGTCTTTCCTCACTTTTTTACTGTTTACATTTCTTGGGATTTTTTTTTGCTCTCCTCCGCTATGTGTCTTTCGTGTTCTATCTTAACCGCCCTAATTGCACACTTACATTTCTTGTTGCATTCGTTATAAAGTCTGAATGCTGATGATGTATTTTTTGAAGGCCTTCTCCTTTGCTTTTATATGCATTTTTACATTGGAGTTAAGCCATCCAGGACTTTTGTTTATTACCCAATGGGATGCATCGGCTAATGCCCTTATTTAATATACAGTATATACGCGATTGTAAACTTCCGCCTGCAGGGGGCACACGCATGCCACTTCTGCTATCATAATTCACAGCAGAAGTTGATTTGCACTCGATGTCCGCCGGCACCTGCCGATCGTCAGGCAGAGACTCAGAACAGAGCTTTGCCTATGTAAACAAGGCAGAGTTCTGTTCTGAAGGGGGGGGGGGGGTGGAATCTATGTTCCTGGAACTCAAATCCATCTCTTCCCCTAGTAAAAGCAGCACACATAGTAAACACAAACACTGGCTAGGCACACATTTAACCCTTTGATTGCCCTAAACCCTTTGTATAACCCCTTCCCAGCCAGTGTCATTAGTACAGTGACAGTGCATATTTACTGTATTAGTGTCACTGGTTCCCACAAAGTGTCAAAATTATTAGTTAGTGTCCGATTGTCCGCTGCAATATCACAGTCCCGCTATAAGTCACTGATCGCCGCCATTACTAGTAAGAAAATAAACAAATATAATTTCCAGTATATCCTGTATCCCATAGTTTCTAGATGCTATAACCTTTGCGTAAACCAATCAATATAAGCTTACTGGGATTTTTTTTACCAAAAATATGTAGCAGAATACATATTGGACTAAATTGATGAAGAAATTTTATTTTTTAAATGTTTTTATTGGATATGTTTTATAGCAGAAAGTAAAAAAATAATTTTTTTTTTCAAAATTTTCAGTCTTTTTTTGTTTATAGCGCAAGAAATAAAAAACGCAGAGGTGTTTAAATACCACCAATAGAAAGCTCTATTTGTGGGAAAAAAAGGACAAACATTTTTTTATGTACAGCGTTGCATGACCACGCAATTGTCAGTTAAAATAATGCAGTTCCGCATCGCAAAATGTGGCCTGGTTATGACAGGGTATAAATCTTCCGGAGGTGGCTAAAATGTAATTAAATTAAATTAATTAATTTTAAAAAAACACAGCTATTTGTGTAGAGGACCGAAGGAGAAGTACAGAGGAGGGGTAATGTTTCTGAGGGTAGAGATCAGCTTTCGAAAGCCAAGCTTTAGGGAAAAAATGACTTTAAAAAATCAACACAAGGGACATTACATTTAATCTGACATGTCCCTTGTGCTGGTCAGGGCTGCTGAAGGAATATACTAAAATATATGCAGCTATAGACGCTACATTAATAACAGTTGTGATCAGTGACTTATAGTGTGACTGTGATAGTCTGACGGGCAATCTGGAGGTAACAGACACTGGCTGGGAGGGAAACAAACTGACTAATTGACACTGATGTTACTAGTGACACTAATACAATGATCAGTGATAATGTTGTACACTGTATTAATGGCACTGGTTGGGAAGGCATTAACCTCAAGGGGCAATGAATGGGTTAACTGTGTGCCTAAGAGCCCTTGCACACCGGGGCGGGGGGCGGCGTCAGCGGTAAAACGCCGTTATTATTAGCGGCGTTTTACCGTCGGTATGCGGCCGCTAGCGGGGCGGTTTTACCCCCCGCTAGCTGCCGAGAAGGGGTTAAATACCACCGCAAAGCGCCTCTGCAGAGGCGCATTGCCGGCGGTATAGCCGCGCCGTCCCATTGATTTCAATGGGCAGGAGCGGTAAAGGAGCGGTATACACACCGCTCCTTCACCGCTCCGAAGATGCTGCTGGCAGGACTTTTTTTACCGTCCTGCCAGCGCATCGCTCCAGTGTGCAAGCCCTCGGGGCTTTCACACTGAGATGAAAGCAGCGGCACTTTCGGGGCGGTTTGCAGGCGCTATTATTAGCGCAATAGCGCCTGCAAACCGCCCCAGTGTGCAAGGGCTCTAACAAATGTAATGTGTGCTGTTTTTACTTACAGATCTGGTTGTTTTTTCTCCCTGCTTTTCAGGGAGTCGAAACAGCGAGGTCCCTGTTCTGTTTACACAGAGTTCTGTGTGTTTGTAAACCCCTTCATTCTGAGGCACCACCCTCTTCTGCAATCCTGGACCAAAGACTACAAGAGAAAAATGTGGGGTGCTCTAACAACGCTGGGAGACAGAAAGCAAGGAGTGGAGGGGAGCTGGAGTTTGGCTTTAGAGTTATAATTTTTATTATTCAGTATTACAGGTATAGCTAAAGGTTGTAAGCAGGGCTTTTTTCTCAGAGAATAAAGGTAATCCACCCAAATCACCCCATTGTCTTTACCCCTACCCACCTTCCATTGCAACCCCTTTTAGAGAATACAGAGCTAGGCATTATTTGTATGGCAATTGTTAATGATAACAAAAAAGGCAGAAAAATAGATCCACTGCAGCCAGCAACAATAGATCTCCCCAGCAACAATAGATACCCACAGAAACAATAGATCTTCCCAAGCAACAATAGTCCCCCCTAGCAACAATAGACACCTACAGCAATGATAGATCCTCACCACCCCACTGCAACAAAAGTTATCCCCCCAGCAACAATAGACCCCCTCAGCAACGATAATTTTGCCCCAGCAACAAGATGTAGCACCCTGATGTTTAGGCAGGGTTGCTGTTAAATGTATTGCAAAGTGATAGTCTTCTTGGCCAATTGTTAGGAGGTCAATTGATTTTACCCTAATTCTGGAATTGCTGCACTTTTCTCTCCTGCCGCTAGGTGGCCGGGCAGCTGGTGACATTATATAAGACAAGGGCATTGCAAGGACAGATTAGGAATGAATGGGGTATCTCAGCCAATGGGCAGGGGTTTTCTTGGGTCCCTTGGCCTGCTAGGAGAACCTATTTATTTGGGTGGAGTCAGGTGATCGGTGTTCTATGTCACCTGGACGGCTGTCTGGGTAGACGTGTGTTGTGTTGCCCCGGGCTGCTAGGCCAGAGCCTGAGGCCTATCCCGGGGACATCTGGCTGCTAGGCTGTCTGAGGGCCTATCCAGAAGCAAGAGAGCAGCGTAGGGTTAGTACTGCGGGCTTGAAGTCCAACCAGAAGTAGCGGTTCTGCCGTCCGGAGAACCTGTCGTCGTTGGAGGTAGAAGGGAAGCTGTTGCCACTAAGGGACCATCCACTTTACCACCAGAGACCACTGTGAATAGCTGAAGCAATTACCAGAGCAGTATTCTCAGGACGGTGAAGAAGTGGGAAACTTCAGCAGGTGCCAAGCCAGGGACCCAGCCATTGGAGGTGACGCTTGCAGAGCTTTATTGTGTGACAAGCCAGGGACCAAGCAGGCCAGCGGGGTGACGCTTGAGGAGTATCTGTAAGTGCCAAGCTAGGGACCCAGCAGGGAAGCCGGGGTGACGCTTGAGGAAGATACTGAGTGAGAAGGTTGGAAGCGCTCAGGATACAAGATTGTTGCCATAGGAGACAGCGGTCCTACTCATGCAAATGTGGTGTCTTGCTGGATGCCTTTTCCTGCATGGTTGTCTGGCTATAGAAGTCTCAGAGTCTGAATCTACTTTAGGGTGTCCTGGCCCCAACCCTCTCTCCAACAGTTCTGTTCAAGAGACAATAAATCTTTTTGCAATCAAGAAGCATCTGGTGCCCTCTTAATCTACCTTGCATTACACCCACCATGCCACATAACCCACTCTACACAGAAGGATGTCAGCTGTCCCTATCTCTGGAGGTCACCATTAGGCCTAGAGAAGCCAGGGACTCTGCTACGTATAGATCCCCTAAGGAACAAAATACCTCCCCAGCAACAATAGATCCCCAACTAGCAACAACAGATCCACCCCAGCAACAATATATCCCCTAGTAGCCAGCATCAATAGACCCTCTGAGAGACAGTAACTGTACACCCCCTCAACAGTAGACTCCTCTTAGCAACAGTAGACACCCCCCCCAGCAACACCACATCTCCAAGCAACAATGGATTTGCAAGTGCCCAGCATCAATAGACCCTCCGGCACCCCTTGCCAGTACATGCATTCAGTGCTGGAAGTGCCAGAACTCCCCACTTCCTGTTGAAAAAAAGTCCTGGTTCTAAATATATACACACATAGTTTGATGCAAACAGCATATACTGTCTGATGTTGCAGAGCCATTGCTTGCACACAAAATTATGTGGAACACCCAAACCTCCCAGGTAGACAAGAAAAAAGTCATAATGCAAGAATATCTCAAAGTTGGACCATTTAAAAGAAAAATAAATAATGTAGGAAACAGTTAGAAAGCAATTTCATTAACAAAAGGGATTATTGGAAAAATATACAGTAGATGTGCCAAAAAAACACTTGAGACAAGCTCACAGACCCCTAAGGGGTTTCCTGGTAAACAATGACTTTTACCAATGGGAACTATAAATTTTTATAAAGTTAAAGCGGAGTTCCACCCAAGAATGGAACATGCGCAGTGCGTGCTCACAGTGACAATGACGGCGCCGCAGAGAGGAGGGTAAGAGGAGCGGCCTTTGTTCGCCCGCATCACGCCCGTGGGACAGGTGAGTATCTGATTAATAAAAGTCAGCAGCTGCTGTACACTTTTTGTAGCTGCTGACTTTTATATGGGTGGAACTCTGCTTTAAGAGACTGTTCTACAGTAAGTTTGAAATTGTCTCTGTTCCGCGATGCTTTACCCAGCAACAAATGACTCCAATGAAATTAAATCCTTAATTGGTTCCCGGAATCAATCCACTCGGTGGCTTGGCTGGAAATATGATCTGTTTACAATACTTATTCTTTGGCTCTGTGCCAGGGACTTTTTTTCTCGGAAATCACCTTCCTCCTCCTAGCAAGCCGCAGTCCCATAGAAAATGCTGCTGTCAGTCCAGTATTGCACAATTGCAGAATCGAAAGTGATGGGCTACTGTTTTATGGTTCTGTAATCACAGTAATAATTACACAGAAAAGAAGTAACTAACTTATTCATGCATTAGTTATAAGAATCAAGCTATACAAAAAGATGGCAACCACCCAAATTTATAACTAGATTTTGCAGTAAGATGCACAAGGAAGGGGCTTCTGCACACCATAAAAAATTTTTCCCAGCAAACCTACCAGCTAGCCTGCAAAAAAAAAAAAGGATTTGGTTGCACATATTTTTTGCAAATACATGTGTAAGCTGCAGTGCCTACACCAAGGCTCCTCTCCTCTCCTAACGCTAAAGTTTTGACAGTCTTCAAGATGGAGTACATATAGCAATGGATAAATTAAGAGCAGCTTTGCTTGGAGGGAGCTTTAAAGGCACAGCCTTATAGAGCCCATGTCACCAACTTTAAAAAATGCAGGTAAAAGCACAGGAAAATCCAGTATTTTAGTCACTCCCTATCACCACTTCCTGGCCCTTAACTGCATCAAAATGTCGGGAGGCGGAGGCAGACATTCCAATTATGTGACCATTGTGATTGGCTGTCACAGCAGTCACATGATCGGGAAAGCTCCCAATCACAAGTAGCATGCATCGGGAGCTTTCTGTTACTGTACATGTTAGTTGCTGTGCTGGGAGCATGCAGTGAGGGTGCTGTCAGCACAGTAAATTGTTTACAAATAGGTCCATACTGCATATGTAGCCACTTGGCATTAAGGCTGGGTTCACATAGATGCGATGCGGGAACCCTCACAGGAATCGTGCTGGTTCCTACATCTTATATGTGTGAACCCAGCTTAAAGTGTTTGTTAACCCCCAAATATGCAGATTCTGGTCCCTTAACTGCTAGCCAACCAGCCGCCGCAGTTATACTGTGGCAGGTTGGCATGGCTGCACAAATCGTCATAGGTATACGCCGCTCCTTCAAGTCGATCTAGCAGGCGTGCACCCCGTGTCCCATGAGCTGACGCTCGTGCCCGGCGGGCACAATCTCTGCTGGGCACCCACGATCACTCGTGACAGAGCAGGAACGTGGATCTGTGTGTGTAAAAGTATATAAGTATGTAAAAGTATATAGGAACACCGATTGGTCTCCTCCCCTAGTCAGTCCCATCCCCCCACAGTTAGAACACACCTAGGTGTAGTGATATAATTTGTATTGGGTGGATAGATAATTAATATTTAGGTATTATAATGATGATGATGTAAGTACTCTTCCGCAGCAACCCAATGCTTCCAGAGAGATGCACTTTATTGACTTCCAACACAGAACAAAGTCCACAGATGACAAAAATATCCAGCAGAGTATATCATTCAGAGTCACATGTTCCTAGGTCTGTGCCTTCATACACAGATAAGCCTAACTTAAACTATAGACTGAATACCTTGTTATATTCACTAGACACTGAATGGCTGAGCAATTTGATTGGCCGTTTCAATTTAGGACTTTGATTAGCTTCATTCTTTAAGACAGACAACAACCCCCAGCCGTGAACAGCTGTAGTCATAAACCGCCCCAATTTGCACTCCCGCATATCAACATCAACAAGTCCCCTTAGATATGTGTAATTAGATTAGATTAACAGATACCACCTGAACACTCTTTTGAGCCCTTGGAATACCTACATTCCTAATTTGTATTCTTGCATATTAATATCAACAAGTCCCCCTGATATATTAGCCCCCCCAGGAGGGAGCCTCCGCTAGGCCAACCCAAAACACTCCTTGATCCCATTGTTACCCCCTCAAGTCTAATTACCATCAATAAATACTTCTTCTATGGTCCTTTAAACAATGTACCCTTTGAAATGTTCAATTAGGTTTCCAGACCATACCTCACCTCACACACCTAAGTAGACTTGCATAAGATCAACACATCAAAGAGTCTTCAGCTGTCCCCTTGATATGTTAAAATTCAGTTGACCTGGACAAATCAACCATTGTCAATTGAATTCTGGCCTGGTCAATATTGACTGTATGTGTACATACATATAATAATATAATGTCCCACATAAATCGGTGAACATATTACAACATATACAACACTAGGGAACACAGTTAACCCCTTGATCCCCCCTAGTGTTAACCCCTTCCCTGCCAGTGACATTTATACAGTAATCAGTGGCTTTTTTTAGCTCTGATCTCTGTGTAAATGTCAATGGTCCCAAAAAAGTGTCCGATCTGTCCGCCGCAATGTCGCAGTCACAATAAAAATCGCAGATCGCCGTCATTACTAGTAAAAAAAAAAATAATAATAAAAATGCTATAAATCTATCTCCTATTTTGTAGACGGTATAACTTTTGCGCAAACCAATCAATATACGCTTATTGCGATTTTTTTTACCAAAAATATGTAGAATACAAATCGGCCTAAACCTAGGGAAAAAATAGGTTTTTTTTATATATTTTTGGGGGATATTTATTATAGCAAGTAAGTAAAAAATAATGCTTTTTTTTTTAAATTGTCGCTATTTTTTGATTATAGCACAAAAAATAAAAACCGCAGAGGTGATCAAATACCACCAAAAGAAAGTTCTATTTGTATGATTTATATAAATAATTTTTTATTGACGTGCAACGTGCCTCTGAAGTTCTTGGAAAATTTGAGTAATCCAGAAACTGTCAACTCTCTCCTCTTCTGGGAGTGTCTAATTACTGCCTGTGCTGGCCCAGCTTCTTGTTCCCTCCCCTCACTTTAACCACTTCCCACCCGGCCACTGCACACATACGGCCGGTTGGGAGCTCCCTCCTTCTGACTGGACGTTCCTGAACGTCCTTCAGAAGGAGCGGGATCACGCGGGCGTGCTCCCACGCAGCCGCGCGATCCCGATGCGCGCGTGTCACTCGGACACGCCGCATCTCAGAGCGGCAGGAGGGCAATGTGATTTGCCCTCCTGATCCGCATGATGGCTGTGTGTAATCACAGCCATCGTATAGTAAACAAGAGGGAGGGGGTGGCAGTTGACAGGAGATCGCGCCGCCACGTACCCGCGCAGTGGCGCGATCCCGATCTGCCTGTGTCCCCCAGAGACAGCACAACACAGGAGGGCCCTGTGATTGGCCCTCCTGATCACATGACGACTGTATCCAATCACTGTTGTCATGTAATGTAAATAGAGAGCATAGTAACTGCTCTCATCTCTTCCTCTCCTCACACAGAGCCTGTCAGTGAGGAGAGGAAGAGAGATCTGTGCTGCAGCCAGGAGATCAGTGAGTAATAAAGCTGTTTGTCTGCTGTTTACCCACTGATCACCCAGCTAGTGTCCCCAAAACAGTGTCCCCAAAACACAGTGTCCCCAAAACACAGTGTCCCCAAAACAGTGAAAACACCTGTCAGTGAACATCTGCCCGTCAACAACTGGCACATCTGTCCGCCAACAGCGGGCACATCTGTCCGCCAACAGCGGGCACATCAGCCCGTCATCATCAGGCACATCTGCCCGCCTGCCATCAGGCACATCTGCCCGCCTGCCATCAGGCACATCTGCCCGTCAGTCATCAGGCACATCTGCCCGCCAGTCATCAGGCACAACTGCCCACCAGTCATCAAGCACATCTGCCCGCCAGTCATCAGGCACATCTGCCGCCCACCATCAGGCACATCTGCCACCTGCCATCAGGCACATCTGCCGCCCGCCATCTGACACCGTCAACAGCTAACACATCAGCCCGTCGTCAGCTGACACATCAGCCCATCATCAGCTGACACATCAGCCCGTCATCAGCTGGCACATCAGCCCATCAACAGCTGGCACATCAGCCGCCCACTATCATCAGGCACACCTGCCCGCCCGCCATCAGGCACATCTGCCACCTGCCATCTGCCCATGATCAGGCACATCTGCCCGCCAACATCAGGCACATCTAGCCACCCACCATCTGGCACAGCCACCCACCATCTGGCACATCTGCCACCCGCCATCTGACACCGTCAACAGCTAACACATCAGCCCGTCATCAGCTGACACGTCCGCCCGTCATCAGCTGGCACATCAGTTCATCAACAGCTGACACATCAGCCGCCCACCATCATCAGGCACATCTGCTCGCCCGCCATAAGGCACATCTGCCACCCGCCATCTGCCCACGATCAGGCACATCTGCCCGCCAACATCAGGCACATCTAGCCACCCACCATCTGGCACAGCCGCCCACCATCTGGCACATCTGCCGCCTGCCATCTGACACATCTGCCTGCCAACATGACAAAAAGGTCTTACAGTGCAGAGGAGGCTCTCCAAATACTCCAGAGTATGTCGGACGAGAGTAGCGGGGAATTCTCTCCGTCAGACTTGGATAGCGACTATGAGCCAGTGGAAAGCAGTGGCTCCGAGTTGGAAACAGAGGAGGATAGAATCCTAACAAGGAGAATCAGGAGAAATGAGCAGGAGGAGGCATTCACTAGCAGCGCAGCACTCCAGGGCATCCACCAGCAGGCATCCACCAGCAGCGCAGCACTCCAGGATGATATGCAGGCATCCACCAGCAGCCCAGCACTCCAGGATGATATGCAGGCATCCACCAGTAGCGCAGCACTCCAGGGCATCCACCAGCAGGCATCCACCAGCAGCGCAGCACTCCGGGATAGGCAGGCATCCACCAGCAGTTCTGCAACCTTCCTAGAAGAAAGGCCAGATGCTAGCAATGGATCCCATCAACGAGGCAGTGCCCATACTAGCCTCCCAGTTGTTCTACTGTATCCAACATGGCTGCCCGATACATCAGTTAACCTGTAATACCCCTTTTCACAGCCCAGCCAGGCTGTCAGATGCAGACGGAAAATGTAACCCCACTTTATTATTTTCATTTATTTTTTACCAATGATCTCCTAACCTACATTGTGGAGCAATGTAATCTATACGCCAGCCAACATATAGCCAACAATCCCAGTTCCTCATATGCCCGTCCTCTTGTTTGGAAACCTCTCACCGTAGAAGAATTTAAAATTTTCCTTGGCCTAACCCTCAACATGGGGCTGACAAAAAAAAATGAACTCCATTCCTACTGGTCTACCCAACCTATCCACCACATGCCGATCTATTCGTCATTGATGCCCAGAACCCATTATGAGATGATCATGAGATTTTTACACTTCAATAACAATGCCCAATGCCTCCCTCGAAATCATCCCAGTTACGATAAGTTATTCAAAATTCGGCCCCTAATCAATTTTTTTTGCGCCAGCTTCAAGGAGATGTTTACCCCTGATAGAAACATATGTGTGGATGAATCCCTGGTGCACTTCACCGGAAGACTGGGAATAAAACAATACCTCCCCAGTAAAAGAGCCAGACGTGGGGTAAAATTTTATAAGGTGTGTGACAGGGCCACGGGTTACACATATAATTTTATCATTTATGAGGGAAAAGACAGACAGCTAAACCCCCCTGGATGCCCTACCTACATGGGAACAAGTGGCAAAATTGTCTGGCAGCTGATCCAACCATTACTTGGGAAAGGTTACCACCTTTACGTAGACAATTTCTACACTAGTCTCCCACTTTTCCGCCATTTGTACCTAAAGAACACTGTGGCCTGTGGGACAGCATGGACCAACCGCAAAGGCTTCCCACAAAGATTGGTCGCCAAGAAATTGAAGCAGGGTGAAATGGCCAGTATGTGAACTGAAGAAGTACTAGCGGTGAAGTGGAGAGATAAAAAAAGAGATGTCTACATCCTTTCAACATTACATGACGACACCTTGGTGGAACTTCAGAGAAGAGGAGGCCCCATACAGAAGCCAAAATGTGTGCATGAGTACAACCTATACATGGGGGGGTGGATATGAACGACCAGATGATGCAGCCCTACTTGGCCACCAGGAGATCACTATTTTGGTACAAGAAAGTCGCCATTTATTTGATGCAACTTGCCCTATTTAATTCCTATATCATTTTTTCTAAGTGCACCCAAAGTTCCCTACCCTATCTAAAATTCCAAGAAGACGTTGTCACAGCACTTCTCTATCCCCAAGGCCAAGCCCCTCAACTAATTCGCTCCGATTCGTTAGCCAGACTCCATGAAAAGCACTTTCCCGAAATCCTCCCTCTTACCCAAACAGGTCGCAAACCCCCCAAAAAATGTTGTGTATGTGCAAGTAGAGGAATTCCCTGTGACACCCGATACTACTGTCCCCAATGTCCCTCCCAGCCAGGCCTCTGTATTGGAACGTACTATCGGAGCTATCATACTTCACTACACTATTAGTACAGAGAAGATGATTTTTTTCCACTATCTGCCATTTCTGTGAATGACCCGGACTGTTAACGACTATGCCTCTGCCAAACATGTTTCTGCCTTCAACGTAAATTGACCCGGACTGTTAACGACTATGCCTCTGCCAAACATCTTTCTGCCTTCAACGTGAATTGACCCGAACTGTTAAATGACCATGATTTTTGCCTGCCTCCTGAACTGATCATATGCCCTGCCACTGTACAGCACAGGGGTCTCACATATGTGAAGGGCTCCAGAAAAGGTTTTCCGAGTGGAGAAAACATTTTTCTCCGGGTTTTTAGTTTTCTCGGATTAGGGTCTGGAGACTCGGAGGCTTCGTAGAGATTTGGGTGGGAAGAAGCCTCTACCCCTGTCCTCAGGTCTTACCTGACCAAGGCCCAATGTACAAAGTGCTGCCTGCTGCCACCTGAACTGGCCATGCCTTTGCCTGCCACATGACCTTGCCGTGCCTTTGCCTGCCACATGACCTTGCCATGCCTTTGCCTGCCACCTGGACTGGCCATGCCTATGCCTGTTACCTGAACTGCCTGCTAAACCTTGGACTGTACTGAACCATGTTCATATTTTTCCATATCTGTATGCTGCCTGGACAATTCCTGGACATTTCCTTTGGCTGTCTGGACAAATGCTTTGGCTGCTCTGGAACGGTATTCCTGCCTGCTAAAACCACAGGTGAGCTTTTTTTTGTTTACTTTTTGCTCAGCAGAATGTATTTTGGGGTGTAATTCTTGGTGTGTACATGCTATGTGTTAGAAGCCTGGAGGTGCTACTTGCATGTTGGGCCTCTGTATGTGGCCAGATAGTGGAAAAGTCTCACACATGGGGTATCGCCATACTCAGGACGAGTAGCAGAATGTATTTTGGGGTGTCATTTTGGCTATGTATATGCTATGTGTAAGAAAGATCTTCTAAATTGACAACTTTGTGAGAAAAAAAATAGGTTTTCATTTTCTTTCCACATTTTCCAAAAACTTGTGGAAAGAAATGACATGTTCAAAAGACTCATTATGCCTCATAGAATATACATTGGGTTGTTTTCTTTCCAAAATGGGGTGATTTTGTGGGTAATTCCATTGTCCTGGTACTCCAGAGCCTTCAAAAATGTGATAGGTACTCAGAAAATGAAATGTGTAATTTATGCCTTTAGAACGCCTGATGGTGCTATATGGATGTTGGGCCTCTGTATGTGGCCAGGCTGTGAAAAAGTCTCACACATGGGGTATCGCCATACTCAGGACGAATAGCAGAATGTATTTTGGGGTGTAATTGCAATTATGCCTGCACCGTGTGTGAGAAATAACTTGTAAATATGACAATTTAGTGAAGAAAAAAAAAATCTATATTTCTTAATTTTCCAAAGCATTGTGGGGAAAAAATTTCAACTTTAAAAAATTCACTATGCCTCTTACTAAATACCTTAGACTGTCTTCTTTCCAAAAAGGGGTCTTTTGGGGGGTTATTGTACTGTCCCGACATTTTAGGGCCTCAAGAAATGAGATCAGTGCATTAGGCCATTAGTGCATTAGGATTGATACATTTTCAATAATGCGTAGCATGGCTTATAGACTCTATAACTTTCACACAAACCAATGATCATACAATTATCAGGATTTTTTTTACCAAAGACATGTGGTAGAATACATTTTTGCCTAAATTTTCAACAAAATTTAAATTTTTTGGTTTCTTTTAAAAGAGAAAGTAGAAAATTTTGGGTTTTTTTCAAAATATTCACTTTTTTTTCGCTTATATCACAAAAAATAAAAAATGAAGTGGTGAATAAATACCACCAAAAGAAAGCTCTATTTGTGTGAACAAAATGATAAAAATTTCATTTGGGTACAATGCAGCATGACTGAGTAATTGTCATTCAAAGTGAGAGAGCACTGAAAGCTGAAAATTGGTCTGGGAAGGAAGGGGGTGAAAGTGCCCAGTATTGAGGTTGTTAATGTAGCTGCAGAGGGAGGATTGAAGGGGAATACCAATAGAGTGTCACTTGAGTGACAGCTTTGAGTCTGCTGGGGCTGCTGACCCCATCCAAGATGATGGCTCCAAGCAAAAGTTTTGGGGCTTTTGGATGTCTACTCGAGGAAGGCTTTTACAAATACTGTAAATCCCATGTCTAAAATACATTAAATGCACGTAAATCCTAATTGGAAGATTGTTGTTAAAATGAATGGCCAGGTGACAAAGAGGCTGATTTATGAAAACCGTGCGCAATGCACATTGTCATATTTACGAAACGGTGCGCCAGGAACAGAGCGCAAATCCCCCATTTACTATAGCGATCTCGGCGCACGGGAGAATGCAATCTGTGCGCAACTATGGACATGGCGCACGGCATCTTCAATTCAATATTAACAGAAGATGGAGGTGCCAATATTATGGGATGATGTGGGGTGATGTGAGGAAGTTTAGTAACAACTGCCCAAGTAAGAAATATGCCCAAAATAGAATAAGAAAGTAACTTTTTCATAGCAAGCCTGCTGTACCTGCAAGTACGTTTAGAACTGCGTGAGATCGATGTAAGCAGTGCACAATCGGCTCTTGCGCTCGTTTAAATAAGTTTGTTCACTGCGCAGCCAAAATCTTAGTAAATGTCAAGCAACGTAAATGCAATTGCATGGGTTGAACGGCGCACCTCTAAACTTTACTTTTTTTTTTTTAAGCTGGTTCACCTTTATCTATTTTTTTAAGGAGATTTGCACACAGGTCATGTTAGTATATTACGTTGCCAACATGTGACATACACCTTGTTTAAATTATGTAAAAAGACTCTCGCTCCTCTAGCTCCTCCTAAAAGGGCATTTAACCTCCCCCTCTAATGGATATGATTTCTTTGGGCTAACTTTTGCTTTTAAAGGGGAACTCCACACTCCATTATACAATGCTCTTGTCTCCCCCTCTAACCCCTTGGATTTCCATGGGCTAGCTTTTGCTTTTAAAGGGGGATTCCACACTCCACTCCATTCTCCAAAGGCTGTGAGCTGCCTTCACCAATCCAAACCTCATACTTTTCAGAGCAAACAGCGCCAGCTAGGAAAGGGCTGAGAAGAGCGTTCGCCCAACCACCTCCTGAACCATACAAGGCCACATGCACTCAACATAGCTGGCTGCCTTTGGGGCACGTTGGGCTTAGCCCAATTCTAACCACAAAGCACCTTGTATCACTAGTTTAAAGGGGCTTTCCACATTCCGTAAAGCCTCCTGTCTGAAGCCCCCCACAACCCAAGCCTAGGGTTGTGTGGAAGAGGCCCTTGTCCCCCTGAATATGGGAACAAGGTGCTTGACTTTTGGGGTGCCCGAGCCCCTCCTGCCCCCAAGCATCACCCCCTTTCATGAGCAGGCTTTATGTGTGTTTGGCTAGGGGTTTGTTAGTGTTTGGGAGGGGCACAATATTTTTTTCGTTTGGGGTGGGATTTTTCACATTGGGGTTCTCATTTTAAGCCTTAACAGACCCAAATGACTCTGTATGTATTGGGGGGGGGGAGGGGCAGTCTATTTTTTTTTGTGTGTTAAAATCTTGCATCTGCAATGTAAATTTGTAAGTTTTCTCTAAAGCCGTACATCTTTGAAGCAACATTTTGGATACATGCTACAGATGCACCAGTGGCGTCACTAGGGTTGGTGTCACCTGGTGCGGTAAAGCATGGTGTCACCCCCCTCCTGCCTAGGCTGCCCAGCACCCTGCAGGCAGCGCACGGTCACATGGCGCACCCAAAACCAGCCCCTGTAAATGATAGTATAGGGTGGTATAGTGACAGGTTAGGGTAGTATAGAATGGTATAGTGGCAGGTTGGGGTGGTATAGGGCAGGTTCGGGTGGCACAGGGCAGGTTAGGGTATTATAGAAATTTAGAAGAAGCGACCTGTCGCAATATGATGTGTCAATCAAAATTAACATAAATCACATGGTATAAGTACAGACTCGAAAAAACATTGGTTTTGTTATGTTAATTTTGATTGGAAATGTATTTCTGTTATGAACTGCATCAATGTATGTCCATTGAATTGTTTGCACAAAAGATTCTTTAAATTATCAATACATACAATAATCTTTATGATGATATCTGTACTCCAATTTATTTATGACTTTATCAGTTTATGCTTAATAATCGTGGACTACCCCTAGGGGTTAATGACATCAAATTAAATCCAAATCAATCTTATTAACTCACATGCAATTTCCTTATCCTCAATGACATGCTTCATTTAAAATCCCACTTTTCTTCTACTAATTGTTCATAGGGTATTATAGAGTGGTATAGTGGCAAGTTGGGGTGGTATGGGGTAGGTTGGATTGGTATATTGGCAGATTGGGGTGGTACAAGGCAGTTCGGGGGTGGTACAGGGCAGGTTGGGGGTGGTACAAGGCAGGTTGAGAGTGGTACAGGGCAGTTGGGGATGGTACACGGCAGGTTGGGGGTGGTACAAGGCAGGTTCTTGGTGGTACACTGCAGGTTGCAGGTGGTACAGAGCAGGTGGGGGTGGCACAGGGCAGGTTGTGGTGACACAGGGCAGGTTAGGGTATTATAGAGTGGTATAGTGGCAGGTTGGGGTGGTATGGGGTAGTTTGGATTGGTATATTGGCAGTTTGGGGTGGCACAGGGCAGGTTGGGGTGGTACAGGGCAGGTTGTAGGTGCTACAGGGCAGGTTTGGGGTGGTACAGGGCAGGTTGGGGGTGGTACAGGGCAGTTTGGGGTGGTACAGGGCAGGTTGGGGTTGTTACAGGGCAGTTTGGGATGGCACAGGGCAGGTTGGGGGTGGTACAGGGCAGTTTGAGGATGGTACAGGGCAGGTTGGGGTGGCACAGGGCAGTTTGGGGGTGGCACAGGGCAGGTTGGGGGTGTGTGACAGTGTGCTGTGCAGTAACTTATACCATACCTCATGCTTGCAGATAAAGACCCAGGCGGGTGGGTGGGGCTGTATCCTCGGCTCTATCTCCTTCAGCTGTGGGATCAGCGTGAAGGGGTCTGTGGGAGGAGTGGAGGAGGCGGCCACACCCCCAGCACTTAGATGTTTCTGGGCATGCTCAGAGAGTGTGTTTTTTGGGTTAGTAATTTAAGGACATCCTTAACATGTGTACCCACTTTGAAGTTCTGTCTCTACATTGGGTGAACTTGCATTTTATGTGTTTCATGGACTGTGCATGTGTCTTCAATTGCCTCATTAGCACACAAACCTATGTTATGTAAAGCTTGCAGATAGCATTCTTTACCTTGCCCAGCAAAGAGGCAAGACTGTGTATGTCCGGCAAGAGAGTACATTTGGGTGTCCTTATAGAGTTTGGAACACATGTATTTTCTCTTTGTATTTTGTTTCTTATGTCTTTACTAAACAGATGCGTTTTAGAGCAAGTTTTTTTTACTTTGGTTTATTGTATTTTTTTGGGTGGGGGGATATTTTCCCCTGAAATTTTTTGATGTTGTCAATGTGTGTCATTTGTCGGTTGTTTCACTTTGATTTAATTGTCTGTGCTGCATCATTTTGCAAAATCTTCCTCAAGATGTTGTGACTAATTAATGTGTAAATCCTTAATAGATGTCCGTTTGTGGGCGCTCCTGTTAATTTCCTTTACAAAATGGTCAGACCTCAAAACAATATTCTGTTAGTGTCTCAAATTAACATACATGTGTTTTTTGCTTTCCTTGCTCTCTTCCAAGTCCAGTTTTGTTGACCAATAACATTTCTAGCAAATTTTTATGTTTTATGTGTTTTGTTAATTTTCATGGAACAGACTTCCCAGCTGCAGGCTGATTGGCATGGCAAAACAAAAAAAGGTGTCTTCATGGTAGCATATGCATGGATTGTGTGTATGCTGCCATGGATAGGCACCAGGAAAGGAAAATTAAAGAGAGGTAATTATTCAATTTTCCATTTTAGCGCAGTGGTTCTCAGCCTCAGTTCTCAAGTACCCCCAAAAGTACATGTTTTGGGAATTTATCTTGGCTAAAATAGCTGTCCAAAATACCAAGCCATTGACTGCGATTTAAAGCACCTGGGCAAGATGAAGAAAAACCTGCAAACATGGCCTGTTGGGGGTACTTGAGGACAGGGTTGAGAAGCACTGATTTAGAGCACTGAGTTAAAATCTAGCTAAAGACAATCCTATTCTAATTGTGGGCATTTGAGGGAAACCAAGTGAGTGTTAGAACCCCTGCTTGTCTTTTTTAGGTTGGGCTTTGTGTCCCTTTTCTTAAAATTGGCTTCACTTCTTGTCACAGCCAAACAGGAAGTGAGGGTAAAACCCTACCAATGTATTTCCTTGGGGACACACAGGTCAATCTAACTAGTGTCCCCGTTAGGCAAATTGCACTCTAGCACTTTGTTGTGTACACCCAAAATTATTAGGTATTTAGGGGCTTATTAAAGGCAAATCCACTCTGCAATACAAGTGTACTCACTGTAAATTTGAGGGAAAGCACTGGTGATTTTATCATCCAATCATGTAGAAGCAAAGATGCTGTTTTTTATGTTCCTTGCATGTCCCCCTTGGATCTCCAGCAACTGCACTTCCAAGTGCACTTGTAGTGCAAAGTGGATTTGCCTTTAGTAAATAAACCCCAAAGTCCAAGATACCTAATAATTTGGGATGTACAGAGCAAAATGCTAGAGTGCAATTTACCTAATGGGGAAGCTATTTAGATTGACCAGTGTGTCCCCAAGGAAAGACATTGGTAAGGTTTTACCCTCACTTCCTATTTGGCTGTGTGACAGGAAGTGAATAAATTTGAAGGAGAAATTGGCAAAATTTGGGAGGTGTCTTCACCCTATCAGGGGTGCAGACATCCCCAAAAACTTCTTCTTCCCCAAAGACTTCTAATCCCTCTGCACTCTATCCCCAAGCAAAAATAAGAAAGGATTTAATTTAGTTTAACTTTGCAAAGACACATTCCTAAGTTTAACTGTGATGCATGTCAATGGCTCATTTAGACCTTGTTTAATAGAAAACACCAGTTGCCTTTCACTAGAAACATTTTTTAGTCTAGTCCTGGAAATCTGCATTTGCTTTACTATTCATTTCCCTAAAAATTGGGTTCCTGCCGCTAGATGCGTGACCGCTGTGTATGTGAGAAGCGCCAAACTGTATGTCGTCTACTGGGTGCTCGGGTTCAGCACATCTCGGATCTGGTGGACAGATTACTGGGAGGGGCTGGGGAAGACCCAGCTGCCATGGTGCATTTTGGCACCAATGACAAAGTCAGAGGCAGAGAGAGAGTGTCCTAAAGAACGATTTTAGGGACTTGGGAGCTAAATTGAGGAAAAGGACCTCCAAGGTAGTATTCTCAGGAATACTACCGGTACATCGAGCCACATCAGAAAGGCAGAGGGAAATTAGGGAAGTGCACAAGTGGCTGAGGAGCTGGTGTAGTAAGGAGGGGTTTGGGTTCCTGGAGGACTGGGCCAACTTCTCAGTCGACAACCAGTACTATAGAAGGGATGGACTGCACCTAAATGAGGAGGGTGCAGATCAGCTGGGAATGAAGATGGCCAAAAAGTTAGAGGGGTTATTAAACTAGATGACCGGGGGGGGGGGTCCAGAGGTAGAGATAGTCAGCGCAGAACATATTCCAGAGGGTAGTATTGGGGGTATTAGTGGTAGGTTGACCAAAGCACATAAACCCAAGGTAAGTATAGTAGAAAGTCCTAGTTGCAATCTCGGAACACCCAATAAGAGGATAATATGTGACCGGTCTAAACTACGTGGCATGTTCACCAATGCCAGGAGATGGGTGAACTAGAGATACTGTTGTACGAGGAGGATTTGGATTTTGTGGGAATTTCAGAGAGCTGGTTCAACAGCTATTGTGATTGGCTGGCAACCATTCAAAGGTATACCCTTTATAGCAAGGATAGAGAGTGTGAAAAAGGGGGAGGGATATGCCTATATATCAATAATAATTTACAAGTGAATGTGAGAGGTGACATCACTAAGGGAGCTAGGGAGGAGGTGGAATCCTTATGGGTAGAGCTCCAAAGGGATGAAGCTAAGTGGAAAATAATACTGGGAGTATGCTATAGGCTCCCTAACCTGAGGGAGGAAGGGGAGACAGGTCTCCTATCACAATTTGGATTAGCAGCAAGGATGGGAAGTGTTATCATAATGGGGATTTTAATTATCCAGACATAGACTGGGCGGAGGAAACCACGCATTCATCTAAGTTCCTAAATGTCTTGCAGGGCAATTTTATGGGACAGATGGTAGACGCACCAACTAGAATTAAAGCGTTACTGGATCTACTGATTACCAACAATACAGACATGATCACGGGTGTGGAAATACGGGGCAATTTAAGTAACAGCGATCACAGGTCAATTGACTTCAGTATAAATCACACAAATGGGAAACATAAGGGGAATACAAAGACACTGAATTTCAAAAGAGCCAACTTCCCTAAACTGCGAACCTTGCTAGAAGGCATAAATTGGGATAAAATGTTAGGAACAAAGAATAAGGAGGAGAGATGGGTTTGCTTTAAGAGCATATTAAATAAGGGCATTAGCCAATGCATCCCATTGGGTAATAAATTTAAAAGAGCGAACAAAAGTCCTGGATGGCTTAACTCCAATGTAGAAATGCATATAAAAAGCAAAGGAGAAGGCCTTCAAAAAATACAAGGTTGAGGGATCAGCATTCAGACTTTATAAAGAATTCAACAAGAAATGTAAGGGTGCAATAAGGACAGCTAAGATAGAACATGAAAGACACATAGCGGAGGAGAGCAAAAAAAATCCCAAGAAATTCTTTAAGTATGTAAACAGAAAAAAAGGGAGGACAGACCATATTGGCCCCATAAACAATGAGGAAGGACATCTGGTTACAAAGGATGGGGAGATGGCGAAAGTATTGAATTTATTCTTCTCCTCAGTCTTTATGAGAGAATCAGGGGCTTCAGTAACCAAAACTGCAGTGTTTATTCTCATGACACATCACATGAAGCACCTCCATGGTTAACATAGGACAGAATTAAAATTAGACTTGGGAAACTTAACATTAGGGATGAGCCGAACACCCCCTGGTTCGGTTCGCAGCAGAACATGCGAACATGCAAAAAGTTTGTTCGAACACGTGAACACCGTTAAAGTCTATGGGACATGAACGTGAAAAAACATGTTCATTTTAAAGAGTTACATGCAAGTAATTGCCATAAAAAGTGTTTGGGGACCCGGGTCCTGCCCCAGGGGACATGTATCAATGCAAAAAAAAGTTTTAAAAACGGACGATTTTTCGGGAGCAGTGATTTTAATAATGCTTAAAGTGAAACAATAAAATCGAAATATTCCTTTAAATATCGTGCCTGGGGGGTGTCTATGCCTGTAAATTGGCGCAGTTTTCGCATGTTTAGAACAATACCACAGTACAATGACATTAGTAAAGGAAAAAAAGTCATTTAAAACTGCTTGCGGCTGTAATGACTTGTCGGGTCTCAGCAAGATAAATAAAAATCATTGAGAAAAAAACGGCATGGGTCCCTCCCCCCCCCATTACCAGGCTCTTTGGGTCTGGTATGGATATTAAGGGAAACCCCGCACCCAAATAAAAAAAAAATGGCATGGGGGGCCCACAGTACACAGTAGACAATACAGTGCAGCCGTAGTGCAGTTGCTACTACTTTTACTACTTTTTACTACGTGTGTAGTAAGCGGTCAAGCTGACCAGGATTTCTTTTCATGTTTCTTTTTGTTTTGCTATTATATTTTTCACTGCATATAGCATAGCATATAGCATAAATAAACCGCACCTTTGTTTTTTTTCACCTACAAGGCTGTCTGCTGTGCCTGATTTTGTGTGGTGAACCTATCCAGGGGGTCACACGCACCCGCTGCCGAGCTAACCCCCCCACAATACATATACTGTATCAAATACACCGCCTGAAGTATATTAGAAATAGTACACCATGGAATGCACTGTAGAATGTAGATATAGGCTACACTGGATGCTGCAGAATGAATATATATATATATATATATATATATATATATATCTTCATACAGTGCCTTGCAAAAGTACTTCTCCCGCTCTCCGGCCTCTTCTGCTGGGCTCCTCCGCTATCTTCTGCTCTTTTGCCACTCTTTTGCTAGCGTTGGCCCAGTCTTCTCCGTCGTCTTGTTCCTTCTTCTCTTCTTCCGATGTTGACACGACGCTGTCTCCCGCTGTAATGCTGTGTGCGAAGTGAGCAACGACTTATATAGGCATGGGGCATGATGGGACTGTGATGTCATAAGGGGGCGGGGACACCGGGTGACATCACCCTGTGACCACGCCCCATGCCTATATAAGTCGTTGCGTACCTTGCACACAGCATTACAGCGGGGAGAGCGTCGTGTCAACATCGGAAGAAGAGAAGAAGGAACAAGATGACGGAGAAGACCAGGCCACCGCTAGCAAAAGAGCGGCAAAAGAGCAGAAGATAGCGGAGGAGCCCGGCAGAAGAACCAGACACCGGGAGAAGAACCGGACACCGGGAGAAGAGGCCGGAGAGAGCGGAGAAGTCGGAAGAAGACCCCCTAAGTCGGAAGAAGACCCCCCACTTGCCGTCCACCTAACACAGATATACTGCGGCAGAATGGCACGGGCAGGCAAAATCACATACCTGGTACGTGATCTGCCTCCCGCGGTCCGATCGGACCCCCCCGGTGCCCAAGGCGGTCGGCTTCTGTCCCCGAGTGATCAGAGGTGAGGGGGAGGCCATCCATTTGTGGCCCCCCTCGCGATCGCTCCCAGCCAATGGGATTCTTCCCCTGCTGCTGTATAGTAAACAGCAGTAGAGGAAGTGATGTCATCTCTCCTCGGATCGGTATTTTCCGTTCCGGCGCCGAGTAGAGAAGACATCAATGTGAGTGCACAACACAACACATCACAGTAGAACACGCCAGGCACACATTACACACACATTAATATGGAATATGTATAAATAAATAAATTGATTTTATTACTGACAATCTAAAATTCTATTGTTGCATCAAGTAACCCCCTTTTTTTGAACCCATCCCTTTGGGTCCTCCCTCCCCCCAAACCTCCCTTTTGTTTTACAGTGTATTATTTAAGGTTACAGCAACAATACCCTAACGGGTTAAACATCGAGCACTGGCATACGTAAAATTACGATCCAGTACAGGTGTACTCACGCCAGTCCCCTTTCTCCCCCCTCCCATCCCCTTTTTTTTTTTTTGATGTACACATTACACCCCCCATCACCCCCTAATAGCCCCCCCCCCCCCCCGTCACACTGACACCAAGCAGTTTTTTTTTTCTGAGTACTGCATTGGTGTCGGTTTGTGACAGTTAGAAGTGGTAGGGCAGTTAGTGGTAGCCCCCTTTAGGTCTAGGGTACCCCCCTAACCCCCCTAATAAAGTTTTAACCCCTTGATCACCCCCCGTCACCAGTGTCACTAAGCAATTTATTAGTGTCACTGGTGACGCTAGTTAGGGAGGTAAATATTTAGGTTCACCATCAGCGTTTTATAGCGTCAGGGACCCCCATATACTATCTAATAAAGGTTTTAACCCCTTAATTGCCCCCTAGTTAACCCTTTCACCACTGATCACCTTATAACTGTTACGGGTGACGCTGGTTAGTTCGTTTTTTTTTTTATAGTGTCAGGGCACCCGCCGTTTATTACCTAAAAAAGGTTTAGCCCCCTGATCGCCCGGCGGTGATATAACTTAGGTTTTAGGGTCAGATAGGGTCTGCGTCGTCCCAGGCACCGTCAGTTTAGCGCCAGTACCGCTAACACCCATGCACGCACCATACACCTCCCTTAGTGGTATAGTATCTGAACGGATCAATATCTGATCTGATCAGATCTATACTAGCGTCCCCAGCAGTTCAGGGTTCCCAAAAAATCAGTGTTAGCGGGATCAGCCAGATACCTGCTAGCACCTGCGTTTTGCCCCTCCGCCCAGCACGAGGAGGAGGAGCCCGGCAGAAGAACCAGACGCCGGGAGAAGAACCGGACACCGGGAGAAGAGGCCAGAGAGAGCGGAGAAGTCGGAAGAAGACCCCCTAAGTCAGAAGAAGACCCCCTGAAGTCGGAAGAAGACCCCCGGAGCTGCCTAATAAATTGCTTTAACCACTTGCCGTCCACCTAACACAGATATACTGCGGCAGAATGGCACGGGCAGGCAAAATCACATACCTGGTACGTGATCTGCCTCCCGCGGTCCGATCGGACCCCCCCCCGGTGCCCAAGGCGGTCGACTTCTGTCCCCGAGTGATCAGAGGTGAGGGGGAGGCCATCCATTCGTGGCCCCCCCTCGCGATCGCTCCCAGCCAATGGGATTCTTCCTCTGCTGCTGTATAGTAAACAGCAGTAGAGGAAGTGATGTCATCTCTCCTCGGATCGGTATTTTCCGTTCCGGCACCGAGTAGAGAAGACATCAATGTGAGTGCACAACACAACACATCACAATAGAACACGCCAGGCACACATTACACCCCCCATCACCCCCTGATCACCCCCTAATAGCCCCTCCCCCCCTCCCCGTCACACTGACACCAAGCAGTTTTTTTTTCTGAGTACTGCATTGGTGTCAGTTTGTGACAGTTAGAAGTGGTAGGGCAGTTAGTGGTAGCCACCTTTAGGTCTAGGGTACCCCCCTAACCCCCCCTAATAAAGTTTTAACCCCTTGATCACCCCCCGTCACCAGTGTCACTAAGCGATTTATTAGTGTCACTGGTGACGCTAGTTAGGGAGGTAAATATTTAGGTTCACCATCAGCGTTTTATAGCGTCAGGGACCCCCATATACTATCTAATAAAGGTTTTAACCCCTTAATTGCCCCCTAGTTAACCCTTTCACCACTGATCACCTTATAACTGTTACGGGTGACGCTGGTTAGTTCGGTTTTTTTTTTATAGTGTCAGGGCACCCGCCGTTTATTACCTAAAAAAGGTTTAGCCCCCTGATCGCCCGGCAGTGATATAACTTAGGTTTTAGGGTCAGATAGGGTCTGCGTCGTCCCAGGCACCGTCAGTTTAGCGCCAGTACCGCTAACACCCACGCACGCACCATACACCTCCCTTAGTGGTATAGTATCTGAACGGATCAATATCTGATCTGATCAGATCTATACTAGCGTCCCCAGCAGTTCAGGGTTCCCAAAAACGCAGTGTTAGTGGGATCAGCCCAGATACCTGCTAGCACCTGCGTTTTGCCCCTCCGCCCAGCCTAGTCCACCCAAGTGCAGTATCGATCGATCACTGTCACTTACAAAACACTAAACGCATAACTGCAGTGTTCGCAGAGTCAGGCCTGATCCCTGTGATCGCTAACAGTTTTTTTGGTAGCGTTTTGGTGAACTGGCAAGCACCAGCCCCAAGCAGCGTCAGGTTAGTGCCAGTAGCGCTAACACCCACGCACGCACCGTACACCTCCCTTAGTGGTATAGTATCTGAACGGATCAATATCTGATCCGATCAGATCTATACTAGCGTCCCCAGCAGTTTAGGGTTCCCAAAAACGCAGTGTTAGCGGGATCAGCCCAGATACCTGCTAGCTCCTGCGTTTTGCCCCTCCGCCCAGCCCAGCCCACCCAACTGCAGTATCGATCAATCACTGTCACTTACAAAACACTAAACACATAACTGCAGCGTTCGCAGAGTCAGGCCTGATCCCTGCGATCGCTAACAGTTTTTTGGTAGTCTTTTGGTGAACTGGCAAGCACCAGCGGCCTAGTACACCCTGGTCATAGTCAAACCAGCACTGCAGTAACACTTGGTGACGTGGCGAGTCCCATAAGTGCAGTTCAAGCTGGTGAGGTGGCAAGCACAAGTAGTGTCCCGCTGCCACCAAGAATACAAACAGGCCCGTCGTGCCCATAGTGCCCTTCCTGCTGCATTCGCCAATCATAATTGGGAACCCACCGCTTCTGCAGCGCCCGTACTTCTCCCATTCACATCCCCAACCAAATGCAGTCGGCTGCATGAGAGGCATTTTCTTTATGTCCTCCCGAGTACCCCTACCCAACGAACCCCCCCAAAAAAGATGTGTCTGCAGCAAGCACGGATATAGGCGTGACACCCGCTATTATTGTCCCTCCTGTCCTGACAATCCTGGTCTTTGCATTGGTGAATGTTTTGAACGCTACCATTCACTAGTTGCGTATTAGCGTAGGGTACAGCATTGCACAGACTAGGCACACTTTCACAGGGTCTCCCAAGATTCCATCGCATTTTGAGAAACCCGAACCTGGAACCGGTTACAGTTATAAAAGTTACAGTTACAAAAAAAAGTGTAAAAAACAAAAAACACAAACAAAAATAAAAAAAAATAGTTGTCGTTTTATTGTTCTCTCTCTCTCTATTCTCTCTCTATTGTTCTGCTCTTTTTTACTGTATTCTATTCTGCAATGTTTTATTGTTATTATGTTTTATCATGTTTGCTTTTCAGGTATGCAATTTTTTATACTTTACTGTTTACTGTGCTTTATTGTTAACCATTTTTTTGTCTTCAGGTACACCATTCACGACTTTGAGTGGTTATACCAGAATGATGCCTGCAGGTTTAGGTATCATCTTGGTATCATTATTTTCAGCCAGCGGTCGGCTTTCATGTAAAAGCAATCCTAGTGGCTAATTAGCCTCTAGACTGCTTTTACAAGCAGTGGGAGGGAATGTCCCCCCCCCCACCGTCTTCCGTGTTTTTCTCTGGCTCTCCTGTCTCAACAGGGAACCTGAGAATGCAGCCGGTGATCCAGCCAGCTGACCATAGAGCTGATCAGAGACCAGAGTGGCTCCAAACATCTCTATGGCCTAAGAAACCGAAAGCTATGAGCATTTTATGACTTAGATTTCGCCGGATGTAAACAGCGCCATTGGGAAATTGGGGAAGCATTTTATCACACCGATCTAGGTGTGGTCAGATGCTTTGAGGGCAGAGGAGAGATCTAGGGTCTAATAGACCCCAATTTTTTCAAAAAAGAGTACCTGTCACTACCTATTGCTATCATAGGAGATATTTACATTCCCTGAGATAACAATAAAAATGATTTAAAAAAAAAATGAAAGGAACAGTTTAAAAATAAGATAATAAAGCAAAAAAATAATAAAGAAAAAAAAAAAAAAAAGCACCCCTGTCCCCCCTGCTCTCGCGCTAAGGCGAACGCAAGCGTCGGTCTGGCGTCAAATGTAAACAGCAATTGCACCATGCATGTGAAGTGTCACCGCGAACGTCAGATCGAGGGCAGTAATTTTAGCAGTAGACCTCCTCTGTAAATCCAAGGTGGTAATCTGTAAAGGCTTTTAAAGGCTTTTAAAAATGTATTAATTTTGTTGCCACTGCACGTTTGTGCGCAATTTTAAAGCATGTCATGTTTGGTATCCATGTACTCAGCCTAAGATCATCCTTTTTATTTCATCAAACATTTGGGCAATATAGTGTGTTTTAGTGCATTAAAATTGAAAAAAGTGTGTTTTTTCCACAAAAAATACGTTTGAAAAATCGCTGCGCAAATACTATGTGAAAAAAAAATGAAACACCCACCATTTTAATCTGTAGGGCATTTGCTTTAAAAAAAATATATGTTTGGGGGTTCAAAGTAATTTTCTTGCAAAAAAAAATAATTTTTTCATGTAATCAAAAAGTGTCAGAAAGGGCTTTGTCTTCAAGTGGTTAGAAGAGTGGGTTTTGAAAATTGAAAAAAGAAGAAAAAACATTTTTTTTTCTGGTCTTTCTTCATTTTCAAAAACAAATGAGAGCTGCAAAATACTCACCATGCCTCTCAGCAAATAGCTTCGGATGTCTACTTTCCAAAATGGGGTCATTTGGGGGGGTTTTGTGCCATCTTGGCATTTTATGGCCTTCAAAACTGTGATAGGTAGTGAGGAGTGAAATCAAAAATGTATGCCCTTAGAAATCCTGAAGGCGGTGCTTGATTTTCGGGGCCCCGTACGCGGCTAGGCTCCTAAAAAGTCCCACACATGTGGTATCCACATACTCAGGAGAAGCAGCTAAATGTATTTTGGGGTGCAATTCCACATATGCCCATGGCCTGTGTGAGCAATATATCATTTAGTGACAACTTTTTGTAAATTTTTTATTTTTTTTGTCATTATTCAATCACTTGGGATAAAAAAAATAAATATTCAATGGGCTCAACATGCCTCTCAGCAATTTCCTTGGGGTGTCTACTTTCCAAAATGGGGTCATTTGGGGGGGGGGGGGTTTGTACTGCCCTGCCATTTTAGCACCTCAAGGAATGACATAGGTAGTCATAAACTAAAAGCTGTGTAAATTCCAGAAAATGTACCCTAGTTTGTAGACGCTATAACTTTTGCGCAAACCAATAAATATACGCTTATTGACATTTTTTTTACCAAAGACATGTGGCCGAATACATTTTGGCCTAAATGTATGACTAAAATTAAGTTTATTGGATTTTTTTTATGACAAAAAGTAGAAAATATCATTTTTTTTCAAAATTTTCGGTCTTTTTCCGTTTATAGCGCAAAAAATAAAAACGGCAGAGGTGATCAAATACCATCAAAAGAAAGCTCTATCTGTGGGAAGAAAAGGACGCAAATTTAGTTTGGGTACAGCATTGCATGACCGCGCAATTAGCAGTTAAAGCGACGCAGTGCCGAATTGTAAAAAGTGCTCTGGTCAGGAAGGGGGTAAAACCTTCCGGGGCTGAAGTGGTTAAACAATATAGATGCTGGGCTCAATTCAAAGCAGATCGCATGCAGTATTTAAGTGATCTGACACATTTTCCCCAAATGTCAAAAAATGTCAATTCACAGTAATCTTTCATAGTCCAATTCAACAAAGTAAACTTTGTGTTTAAAATCAATTTGTTTTTTTGCTCGGGAATTTTACATTGCAGTACAAAGCAAACAAAATGAAAATATTGTCTTATTTCTGTATTTTTCTATTCTTTTTGCTTCTTTTTGGATGGGTGTGAGACTTTAGGTATAAGGGACACTGGGCTCAATTCACAAAGCAGTATTTTCTTTTTTAAACTTTGCTGTAAAATAGCTCGTAGCGTTTTTCATTTTTTTTTTTTTTTTCATTTCACTAAAAAAGCTACAACAGTAAGGAATGCAATTCATCAAATAATGCTGTATTTATCTCATGAAATCAGTGGGATGGATACAATGGAGAAGGATTAGAAACCCTGTCTGGTTTTTTATTGCTAATAAAGATGTAAAATTGTTTAAATCAGTGCGCTCCCTGCAGCATATGTATTAATACAAAAGAAAAAAGGTGACTGGAATATCAGTCAAAGGGAAGCTGCTTTCACAGGACACACGTAGTGTATCAAAAACAACTACGTTTGATTAAGTAAATACAAAATACCTTTATAAATGTCAAATATTGAATGAAAATAGTATAAAAAAAATACACACATATATAAATACACCTCTTCCACCGATAAAAAATATGTTTTCTTTTTTATTAGTGGAAGATGGGTATTTGTATGTGTGCATTTTTTATACTATTTTCATTCAATATTTTACATTTATAAAGTTATTTTGTATTTACTCAAAGTATAACTAAAGGAAACTTTTTTTTAGTTGTGAACAGAGTGGAGAGGTATTAGAGCACCTGTCAGGTTTTGTATTACCGTCTGTGCCCCTATTAAAGAGGAACTGCAGTCTGCTCACATAATTTGTGATAAAAACATCTTTGCCATTCTGAAGCTTCCCTCCAACCACTTTGCATATTTTATATATACTGTGATTCTGTACTTGACAAATATGCTACAGAAATCTCCCTCCACTAAATCTGGCTGCATCCATTTTAACTGTGGGCAGCTGAAGCTGCTGCCTGTTCACTTCCTTGATTTACACAGACACACAGAGGCACACCTCCAGCTCTGCAGCCCTGCAGCTCTCATTGGCCCTCTTATGAGTCTTTTTTCCTTGCATGTGATTGGGAATGAGGTGAAGCTTTACCGTATTTACTAAGCTCTGGAGCAACTTGCAAAGTGCACAGTCCATTTGCCTTAAAGTAGAACTATAGGCAAACCTTTTTTCATTTTGGATAGAGTAAGGCAGGCTCATACTCCCTGTCAGATTTATTTATTTATTTCCCAGCTGTGTCCCATTGAGGAGATTTCCTTTCACTTCTTGTCCCATAGCCAAAAGAGGGAGTGAGAAGAAATCCATTCAAATGAAAGGAATCCCTTGAGGTCCCCTAGGTCACCAGAACTAGTGTCCCCATTGGAAAATTTCCCTTCTATACTGTTCTGGGGACAGCCCAAAATGTGTGTTTTCCTTTGATTTTCACTTTTAATGATAAGGCTAAACAGGACAGACAGAGAGGGTGAATCTCCTTAACGGGGACACAGAAAGCAATAAAAACTGACAGGTGTTCTAATCCCTCTCCACTCTATCCAAAACTAAAAATAAAGGGTTTTTTTTAATTATTTTTATTCTTTACATACAAAAATACGTATACAGGTTTTCGTCAAGTTTAATAACTATCTTTCTGTTGCTTCCCAACAATGGGATCAGACCTTTTTCCTCTCAACCCCCCCCACCCCCACCCCCCCTTCCCCTCTTCTGCTCTGGATCTGGGTCTAGTATCTTTCTTCATCCAATGTACTATTCTGAACTATTCAAGCTCCAAGCATTTCTGCAAACTTCATTGTCTGCTTAAATATATGCCAATCCTATCATTTTTCTTCGAAATCTGCCCAACCCTCCTCCCCAATAGGGATGAGCTTCGTGTTCGAGTCGAACCCATGTTCAACTCGAACATCGGCTGTTCGGTCGTTCGCCGAATTGCGAACGATATGGTGCGTTCGCGCCAAATTTGTGTGGCGCGTCACGGCCCATAATTCACTGCGGCATCGCAGTGCATTGCTTGCTGATGATTGGCCAAGCATGCACTATGACCCGCATGCTTGGCCAATCACAGCGCCGCCTGAACAGAGAGCTGTAATTGGCCAAAGCCAAGGAGGCTTTGGCCAATTATGGCTCAGGGGATTTAGTACACACCCCACACTATATAAGGCCGCCTACACAGCGGCCCTGTGCAGTGTGTTCCGGTGTGCTTAGAGAGAGAGAGAGAGACAGTGTCATTTCATTTGAGTTAGCTAGATTAGGCAGGACAGTCAGTCAGTTAGCTGCACTTAAAGTGTATTGTGTATATATATGCATCCCAGGTGTTGCATATATATATATATATATACACTGTATTCAGTTTAGCTAGATCCGTTCCTGTTATCTTCTAGACTATTTACATTTAGTACAGTGCGTCCTGCTCACAGTGTTCAGCTAGATCCATTCCTGTTATCTTCCTACTGACAGGCAGGCTTGTCTTGTTACAGTATTTACAGCTACCTAAAGAAAATTACTGGTGTTCTTTTGATCCTATTAGTACCACGGTCAGGTAGCTAGACTATTTACATTTAGTACAGTGCGTCCTGCTCACAGTGTTCAGCTAGATCCGTTCCTGTTATCTTCCTACTGACAGGCAGGCTTGTCTTGTTACAGTATATAAAGCTACCTGAAGAAAATTACTGGTGTTCTTTTGATCCTATTAGTACCACGGTCAGGCAGCTAGACTATTTACATTTAGTGCAGTGCGTCCTGCTCACAGTGTTTAGCTAGATCCGTTCCTGTTATCTTCCTACTGACAGGCAGGCTTGTCTTGTTACAGTATATAAAGCTACCTGAAGAAAATTACTGGTGTTCTTTTGATCCTATTAGTACCACGGTCAGGCAGCTAGACTATTTACATTTAGTGCAGTGCGTCCTGCTCACAGTGTTCAGCTAGATCCGTTCCTGTTATCTTCCTACTGACAGGCAGGCTTGTCTTGTTACAGTATATAAAGCTACCTGAAGAAAATTACTGGTGTTCTTTTGATCCTATTAGTACCACGGTCAGGCAGCTAGACTATTTACAGTTAGTACAGTGCGTCCTGCTCACAGTGTTCAGCTAGATCCGTTCCTGTTATCTTCCTACTGACAGGCAGGCTTGTCTTGTTACAGTATATAAAGCTACCTGAAGAAAATTACTGGTGTTCTTTTGATCCTATTAGTACCACGGTCAGGCAGCTAGACTATTTACATTTAGTGCAGTGCATCCTGCTCACAGTGTTCAGCTAGATCCGTTCCTGTTATCTTCCTACTGACAGGCAGGCTTGTCTGGTTACAGTATATAAAGCTACCTGAAGAAAATTACTGGTGTTCTTTTGATCCTATTAATGCCACGGTCAGTCAGCTAGACTATTTACAGTTAGTGCAGTGCGTCCTGCTCACAGTGTTCAGCTAGATCCGTTCCTGTTATCTTCCTACTGACAGGCAGGCTTGTCTTGTTACAGTATATAAAGCTACCTGAAGAAAATTACTGGTGTTCTTTTGATCCTATTAGTACCACGGTCAGGCAGCTAGACTTTTAGTGCAGTGCATCCTGCTCACAGTGTTCAGCTAGATCCGTTCCTGTTATCTTCCTACTGACAGGCAGGCTTGTCTTGTTACAGTATATAAAGCTACCTGAAGAAAATTACTGGTGTTCTTTTGATCCTATTAGGATCCTATCAGGCAGCTAGACTATTTACAGTTAGTGCAGTGCGTCCTGCTCAGAGTGTTCAGCTAAACCTACAAGTTAGTGGGGTGCGTCCACCTCACAGTGTTCAGCTAAAGCTACCTGTAGAAGGTTGGTGGTGTTCTCATACTACAGGCAGGCAGTTGATTTTGCTAGCTGCAGTATCAGTACATATATATATATATATCCCAGCTTAGTGCAGCTACAGGCCATTAGTATGTTTGGAAGGCCAAGAAGGAGAGGCAGACAGTCACAAGCCAATAAAAGAGGGCAAGCAGGCTCTGTGTCTAGTGCTGGTCGTGGAGACGGTGCATCCTCATCAGCACGTGGCCATGGGACACGCTTGGCCTTTTTTTCGGCAGCTGGCCGTGTTGAGCCGCAACATGCGGAAGACTTGGTCGAGTGGATGACCAAGCCGTCCTCATCCTCCTCATCCTCTCTCACCCATGCCCAGGGTGCTTTGTCTGGCAAAGCAGCGGCCTCTTCCCTCGGCTCAATGTCATCAGTGACTCCTTCCCTAGCTCCACCATGTCCTCCTGAGGAGTCCCTCGAACTGTTTGACCACAGTGTTGGGTATATGCTCCAGGAGGATGCCCAGCGTTTGGCAGGCTCTTATGATGATACTGAGCTCGATGAAGGCAGTAACATGAGCACGGACAGAGGGGGTGCCCAAGAAGGACAGCAATCTGGCAGTCATGCTCCCCCTGCTGCAGCATACTGCCAGGTTTGCTCCAGTGATGAGGAGGGAGGGGATGATGAGGTCACTGACTCAACGTGGGTGCCTGATAGGAGAGAGGAGGAGGAGGAGGAGGCGGCACATCACCAACGAGGCAGGATGCCCTCCAGGGGCCAGCCTAAGGGCAGCATATTGACTGCATCACACCCCAAAGCTCCACATGTGCAGGGCGCTGCAGTCTCTGCGCATTATTCAAAATGTTCTTTGGTGTGGGCCTTTTTTGAGACGAGTGCATCAGATCGCACCGCTGCTATTTGCAACATATGTCTCAAGCGTATCTCACGTGGCCAAAACATCTCCCGCTTGGGTACCACATGCTTGACCAGACATATGTTGACCTGCCATGCAGTTCGTTGGCAAGCGTATCTAAAAGACCCACACCAAAGAACAAAGAGGACCTCTCCTTGCTCCTCATCAGCTGAGATTTCCAACCCCACTAGACCTCCAGTCCTCTCTGAGACCTGCACTGAGAGGAATGAAGGTGTAGAATTAGGTGTGTCACAGCCAAGTACTTGTGGGCAATCTGCTTTTGGTACACCGACGTCAGATTGTACCAGGCAAATTTCCCTGCCCCAGCTGCTGCACCGCCGAAAGAAGTTTGCTCCCAGCCATCCACATGCCCAGCGGTTGAATGCTAGCTTGGCAAAATTGCTAGCACTTCAACTGCTGCCTTTTCAGTTGGTAGACTCTGCCCCCTTCCATGAGTTTGTGGAATGTGCGGTTCCTCAGTGGCAGGTACCCAAACGCCACTTTTTCTCACGGAAGGCGATTCCGACTCTCTACCGGCATGTGGAAGGCAATGTCCATGCCTCGCTGGACAGGGCGGTCAGCGGTAAGGTGCATATTACCGCTGACTCATGGTCCAGCAGGCATGGACAGGGACGTTACCTAAGTTTCACGGTGCATTGGGTGACTCTGCTGGCAGCTGGGAAGGATGCAGGACAAGGTGCAGTAGTGTTGGAGGTTGTTCCGCCACCACGCCTCCAAAATGCTAATGATTGTGACACACCTCTCTCCTCCACCCCCTCCTCTTCTTCTTCCTCCATGGCCTCTTCCTCAGAACCAGTGGTGCTCCGTAGTCGTTCAAGGGGCTACGCAAGTACGCAGGCCAAAAGATGCCATGCGGTGCTTGAGCTGGTGTGCTTGGGGGACAGGAGCCACACTGGGGCAGAGGTTCTGTCAGCTCTGCAGGGACAGGTTCAGAGGTGGTTGACGCCACGCCAACTTAAGGCAGGAATGGTGGTTTGCGACAATGGCACCAACCTCCTCTCTGCCCTCCGACAGGGACAAATGACCCATGTGCCCTGTTTGGCTCACGTCCTTAACTTGGTGGTGCAGCGGTTCTTGGGCAGGTACCCGGGCTTACAGGATGTCCTGAGGCAGGCCAGGAAAGTCTGTGTGCATTTCCGCCGGTCATATAATGCCAGTGCTTGGCTGACGGACCTCCAAAAGGAGTTTAACCTGCCCAAGAACCGCCTAATCTGTGACATGCCCACCAGGTGGAACTCAACATTGGCCATGCTGCAGCGGCTGCACACGCAGCAGAGGGCCATCAATGAGTACCTGTGCGACTATGGCACCAGGACAGGGTCAGGGGAGCTTGTTTTTTTTCCCCACGCCAGTGGGCCATGATCAGGGATGCATGCACTGTCCTGTCACCATTCGAGGAGGCCACGAGGATGGTGAGCAGTGACAGTGCATGCATCAGTGACACTGTCCTCCTTGTCCACCTGTTGGAGCACACGCTGCGTGGAATAATGGACAGGGCACTTGAGGCAGAACAGAGGCAGGAAGAGGAGGACTTCCTTAGCTCTCAAGGCCCCCTTTATCCAGACAGTGTTGCTGCGTGCCCGCCGATCACACAGGAAGAGGACGAGGAGGAGGAGGAGGAGGAGGAGGAAGATTGTGTCAGTATGGAGGTGGAGCCTGGCACTCAGCATCAGCAGCAGTCTTTAAGGGATCAGTCCCAAGAAACACATGGACTTGTACGTGGCTGGGAGGAGGTGGCTGCGGATCATGTCATCCTTAGTGACCCAGAGGACTCCGTACCGAATGCCTCAGCAAACCTACGCTGCATGGCCTCCCTGATCCTGCAAAGCCTGCGTAAGGATCCTCGTATTCGTGGTATCAAGGAGAAGGACCAATACTGGATGGCAACCCTCCTTGATCCACGTTACAAGGGTAAGGTTGCGGACCTTATCTTGCCATCGCAGAGGGAGCAGAGGATGAAACATCTTCGGGAGGCCTTGCAGAAAGGTCTGTGCAACGCGTTCCCAAAGACTGGGAGGTTACAAACTCCTGTTTCTGGACAACGTGTTGCTGAGGCTTCGGTCAGTCAAAGAAGGAGCGGTGGAGAAGGTGGCCGTCTGACCGATGCGTTCAGACAATTTTTTGGTCCGCAGCCCCAAGGTATGATCGGTTCCAGCAACCATCGCCAGCGTCTGTTTTACATGGTGCAGGAATACCTAGGGGCAAGATCAGACTTGGACACCTTTCCCACCGAAAATCCTCTGGGTTACTGGGTCTTGAGGATGGATCACTGGCCAGAGCTTGCACAGTATGCAATTGAGCTACTGGCCTGTCCTGCATCCAGCGTTCTTTCGGAACGCACATTCAGTGCTGCTGGAGGCGTGGTAACCGATCACAGGGTGCGTCTGTCCACCGACTCGGTCGATCGACTGACCTTCATAAAAATGAATCAGTCTTGGATCACCACCAGCTACCAAGCACCTGATGCTGATGTAACCGAATAATTTTTTTTGAAATCTCAGATCCCTTCAAAGACTGCCTATGCTGATGCTGAGTGACTATCCCTGAGTAATTATCCTCTTCCTCCTCAATCATCACGCTGATAGCTTGTAAGAACATTTTTGGTTCTGGGCGCCACCACCAGTGCCTAAGGCACAATTTTTCAGCCCCTGTTTAACAGGGGCGTGTAATTACAATTTTTGATGCAATACTTTGCAGCAGGGCTCGTTCCTGCGTTCCAACTAGAGTATCTGTGAGGGGTTGCAGTGTTGTGGCACCAGCACCAGTGCCTAAGGCCCAATTTTTCTGCCCCTGTCTAACAGGGGCGTGTAATTACAATTTTTGATGCAATACTTTGCAGCAGGGCTCATTCCTGCGTTCCAATTAGAGTGTCTGTGAGGGGTTGCAGTGTGGTGGCACCAGCACCAGTGCCTAAGGCCCAATTTTTCAGCCCTTGTTTAACAGGGGCGTGTAATTACAATTTTTGATGCAATACTTTGCAGCAGGGCTCGTTCCTGCGTTCCAACTAGAGTGTCTGTGAGGGGTTGCAGTGTTGTGGCACCAGCACCAGTGCCTAAGGCCTAATTTTTCAGCTCCTGTTCAACAGGGGCATGTAATTACAATTCTTGATCTAATATTTCACAGCAGGGCCCTGTGAGGGCTTACAGTGTTGTGGCCACAGCAACACCTAAGGCCCAAATTTCTGCTGAGTATATAGGGCAGGACCCTACTTTCAAACATCTAACTTACAAATGACTCCTACTTGCAAACGGAAGGAGACAACAGGAAGTGAGATGAAATCTACCCCTAGGAATGGAAATTCTCTCCTGTAAGAGTTAATATGGGAAAAAAAATTCTCCTTTCCACTGATGCTTTCCAATCCTTGTTCCACAAAAAAAACAAATTTTCAAAAAACATTTTTCATTGGGACAAAAAGTGAGGTGAAATCTTCTGAAGAGGAGGAAAGACAGCAAAACAAATGTCACAGGGGTGATAACCCTTCCCTATGTTTTCCAAAAAGCTTAAAAAAGATTTTTTGGCTGGAGCTAAACACGTTAAAAATGTACCCGTTCAAAATTACAAAGAGATTCTATTTAACAACAAACCTACAGTCCCTGTCTTCTTTGCACCGCCTGTATACTGCTGTTCAGAGTATATAGGGCCTGGGGGCCCCACACCTTTCCTTATTTTAATTTGGGTGCGGGTTCCCCTTAATATCCATACAAGACCCAAAGGGCCTGGTAATGGACTGGGGGGTACCCATGCCGTTTGTCTCACTGATTTTCATCCATATTGCCATGACCCGACATTACATTAAACCCGCAAGCAGTTTTAAATGAGATTTTTTCCTTTGAAAATGACATTTGGTGCAGGGACTGTTCTAAACACGGGAAACATGCGTCAGTTTACAGGCATACTATAGACACCCCCCAGGTACGATATTTAAAGGAATATTTCACTTTTTTTTTTTTTTTTTTACTTTAAGCATTATTAAAATCACTGAAAAAATGGCCGTTTTTAAAAGTTTTTTTGCATTGATACATGTCCCCTGGGGTAGGACCCGGGTCCCCAAACCCTTTTTAGGACAATACCATGCAAATTAGCCTTAAAAATGAGCACTTTTGATTTCGAACGTTCGAGTCCCATAGACGTCAATGGGGTTCTAACGTTCGTGCGAACTTTCGGTCCGTTCGCAGGTTCTGGTGCGAACCGAACCGAGGGGTGTTCGGCTCATCCCTACTCCCCAACTAAATCTCAAATACTCCATATTATAGATATTGTCCACCCTATTGCTCCAACTCCTCATCATGGGGCTTTCTGGGTCTTTCCAGTATTTGCGGATTAGACTTTTGGCTGGAGTGGGGGGACCAAGGTTCTCATATATTGTTTGACTGGCATTTTAGTTCGGTGGAATAAACATTCCCACGGATCTTCTTGGACTTCCTTTTTTGTTATATCTTTTATTTTCTGAATTTTTTCTTTCCAAAATTGTTTGATTTTGGGACATGTCCACCAAATATGTGACATAGTTCCTTTTTCTCCGCACCCCCTCCAGCAGCGCTGTGAAGTCTCTTTTTGAAACTTATGGGCCTTATCTGGAGTTATGTACCACTGTGCTAAACTTTTAAAACTACTTTCTATCATATTACTATTTTGTGAAGTTACAAACGCCAAACTTATAATTTTTCTCCATTCCACCTCATTCACCTGTGCCCCCAATTCCTTTTCCCATTTACTAATGTATGGCGGTTTCCCCATCCCGTTCCCTTCCATCAGGATTTTATACACTACTGATATCCCCCTTCTTTTTGCATCTTCTGTGCATAATTTCTCCATTGGCAACAGATTATCTGCAGACCTCACTGGTTGAGGGAGTGAGTCAAAGAAGTGTTTTAGGTGGGAATACTGCCATACATCTATCACCATTAAATCATCTTTTTGTTTTAACTCTTGAAGTGTGCACAGCCTTCCCTTCACCATCATATCCTTCTGTTTCTGTTTATTCTGTTTTTTAATACAATTTCCAAACAAGTTGCTTTTCCCTAATGGAAAGTATTCTGTGTCTTTCAGTGCTATACATGGAGAATTATATCTCCATTTTCTATTTTATGTATCAAATATCAAATTTCTAGTGCTTTCAGTGTCGTTTTGTGTGCTTTCTCTATGCTTTGTGGTGGCACCCAAATCGATTTCCCCAACTCCGTCTTACTAATAGTGTTTTCAAGTTCCACCCATCTTTTATTATTATTATTATTTGCCCAGTCAATAACCCGAGCGAGGAGGGCCACTCTATGATAGTTCACTAAGTCTGGTACTCCCAGACCTCCCTGTTTTTTGTCTCTAGTTAGTATTTTTAAGCTTATTCTTGGTTTTTTCCCCTTCCAGATGTACCTAAGGAGTATTGTTTTCCATGTTTTAAAATATGCTTGTGGGAGAGGTATCGGTAGCATCTGAAATTGGTACATGATCTTTGGTAAAAGGTTTATTTTAAATAAATTTAATTCTTCCCAACCAGGACACATGTCTTGACGCTATCTTGGTACTTTAGCTCTTTCTCTCTCCAAATAAATGGGAAGTCCTTCTGATATATTAATGCCTCCTCTAAGGGGACACCCATATTCAGAATCTCAGACTTTGTTGGGTTTATTTTAAAATTCGAACAGTCTCCATATTGTTTCAGTTTTTTCAATAAATTGGGCAGGGTTGTCCTCGGGCAGGTCACAAAGAACAAAACATCATCGGCGTAGGCGGCCAACTTATGTTCCTCCTCGCCCATCTTAAGCCCCCTAATGTTCGTATCCTGTCGTATTTTCTTTTTTTTTTTTTTTTTTTCACAATAGAATCCTGTCGTATTTTCGCTAGCAATGATTCCAGTGACAATACGAACAGGAAGGGGGATAGTGGGCACCCCTGTCTGGTACCATTATACATCTCAAAAGGTCCAGACATGGTGCCATTAACCTTCACCGTTGCCGTGGGGTGCTCATAAAGTGCGCCCAGCCACTTCATAAATCTACTTCCTAATCCCCTCCTCGCCAGTGCCTCTCCCATGAACCCCCAGTCTACCCTGTCAAACGCTTTTTCAGCATCTATCGACAGGAGTAGGCCGGGGGTCCCAGACTCCCTTAATGCAGGTGCCACCAATAGTGTCCTGATTCCATTGTCACAGCATTCTCTACCGGGTATGAAACCAGTCTGGTCAGTGTGTATTAGCTCGCTCATTAGTGGTCTCAATCTTCCCGCCTTTACCTTGGCAAACAACTTAATATCTTCATTCAATAATGAGATTGGTCTATGACTTGAGCAAAGTGTGATATCCTTTCCCTCTCTCGATATTACGGCTATGGTCGCCTCAAGAGCCTCCTTCCTTATTGCCCACTTTGTACCTATCCCATTGATGTATGTGCACAATTTGGGGACCAAGACATCTCCAAACTTTCTGTAATATAGCGTTGTTAGGCCATCCGGGCCTCGACTCTTACCAAGGGGAGTTTATCTTAATATTTTCCTAATCTCTTCCTCTGTCACTGGTTTTTCCAATCCACTTCTTTGCTCTTCTGAGATTTCATTTAAATTTGACTCTTCTAAAAAATATTTCATTTTAACCTTTTCTTTTATTATTTTGCTCAGGTGTTTCATTCTTATTTATATCGTATAACTTTGCATAATAGTCTTGAAAGGTTTCTGCTATCCCTGATGTATTATATACCATTTCTCCTTTACTATCTTTTTCTATATAGTTTGCTGTTATTTTCTTTAACATCCTAGCCAGGGGTCTACCGATTTTATTTCCCCACAGATACCTTTCCTTTTTAATCTTATTATACGCCGACCTTGTATCTTGCTCAACTAGTTCTTTCAGTTCCTCTCTTCTGCTGATAAGAGTTAACATCTTTTCTGCATTTCCTGTTTTTAATGATGCTGTTCTAACTCGGTGATAGAATAGTTTGATAAAAGATTTCTCCTTATTCTCCCCTTTTTTCTCTCTGTTCCTAACTGAATCATTATACCTCTGACATATACCTTATGGGCCTCACATAGTGTGGCCTCTGATATTTCTTCCGTGTCAGTTTTAAAATACCATTCCAGTTTCTGCTTGATCCTCTTTTATTTCCTTGTCCTTTAGTAACTCTTCTTTTAATCTCCAAGGAGTTGTTCTATTTATCTTTCCCTCGGTCTTAATTCCCATCATTACCAGCGCATGGTCAGAAAATTGTGATCATAATTTCAGTTTTGACAACTGTTTCGAGCAGTCTATGGTCTATCAAAAAGAAATCTATTCTTGAGTACGTCCTATGCACAGGGGAATGGAAGGTATAGTCTCGACGTTTTGTATTCTGTGTTCGCCACACGTCTGATTCAGGAATAGAATCTTTTTTATAACCTTCCGTGATATGTTCCCATCTGTGCACCTGATGTACTGCCCATCCCTGGAATCATACAGAAGTTAAAATCTCCGCCCAATATAGTGTGCCCTTTCTTGAAATCCATAAATCTCTTTATGATATTAATAGTGTATTTTATTGGGTTAGTATTGGGGCAATACATATTTGCCAGAGAGTATCCCTCCTCTTTGATTTTACCCTTCAGGAACAGATATCATCCCTCTGGGTCAACCATTCTATCCTCTAGGGTGAATCTTGCCCCCCTGGTAGATCCTATGGCAATCCCTTTAGCTCTTTTTATTGGGGAATCCTCATAGTACCAGACTGGGTAGTCTCTAGATCTTATTTTTAAGTTGGAGTCATGTGATATGTGTGTCTCTTGTAATAGAACAACATCCGCCTGATATTGTTTAATCTCTATTATGTTGCTTCTTTTTATCGGAGCATTTAAGCCACGTACGTTATAGGTGATGGAGTTGAGGGTGGTCATTTCTGCGCACCGTGTTCCGGGGCTTGTCTACCATTCTCCTCTGCTCCAGAGTCACCATGGGCAGAGATGCCCTCACCCCCGTCCTTCTTATCTTGATCCCCTCCAGAGCAGAGCCCTCTAAAAACCCTCCCGCCTCCCCCACCACCTCCTCACCCCCCCTCCCCTTCCCCTCCCTCCCACCCATTCCTGCCTAGGGGGTAGTTTGGCCTCCCCGTGGCCTTTGAATCTGGGACCCTCCATCTCCACCTAGCCCTTGGATTCTCCCCTAGAGATTGAGCTCCGTTTGTGGTCCCCAGTTGAACCTGCTGCTCCCCCCGTCTCCCTGCAACATATATATTCCATTTCTTATCTCATACTCCCCCCTCCCACCGCCCCCCCTGTCCGCACCCCTGTCTCCCAAGTTCTCTTTATTTCTCAATATTTTCTTGCTGTAGCGAGTTTCTTTTTTGTGATCGGCTGCCATCTCTGCTCTTCCGAGGATGGACCATTTTCTTGCGCTTCCCACCAGCCTGGAATTTCAATTAATGGAATGTCCAACCTGTTACAAAAGTTGGCCGTATCCTCTGGGTATTTAAGAGTTGCTTGCTGACCGTCCGTCCTTCCAATTAGGCAGGCTGGGAAGCCCCAGAAATATTGTATGTTGTTTAACTTCAGATGCTCCAATAGGGTTTTCAGTATTCTTCTTCTTACCAGGGTCTCAGCTGATAGGTCCAGGAAAATCTGCAGAGTGGACTCTTCATATTTAATCACCTGTTTATTTTTTAAATTTGCCCATATCCGTTCTTTATCTTGAATGTAATGAAATCTTGCTATTATGTCTCTTGGTATTTCTGCTGCTAACGCAGCTGGTTTCCTTACTCGATGTACCCTTTCAAATGTTATCTTGTCTGCCTCTGTTAGGCCTAGCATGTGCCCAAATATGTTATCCATATTTTGTTATTTTGCTTGGAGATCTTCACCCTGTATATCTGGTATTCCCCTTATTCTGAGATTTTTCCTCCTATTACGATTTTCCTGGTCTTCTAATCAGTATAATAAATCTCTCTGCTCTTTCTGTAGTCCTGCCATCTGTTATTTTAAGTCTTATTGCCATTGCTTGTAGGTCCAGCCGCTCTTCTGTACCCTCTACCCTTCTAAGGATATGGCTTAAATCTTCATGGAGGGTGGCCATTTCCCCTTTGATGGACAGTTCTAGTTTTGTAAGCATCTCCGCCATTTCTCCTTTAGTTGGCAGTTGTTGTTCATTTTCTCTATGTTCTATTGCCATTTCATCTGTGTCAGCACTTAAAGTTATTGATGTGTCTGCTTCCTTAGGTTGCTTTCTCTGACCACTTTTTTGTGTGCCCTCGGGGCTTACTCTCAGCCCCTGATTGTTTCCCTGGGCTCTCTGTGCCGCCATCTTGCGTCATAAATTTTTTTATGGAGCCTGGGCTTGCACTCACTTTTGGGGGGTTTGCACTTGCTCCCCTCTCATCTTGTTACACGTTATTTAATCAGCAGGTATGTCTCCTTATTTCAAGAATGGTCAGTCCGGACCGGCCAGCTATTTCAAGTATGCTCACAGGGCCTGTAGCTGGAATCTCTTCCTGTTTCAGAGTGTTTTCCTTTCTTTTTCTCAAAAAAAAACCTTTTGTTTTACAATATTATTGTTCAGCAAATTTTAACAGCCAGATTTGGTAGGTATATCTGCATAGAAAATAACGGAATATCTCCTTAATTCACAGTGCTTTATTCAACCCAGCAGAATTTTACAGGCATACCTGCACAGTAAGCAGCATTACTATCCCCAGATTTCACACTGTTCTATTCAGTCCAGCAAATTTTAAGACAGTTTTAACAGGTATGTCTGAAATATAAAAAGCATGTGTAACTCTCATTATCTCAGTATTCTGTTCAGTCCATCAAGTTTTAGCTAGTATACCCGCAAAGTAAACAGCCGAGACATCTCCCCATTTTCATAATATACTAGTCAGTCCGACATGCTTTAGCAGGCCAGCCCACAATATTATCTTCCGTTTCACAGTATTCTGTTCAATCCAGCAGACTTTAACAGATACACTTTTACATTATGCAGTGGGGGTATCTCCCCTTTTCAAAATTTTCAGTTCATTCCAACATTTCAAGTTCAGTTAGCCACTCACCCCTTATCAATTTCGTTCCTCCAGGATACAGGTTGTCTCCTCTCACTGCCGCTTTGCTGCTACTTCTTTACAATATTTCAAGCCCCAGGGCTCATGTAAAAGCAGATAGAGAAGGAGGGGTGAGGGAGAGCTGCACCGAACGTCACGCAAACCATTTGGGCGTAGAGCCGGTTCACCTCAGCAACCTGTGCAGCCTGACATCAGACCTGGAGCCAATCTGTGTAGCTCCAGAGGGGCCGCTGCAGGCTCACAAGTCCAGAGAAGCCGGCGTTCCTATGGTCCTGCACTTGTGTTCTTCCTGCATGAGATGCTGGGGGGAGGACGCAGAGGAGACTCCTTCCTCACACGCTCATGCCGTGAGAGAGGATCACGGGCTGTGCTGGGTCATCAGCAGCAGCAGGTGCGCCTGTTCGGATCAGTCATCGGGCCCCTCCCTCTCCTAGCATTACACCTGCTGTAACTCCGCCCCAAAACTAATAATAAAGTTTTGCCTATAGTTCTACTTTAAGTAAATCAAACCCAATGATTCAGTGTTTTTCCATATTCAGGTTTCTATGCATTACTGCTGATAGAACTGATCCAAAAAGGTAGAGACTGCTCGAAATTGGCTAATAGATTTTCACACTCCTTAAATACTGCATGCCTGGTGCATTTAATGATTTATTTCCTTTAGTGAATTGACTTTAGCGCCATTTTATGCGGTATTTACTGAGCATTTTTGCTTTTTGAAGTAAATACCATTTGACATACTCAACTGGTACAGAGGTTTTTTGGAGGGCACTAGGGGCAAGCCTCCTACCCACTGATTATGGCCCATGGAGCAGCCTAAGGATTTTGTCTGCTTCTTCCAGTCAGCATGGTAAAGAACTCAGTTCAGCCTCTGATCCCATGGAGAGAGCAGATCATTCTGTAATGATGGACAACAAAGCGATGAACACTGAGTGTGAGGCTTGGATTAATTCACTGAATAAAGACAATAAAGCATCCCTTCTGGAGTGGAAAGAAAGGTGCAATATTAATTTTGTCCAGGTTAATGGTCAGAGGAAATATAGTGGCCCTTCTGCAGACTGGGTTAGAGAAGCCCCTCCACTTGGGACAGTAATATTTATCAACAATACTCTCAATCTATGAAAATAAATGAATTCCACTTTATAGACTGCTGGAACATTGTATGAGCTTTGCCTCATGGACAGTTTTGGACTGGTGCTGGACAATCTGAGCTGGGCTGGGGTCTCCTGCTATAATCTGTTTACTAAGGTGTCTTTCTCCCATGGTATCATTTCCCCATTGTGTGCCTCCTAGGTGTAAATTCCCATTGTTAACCACTTCAGCCCTGGACCATTTGGCTGCCAAATGACCGGCCACTTTTGCAATTCGGCACTGCGTCGCTTTAACTGGCAATTGTGCGGTCGTTCCTCGTGGCTCCCAAACATAATTGATGTCCTTTTTTTCCCACAAATAGAGCTTTCTTTTGGTGGTATTTGATCACCTCTGAGGTTTTTATTTTTTGGGCTATAAACAAAAATAGAGCGATAATTTTGAAAAAAAAAGCTATATTTTGTACTTTTTGCTATAATAAACATCCCCAATTTTTTTTTAAAAAAGCAAATTTTTTTCTCAGTTTAGGCCAATATGCATTCTTCTATATATTTTTGCTAAAAAAAAATCGCAATAAGCATATATTGATTGGTTTGTGCAAAAGTTATAGCATCTACAAAATTGGGGATAGTTTAATGGCATTTTTATTATTAATTTTTTTTTTTTACTAGTAATAGTGGCGATCTGCGATTTTTATCATGGTTTTATGGCGGACACATCGGACACTTTTGACACATTTTTGTGCTCCAGTTCCAGTTTTCACCTAAGCTAGTGTTGTCTAGTCCTTGGGTGCTATTCAATATTCAGCTATAATACCTGGTTCCTGGTACCAGGCCAGAGGAAGCTGTATATTGACCCAAGCACCCACGCTCGGTGCTAGACATTCCATCACATACCACATAATGGTGATAGTGTGTGGCGTGGCTAGAGGCTGGAGCTGTCACTAACCTCTTCCATTGCTTGTTGGGGTGCAGAGCAGTTAGACACAGTCCTCTCGGCGGCTAGAGTCGGAACTCTAGCACAGCCCCCTCCCTCCTTAAAATTAATAGGCCCCTGCTTTTCTGAGAGTGTCTAATTACTGTTTGTGCTGGCCTAGCATCTTCGTTCTTTTTCCTACATAACCTTTTCATGTCACTTTCAAGGTAGGAGCAAAGGGGAAGACTATAGAAACTACCATCCTTTAGAATTGGTAGAATTCAATATAATGTTTGCTTTTGGGTTTAATACTGCTTTAAGTTACCCATGCAAGCAAGTAGGGATGAGCCGAACACCCCCCGGTTCGGTTCGCACCAGAACCTGCAAACGGACCGAAAATTCGCACGAACGTTAGAACCCCATTGAAGTCTATGGGACTTGAACGTTCAAAATCAAAAGTGCAAATTTTAAAGGCTAATTTGCATGGTATTGTCCTAAAAAGGGTTTGGGGTCCTGCCCCAGGGAACATGTATCAATGCAAAAAAAGTTTTAAAAACGGGCCATTTTTTCGGGAGCAGTGATTTTGATGATGCTTAAAGTGGAAAAAAAAGTGAAATATTCCTTTAAATATCGTACCTGGGGGGTGTCTATAGTATGCCTATAAAGTGGCGTGTGTTTCCCGTGCTTAGAACAGTCCCTGCAAAAAATGACATTTTTAAAGGAATAAAAGTAATTTAAAACTGCTTGCGGCTTTAATGTAATATCGGGTCCTGGCAATATGGATAAAAATCAGTGAGACAAAGGGCATGGGTACCCCCTAGTCCATTACCAGGCCCTTTGGGTCTTGTATGGATATTAAGGGGAACCGCACACCCAAATTAAAAAAAGGAAAGGTGTGGGGCCACCAGGCCCTATATACTCTGAACAGCAGTATACAGGCGGTGCAAACAAGACAGGGACTGTAGGTTTGTTGTTAAGTAGAATCTGTTTGTAATTTTGAACTGGTACATTTTTTAACGTGTTTAGCTCCAACAAAAAAAGCTATTTTAAGCTTTTTGGAAAACATAGGGAAGGGTTATCACCCCTGTGACATTTGTTTTGCTGTCTGTGCACCTCTTCAGAAGATTTTACCTCACTTTCTGTCCCAATGACAAATGTTTTTTCACAATTTGGGGTTTTTAGTGAAACAAGGATTGGTGATAAAGCATCAGTGGAAAGGAGACACGTTTTTCCCATATTAACTCTTACAGGAGAGAATTTCCCTTCCTAGGGGTAGATTTCATCTCACTTCCTGTTGTCTCCTTCCATTTGCAAGTAGGAGTCATTTTGTAAGTTGGATGTTTGAAAGTAGGGGCCTGCCCTATATACTCTGCAGAAATTGGGGCCTTAGGTGTTGGTGTTGCCACAACACTGTAAGCCCTCATAGTTACTCTTGGTGGGCGCAGGAACGGGCTCTGCTGTGAAATATTAGATCAAGAATTGTAATTACATGCACCTGTTGAACATGGTCAGAAAAATTGGGCCTTTGGTGGTGGTGGTGTTGCCACAACACTGTAAGTCCTCAGTTACTCTTGGTGGGCGCAGAAACGGGCCTTGCTCTGAAATATTAGATCAAGAATTGTAATTACATGTCCCTGTTGAACAGGGGCAGAAAAATTGGGCCTTAGGCACTGGTGCCACAATACTGCAACACCTCACAGATACTCTAGTTGGAGCGCAGGAATGAGCCCTCCTGTAAAATATTGCATTAAAAATTGTAATTACACGCCCCTGTTAAACAGGGGCTGAAAAATTGGGCCTTAGCCACTGGTGGCGGCGCCCAGAACCAAAAATATTCTTACAAGCTATCAGCATGATCATTGAGGAGGAAGAGGATAGTCACTCAGCATAACAGGATAGTAACTCAGCATCAGCATAGGCAGTCTTGAAGGGATCTGACATTTAAAAAAAAATTATTTGGTTACATCAGCATCAGGTGCTTTGTAGCTGGTGGTGATCCAAGACTGATTCACTTTTATGAAGGTCAGTCAATCGACCGAGTCGGTAGACAGGCGCACCCTGTGATCAGTTACAAAACCTCCAGCAGCACTGAATGTGCGTTCCGAAAGAACGCTGGATGCAGGACAGGCCAGTAGCTCAATTGCATACTGTGCAAGCTCTGGCCAGTGATCCTTCCTCAAGACCCAGTAACCCAGAGGATTTTTGGTGGGAAAGGTGTCCAAGTCAGATCTTGTCCCTAGGTATTCCTGTACCATGTAAAACAGACGCTGGCGATGGTTGCTGGAATCAATCATACCTTGGGGCTGCGGACTAAATTGTCTGAACGCATCGGTCAGACGGCCACCTTCTCCACCACTCCTTCTTTGACTGACTGAAGCCTCAGCAACACGTTGTCCAGGAACAAGAGTTTGTATCCTCCCAGTCTCTGGGAACGCGTTGCACAGACCTTTCTGCAAGGCCTCCCAAAGATGTTTCATCCTCTGCTCCCTCTGCGATGGCAAGATAAGGTCTGCAACCTTACCCTTGTAACGTGGATCAAGGAGGGTTGTCAGCCAGTATTGATCCCTCTCCTTGATACCACGAATACAAGGATCCTTCCGCTGGCTTTGCAGGATCAGGGAGGCCATGCAGCGTAGGTTTGCTGAGGTATTCGGTCTGGATTCCTCTGGGTCACTAAGGATGACATGATCCGCAGCCACCTCCTCCCAGCCATGTACAAGTTCATGGGTTTCTTGGGACTGTAAATGATCCCTTAAAGACTGCTGCTGATGCTGAGTGTCAGGCTGACACAATCCTCCTCTTCCTCCTCCTCCTTGTCCTCGTCCTCTTCCTGTGTGATCGGCGGGCACGCAGCAACACTGTCTGGATAAAGGGGGCCTTGAGAGCTAAGGAAGTCCTCCTCTTCCTGCCTCTGTTCTGCCTCAAGTGCCCTGTCCATTATTCCATGCAGCGTGTGCTCCAACAGGTGGACAAGGGGGACAGTGTCACTGATGTATGCACTGTCACTGCTCACCATCCTTGTGGCCTCCTCAAATGGTGACAGGACAGTGCATGCATCCCTGCTCATGGCCCACTGGCGTGGGGGAAAAAAAAAACAAGCTCAACTGACCCTGTCCTGGTGCCATAGTCGCACAGGTACTCATTGATGGCCCTCTGCTGCGCGTGCAGCCGCTGCAGCATGGCTAACGTTGAGTTCCACCTGGTCGGCATGTCACAGATTAAGCGGTTCTTGGGCAGGTTAAATTCCTTTTGGAGGTCAGCCAGCCGAGCACTGGCATTATATGACCTGCGGAAATGCACACAGACTTTCCTGGTCTGCCTCAGGACATCCTGTAAGCCCGGGTACCTGCCCAAGAACCACTGCACCACCAAGTTAAGGACGTGAGCCAAACAGGGCACATGGGTCAGTTGTCCCTGTCGGAGGGCGGAGAGGAGGTTGGTGCCATTGTCGCAAACCACCATGCCTGCCTTAAGCTGGCATGGCGTCAACCACCTCTGAACCTGCCCCTGCAGAGCTGACAGAATCTCTGCCCCAGTGTGGCTCCTGTCCCCCAAGCACACCAGCTCAAGCACCGCATGACATCTTTTGGCCTGCGTGCTTGCGTAGCCCCTTGAACGCCTACAGAGCACCGCTGGTTCGGAAGTCAAATCAGCACAGGAAGAGGCCATGGAGGAAGAAGAAGAGGAGGGGTGGAGGAGAGAGGTGTGGCAGAATCATCACTAGTAGTATTTTGGAGGCGTGGTGGCAGAACAACCTCCAACACTACTGCACCTTGTCCTGCATCCTTCCCAGCTGCCAGAAGAGTCACCCAGTGCGCGGTGAAAGATAGGTAATGTCCCTGTCCATGCCTGCTGGACCATGAGTCAGCGATAATTTGCACCTTACCACTGACCGCCCTGTCCAGTGAGGCCAAGACATTGCCTTCCACATGCCGGTAGAGAGCCGAAATCGGGAAGGGGGCAGAGTCTACCAACTGAAGTTGAAGTGCTAGCAATTTATCCAAGCTAGCATTCAACCCTGGGCATGTGGATGGCTGGGAGCGAACTTCTTTCGGCGGTGCAGCAGCTGGGGCAGGGAAATTTGCCTGGTACAATCTGACGTCGGTGTGCTTGGCTGTGACACACCTAATTCTACACCTTCACTCCTCTCAGCTCAGGTCTCAGAGAGGACTGAAGGTATAGTGGGGTTGGAGATCCCAGCTGATGAGGAGCAAGGAGAGGTCCTCTTTGGTGTGGGTCTTTTACGTACGCTTGCCAACGATCTGATGCACTCGTCTCAAAAAAGGCCCACATCAAAGAACTTTTGGAATAACGCACAGAGACAGCAGTGCCCTGCACATGTGGAGCTCTGGGGTGTGATGCAGTCGGTGTGCTCTTAAGCTGGCCCCTGGAGGGCATCCTGTCTCATTGGTGATGTTCCTCCCTCCTCGCTGTCCTTTTTGGGCACCCCCTCTCTCTGGGCTCACGTTACTGCCTTCCTCTAGCTGGGTACCATCATCGGAGCCTTCAAAACGCTGGGCATCCTCCTGGAGCATGTACCCAACACTGTGGTCAAACAGTTCGGAGGACTCCTCAGGAGGACATGGTGGGGCTAGGGAAGGAGTGACTGATGCCATTGAGCCAAGGAAAGAGGCCGCGTTGGCAGCTGCTTTGCCAAAGTACCCTGAGCCTGGGTGAGAGAGGATGAGGACGGCTTGTTCATCCACTCTACCAAGTGTTCCGCATGTTGCGGCTCAACACGGCCAGCTGACGAAAAAAAGGACAAGCGTGTCCCATGGCCACGAGCTTATGAGGATGCACCGTCTCCACGACCATCACTGTTGCCTCTAGACACAGAGCCTGCTTGCCCTCTTTTATTGGCTTGTGACTGTCTGCCTCTCCTTGTTGGCCTTCCAGACATACTAATGGCCTGCAGTGAGATGTAGCTGCACAAAGCTGGGATGTGTATATATATATATATATATATATATATATATATATATATATATATACTGATACTGCAGCTAGCAGAATCAACTGCCTGCCTGTAGTATTAGTATAAGAACACCAGCAATTGTCTTCAGGTAGCTTTAGGTGCACACTGTGCAGAGGACGCAGTGCACTAACTGTAAATACTGTAGCTGCCTGTCTGTGGTATTAATAAGTTCAGAAGAACACCACTAATTTTATTCAGGTAGCTTTAGGTGCACACTGTGCAGAGGACACAGTGCACTAACTGTAAATACTGTAGCTGCCTGCCTGTGGTATTAGTAGGAGCAGAACAACAGCAATTGTCTCCAGGTAGCTTTAGGTGCACACTGTGCAGAGGACGCACTACACTAACTGTAAATACTGTAGCTGCCTGCCTGTGGTATTAATAGGATCAGAAGAACACCACTAATTTTCTTCAGGTAGCCTTAGGTGCACACTGTGCAGAGGACGCACTACACTAACTTGTAAATACTACAGCTGCCTGTGGTACTGCACTAATAGTATCCGAAGAACACCCCTAATTTTCTTCAGGTAGCTTTAGGTGCACACTGTGCAGAGGACGCACTACACTAACTGTAAATACTGTAGCTAATAGGACTAATCGGATCAGAAGCAATTTTCTTCAGGTAGCTGTGAATACTGTAAAAACGCCTGCCTGTCAGTAGTAGGAAGAGAATAACAGGAATAGATCTAGCTAAACTAAATACAGTATATATATATATATATATATATATATATATATATATATATATAGGCCTTATATAGTGTGGGGCGTGTACTAAACCCCCTGAGCCATAATTGGCAAAAGCCACCCTGGCTTTGGCCAATTTTGGCTCTCTGTACAGACGGCGTTGTGATGCGTCATAGTGCATGCTTGGCCAATCATCAACCAGCAATGCACTGCGATGCCGCAGTGAATTTTGGGCCGTGACACGCCACTTGAATTTGGCGCGAACGGCCCATATCGTTCGGAATTTGGCGAACGACGGAACAGGCAATGTTCGAGCTCACGAAGCTCATCCCTACAAGCAAGGTATTAGAAAATCTGGTCCCTTTGGATAGAATACCTCCAGTTGGAGCCGTTTGATCAAATGCTACTATTTCTCGGAGTCTCATGTTCTTCACCACAGTTATTACAGCCCCTGGCTAAAATATGGCATCACTACTCTTGTAAAATGTTTATTCAATTGTTTAATTGTGTAGAGGTGATGCAACAAAGCACTAGTGGTGTACTGTAGTGTTTTTTGTTTTTTTCATGATTCCATAATATATTCCTCAGAATTTAGTGATTCCATATTTTTTTTTTCCTCTGCTTGATATGTAAAAATAGTTGCAATTGACAATTGTTTTCTTTCTTTTTTTCTTTTTTAAGTGTTTCTTAACCATTTGCAAACATGTCATTATTGTACACAGGGCGTGTCTAGTATGTCCAGTCCTTCTGCCCTGCTTCCAAGATCCTTTTCCTGTGCCATTACCCAACAATTCAGCTCTGACTAATCACAGTTGCATTGCCATGTACACAGAGAAGGTTGGCAGCAGGAGCTGTCAAAAAAAAGAAGCAGTCCGGTCTTCTTTCGAAAAGCTGCAAAGATGGGGGCAGAATTTTTAATTATGGCCAAACTAATCTGCAAATCAAATCTTTATCTGCTATTCTTCCTGGACGCTTGCGGGGCTTATTTAGTCAAGTTAAGGGCGGCTTTTTCTATCGCAGGTACAAATTTTGTATTGTAGATTTCTTTGGCCATTGTTAAAAATTCCGTCCCCCATCTTTGCAGCCCCTCTTCATGTAAAAATCCGTCCCTTGCCTACATGAATGTGCCACGGCAGCACGAGGCACAATCTGACTTAAAATTTTCTTCAGTCGGCTATTGTGCGCAGGCACTGTCTAGCCGACACAACAGCTGATCGTAAACTCAGCTGTTGTGCTGTTACATACAGTGCATGCGCAGTTCATCACGGGCAGTATTCGATAGCGGGCACTTCTCGACAGAAAACAACATTGGTCAGCTGTGATCACAGAAAGTTACATTGAAACATTGTAACAATTGTAACTTTCTGTGTTTTGCATCTATAGATCAAAGGGATGAATGTCGATCTGCAGATGAAGAGAATTAAAGCAGCTTTGACAAGTTAAAAAAAAAAAATAATTTCAAATTAAATGTTCCTCTGTTGAACCCCTTATTAACCCTTATCAGCACTAATTAACTCTCTATTCTCCTTCTCTATTTAATTGTAATTTTCAAAGTGATTTTCTTTCCTATTTTATTAACTAATAGTTAAACTTTTTTTCAGTTTTTTTTGCTTTGTTCATTAATATTTTTACACCTTTTACATATATTTACACATATCACACTGAAAATAGTGCAAAATTGAAAAAAAAACAGTATTTCATTTGTAAATAACTTTACAATGCTTTGTACCAAAATCATAATTTTAGTGTTGCTTTAAACAGGACAAATTAGAGAATAACATGCATACATTTTATATGCAGTAACACTATTTATGTTTAAAACAAACACTGCAAAAAAAAATGCATTTTGTTTGGTTCTATTACATTTAATTGTCTAAGGACTGAAAAAAAAATTATTGTTGCAGGACAATATTCACAAAAAGAAAGCCTTTCTTGTCCTTAAAAAACATTGTATGTATTACGTTGTTATCTTAAGTAATAACAAAATTACCGCCGAATAAACAGGCTCATAGCAGAAATGTGAAAATTGCTGTGGTCCATATGGGGTAAACAGGTGTGAGAGGCAAAGTGGTTAAAGCCATAAGGTTGGAATGTTAAATAAAAATAGTTTTGAGGCATGTGTGTGATTACCTATATACTCGAGTATAAGTCGAGTTTTTCAGCACATTTTTTTGTGCTGAAAGTGCCCCCCTCGACTTATACTCGAGTCAAGCACTTTTCTGCAGCAAAAAATTTCATTTTCCAAACCGACTTTGGGGCCCCATATCTCAGGGCCACTTAGAGCTAGGAACCCCAAATTTGGTGTGCAAACCCAAAGGTGGAGTTCCTAGCACCAAGTGGCCCAGAGATACAGGGCCCCAAATCCGGATCGGAAAATGTCATTCTCTGCTACAGAAAAGTGCTTGATATTTTCTGAACCGATTTTTGGGGAACTGTATCTCGGGGCCACTTAGTGCTAGAAACCCCAGCTTTAGATATTTTATGGTGCTAGTTCCACTGGGTTTGCACACCAAATTTGGGGTTCTTAGCACTAAGTGGCCCCAAGATACGGGGCCCCAAATTCGGTCAACTGTGTCCATCTGCAGCAATGTCATTTTGGGACCCTTTGTGTTCAGAGACCCCAAATTTTGGCTGCAGCTAGGGGGCATCTAGGAACCCTTAACTACCGGATTTGAAGTTTGGGGGACCTATGGCTGCAAATGGGCACAGTGAGGCATGCAAATGGGCACAGTGAGGCTGCAAATGGGCATTGTTGACCCTCTTTTCCACTTACAGTAGCTGTGCATTTCTCACCCTCGTCTTATACTCGGGTCAATAAGTTTTTCCCATTTTTTTGTGGTAAATTAGGGCCTCGACTTATACTCGGATCGACTTATACTCGAGTATATACGGTAGTTTTTTTTCTACACAATTAAATGAACATTTCCCAAGAGTGGTGATTCCATACTTTTTGCCAGGGGTTGTACTACCCGATCCCCCTGTCGGAACCCACACACCCCCATCTTAATTTTCTAGTTATCCCCCTCCTCCTCTACTCTACTGAATCTTTTCTATGCCTCTTCTTTTTACATGCTATCCAATAAGGGAAAATCCTATAGTTTTTCAGGTTAATATCCTAAACAAATCCTGTAGAATGTACTCTTAACCACTACTACCACCACCGTATTTAACTTCTGTTCCCTATTGCCTTATCTCCTTTGACCAATCATGAAATAAACGTTAAAATAGAGGGGGGGGGGCATTCATCCAAACATGCTAAACGGAATTGATGATATTGTGTGTATTATGTAGTCATTCTACTGTAAAAAATGTTTGAAATTGTATCACAGCTGGCATTGTTTTATCCACAATGACATGTATTGTAGACTACTACTCTAATTTTTGTCTTTATTTAAAAAAAAATCCCTATAAATTTAGTGTATAAGAAAAGGTGTAAACGGTGCCAAAATTAAAGTGTCTGCAGAATCCCCAGGGCTCTGCCCTTCTGGTAACATGTTGGTCAAGTGGTCTTTACATTGCTCTGTTCAATACTTTAATTGCGTGTAGTTAGTAGATAATGCTTCACTTGAAGCTGACAAATTGGATTTCCTAACTAATAATGGATATCTGGTAACCAATTAATGAATTGTGCGTTAGATCCACCTTTTTACAAAACCTTATTAAATAACCTTCCAAGACTCTCCTGTTTGGATATCAACCCTCTCTTGTAACTCTAAAACCAGGTGAAATGTACGGTACAAGCTTTTTAAAAATTTTCTTACTGCACTACAACATACAGTTCAGTGGTGGTCCATCCATTAGGGGTGCCCGGGCGCCGTCCCCTCTCTCCTTGCTACCCCCTCTATGCAGTGGATAGATTCATGCATAGCAGGGTTTTTGTTTTTTTAAGCACCCGATTATAGCAATAGGCTCTAAGAGGCTTCAAAATAGCATGGGCTCGGGTTTCAGAGGATGTGTCCGGAGACCACCCAGGTGTGTGTGAATATTTGCTGTTGCAACACTGATCCTCCTCCTGGCCAATTGGCAAGCAGGTATGAAACCTATTTCCTGATTGGCCAAAACATCAGGCGATCCTATTGGACGCATAGCGAAGGGAGGAGCAGAGAGGAGACGCACTGCAGAGAGGACTCCAGGAGAGGACACCCGAGCCCGCCATGCTGGGAGATGACCACAGCAGCTCCGACCGCTGCTCTCACTCCCCGCAACCACAGTAAGGACAGCAGGTGGTGCAGTGGGGTGTTAGTGCAGCACTGCGGGGGGGTTAGCTGGCAGTTGTGCTAGTGCCGCCCCCCCCAAAAAAATACCACCAGCCGAGTCACCTGGTCTGTGACAATAGCGCAAACACAGCTGCCCTCCAGGGAAAGTGGCTTCGCAAAATACCTTTGTAAGAAAACTTCAAATCTTTGTTGTTTCAGATCCTTATGATACTGATATATTAATTCTAGCAGACAGAATTACTCGTTTAATGTGTGTTGTTATCTGGTACTGATTTTTCTTGCATCCTTTGTTTTGATTTTAGACTCATAGATTATTTTCACTTAGAACCTGTGGAGCCTTATCAGACACATACGTAGACGTTACCGTAAGCCACAGCTAAGAAAAAGGAACATAAATGACAACAGACTAGAAAGGATATTTTTAACCAGTGGCGGCTGGTGGTGTATTTTTTTTGGGGGGGCGGCACCCCCCCACCCCCCCCCCGGGTCTAGACGCCGCAAATATTGGCATTTAATGAAAGCTTTCACAGCTTCTATCCTCGCCTGCTGCCTGTCAGATCAGTGTAGCACGGAGCCATGTGGAGCTCTCTGAAATTCCTCCTCAGCTCCATGCTAAACTGATCTGATAGGCAGAGCTGCATGGTTGGTCAGTCGGTCAGGTCACTCCCCCTCCCCTGATCGGTTAGACGGTCCCCACACTTACCCCATCTAGGTCTTGGGCAGCACTACCTTTGGGCGTGTCCTCCTCCTGGTGCTTCACGGCGGCTTCCCCTGCAGCTCCTCCTCGGTGGCCAAAAGGATCACTTCTCCGTTCGGCCAATCGGGTGACAGGACCCGCTTCCTGATTGGCCAGGAGGAGAATCAGGAAGACAATGGCGAATATTCATTCGCTATTGTCACACAACTGGGTGGACTCGGGGCGCAGAGCCCATCCTTTTTTTGAAGCTTATTGAAGCCCCTGGCTCTAATCACGTGCTTCTAAAAAAGAAAAAAAAATCCCCATTAAAATCAATGCGTCCAGCACCCCACATGTAGATTAGGGGGCCGGACGCATGGATAGCGGGGTTGCGCCCGTGCGCCCTGCATTACAGGCCACCACTGTTTTTGACACATTTTTTGCACATTGCACTTTATACTGTGAATTTATTTACCTAGTTCATGTGTAAATATATGAACTTGCTTACCTCTTTGCACATTGTATTTTCTGTGTTAAGTGGATGGTTTAACGCTCCTTTTCATTTTTGTTTTTATGTTTTTAGCTGCCGGTATTACAGTTGGATAAGTGGCTGCTTATTCTATACAATACCTTTGACCTACCACGGATTTTTTTGATATTTTTATGCATCAAATGGCATAAAAATGGGCCCTCCAGTATATTGGCACAAAGATGTTTGCCAAGATGTAATCAGCAACATACAGTGGGTGGGAACAAGTTCTTTACTGCAGGTCAAAATAAAGATACACTGACACTGGTAGAATCATACAACAGTGGAAGTATGAATTTATTTAGCTTTGGGCAAACATTTTTGTTTTGGATGGAGATCAGTGCATTAAAGGAGTTCTATGGTCACATCATACACTTTAATTTTATAACATTATCATTGAAATAACAGTACAAACAACAGTTATATTTGAAAAATCCAATATAATCTTACTCAAAAATCTTTTTTATTACTTATCCTCCAACCCTCTATTACATGAGATAGGCTTTTCCCCACCTTGTCATATATTTTTAATTCCATAAATGCTCGTCCCTTATTGTATTTACAAAATAAAGAGGAGACTTTTGAAAGATGAAAGGTAAAATTGTAGTTATGCCACGTGTCTAGACATCTAGAAAATTACTATAATTGGTGATTTTTTTTTTCCTTATGTGGTTTATGTAACTATATAGCGAAATCTTTTTCAATGCTTTTTGCACTATGCTCATTCAACTATTGTTTCACATATGATCAAATTGCAACCATGTGCTTTGCTCTACCTTTTGTGCAAATAAAGAATTTATTTGTAAAAAGCTCTTTTCATGTTGTGAGTTCTGCCTATCTTCTGGTCATCTCTTTCCGCAACTTTCTGAATTCCCTGCATGCTTTGCAGCTTATCCTCTGCTGTTTACTTTCTATTTATAAGGACTACATATCCCATGGTACCTTGCTGCTTGCAAGCAGTTGTGTCGTCAGATTAGGAGACCCATCAGATTTTGTAACGGAAGTGACGTTCCGTCGCCGCCATCTTGCTACACCCTGCACTTGTCCACAGTAAGGATACAGTGAGAAGGCGGCAAGCGGACATCTTGTTACACCCACCGGAGACTTGCATTTCACACTTATTTTTACCAGTTAACTGAGCTTATATAGTGAAATACAGTATTTTAAATTCCATGAAAGATGTTGAATTAGATGTTAAATTTTAAAAGCAGCGGCAAGCCTGCTGATCTCACAGGTTTGCTGATCTGACAGAACACCGCTGCTTTGAAAAATCAACATGAAAACTCTCTGACAGATTAAAAAATACTGAATTTCACTATGTAAGCTGAGTTTACTGTTAAAAATAAGTGTGAAATGCAAGACTCCGGTGGGTGTAATAAGATGTCCGCTTGCCGCCTTCTTACTGTATCCTTACTGCGGACATTGTAGTAAGATAGCGGCTAGAGAGCGTCGCTTCCGTTACAAAATCTGACAGGTCGCCTAATCTGACTAAACACAGTGATTTGTGTACTGACTCCGCCTCCTGAAACTCCTCCTCTCTGCACCTCTGTAGATCAGAAGGCAGGCTCTGTGAAATGTGTGACACAGCAGTGGAACTGCATGTCACAGAATTCAAAGAAGCCAATGTGTGGGAGTCTTCACAAAATAAGTTTACAAACTTCAAAATCATTCAGATTAATAGAAGTAGGCTAGAAATAATTTGAATGCTATGTGAAAATGAATATATAATTTTAAACTTTGACCCATAGCTGCCAACTGTCCCTGATTCACACTGTCCATAAATTGGGACAATGTCCCTCTTTCCTCCTCATTTGTCCCTCATTTTGGTCTGATCTATTTAATTGTATGAAATATAAACTTTTTATGTTTCGAAAAGCGTTTCCCAGTGCTAAACCTTTCATCCAATTTCTAAATTGCTGCATTTGTAGATTTCAAAAGGCAGTATAAAGGAATAGTAGTGGTAAAATAAAGCACTTGTGGATTTAACTAATCATATTTTTGTACAATTCTCCTTTAAGTGGGTGTGGCAGGGGGTGTGTCCTATGCCTACATACTTTTGCTAATAGGTGTCCCTCATTCCCATCTCAAAAGGTTGGGAGGCATGTTGACCAGGGGCGGTGCTAGGTCTACAAAAGATCTGGGGCTAGAGCCCATAGCAGCGTAGTAAAGAAAGTCATAGGCTTGGGCGGGCATACACATGTATATAATATACGTGTGTGTGTGTATATATATATCCCCAGAAAGCCTCCCCCTTCCATCAGGGTCCCCAAAGAGACCCTCTTACATTAGGGTCTCCAGAGAGTCTCCCCCTTAAATCAGGGTCCCCAGAGAGCCCCCCAATTACATCAGGGTGGGTCCCCAGAGAGCCTCCCCTCCCCTTGGGGACCCCTGCAGAGACTCGGGGCTATGGGCCCCAGATGCAGGGCTATAGCCCCAAAAGCCACCCCCTAGCGACACCACTGATGTTGACCATATATACACTTTAAAGCAAACCTATGACAAACCAGGGCAATTTGAAGTGCAATGAAAGCATTTAAATGCAGAAGTTACCTTTTGTGAAAAAAAATATCAAATGAAAAATAGATCCATAAATCTAAGCAGAAGATATTTATTTATTACAGGTATTTATGTAGTGCCATCAATCTATGCAGTGCTTTATATAATGTACATTCACATGTGTCACTTCTGAGAAGTTTTTCCTGACACATGAGATAAATTTGTGTCGGGGGGGAGAGCTCAGAATGGAGCTTGTATATTCACAACACAGTTCTTCTGCTGTGTGGAGTGGGGGTGTGTGCCTTTCCTCCAATCACACTGTGTAATTGCAGCCTCTGCACCCCATCTTCTCTGCTCCTGACAAATGAAGAAAGATTTTTAATACAATCTGCGCTTTCGAATGGATGTAGAGAAGACTGCAGATAAACAAGTAAAACTTATGTAGGGAGATTTATTTCATCTCTGTGTATCATCTGAGGCTGTTCACTTCACTGGGTATATGTGAGGGTTTACTTCCACTTTAAAGTGGTGTTCTGGCCAAAATTTTACTTTTTAGCTAAAAATACCCCTATAATACTGATGCTTAGTGTAGTCTACTAAAGGTATGCTGTAAACTAAGGGCCATTTTGTTTATGTGCAGCGTTTTTTTCTTACTTTAGGAAGTCCCAGTATGCCGCAGTCATCTCCTGTGTGGGCAGCTGAAGCCACAGTGTATCACTTCCTGGATTCTGTGCATGCTGGCTACCCAGCATGCACCTGCTAATCTCGCACATGTGCAGCGCGGCACGAGCAGTGTATTAGCTTGTAGGTCGGGTTTGCCTATTGCCTCCTGGGATTGATGACACACCCAGGAGACATTGCAAAGCCGGAAATGACATGCGGGGCCGCAGGCACTAAGGAGTAAGTGAAAAAAAGATAAAAGCTGAAATAAAGTAAGTGATCCCAAAAAAATAAAACTGTAAATTTGTTTTAAGGGTATCCCATTAGTGCTGGATGCTGAGGAGTGTAAAATGTGGGTGGAACTCCGCTTTAAGGTCTCTAACTCACATGCATATCATATACCAAAACATACTAGGGCCAACATACACAAGAGCATATTAATCTACCAGCATGGTTTCTGGCGTGTGGGTAGAAACCCACAGAAGCATAGTCCTAGTTGATAATCTAACTGAGGACCTGATGCACTCCAAGGAAGGATACAGTGTCTCTCCCCCTGGTGCTCAGGTGTAGGAATGCTGGTGTATAAACTCACACTTATGCAGAGGTATCGCTAACAAGTATTCGGGACACCGCTCTACCAGCCCGGCCCGTGGAAGATGTTTGTAACGTCCTTGCCAGTGCTACTCCACTGACCACACCCCCTCATGTGTTTCACCCCGCCCACTGGGGCTTAGTGATAGCCCTAATATCTTACACTGGTCGGGCTGGGAGAACAGTGTCCCAAACTCTTGTCAGTGATTCCAACTGAGGACTCTAGTCCTGCAAGGGAGGAGTACTAACCACTTAGACACTGTAATGCCCATAATACATTCAAACTTAAAGTGGACGTAAACCCACTCTCCTTTCTAAACTACTGCCATAGGGGTTATCTATAAGGATATACACGCCTCCTGCATGTATCTTTACCTGTCAAATGTCTCCCCTCTGTCTGTTATGAGACCCGAAAAAATGCAGATTCTGTGGGCGGGTCTGTTGTCCGGAGCTCGGTGGGTGGAGTCGTGATGTCAGTAGACTCCCCGCCCACCTCTACACTCCCCTTGTCAATATACATTCTGCTCCTGTGTATTTCTTACACTGAACTTCTGCTATGATCACTAACATCCAGTCAAAACACAGAAAAGTCACAACATGACTTCAACATGCCCAATCATGCTGGGGTGTGGAGCAGCCAAGCTTGGGAGAGCTGAAGAAGAAAGGAGGAAGGGGATCTGAAGTACACAGAATGCCTCTCTCAGGTGCATGCATGAGTTATGTAAATCACCTGTCTGTCACAGCAAGGGGGAAGAACTGACTCCTATTTCTCTGTGTGTCAGTTTTTATCTCACTGAAAAAAGATAAGAGGATTGCTCAGAGCTGGATTAAGTCTTTGTGGCAAGACTGGGCACAGATGACATGAAATCCTATACTGTACAAGGTGCAAGCCTTTATTAAAAAAAAACATTTCGGGTATACATCCACTTTAACTTTTTCAAGGCCTTGCCCCTTTCTGTGCCTCTCTGCTGGTCAGTGAAACTAACCATGACATTATGATAAGGCAGCAGCAGGGCAAGTTGGATTTTACAGTAGAAGTTGGAATTTGCACATAACCCCAGCTGCAAACATCTCTGAATTTATCGACCATTTTGATATGCAGATTCCATAAAAGGTAGCCTTTGATTTTGGATTGTTTCAACATATTCTTAACCTTATTTGCCCAGTATTGAGATAGGTATACTAAAAAATGCATAATTATTATACAGGATTTATATAGCGTCAACAGTTTACGCAGCGCTTTACAACTTGAGGATAGACAGTACAAATACAATACACTTTAATACAGTAGGAATCAGAGGGCCCTGATCTTTAGAGCTTACAATCTAAGAGAATAATGAATAGGACAAACTTTTTCAGTAGTACACAGGTAATACATGAGCTGGTCTCCACCTAAAATATAAAGCTTTAGGTCAATTTGATAAAGAATACCATTACTGCAAAATATTGCAGAGCATAAATTGCATTGTTCCATTTTCCTCTTTTTTTTTATTTTTGTAGGAGATTCACAAAAAAATGCAAAATGGTAATGTTGCTAGTATAAAAGTTTTTAGTAGAAGCTGTAGTTTTCAGGTGTCTAAAAGTATGGATCTCTGATTTCAGCAAAAGCAGTCGATAAGGAGGAGGTGCAGAGTGCTGTCTGTCCTTTTCTAATCACTTTAAAACATAATACTCCAGCCAGAGTGAGACAATTATAAGGACAGTCCAGAAGCATCAAACAATAGAAAGGCTGTAAAAGAAAAGATGTAAAAGCGAATGTCATTTTTTATTATCTATGTATGCTGCAAACGATGAGCCCTTCCTTCTCCTTTATCTTGTATTACTTAGATTGTTTTAACCGCTTGACCTCTGGAAGATTTACCCCCCTTCATGACCAGGCCATTTTTTGCAATACGGCACTGCGGTACTTTAATTGACAACTGCGCCTTCATGCAAAGCTGTACCCAAATAAAAGTTTTATGTCATTTTTTTCCTCATAAATAGAGTTTTTTTGATGGTATTTGATCACTGTGTGTTTTTTATTTTTGGTGCTATAAACAAAAAAGTCTGACCATTTAAAATACTTACTTTTTGCTATAAAACATATCCAAAACAAAAATTGAAAAAATCTAATTTGTTCATAAATTTAGGCCAATATATATTCTGCTACATATTTTTGTTAAAAAAAATCCCAATAAGTGTATATTGATTGGTTTGCGTCAATCGTCTATGGGATATATACTGGAGATATATATTTATTTATTGCAAGTAATGGCAGCAATTAGTGACTTATAGTGGGACTGCGATATTGTGGTGGCCAATCTGACACTAAAGGGTTTATTTACTAAAACTGGAGAGTGCAAAATTAGTCAAATTTCTGTATAGAAACCTATCGGCTTCTAACCTCAGCTTGTTAAACTAAGCTTTGGCAATAAAACCTTTGTTCCAAATTGAAATTCAGATGAATTTTTGTTTTTCGGAAATTAGGATGCATTTGAATTTCTGAATTGCAATAGTACTGAATTTCAACGCATCCGAAATAAAGAAAAAAAAAATTGGATGGAATTCGAAATCAAATCGATTCAAAAAGTTTTCTAATCGATTCAGAATAGCTTTCGAATTCGAAAAGTTTTCGAATAGTTTTTGAATTTCCAAAAGAGACTAAAATAGAATAGAAAATAAAGGAATAGAATAGAAAAAAATAGAATAGAAAAGAATATAGCAGAAAATAAAAGAATATAATATAATAGAGTAAAACAGAACAAAATAGAAAATAAAAGAACAAAATAGAATAGAAATTGATAGAACAAAATTAAAAGAATATAACCATCTTCTGAAATTTAAATATCAAATAGAATAAATTTGAATTCGAATACATAAGAAACGAAAAAAAGAAAAAAAGAATAGATTAGAAAAAAAAGAATAAAATAGACTATAGAATTAGAAAAACAATAGAATAGAATGAATATAACCCAAAATTCAAATAGAATCAATTTGAATTTAAATAGAAAAGAATAGATTAGAATAGAAAGAATAAAACCATCTTCCGAAATTTGAATTTCGAATAGAATAAATTTGAATTTCAATAGAATATAATACAAAATAAAATAGAATAGAAAAGAAGAGAATAGAACAAATAGAAAAACAGAATTAAAAAAAATATAATAGTATAGAAAGACTATAACCATTTCCCAAAATTCAAATACAATCAATTAGTTTTGAATAGAATAGAAAAGAATAGAATAGGAAGATGGTTATATTCTTACTATTTCATTCTGGTTTTTTTTCTATACTATTCTGTTATTTTCTATTCTAATCCATTCTTTTCTATTCTATTTAAATTTGATTTGGTGGTTATGGATTAATGGTTATATTCTTTCTATTTGATTATATTCTTTTTTCATGCCATTCGTTTCTAGTCTATTCTATTCCATTCTATTCTGTTCTTTTATTTACTATTCTATTTTGTTCTGTTTACTCTATTATATTATATTCTTTTATTTACTGTTATATTATTTTCTATTCTATTCTTTTTTTTTCTATTTCATTCTTTTATTTTCTATTTTATTTTATTCTCGTTGGAAATTGGAAAACTATCTGAATTCGAAAACTATTTGAATTCTAAAACTATTTGAATATTATGTTCTGTTTTACTCTTATTCTCTTTGGAAATTGGAAAACTTTAAGAATTTGAAAACAATTTGAATTGATTTGAAAACTATTTGAATCGATTTTAATTAGAATTCCAAAAATTTGAATCGATTTGAATTGTATAAACAAAACAAATTCTGAAAATGAATGAAACTAGTTAAACGAATTTAACTAAACAAATTTATGTAAATAACGAATCTAAACAAATTTTTTCGTTCTGCACATGACTAATCAAAGGGTTAAATATGTGCCTAATTAGTGTTTGTGTTTACTATGTGTGCTGCTTTTACTAAGGGAAACAATGGATTTTATTCCCTGTTTCCATTTTTCCGGACGATCGGCAGGTACCAGCAGTCATCTTTTGTCTGGCACCCGCTGATTGGCATCTGCTGTATTTAATCACAGCAGAGCCGGGTTTGCTGGAGGCGCGTACTGCCTACCTGGAAGTGCTGGATCATGTGCCTAGTACGTGATCAAGCGCAGATAACATAGTGAAATCCTTACTTAGGGCTCATTCACATATAAACAGACAGCTGCCGCACAGTAAACTGCAGTGATTTACTGTCCGCCAGCTGTCCATTCCGGCTGCAGTGGGCTGGCAGTAGGGGCAGTGTGACCCGAGACTCAGCCCACCACGCAGAGCCTTTTTTGTACAAACTTTATTTGAAGTACACAAAAGTGACACTTCATTCATATCGCTGTACAGTAGTTTGGTGTTCTGTGCTGTTTTACAGTGACATGCAATCCAGTGTGCTGATATAGAATGCTGCATGCCTGCATTTTATCACAGATCACTGCAGGGAAGCTCCAGACTGCCTTGCAGTGTGAATAAGACACATAGAAAACAACTGTTTTCTGTGTGTCCAGGTGGTGACCTGCATTTCCACCTGTGCGGTAATATTTAGATTACTGCACTAATGTGTGAATTGGCCCCTTAATACCTTGTTCACACAGGTGTACTTAAGCATACATCCGTGTAAAGGACCATTTTTGCCTGTACAGGATGCACAGGTGTTCCATGCGTTCACATGCAGGTAGTCCCATTGATGTCTACAATGCCAGTCCATTAGTATACCTGTATTGAAGTGTATCCTGCTGGCTGATGGTTAGTCTAATAATTCTTCCCTTATTGATACTCCCACTAGCTGTGATCTTCTGACACTTCAGGGATGACAGGTTGTGGCTGTGAAGGACTCTTGCTGTTCATCCTCCCATATTGCCCCCTCAGACATCTACAACAATCTTAGTATTATTTTTCCAGAATTCAAAGCATTCTGTGAATGGAGGAGGGGCAGATGAATGACAGGACCACTCTTCATTATTCACAGAACACCTTGTATTCTGGGAAAATAATACTAGTGTTGTGAAGAAGATCACAGCTGTGGGCAGTATCCAACATCACTAATAGGAAGAATATTACCTAAGCTGCAGCTCGCAGAAAGCATGGTAAGCTTCATTAACCACTTCAATACCGGGCACTTTCCCCCCACCTGCCCAGGCCAATTTTCAGCTTTCAGCGCTGTCGCTTTTTAAATGATAATTGCGCGGTCATGCTACACTGTACCCAAACTAAATTTGTATTGTTTTGTTCCCACAAATAGAGCTTTCTTTTGGTGGTATTTGATCACCTCTGGGGTTTTTATTTTTTGCTAAACAAATAAAAAAAGACTGAAAATTTTGAAAAAAAAAAGTTTTTCTTTGTTTCTGTTATAAAATTTTGTAAATAAGTAAGTTTTCTCCTTCACTGACGGGTACTGATGGGCAATGATGGGTGGCATTGATAGGCGGCACTGATGGGCACTCATAGGTGGCACTGATGGACACTGGGCAGTAAAAGCACTGATGGGTAATTATGGGTGCCACTGATGGGTATTGATAGGTGGCACTTATGGGCATGGATGGACACTGATAGATGATGGGCACTAATGAGCATCACTGTAAAGGAGGCACTGGCAGGAATTACTGATGGGCACTGATTGGCATAATTTTTGGGCAAAGATTGCCATCCCTGGGGGCCATGGCTGGCATACCTGGTGGTCATCAGTGGTGGGCATCCCTGGTGGTCCTGAATGGGCATCCTCGGGGGGGCTGCACTGATAATCAATCAGCGCAGACCCCGCTGTCAGGAGACTCTTTATCTAGTTTGGAGTTGCGGTGTGTCAGACTGACACACCACACCATTGATCGCCGCGCTGTACGCCCTTTTATTCTGAAAGACATATGACATCCAATCAGGATAACGGAACTACCACCCGGCTGTCATTTAGCTATAGGCCGGTCGGCAAGTGGTTAACCACTTGCCGACCAGCCTCCGTCTTTATACTGCGGCAGCTCGGCTCTCCTGCGCAAACCGCCGTAGGTGTACGTCGGTCCGTGCATAGGAGATAATGGGCGTGCGCCGTGGGAGCGTGCCTGCAGGTCTGGCGATCGTTGCGTACAGAGGCAGAATGTGGAACTGCCCATGTAAACAAGGCGACTCCCCATTCTGCCAGATGACATGTTAGAGATCTTCTGCTCCCAGTGTTCCCTTGGGGTCAAATATTTGTCCACGACATACATGATATTAAAGTTCATGTGCGTGGAAAAGCAGGTGTCAGAATACTTTTGGTAATAAAGTGTAGGGTTCAATATTGAGTTGGCCCACCATTTGCAGCTATAACAGCTTCAACTCTTCTGGGAAGGCTGTCCACAAGGTTTAGGAGTGTCTATGGGGATGTTTGACCATTCTTCCAGAAGCACATTTGTGAGGTCAGGCACTGATGTTGGATGAGAAGGCCTGGCTCGCAGTCTCCACTCTAATTCATCCCAAAGGTGTTCTATCGGTTTGAAGTCAGCACTCTGATGCAGTGGTGGAGGATAACACAGACAAAGCATGACACCTCTTTACCCACAGTGATCCTAAAAAGGGCAGCCATATAAGCAAAGGGTTGCTGGACTTCAGCAGAGAGACCACTGCTTCCCCCCAGATCCTTCTCTGCAAAATGCAAGACTTTGCTCACCTTTTTTTGATGCCCCTGGAATGTATTTAGCTAAATTAAAGCAATAGTAAAGGTAAATGTTTAATTTTTAAAAAAATAACACACATGTTATACTTACCTGCTCTGGTTTCGCACAGAGCAGTTACGATCCTCCTCTTCTTGGGTCCCCCATCGGCACTCCTGGCTCCTCCCCCCTGTTGAGTGCCCCCATAGCAAGCTGCTTGTTATTGGGACACTTGTGGATGCTCGCTCCCAAGCCGTCTCTATGTGTCCATTGACACACAGAGCACAGCTCAGCCCCTTGCTCCCTCCTCATTGGCTGTGATTTACAGCAGCGGAAGCCACCAGCTTCTGAGCCAATGAGGAGGGAGAGAGCGGGGAGAGCAGCTGCTCTTATGCACATCGCTGGATCGAGATGGGGCTTGGGTAAGTATTATGGGAGCTGGGGGGAAAACTGTACCCAGAAGGTTTTTTACCTTCGTGCATAGAATGAAAGTAAAAAACATTTAGCCTTTAGAACTACTTTAGACTGAAAGTTCAGTTGGGCTTACCAAACCATATTACAATTATCTGAGACTCAATTAAACTGAATCATAAAATACCTGCAGAGTTATTGCCCTCTTCTTTCATTCATACTCCTCATTCCTTTACAGATCAGAGCAATTCCAGTAATGATTCCGCATATTCCAATAAACAGACCAAGACCACATATTATATTTTCTGTTGTCTCAGAAAGTGATTTGAGGGTCTCTGGACCTGCAACAAAAGAATACTGTAAATAAGTATTAAAAGTTTTACAACTTGCGAACCTTGCTTATAGAAATACCTTGGAAGACTTGTTTGCTTTGTTTGCCAGGTAAGGCCTCAGTCTGCAAAAGCAGCCAATCAGAGCTATAGCTTGAGAGAGTATTGTAAGAACTAAATAGGGTGAAATTTGCAATCTGTTGCAGAATGGAAATCACACTTATACATGATAATATCACAATAAAAGCTACATGAAGCCTGTAAGTGAATATTTCCTATCATATAGGGAACATCTAGAAGTATTAAGTGACCCTTATTAGTACCCTAAAAAATGTATCTTCTGTCCGGAATGCCACTTGAAAAATAGCAGTTCCCTTCTTGGTATGCGAGTTTGCCTAGACATACCTGTGCCTAAAATGCCCCGTACACACGAGCGGATTTTCCGTCAGAAAAAACTTGGATGGTTTTTCCGATGGAATTCCGCTCAAGCTTGGCTTGCATACACACGGTCACACAAAAGTTCTCTGAACTTTCGACCGTCAAGAACGCGGTGACGTACAACACTATGACGAGCCGAGAAAATGAAGCTCAATGCTTCCGAGCATGCGTCGAATTGTTTCCGAGCATGCGTAGGAATTTTGTGCGTCAGAATTGCTACAGACGATCGGAATTTCCGATCGGAAACTTTTCCGACCGAAAAATAGAGAACCTTCTCTCAATCTTTTGCTGGCGGGAATTCCGCCAGCAAAAGTCTGATGGAGCATACACGGTCAGAATTTCCAACCAAAAGCTCACATCTGACTTTTGCTGGGGCAATTTCTGATCGTGTGTACGGGGCATAAAGCTTCATAGTAGTATGTCTGCAGTGTGAGATCTAAGGCACTGTTTCCTCTGACTTCTAGTCTCAGGAGATTTGGAGTGTAATTTGGTGATGCCACTACTGTGCTACTCACCGGTCTCCTTGCTGGAGGCTCTCTGACATGAGGAAGCAAAGCCCTGCCTCTACCAAGATGGCCACCTCCACATAGAGACCCAGTGTGAAACAAGACATCGCAAGTCAGCAATGGGGAAAACACCAGCTGCAGGGAGACCACACTGGTGACTAATGCCGCGTACACACGGTCGGACTTTTCGTTTACAAAAGTCCAACGGACACCGACGGACTAAAGCTGGCTGACAATCCGATCGTGTGTGGGCTTCCCCGGACTTTCAGCGGACTTTTGCAGCCTCAAATCTGACGGACTTTAGATTTGAAACATGCTTCAAATCTTTACGTCGTAACTACGCCGGACCCAGAAATCCACTCGTCTGTGTGCTAGCCCGACGGACAAAAACCCACGCTAGGGCAGCTATTGGCTACTGGCTATCAACTTCCTTATTTTAGTCCGGTGTACGTCATCACGTACGAATCCGTCGGACTTTTGTGTGATCTTATGTAGGCAAGTCCGTTTGTAAGAAAGTCTGCCGCAAGTCCGCCGCAAGTCCGCCAAAAGTCTGCCAAAAGTCTGTCGAAAGTCTGTCGGACAGGCTGTCGGACTTTTGTAGCCGAAAAGTCCGACTGTGTGTACGCGGCATAAGGCTTTACCTTCTGCTCGACTTTTTTTTTGGTCACCACTTTCAGAGTTTAGTTCTTCAAATTTCAACTCCAGGCAAAAATTAAATTTAAATAGTGCATTGTGCATCTTACTCTCCAGTCTTGATTGCAAACATACACTCCCAAGCCATCCTGCAGTGTAATGGATCAAAGTCACAATATGAGCCAAGCGAATTTCCTGTCCTGCGGACCAGGCATTTTTCCTTGCTAGCTATCTTCTTGGACTCTATTCCCCTCGCCGACCCCAGGTGTTCCCCTGTCTCTGCAGTCTGTGAGGGTACCCAGCTGCTGTAAGTGTTGCCTCCACCAATAGGAAATTTCCACATCATGCAGGAAGAGATATGGACACCTGAAGGGGGACTCCAGGAAGTAAACAGAAGAGAGAAGGATCCTCACATCACAGTGGCTTCAGGTAAGTAAAATGGGCATCTTGGATATTTTTTTTCATACCAGTGCTTAGTTGGAGGGGGTGGGAGGGGGGTAGCTAATATCCTGGAGTTGGGCTTTAAGGTGGTTGCCCCGCCCTACACGTTTTGTCACATCTGGCGCTCCCGATGACGTCCAGTCTGTGACAAAACATGTAGGGCAGAGCTATCACTTGCGACCTCACCATGCGTGCTGTAATCCGTAAGTGACTAGTACGAATCCAAGGACTGGTATTTACTGTTACGAGCATTTACTATTTTTTATCATGAGTGGCTAATACTTTTTTTTTTTTTAATAAATGTGATCTACAGTTTTACACTGTGTTGGTTTTCCTGGTTCTCAGCATATGTTATGGCTGAATATTTTTTCTTACTGGATGTGATATTCTGGTGACCTTATGTGGAAACCTGGAGACAGTACATGTTCCCCAACACATGATTTTACTCATACACAAGCCTAAGTGACTCTTTTTGTACAAAGAGTCCACTTAATCTGGTAAGAGTTCTATGTATTCAAGGTGGTGGTACACTTTGGGATTTGAAGTACCCAGCTAATAGGACTTGGACTTTATTTGTTTGGACTGAGTTTCTCATATTTAGATATGTCTTATATGTCTTATTTATGTTATTCACTTTTATTTTCCTAGCGCGGCAAAGTAGACTTACTTTTTGTACACAATTTAACTAATTGTTTTTGCCAGCAGCTAATTGGATCTGACAGCGCAATTTCTTTTTGTGTTGGTTTTAAACCTCTGACATAAAATAAAGCATATCACTCTATAGTGTGTACTTTTCTAAATCCAGAACACTAATGCAGCGTACACATGGGCGGACTTTTCGACCAGACTGGTCCGACGGACTTTCGGCGGACTTTCCGAACAAATGGACTTGCCTACACACGATCACACCAAAGTCCGACGGATTTGTACGTGATGACGTACGACTGGACTAAAAAAAGGAAGTTGATAGCCAGTAGCCAATAGCTGCCCTAGCGTCGGTTTTCGTCCGTCTGTCTGGGTCCAGCGGAGTTCCAACGTAAATATTTGAAACATGTTCCAAATCTAAAGTCCGTCAGATTTTTGACCGAAAAAGTCAGCTGCGTGTGTACGCGGCATAGTGCCGCGTACACACGAGCTTACTTTTCGACCGGACTGGTCCAACGGGCCGAGTCCAGCGGACAAATCAACCGTGTGTGGGCTTCATCGGACCTGCAGTGGACTTTTTCAGTCGAAAATATGACGGACTTTAGATTTGGAACATGTTTCAAATCTTTACGTCAGAACTCCGCCCGGACCCAGTTCCTATAGAAAATTCAGCTCGTCTGTATGCTAGTCCGACAGAAGAAAACCGACGTTAGGGCAGCTACTGGCTATCAACTCTGTCGGACTTTGGTGTGATCGTGTGTAGGCAAGCCCGTTTGTTCAGAAAGTCCATCGGAAGTCCGCCGAAAGTCCGTTGGATAGACGGTCGGACCAGTCCGGTCGAAAAGTCCGCCCGTGTGTACACTGCATACGTGTCATTTCTGTCTGCTGCTTCTTTCCTTTTTGCTATCAGGATGAGAGAAAAGGGAGCTCCAGCACTGTGTGCTCTGTGAAAAGGGGCGGGGGGTGTCCCTTCCCACCAATCAGCTCTGCACTGTGTAATTTGGAGACCATAATTCCTATTATCCCCTAATTACCACCAATCAGCCCTTATCTCCCCCTTGTTTTTTAGCTAGATTTGATTTGCTAATTAAATATTATTTTTATCTTAGCAAGTTCATGCTTATGGTTATGTAAAAAATATGCTTGGAATGTGAAATATAACCTTTATTTTATTTATTTTAGATAACTTCTATATGGGCATTGTAATAAAAACATAATTTTAGTCTCACAAAAAGGACTAATAGTACCTTTGTATATTCACTGGTTACAATTTGAAACAACATTTAAAAAAAGTGTATTCTATTTTATATTTCTTCTCTAAATGGGCTTTTGAGCATAAACCGGGGCTTAGTGTGGAAGGGATGCCAGGGGCAGCATACAGCTGCACACGCATTATGAGGCCGGCAGTCAGGGATATATTACCACGAGTGATCAAGGTCTCAGACTGCCGTGTTTCAAGTCAGTGCCATTCAGCTGTGTCTTCATTGTCAAAGCTGGTGCATTTTCATTGGAATAGCATAATGTTTACTAAGCAAAATTTAGATAAATTGTTAAAATTTGGGATATGTATTATAGCATTATAGTGGTTTTTTTGTTTATAGTGCAAAAAATAAAAACCACAGAGGTAATCAAATACCACCAAAAGAAAGCATAATGTTTACTAAGCAAAATTTTGATTAATTTTGTTAAGATTGAAAAAAAAATCATCACAAGGGACTGTGCTTACATTTAATGCAAAGTGTACCTGCTGGTGCCAGCTGTCCTAGGTCAGATCCAAAGTCCTCTTTCCCCCATACCCACAAAGCCACAATTTTCCCGTATTGTGGGGTTAATATGAGCGTTGGATCTGTCACAGGCACTCGCCAAGAGTGTCCACTATACCATAGGTGAGCGTACTGTGTGTGCCAGGTGTGCCTAGGCACACCCTAATCACCCTGTGCTGCGCAGATTTCCCCTGCTGCTTGGCTAGAGAGAAAGGGACTGGGGAATGTCCTCAGTCCCTTTTTCTATCTCAAAAGTGAGATATCAGGGCTCTGTTTAGAGCCCTGATATTTCACCAAAGCCCCCCAATGGGGCTCTTTAAAATTTGTAAAAAAAAAAAAAATTGTTGTAAAAATGGAAAAAATTTAATTGTAAAAAATAATTTTAAAAAATCATAAAAATAAACTAACACCAACCTCTGCCCTACTGATATCCACTGCTCTACTGACACAGTCCATTGCCCTGCTGATATATATATATATAGATATCTATATCTATCTATCTATCTATCTATCTATCTATCTATCTATCTATCTATCTATCTATCTATCTATCTATCTATCTATCTATACACTATATTTTTTAAAAGTATTGGAACACCTGCCTTTACACGCACATGAACTTTAATGACATCCCAGTCTTAGTCCGTAGGGTTCAATATTGAGTTGGCCTACCCTTTGCAGCTATACTAGCTTCAACTCTTCTGGGAAGGCTGTCCACAAGGTTTAGGAGTGTGTCTATGGGAGTGTTTGACCATTCTTCCAGAAGAGCATTTGTGAGGTCAGGCACTGGTGCTGGACGAGACGGCCTGGCTCGCAGTCTCCACTCGAATATATCCCAAAGGTGTTCTATCAGGTTGAGGTCAGGACTCTGTGCAGACCAGTCAAATTCATCCACCCCAAACTTGCTCATCCATGTCTTTCTTGCTTTGTGCTCTGGTGCGCAGTCATGTTGGAACAGGAAGGGGCCATCTCCAGGCCTGTGCTGGCCATCGGGACTACCGGGAGTTTCTCGGTGGGCCGATTGGCAGCGGGCCACTACACTTCATGACTCTGACTGTCAGTGTCTCTCTCCGTCCGAGCGTCGCCGGGCGCCGGGCGGCTCCGCTCCTGCACTCGGCGGGCGGCGCCGGCGTCACACAAACACAGGCATCATCACTCCCCCAGGCACTCCCCCTAACATTATAGCCAGTTGGGCGGCCTCTTTGTCCCGGCGCCGTGACGTCACTCACGGCCGGAGGCGGCCCAGGGACATAGGAGGAGGCGGAGCCAGGGCATAGCATTGCAAGCAAGCCTGCAAGACTGCAACCTAGAGGAGCCGAGGCCGAGGAGGAGGATTCGGAATTTCGGAATCGGAACCATACCAGACCAAGTTGCAGGCAGCCACCAGCAAATACAGAGTACATAGTACAGTGACAGAGACCAAGTCTATAGTGTGAATTGTGATTCATCATTCAAGTAAGCACTATACTAATAACTTTACTAATAATAATAGTAAGTAACTGAATATGCAGCATGGCGGGGGGAGGGGTAAATCTGTACTGTAAATGTACTGCCACTGGTCATGGTTAAATTATTCATCAGTTACCATGGCCAGTGGCATTAAATTAATAATTGACCAGTGGCATTAAATTAATATTAATGCCACAGTGGCATTAATATTAATTTAATGCCACTGGTCAATTATTAATTTAATGCCGCTGACCACGGTAACTGATGAATAATTTATTGCCACTGGTCAATTATTAATTTAATGCCACTGGTCAATTATTAATTTAATGCCACTGGTCAATTAATAATTTAATGCCACTGGCCACAGTAACTGATGCATAATTTAATGCCACTGGTCATGGTAATTGATGGATAATTTAATGCCACTGGCCACGGTAACTGATAAATAATTTAATGCCACTGGTCAATTATTAATTTAATGCCACTGGTCAATTAATAATTTAATGTCACTGGCCACAGTAACTGATGCATAATTTAATGCCACTGGTCATGGTAATTGATGGATAATTTAATGCCACTGGTCACGGTAACTGATTAGTAATTTAATGTCACTGGTCCTGGTAATTGATGAATAATTTAATGCCACTGGTCACGATAACTGATTAGTAATTTAATGCCACTGGTCCCGGTAATTGATGAATAATTTAATGCCACTGGTCACGATAACTGATTAGTAATTTAATGTCACTGGTCCCGGTAATTGATGAATAATTGAATGTCACTGGTCACGGTAATTGATGAATAATTTAATGCCACTGGTCACGATAACTGATTAGTAATTTAATGTCACTGGTCATGGTAATTGATGAATAATTTAATGCCACTGGTGGGGACTCTGATGTGAAGGGAGCTGCTAGTGGGGACTCTGATGTGAAGGGAGCTGCTGGTGGGGACTGTGATGTGAAGTGGGCTGCTGGTGGGGACTCTGATGTAAAGTGGGCTGCTGGTGGGGACTCTGATGTGAAATGAGCTGCTGGTGGGGACTCTGATGTGAAGTGAGCTGCTGGTGGGGACTCTGATGTGAAGTGAACTGCTGGTGGGGACTCTGATGTGAAGGGAGCTGCTGGTGGGGACTCTGATGTGAAGTGAGCTGCTGGTGGGGACTCAGATGTGGAGGGAGCTGCTGGTGGGGACTCTGATGTGAAGTGGGCTGCTGGTGGGGACTCTGATGTGAAGTGAGCTGCTGGTGGGGACTGCTATGTGAAGGGAGCTGCTGGTGGTGTAATCTGATGTGAAGGGAGCTGCTGGTGGGGACTCTGATGTGAAGGGAGCTGCTGGTGGGGACTGCTATGTAAAGTGGACTGCTGGTGGGGACTCTGATGTGAAGGGAGCTGCTGGTGGGGACTCTGATGTGAAGTGGGCTGCTGATGGGGACTGCTATGTGAAGTGGGCTGCTGGTGGCGACTCTGATGTGAAGGGAGCTGCTGGTGGGGACTCTGATGTGAAGGGAGCTGCTGGTGGGGACTGATATGTGAAGTGGACTGCTGGTGGGGACTCTGATGTGAAGGGAGCTGCTGGTGGGGACTCTGATGTGAAGTGGGCTGCTGATGGGGACTGCTATGTGAAGTGGGCTGCTGGTGGCGACTCTGATGTGAAGGGAGCTGCTGGTGGGGACTGCTATGTGAAGTGGGCTGCTGGTGGGGACTCTGATGTGAAGGGAGCTGCTGGTGGGGACTGCTATGTGACGTGGGCTGCTGGTGGGGACTCTGATGTGAAGGGAGCTGCTGGTGGGGACTGCTATGTGACGTGGGCTGCTGGTGGGGACTCTGATGTGAAGGGAGCTGCTGGTGGGGACTGCTATGTGAAGTGGGCTGCTGGTGGGGACTCTGATGTGAAGGGAGCTGCTGGTGGGGACTGCTATGTGACGTGGGCTGCTGGTGGGGACTCTGATGTGAAGGGAGCTGCTGATTGGGACACTCTGATGTAAGGGGGACGCTGTTGGGGACACTCTGATGTAAGGGGGATGCTATTAGGGACACTCTGATGTAAGAGGGACGCTGTTGGAGACACTCTGATGTAAGGGGGACGCTGTTGGGGACACTCTGATATATGGGGGACGCTGTTGGGGACACTCTGATGTAAGGGGGACGCTGTTGGGGACACTCTGATGTAAGGGGGACTTTGTTGGGGACACTCTTATGTAAGGGGGACGCTGTTGGGGACACTCTGTAAGGGGGACGCTGTTGGGGACACTCTGACGTAAGGGGGGCGCTGTTGAGGACACTTTGATGTAAGGGGGACGCTGTTGGGGACACTCTGATGTAAGGGGGACGCTGTTGGGGACACTCTGATGTAAGAAGGGTGCTGTTGGGGACACTCTGATGTAAGGGGGACGCTGTTGAGGACACTCTGATGTAAGGGGGATGCTGTTGGGGACACTCTGATGTAAGGGGGATGCTGTTGGGGACACTCTGATGTAAGGGGGATGCTGTTGGGGACACTCTGATGTAAAGGGGGCGCTGTTGGGGACACTCTGATGTAAAGGGGGCGCTGTTGGGGACACTCTGATGTAAAGGGGGCGCTGTTGGGGACACTCTGATGTAAAGGGGGCGCTGTTGGGGACACTCTGATGTAAGGGGGGCACTGTTGGGGACACTCTGATGTAAGGGGGACGCTGTTGGGGACACTCTGATGTAAGGGGGACGCTGTTGGGGACACTCTGATGTAAGGGGGACGCTGTTGGGGACACTGTTGGGGACACTCTGATGTAAGGGGGGCGCTGTTGGGGACACTCTGCTGTAAGGGGGACACTGTTGGGGACACTCTGATGTAAGGGGGACGCTGTTGGGGACACTCTGATGTAAGGGGGATGCTGTTGGGGACACTCTGATGTAAGGGGGGCGCTGTTGGGGACACTCTGATGTAAGGGGGCGCTGTTGGGGACACTCAAAATTAAAGTGGGCCAGTCATGAGGAAGTCCAGGGCCAAATTTTTGTCCCAGTCCAGCCCTGTGTTATGGTGACGATGATCTGGAGCACCATTTGGCAAATTGTCAGGCTACAGTCCAGCCGGGATATGCAGCTAACTTTTTGAACGAGTAAGTCCCCTTAATATCTCCTACTGTTTTGGGCTTTTTGTTTTTCCATAGCTCCTATTTTGCCTTTTGCTCTCACAAACTCTGATTCTTTATCATCTATACGTATGATATATGTCCATTGTATATAACATATTAATGATTGGTATGCTTTATGTATGTACCTCCCCCAGATCATACAATAATCCTTACAGGAAATCCCTGAAGAAGGAATTGCATTTTTTATCCGAAACATGTTGGGTTCCTATGTACCACGTATATGTATGCTTCCTTAAACCAGAACGCTCATTTATATATTCTAGGTATTTTGTATGTACTGTTCATTGTTTTAATATCTTTTTTGTATATTTCAAATAAAGTATATTTTTTATTACTTTTGGGCACTTGTCATACCAATCACATTACCCATTATTCCTCCCCCACTTATTGTTACTCATTTACCTTAATATCTCCTACCCCCTCACCTGTACAATCCCAGGTTTTTTTTCTTTTTCTTTTTCCAAATTTATTATTGGGATGCGGTGAAGGAGGTATGAATTTACCTCTATATCCATATTTGGCAGTACACCATTCCTAACCAACCTAAGAACTATGCCCACTCTTTCCGCCCCCTACTCCATTCATAGAAGCTTACTATAGTTCCCATGGATAAAAAGTGATCTATAAATGAAGGACAGGCAGATGAATGAAAGGTTTGTCTCCACCATTCATAGATCACTTTTCATTAATGGAAGCTATAGTAAAGCTTCTATGAATGTAGGCGGGGGTGGAAAGGGCGGGTATAGTCGGTACTCTTGATTAGCACTCGTATTAACCCCCCAGCACCAGAAGATTACAGCTTCGGGAGAATGAGGGGCGGAGGACTTCAGATTTCACCTAAGACAGTCTGCACCAGCGCAAGGGACATTTTGCTTCAAACGTAAATACTGTCCCTTGTGCTGATTTTTTTTTTTTATCTAAAAAAAATGATGTACATTTATCCCAATTTGGGCCATAAACCTAGAACCCAGACTGGACTGAGCTCTTCTCTTCCAGGGAACAGATCTCGATGTACTAATGCAGAGTGGGTGAGCCGTTTCCAACCTCTCTACCCATAGCTTCCAACTGTTCCTGATTTTGAGAGACTGTTCCTCATTCATTTGTATATCCTGTACAGTATGTGCTCAATAATGTGATGAATATACTGTGTATATGAATGTATATGTCAGATCTAATCCAGTTACTTACGCCAGAACACGTTGGTGGGGTTGGTGCTCAGTCCAGCATGTTCCACAGAACATGTGTACACTTCTCCCTCCCGTGGGATGGTAGCTAAGTACAGGAACTTGCTGAAAGATCCATCTGGTGCGGGGTAGAAGTCCGTCTCTGACACTCCATCTGTCACAGGCTGATTGTCCTTCAGCCAGCTCATTTTGATCACAGGTGGAAAGAACTTTCTCGCCACACAGATCAGCTCATTAGGTTCACCCAAAATAACAGGGTCTTTGGAATATGCAAGAATGTTTGGAGCAACTGCAGGGAAAAAGAACAGAATATTGGGTTTGCAGATCCCTGATTTTTTTTTCTAAAAAGGTTGGATTTTGCATGTAAATATACTGTAAGTGTTCGGCAAATGCTGGAGTGTTAAACCACAATAAAGTCTGCATCTTTTAAAGTGAGTACTGTACATTTTCTATTATGGGCATAACAACAAATTAACTTAAAGCAGAGTTCCACCCAAAAGTGGAACTTCCGCTCATTTGTCGCCCCCCCCCCCCCCCCGGTGCCACATTTGGCATCTTTCGGGGGGGGAGGAGGGAGGGGATAACTGTCTTTGACAGATATCCTGTCCCCACTTCTGGGAGTCTTGGCCGCGGCCATTGACGTCAGCGCTCGGCTCCCTCCTCCTTCCCCCACCGCCAGGCCAGTAGGAAAGAGGATCGGAGCCTCGCGTATGTGCAGTAGGGTTCCCGGCATAAAGCCGTAAGACGACAGCTGATGGAAACTTCAGCCGTGGTGCCGACATCGCTGGACCCAAGGACAGCTAAGTGTTCGATTATTAAAAGTCAGCAGCTGCAGTATTTGTAGCTCCTGGCTTTTAATTTTTGCAGGAGTGGGTGGACCTCCACTTTAAATGCTACCATGGAAGCCATGGTCTCTCTGCAGTGGTATGATACACCCCTTTTATGTCAGAGCTTTCCAATCAGCAAGAAGCATGAGCTTTGCTGATTGCAGAGTTATAGGTCTAACTCAACAGGTGGCATGTCAGACCTCTGCAGAAAGACCACTGCTTACACACAGAGAACAAGGGTCCTTCTCTGTAGCATACTGCAGGGGACAGGCATGTCTACTCAGGCTGTGGCTACTTTCTAAAAAGAACAAACTTTACACATACTGTTTTGATGTCCTTAGAAACTGTTTAGCTGTATTAAACTGAAACTTCAATTATATATTTTAAACCTGTCTTGTCTTAAAATACTTGCAAAAGATTTGATTGTATGATGTGTCACACTACTACAAAAGGATGGACCATTTAGGCTCCGTTCACACAGGCATTTCGAATTGCTGCGATTTCGAAACGCGTTGTTAAAATGTAAAATTGCACATCAGCGTTTTCAGGTGCTGTTCATTTCAATGGAACCTAAAAACGTGGTGCGATTCTGCCATGACTGTTGCGCAACTAATCACGCTGCAATCACACAAACCAAAGCACGTGTTGCACAAAAGAAGTTCCAGAACTTTTTTTGGGCGACATGCTTCGCACAATTTGGTTTACGCATAAGCAGTATGATTTGTCGCATGACAATCAAGGCAGAATCGCACTGTGTTTTTAGGTGCCAAAGAAATGAATAGCCCCTGAACATGCTGATGTGTGATTTAACATTTTAACAGCGCGCTTTGAATTCATGGCCAGAATTGCAGCAATTCCATCCACAATTCAAAACACCTATGTGTGAACGGAGCCTTAGTGAGCTGGTAAAGAAGTCCTTTGGGCTGCCTACGATTTCAGCAAATGGCCTGCACCCGTGACCTCTATTTTATTGAGTGACAAAGGGCAAAGGGAATTATAGTGTAATATTTCCAGGCCTTGTGATCTGAAGTAATTGTAAAGCTTTAATTTTTTTTTCACTAAAATAATAAACATGTTATACTTACCTGCTCTGTGCAGTGGTTTTGCACAAAGTGTCTCGGATCCTCCTCTTTTCGGGTCCCTTGCCGGTGCTCCTGGCCCTTTCCTCCTGTCGGGTGCCCCCACAGCAAGCAGCTTGCTATGGGGCACCCGAGCTGAGCCACTGCTCTGTGTGTCCATTCACACACACAAAGCTGTGACTTGGCCCTGCCCCCTCTGTCTTTTGATTGGCTCACTGGCTGTGATTGACAGCAGCAGGAGCCAATGTGTCCCACTGTTGCCAATAGCCAATCAGGAGTGCGAGTCCCAGAGAGGCAAGGATCTTGTGGACATTGCTGGATCGAGAGGGGGCTCAGATAAGTATTAGTGGGGGCTGTGTTGGCTGCTGCACACAGAAGGTATTTTACCTTCATGCATAGAACCACTTTAACTGACCTAGAAGGAAAGCAATATAAGTTGAATTATATCAAAGAGCTCATTAGTTAAAGTAGAAGTCCACCCTAACACTAAAATCACTACATCTACAGACATCCACAATCTAACACTAACTTATCTAGCCCTGTAAAGAAGAAATCCGTATACATTCCTTTTCTGCAGCCCAATCCCGATCCCACACTGAGCTGTCAGACACGGCTTCTCTATGTAGGTGGGTGCAGAGGACACAGCCGACAAAGGAAGCCCGATAGTAACTCTATGGGTGATGTCACTCCCCATACGTTTCACAACTGTTGTCGGCTGTGTCCTCTGCAGAGCTTCTGCTGCTGGAGCCCTAATCGGAGCAGCTTCAGAAAAGGTATGTATTCTGATTTCTTCTTTACAGGGCTAGATAGGTTAGTCTTATGCCCCGTACACATGGTCGGACATTGATCGGACATTCCGACAACAAAATCCATGGATTTTATCTGACGGATGTTGGCTCAAACTTGTCTTGCATACACACAGTCACACAAAGTTGTCGGAAAATCCGATCGTTCTAAACGCGGTGACATAAAACACGTACGTCGGAACTATAAACGGGGCAGTAGCCAATAGCTTTCATCTCTTAATTTATTCTGAGCATGCGTGGCACTTTGTCCGTCGGATTTGTGTACGGATTTTGTTGTCGGAAAATTTTATAGCCTGCTCTCAAACTTTGTGTGTCGGAAAATCCGATGGAAAATGTGTGATGGGGCCTACACATGGTTGGAATTTCCGACAACAAGGTTCTATCACACATTTTCCGTCGGAAAATCAGACCGTGTGTACGGGGCATTAGAATGTACATTTCTGTAGATGCAGGGATTTTAGTTTTAGGGTGGACTTACACTTTAAAGCATATTTGAACCCCAATATAAAAATGTAATATATTGCAGCTTACGAATTCTTAGATGTGGTGGCTGCAATAGTTTTATTTTTTTATTAGACTTTTGTTATTAATTTTCACCTTGTGATGCTGCCAGTAAGTTTGTTATTTTCAACTTCCTTCTACCTACCAAACCACATTTTATATATAAGAGGGCTCTGGGATTAAGAAACAAAATTGCCCCCAATATTCAGGTTCCCCCCAAAACAGTCTCTACCTTCTTAGACAGGGAAGTCCACCTCGGTCCGCCGGCTCAGCGGGAGATCAGACCGTTGATCTCCGCTGAGCCGGCGGATGACAGGTCCCTCTCTGCTCACTGAGTGGGGAGGGGCTTGTCAGGTGCCGCTGCCGCCTATGGAGGGATCGGACGAAAACGGACAGCGTGTCCGTTTTCGTCAGATCTCCCCCGATCCGATCCGCCAGCGACGGACCTGGACGTAGAGCCATCCGTCTGCTCTTCAGCGGATCGGACCGGGTCGGATGTCAGCGGACATGTCTCCGCTGACATCCGACGCTCCATAGACTAACATGGAGCGCCCGTTCAGGTCCGCCGTCAAAACTGACAGGCGGACCTGAACGGTCCGATCGTGTGAAAGGGGCCTAAGACAGGAGGTGTGTTACTGGCCGAATCAGCTGGTAAAATAAAGGAAAAAAGACTAAAAAAGAAAACAAATGCAGCCATCATCATCAATCTAAGGATTGGTAAGCTGCAATATATTACATTTTTGGGGGGTTAGATTTGTTTTAAAGCCTAAGTGTGCCTTTTCCAGAAAATAGCATATGCAGTCAAGTGGCCCCAGTGGATATTAATAAATCTGTGCAGTTTTGTAAAATGATCATTAACTTTATTATTTTACCTGTAGGTCATTTGAGTGCCTTTAAAAGCCTGGCTGACTCCTAGTTAGCACCCCCCATGTCCTGCCTTGTTGCTAGGACATTAATTCATGTCCAATTGGGACAGTAGTCCTTTGTGAATGTTATGTTGCAGTTTGCACTGTCACAGGTTTGAGAAAGGTCTAGTTTATGAATAGTAAAGTTGAACCTTTTTTATGAGTTTTCATTACATACATTAGTCATATCTTCAGCTTATATTTTTAGAATGAATACCATATTTCCACTGATTGGCCGAGGTGAAGAAGTGGGTGGATGACATCACAATTTCCAACTCAGCAAATCAGAGGAAGTATTCACTGAAAAAATGCAAGGCTTTCACTGAAGGTAGAGAAGCACTCAGACTGACTCTCTTTAAGTTGCCCATGCTGCTGTCTGAACACAGTGTACTTACTTACTGTATGCAGCTAATGCTGTAGCTATTAGGTAGCGCACACAGCAGCTGCATCAATCTGTAATAGAAACCGTTAGTTGGAGCCAGCTTGGCCCAAACAAACTATTTAAGTGATATGAAAGCTAGAATTCAACCTCAACCGCTTGCCGACCAGCCTCCATCATTATACTGCGGCAGGTTGGCACGATCCCGCGAACCGTAGTAGCTGTACATCGGTCCGTGTAAGTGGGATAGCAGGCGCGTGCGTGCCGCCGGAGGCCCGCGTGCGCCCACTGCACAGCGGGGTGCCGAAGCTCATGGCCGGCGGGCACGAAAGGCAGCACAGGGACGTGTGTTTGTAAACACACACATTCTAGTTCTGTGAAGAGAGAGAGATTGTGAGTTCCAGGAGCCAGGAACCACGATCTCTCATCTCATATAGTCAGTCCCATCCCCCACAGTCAGAACACACACATAGGGAACACAGTTAACCCCTTGATCGCCCCCTTCCCTGCCAGTGACATTTACACAGTAATCAGTGCATTTTTCTAGCACTGATCGCTGTATAAATGCCAATGGTCCCAAAAATGTGTCAAAAGTGTCCGATGTGTCCGCCATAATGTCGCAGTCCCAATAAGAAAAAAAAATTTGCAGTTCGCCACCAATACTAGTAAAAAATAAATAATAATAAAAATAACATAAATCTAGCCACTATTTTGTAGATGCTATAACTTTTGCGCAAACCAATCAATATACTCTTATTGCAATTTTTATTACAACAAATATGTAGAAAAATAAAAATTGGCCTAAACTGAGGAAAAAATTAGCTTTTTTAAAAAAAAAAAATTGGGGCTATTTATTACAGCAAAAAATATTGTGTTTTTTTCAAAATTGACGCTCTTTTTTGTTTATAGCAGAAAAAATAAAGACCGCAGAGGTGATCAAATACCACCAAAAGAAAGCTCTATTTGTGGGAAAAAAAGGACGTCAATTTTGTTTGGGTACAGCATCACACGACCGCGCAATTGTCAGTTAAAGCGACGCAGTGCCGAATCGTAAAAAATGGCCTGGTCATTGAGCAGCCAATTCTTCTGGGGCTGAAGTGGTTAATTCTCCATTCACACACACATACATATATATATATATATATATATATATATATGTGTGTATATATATATATATATATATATATATATATATATATATATATATACAGTATATATATATGAATTGGATGCATTTTGAACCACATCCAATTCGCATTGCATGTGAACTGGCAGCCTTCTCACATATCTGCGGGCCAGCCTTGGTGCATTTTTAAAAAAGAGTCCTGTGTGTTTTTTATTCTGGTTCAGGTGCGTTTTTAAAGTGTTACTTAACCCACAACAGTAAAATCTGTATATGTAGTAAATCATGCTTGTTATACTCACTGTGGAATCTAAGGGGTTAATCCTCTGCATTGTGTAAAAGAGGCTGTCTGATCCTCCCCTTCTTCCACAGTCCCCAATTCATCTTGTGATAGAACAGAGCATTGTACATGCTCAGTTTGGTGAGTATTGCTAGAGAGGTTTTTTTTTACCTTGGGAGGGTGGATGTGATCAGCACAGGGCCAATCAGCACTCTCCAGACAGAGGATCAGGGGTCATACAGCCTCATAGGACAGTCAGAGGAGAATGAAAACTCCTCCTACAAGCTTTAACCAGACACTCATTAGAAGTCACAAGACTGCTATATACTGCTGATGAGAAAAGGTATTTAGCAGTTTATATTTACTGAAATAATTGCATGTCCATGTTCTGTGTACTGTGGGTGACCAGAAATAGTGAATGTACCCTTCTGGGTTTAGTAACACTTTAATTAAAAATTTGTACCTTAATCGCACCTGAACTGGTGAACAAAACTGCACCGGACCCCTTTGAAAAAATGCAGGTAAACTGGCCCATGCATATGTGAACAGTCCCTAAAAGTACTTAAAGCAGAGTTCCACCCAAAAATGGAACTTCCGCTTTAAGTGCTGGTGACCCCCTGACATGCCACATTTGGCATGTCATTTTTTTTGGGGGGGGGGGGCGGGTATCTAGTTTAGACGGGCATCCAGCTCCACTTCCTCCCCTGGCGCCGCGGCGCCAAGCGGAAGTTCACCTCTCCCCCTTCCCTCCCTGCAATCTCCTGGGACACGTCACATGTCCCAGAAGATTGCCCGGCCATTCAGAACACACAGTGCATTCATGCGCAGTGCGCACCCGGCTGTGAAGCCACACCCGGGTGCCCACACTTGGAATGACGGCGCCGCAGAGAGGAGGGGGAGAGGAGCGAGGCTTCGGGCGGCCGCATCCCTGGACTGTGGGACAGAGGAGTGTCTGTTTATTAAAAGTCAGTAGCTACACTTTTTGTAGCTGCTGACTACCAACAGCACCATCAGAATACATTAGGAAGAATGACATTTGCAATTGGAAAAGAGATGCATTAGAACCCAGTTATGCGTCTCACACAAATACCCAATACATATACAGAATGAATCATTTATTTACCATTAAGTGCTTTTGAGAAGTTTGACCATTGTTTAAAAACATCAAGATTATTTTTTAGCACAGCAATATTCTGCAGCGCTCCAGCTGCCTCAAAACTAGCCAGCTGACCAAACTGTGGAAGTCTCCATCTGGCCTCTCGGTGAGCCAAGTCCACATTGAAAATTTCATCAGTGTCAAACTGAAACATGTACTCTCCCGTTGGTTCCTGTGTCTGGTAAAAGACTGATTGAGTCTGCACATGTTCACCTGTAGATGACAGAAACAACCATTTTAATTAGGTTCATATACTGTATCTTTGTGACTATTGCAACAGGTAAAGTATAACTGAAACACAAACCTTTTTTTGTTTTGGATAGAGTGGAAAGGTATTAGAACACCTGTCAGGCTTTTACTGTTGTCTGTGCCCCTATTGAAGAGATTCAATCTGTTCTGGTGACCCCCACCACCAAAAGGAAAAGAAAATCCCAAATTTGGGGTATAACCAGAACGGAAATAGAGGGTAAATCTTCCAAATGGATTCTGGTTCCCTCACTTTGGAGTGATTTCCCCTCACTTTCTGTTTTGGCTATGGGGCAAGAAGTGAGGGGAAATCTCCCCAAAAAAGGAACAAAATGGCAAAAAAAAGCCAGACAGAGGTTATAACCCTCCCTTACTCTATCCAAAATTTAAAAAAAAGAAAAAAAAATGTTTTGCCTATAGTTCCACTTTAAACAATATATATTCATGCAGTTTCTCTACAAAATAATGAGAGTATAACAGCACATATAGACAAACATGACATAGAACACTTACCATTTTCATGAAGTTTATTTTCAAAGTAATTTTTTTCCACTTTTCATACACTAGAAAGGAGAACATTTAGCTGTATGATACTACCTGAACAACCTGTTTGCACAGAAAAGTCTTAAGCCTTGTACACACGATCGGATTTTCCGACAGGAATTGTGTGATGACAGGCTGTTGGCGTAAAATCCGACCATTTGTATGCTCCATCTGACAATTATTGTTGGATTTTCCATGGACAAATGGATGGTAGGCTTTAAAATTTTCCGCGACCAACAGTCTGTTGTCGGACTTTCCGAGTGTGTGTACACAAGTCAGTCAAACAAAAGTTCAAAGTACAAACACGCATGCTCGGAAGCAATGCTAACCAAACACAACATTAGCAGAAGGTGCCCAAAGGGTGGCGCTAAAGAGCTGAAAAACCACATAGTACGTCAATACATTCGTGTTTGTTGGCCGATAATTGTGTGCCGTTTGTATGCAAGACAAAATCCAGGCACGCGCCCTTCGGACAAAAGTCAGAGGCTTTGTCTGCAGAAAATCCGATCGTGTGTACGAGGCTTTATGCTTACAAATATGGAGCTTGTTGGCATTAGGATATGGGGATGGGGTATCATACTCCCTCTCTCTTTATCAGTCTATGCCTATATAGTAGAATACCTTAAAGGCTACTGTGGGATTAGCTGGGGTGACTGTTAACGTAAAGACTATGGGACTGTCTTTTTAAAAAGCTTTATTCCCCATATTTTTCCCCTCTTATGCCCCGTACACACGGTCGGACTTTGTTCGGACATTCCGACAACAAAATCCTAGGATTTTTTCCGACGGATGTTGGCTCAAACTTGTCTTGCATACACACGGTCGCACAAAGTTGTCGGAAAATCCGATCGTTCTAAATGCGGTGACGTAAAACATGTACGTCGGGACTATAAACGGGGCAATAGCCAATAGCTTTCATCTCTTTATTTATTCTGAGCATGCGTGGCACTTTGTCCGTCGGATTTGTGTACACACGATCGGAATTTCCGACAACGGATTTTGTTGTTGGAAAATTTTATCTCCTGCTCTCCAACTTTGTGTGTCGGAAAATCCGATGGAAAATGTCCCATGGAGCCCACACACGGTCGGAATTTCCGACAACACGCTCCGATCGGACATTTTCCATTGGAAAATCCGACCGTGTGTACGGGGCATTACTGTTTTTACTGGGTTATCCACAAAAACCATCATGAAATGCTCAGTGAATCTAGCAGTGTTCTGTAGGGATCCACCTCTCCGCTTCTGCTCACTTGGTTCTATGCCACCATCTTTTTCTCTGATAGCTTTCCCTTTTGGATTCCCTCTCCTCTTCTATATAATTTATTTATTTTCATACCCCATTTATTTTTATTTTTATTTTCTTTAACTCTCATGTCATTTCCATTTTTCTCTATTGATATATATGTTTATTGTGATAATTGTTCATATACTCCGCATTTGGTTGATTTTTCTGTATTCCCCCATTGCCCCCTTTGATGACCATGTTATATTTGCTCTGAAGGAGTGGGGATGTTTCCTGGGGCGGGGTTCCCCTCCACCGGCTCTTTCTTCCACTCGAGATGTTCTATTTGTCGTTTATTTGCCAAACATTTAAGTACTATATATATGAGTTTTTTGCTTTCATATTTATTGTTAGCAAAGTTATACATTCATATTTTCATTTCATGTTTCACTCAATTTTTTTACATCCTTTTTTCCCTGTACACATGCACCCGACGCGGCCGGATAGCCTCTCCTTTTAGGCTTCCGGGGATGGCGAACTCTGCTACCTCTTTGCGGACACTCCCCGCCCTTGATGATCTCTGATGAGGTCATCTTTCCGCGCCGGTGGGACGCCGCTGCATCGTGCCCCTCCGCGGCGCCTGCTCTGTGGGGCCGGGCTTGTGCGCTGCTCGGCCTGCTCCCATCTGTTTGCGTCCATGCCGCACATGCGCCTGGTGTTCTCGGCGCCAGGGGGCCCGCCTTTGGAGGCTGGGCTGAGGTAACTCTCACCCAGCTGACTGACATGCTAATCAGCTGGGTGGGGGAAGATCTGCTGGGGCTATAGTATTTATACCTCTTCAAAACACAGACTAGTTAGGACCAGGGACCTGCTGATCTCTGCAGACCCCTTGCACACTTTATTGAGACCTGTTGCACTGGTAAGATGCTGCCTTTATTTATATATATTTTTCCTCATAAGGATGTACCTATTTTCATAGGTACCCCTATCTATGTGAATATTGTTTCTGGGTCTTATAAGTTATTAATACCAGTCCCACTTTACAGTGACCATTTGCAACTTTGGCTTTCCAGACTGTGTAGCAGCACTGTTCCCCTGTTTCCACCGACTGTCTGATTGTTTCAGTCAAATCTAGGTAGGTTTTTTTTCAACTTTTAACACTATCCAAGTGGGGTTTCTTGTCCCCCCCCCCCCCTTCTTTTTTGACATCCATTTTTGCTTATGGGTATATTTTTATACTTATGGTGTGATTGCTCTCTTTTTTGTTTGCCTCCCCTCCAGATGCTCCAATCCATTTTTGGGCCTCAGTACATGTGTCAGCCTATCGCTGGTCTGGTTCCACAGATCTGGCGGGGCTGTTGGGTGTTTTCCCCACCTCAGACGGTCAGTCTGAGTGCTGACACTCTGTAGAGCAGACCTCTGTCAAGCAGCTCCGTGAAGAGCTTCGGCCACTGGCCACCCTTCCTCGGCTCTATCCCCCCCCTCCCTTCTATCCCACATCCCCTACATCCTATCCCCTTACCGTCACAGACCTACTCCAGACGCCGTTCTCAGTCGGCCGGCCGCTCAGGACACTCCGCGGCTCCGGCCCAGCCCCCCCTGCATCACCACACCAGTCCCCCCCTCTGACCCTCCGGCGCCACCTTCAGCCAGCCGGTCGGCCGCTCAGGACACTCCGCGGCTCCGGCTGGCCTCGGCAGGCTAGCCCGCAGCTCTCCACTTCTCCTCCCTTCAGCATTACACCGGTCCCCCCTCTACCCATCCGGACGCCGCCCAGCCAGCCGGCCGGCCGCTCGGGACTCTCCGCGGCTCCTGGTCGGCTGGCTACAGCACTTTACCGTCCCCCCTCTACCGACCAGTCGCTCCGGCGGGTCCGCACCCCCTCTTCCTGCTGACCATCTTCACCGGTCTACCCGCCCACCATCACCGGACGGTGTGGGCAACAACGTCAGGATAGCCCGCGGCTCGGGCCTAGCCGGCGGCCATCTTGGTACTCCCTCTGCCGGCCAGCCACGGCTTGGGCCCAGCCGGCGGCCATATTGGTACACCCAGTGCCAACGGTGCAGCATCCGAGGACCCCCTCCTGAGGCCATCAGCCCCCAGCCACATCACCGCCCGATTGGACCCACCTCCCCCTGGTCCCTCCATTCAGCCAGACCCCCCCCCCTCCGTGGCCCCCACCGCAGCTACGGTCTCAATCACCACGTTCTAGCCGCTAGAGTCGGTGGGACAGACCACTGCTGCAGCCTAGCCCCAGTCAGCTTGCCACCACAACCCCCTCACTGTTGTCCAACAGAGTCCCGTGCCCCTCTGCACCGGGAATCACCCCTCCTGCTACTGGACCTCACTGCGGGGGCACTAGAGATTCACTGGAGGCTAGTCTACCTCAAATCGCCTGAGACGCAGCCACCGCACCACCTGCTGTAAGTAACACCAGCTCCCCTCCCCCCCTTCATCTTCGGGACCATCAGCACAGGTAAGCCACCGGGGGCACTCTAGTAGTTGATCCAGGGGCCCTTGTCTGATCGCCCCCCGGGGGGTCAGGAAGGAATTTTCTCCTCGACTGCACCATTGGCCAACGCAGCCAGGGTTTTTTTTTGCCTTCCTCTGGATCAACGAGAGGGAGGTAGGCAGCCTCATCTCCCTTACAGTACCTCCGCTCCAACACTCAGCCGTCACTCTCACCACTCCAGAGCAGTGGTCAGCCATCCGATCCCTCCATCCCCCTGCAAGGGTATCATCGCCGCACCAGTGCCTTCGTCATAACACCTTTCCTTCTAGCAACGCCGCCTTCCGCATCATGTGCAACTTCAAGTACACAGCAGACACCCTCCACAGGCTAAGAAACACGGCCGCAACTTTACCGACCACCACGCAAAAAAGACTAAAAAAATAACAATTACTAAGGACCAACCCACAATCAACCATCAAAGGCAGGGAGACACCGATCCAACCACAACAACTAGCATGCGCCCTGATCAACACCAGATCTGCAGTCAAGCACAGGCTGGAAATCCGCGATTTCATCATCGAAAACAACATAGACTGCCTCTTCATTACAGAAAGCTGGCTAACTTCCGACTGCAACACCATCCTAACTGAATTGGTGCCCAAGAACTACAGTATCCTATCTGAGCATAGAATAGGAAAAAAAGGAGGAGGTCTAGCAGTGATTTTCAAATCGCACCTGGGGTTCACCAAACCAAACTTACAGAACTCAGTGCCTTTCATGGAAACACTCTCACTGCATCTTCAAACAACACCTCAAGACACCATTCACATACTACTATGCTACAGACCACCAGGACCAAAAGACCAATCTCCTCACGCCGCTCACTGAATTCTTCTCAATGCACACCTTGAAAACCAAAAACCTTCTGGTACTTGGGGATTTCAATCTGTGGGCAAACTCTGCCCAAGACCCTATTGCAACCGCCTGCGTTAACCAAATGGAAGAACTTGGCCTGCAACAACTGATAAATGCTCCTACGCACGGTTCAGGACACACTTTAGATCTCATCTTCAAACAGAATATGGACATCGACGTATTTGACAACACTCCACTACCATGGACGGACCACCATGCTATCAAATTTAAAATCACCACTAATACCATCCTCCGAAAACAGAAACAGGCAACAACAACACACTGGAATAGATCTCAGAAGAAACTACACTCTGAACTCTTCAAAACTACATTGTCGAGCAAAATTCTTCTGCTAAACCCAAACCTCTCAACGGAACAAACACTCAACTCCCTAAACAATGTTTTACTACAAACAGCAGACTCCGTGGCGCCAAAACGCAGAACACCCGTCCGCAAAAAAAACTCGAGTTGGTTTAATGGCACTCTCACCCTACTCAAGCAAGAACGCAGAAGAGCTGAGAGAACTTGGAGAAGAAATCCCACCAAGGAAAACCATGCTAACTACAAAGCACTCACGGTGAAATATCACAAGGCAATCTTCAAAGCCAAAAAAGAACATTTTGCAGACACCATCTCATCCGCCTTAAACCGCCCACGGGAACTTTTCAAAATAGTAGCTCAATCAATGAACCCGACCTGCCTAGAGCCCCCTGCAAACGATACTCAAGAATTCTGCAATGAGTTATCAGATTTCTTCATCGACAAAATCGACAACATTCGGAAAGCAATTCATCAGAAAATAACAACCAACCTCACCCAACCAATACAAAAAAAGGATATCGACACGAACATCACTCAACCACCGAAGTTCTTTTTGTCCCCAATCACTACGGACACGACTAAAAACATCATCGGAAGCCTTCGCGACAGCACATCACCGAATGACATCATCCCCACCAAATTGTTCAAAGAATGTTCCGACATCCTGGCCCCCACCCTAACACATCTCATAAATCAATCATTCAAAGAAGGGACTGTGCCAACCTCCCTCAAGCAAGGCATCGTCAAACCCCTGCTAAAGAAACCTAATCTCGACCCTAAAGACCCTAACTGCCGCAGACCAATAACAAGCCTCAACACCATCTCCAAGATTATAGAGAAAGCAGTAGTACAGCAACTACAACACCACCTGGAGACACACCACCTCCTGGACCCTCTGCAATCAGGCTTCCGCCCAGGCCATGGCACAGAAACAGCACTTCTCAAAATATGGGACGACGCCCTCGAAGCAGCAGATGACGGAGAACCGAGTCTCCTGGTACTGTTAAACCTCAGCGCAGCATTCGATACAGTGGACCACAATACTTTACTTGTCCGCCTCTCAGAAGTTGCAGGAGCCACAGATTCTGCCCTAAAATGGTTTACATCCTTCTTAGAGAATCGCTCTCAGACAGTGAAACTAGGAACATTCACCTCGGAATCTCGGGCAGTCTCCTGTGGAGTCCCTCAGGGCTCACCCTTGTCACCAGTGCTATTTAACATCTACATCCGCCCGCTTCTCAATATCATCAGGAAAACGGACCTCTGCTTCCACTCATACGCAGACGACACCCAACTCTACCTTCGCATTAACGGACAAAAAGATCATCATCAGCAACTACAGAAATGCCTCACTTTAATCAATGACTGGATGACCACTAGCTCCCTCAAACTCAACGGATCAAAAACAGAACTTCTTCTCCTGCAAGCCAACAAAAATTCCAAAATTAAGACTCCGTGGACACCACCCTCCATCCTCGGACAGACCATCTCCCCCAGCACCAAAGTCAAGAGTCTCGGAGTCATCTTTGACTCAGGAATGACAATGGATGCACAAATAGGATCGGTGGTGAGCGGATCCCACCACCTCCTCCGCCTGCTTCGCAGACTCATCTCCTTCATCCCAGAAGAGGACAAAGCGGCAGTTGTGGGAACAATCATCAATTCCCGACTCGACTACGCTAAGTCCCTCTACGTAGGTCTACCCCAATATCAGCTTGCGCGCTTGCAACTCATCCAAAATACGGCGGCAAGACTGTTAACAGGAAAAAAGCCCTAGGAATCCATCTCCCCATCCCTAAAAACCCTACATTGGCTAACTGTGAAGAATCGGATCATATTCAAGACCCTCTGCCTCACCCATAAATGTATACAAGGAAACGCTCCGCAATATCTCCGGGAAAAAATGAAACACTACACACCGAATCGCAGTCTTCGATCAGCTAACCAAAACCTCCTTATCATTCCCAAATACCGCTACAAAGCAAAGGGAGAACGTAGATTTGCAGTCCAAGGACCTCGACTATGGAATGCTCTCCCAACCAACCTCCGCATGAAAGAAAACCACCAGGCCTTCAGGGAAAAACGAAAGACCTTCCTTTTCTAGAAGCTGGCTACAGAGAATACATCTAGCGCCTTGAGGCGATTCAGTTCGCAATTGCAGCGCTTTACAAATCATTCATTCATTCATTCATTGAAGGAGAGGGTTCTCTATCTCTCCTCCCTCTCCTGTTTATTTTTTACACCATTTCTTTGACTACAATAATCGTCTCTCGGTGGATTGAGCTTGTTGAGGACCCCCTGCTCCGGTTCTCCCTAACATTTGTTTTAAAAATTGTGGATGCATTTTTGTACCTGTCCATTTACTGCGATGTAAGTATTCATAGATGATTTTTTTGATTCTTATGTAATTGTATGCTTTTGGACAATTTTATTGATTTTTGTACATTTAACATCCTATAGACACTGTGTCCTCTAGAAAGAAAAAAAAAACCCTGATGAAGGAGACTACAGTCCATCTCCGAAACGTAGGGTTTCTGGATTGTTTATCGTATGTTGTATGTTTGTACAATTCACATGCATCCTTTGTTTCATATAATTCTATTTTTTGTACTATATTACTTTTGTGATTAATACATTTTATATACCTTTTTATATTACTGTTTCGGAAGTGCCTTTGAAATCCCACCCCCAGGGGGTTTCTCGAGTTCTATATATATTTGGGATGTGGCACACACTCATTACACAAACAGATTGTTTTGGATATCCCCATTTTATTTGGATTCTTACAGCTGGACCCTTGATGATGCACATGTTCAATGGCATGTCATCAGGGGGCCAGCTGCAAGAAACAGGAAGAAGCAACCAGCCCACTGATGATGCAGTGCATGTGCTGTGGAGCATCCCAATGCCACCTGGGGTGCAAGAGGCTGCAGGCAGCTAAGATGGCATTCTAGCCTAGGCAAAAAAACAGTCCCCTATACAGTGGAACCTTGGATTATGAGCATAATCCATTCCAGCAGAATGCTCCTAATCCAAAGCACTCGCATATCAAAGCGAGTTTCCCCATAGAAGTCAATGGAAACGAAAATAATTTGTTCCGCATTGACTTCTATAGCATGCAATACCGCATGTGGCCAGAGGTGGGGGGTGCTGGAGAGCCTCGAAAATACTCAGAAAGGCTCGGTGACAGCCTCGGCTGAACTCAGAAAACCTCAGAAAGGCTCAGGAACTGAGTATTTCTGAGTTTTTCTGAGTATTTCTCATCTGCTCCGCTCGGCTCCAGTGCCCCCCCCCCGCACCTCTGGCCAAATGGGGTACTGCACACCGTTGTGGCTTGAATCCTGCTCGTTTTGTGAGACAACACTCACAAACCGAGTCAGGATTTATAAAAAAAAATGCTCGTATTGCGAAACGCTCGTTAACCGTGTTACTCGCAATTTTAGGTTTCACTGTAAAAGGAAATACAATTTTAAAAAAAATTCCAATTGTATAGTGGGGATGACTCTGAGTGTGATTCCCAGAAAGTGGGTCTCCATGTCACCAAGTCTTGATAGCAACAAGTGGAAACCTAATTTAAAAATGTTTGATAAATGTATCCTAGAATGTGCAGACTACAAATAAGGAGCACAAATCACTTGGAAGTAGGAAAGATATATGTTTGAATACCCAAAGTATTACAAAAATCCAGTATTAGTGGATGCTATCCACAAACCATTCACAATCAACAGCAACCACACAGCCTGGCAGGTTTGTTGCAGAGGTGAAGTTTTGTTGTGGAGGTTTGTTGTTTGGACAACATTAGCTTCAGAATCTAGGTCCAAGGGAAACTAGTGAGCCTGTCACTGGCAGCAATTCAACAGGACCACTAAGAGAATAAACAAACGACCCACCTGCTTCTATGGCATTGCCTGCTTGTTGGCAGGACCATATTTGTTGATCATCTCACCACCATTCCTGCTCCTCCCCTTATACAGCTGATGATAGTTCAGGTCAGTGGAGAAGCTAGACATTCTTTCACCCAGGGCAAAGACTCAATTTGGTGCCCCCCCCTCCCGAGAGTAGTTCTCCATCCATACACTCCCAGCCCCCTGCCCAGAGAGGGAAGTGTAATAAATATGTAGATAAGCCAAAGGATGGTAATAATAATAATAAAAGTTTTCGCATTAGTGATTTCAAGCCTCACTTCTGTAGCGAATTAGGACAGGCACCACCAGGAAAGAAGAAGTGAGCAGCTGGTCTTTATTAAGACCTGCTTCTGTGTGCTCTTCTTCCTTCCTGGCAGCTCCGCTCCCAATCCGCCGTGGGGGTGAGGTTTGAAATCTCCACATAAAGCGCTACTGCTTTCTTCTGCCATGGTGGCTAGGGTTGCCACCTTTTTTTTCAAACCAATCCCAAACACTTTAGCGACACACGGTAATTTTATTTTTTTGTAGTATACATTATAGGATTGTAAAAGACCTGGGACACCTCTGGGTGCCCCAAGGAGAGCAGCAATGTGGCCTGCATACCACGCCACAGTGAACAGTGGGTGTGGCCGAATTGCATTAAAAGTTGGAGGGGCTTAAAGGGGCATGGTTATATAAAACAAAAGCATTCTTGTACCCATAAAATATACTAAGATTACTAAAACAAATGTCACTGTAAAAAATATGAACTTGGCCTACCTTATAAGTTGACAGTGTCACTCAGTAGAGCAGTGGACAGTGTCTGGACACTGTCAATAGGGCAGTGGATAATGTGTGGACACTTTCAGTAGGGCAGTGGATAGTGTGTGGACACTTTCAGTAGGGCAGTGGATAGTGTGTGGGCTACATCACTAGAGCAGGGGATGATGTCAGTAGGGTAGTGGATTTTGTCAGTAGGGCAGAGGACGGTGTTGGTAGGGCAGTGGATGGTGTCAGTAGTTTTTTTATTTATATTTTATTTTTTATCTTTTATTATTTTTTACAATTTTTTTTATTCTTTCTTTTTTACAGTTTTGTTTTGGAGCCCGTTGGGGGATTTGGTGAAATATCAAGGGTCTAAACAGACCCCTGATATCTCACCTTTAAGACAGAGAAAGGAATTGAGGACACAGGTTCTTCAATTACTTTCTCTGCAGCCTCAGCTGAATGAATGGGAAGTGCTCTGTGCTGAGCGGCCGTTCATTCAAAAACTGAACCATAGTAAACACAGTACAGATCACTCACACTGTTCATTCAGAAAAGAAAGGGGTAGGTAAATGACATATTTATTGGCCCCTTCCCCCACTCTCCTTCCTGACACATACCGCAGCAGGCAGGAGAGGTTGGGGGGGGGACCCAGGCAGCAGAAAGAGAAGAGAGGTGGGACAGCATCTACTAGAACCAATCATCATCAGCTGTATTTCTCTCCTGCAGCCACTGAACTGGCTTTCAGTGACTGCAGGAATAAAATACAGCCAATTGGTTCTAGCAAATGCTGCTCTCACTGCCCCTTCTGTCCAGGTCTGACTTCAAGGCAGCAAGGTAGCAGGCTCAATCCCCGGGGTTCCGTGTCCTGGCTCCCCTGATATTAGCAACAATGCAGGCTTACAGAGCAGCCGGTGGTGTAATTTCAGCTCAATGGCTCAGCCGGGTCAGTAAAGCCCGATCCAACCTCCCAAATTATGGCTAGTGTCAGCACTGCAGACAATTTAGCACCCCCCTCAAGTTGGCTCCTGGGGCATGTTCCCCCCTGAACAGACCCCCCCACCCCCCGCCCCCTAGTTTTGGCCCTGGCTCAGGGAGCTGTCATTGAGCTATAATATCTCACAAAAGTGAGTACACCCCTCACATTTTTGTAAATATTTTATATCTTTTCATGTAACAACACTGAAGAAACATTTTGCTCCAATGTAAAATAGTGCGCGTACAGCTTGTATAACAGTGTAAATTTGCTGTCCCCTCAAAATAACTCAACACACAGCCATTAATGTCTAAACCTCTGGCAACAAAAGTGAGTACACCCCTAAGTGAAGATGTCCAAATTGGGCCCAAATAGCCATTTTCCCTCCCCTGTGTTATGTGACTTGTTAGTGTTACAAGGTCTCAGGTGTGAACGGGGAGCAGGTGTGTTAAATTTGGTGTTATCGCTCTCACTCTCTCATGCTGGTCACTGGAAGTTCAACATGGCACCTCATGGCAAAGAACTCTCTATGGATCTAGAAAAAAGAAATGTTGCTCTACATAAAGATGGCCTAGGCTATAAGAAGATTGCCGAGACCCAGAAACTGAGCTGCAGCACGGTGGCCAGACCATACAGCGGTTTAACAGGACAGGTTCCACTCAGAGCAGGCCTCGTCATGGTCGACCAAAGGAGTTGAGTGCACATGCTCAGCATCATATCCAGAGGTTGTCTTTGGGAAATAGACGTATGAGTGCTGCCAGCATTGCTGCAGAGGTTGAAGGGGTGGGGGTAGAGCTGCACGATTTTGGCTAAAATGAGAATCACGATTTCTTTTGCTTAGAATAAAGATCACGATTCTTGCGGTGTAACATCTTCTTTCACATTATACAAAAAAATTGGACTAACTTTACTGTTTAGTTTTTTTTTTAAATTCATTAAAGTGTATTTAAAAAAAAAAAAAGACCACTGCGCAAATACAGTGATAAAAATAAACCGCGCTAAGTGTCCTTTATGTAGTTGGTGACATAAACGTCTGAGGTGAATATTCAATGATATGGTCCAAATATCACTTTGGGCAAGAAAAAGCACTCTGGGTCATCCAAATGCTACAACGTGCACAGAAGTGATTCATAATCCAAAGATCACGATAATGAATTGCCCTTACCAGAACGCCAGATAATATAAGCGGATGGCTTAAACCCACCTGGGGCCTTTGGGATGAGGACCAATCAGCTCTGTCAGAATTCAGGCGTGGTTCTCTCAGTTCAGTACCGAAAGAAAAACAAAAAAGCTGGCCATAATATAATTATGTCTGGCAACCATGTATAAGCATGCACCTGAGACCAACACCCTATTGTGCACTTAGAAACGAAAAGGTGATATCCCACCACCACAGCTGTAGAGTGTGCTTACCAACTCTCAGACTTTGCATTCATTGGGCTCTATGTCACACTGGGAGATTGATTGCTGTATCAGGAAATCCTTATCCACAGTATACGACCCGAAAATGAAATAAATGTTGGTAGAAGAATTGTGACGTTCCTCGGAAAGGGATCAAGGGAGTATAATCGTCCAGGCTCTCCGGTACCTTGGGTATACGCAGTTCACCGTAGGTTAACCTTATGGTAGCCTACTAACTTCTGACTCTCTTGTAGAACATACCCGCCGCTGGGGAGAGGTGTGGACTGGCTCTTCTCCCTGGAGTCCTTTCAGCTGCTGCTGAACCTCCATGCAGACTCTGGTCATTCTGTGCAAATACGGTGTGACATAAAATATTGCAACAACCATCATTTTATTCTATAGGGTCTCTGCTAAAAAAAAAAATATATCATGTTTGGGCATTCCAAGTAATTTTCTAGCAGAAAATAATGATTTTTACTTGTAATTAACAAATGTCAGAAAAGGTTTGGTCTTTAAATGGTTAAACTTCCTTCATTTACACTTTGGAGTTCTTTCCTTTGATAAAAGAACCAAAAGATTCTTTGTTTCTACTTATTTGTGTGTTGTGATTAAACTTGGCAGGCTGCCCAGATTTTTTTTTTTTTTTCTTTCCCAGCTGTGAGAACTTTCTGGGCTTGTTAGAAAGAATCGTGACATGCTGTTTTGAAGATCGGAAAGAGAAAAAGATTGCGATTTTGATTCTTAACGATTAATCGTGCAGCTCTAGTGGGGGGTCAGCCTGTCAGTGCTCAGACCATACGCCGCACACTGCATCAAATTGGTCTGCATGGCTGTCATCCCAGAAGGAAGCCTCTTCTAAAGACGATGCACAAGAAAGCCTGCAAACAGTTTGCTGAAGACAAGCAGACTAAGGACAAGCAGACTATGGATTACTGGAACCATGATGAGACCAAGATAAGCTTATTTGGTTTAGGTGGTGTCAAGCGTGTGTGGCGGCAACCAGGTGAGGAGTACAAAGACAAGTGTGTCTTGCCCACAGTCAAGCATGGTAGTGGGAGTGTCATGGTCTGGGGCTGCATGAGTGCTGTCGGCACTGGGGAGCTACAGTTCATTGAGGGAACCATGAATGCCAACATGTACTGTGACATACTGAAGCAGAGCATGATCCCCTCCCTTCAGAGACTGGGCCGCAGGGCAGTATTCCAACATGATAACGACCCCAAACACACCTCCAAGACAACCACTGCCTTGCTAAAGAAGCTGAGGGTAAAGGTGATGGACTGGCCAAGCATGTCTTCAGACCTAAACCCTATTGAGCATCCTCAAATGGAAGGTGGAGGAGCGCAAGGTCACTAACATCCCCCAGCTCTGTGATGTCATCATGGAGAAGTGGAAGAGGACTCCAGTGGCAACCTGTGAAGCATTTTCACTTAGGGGTGTACTCACTTTTGTTGCCAGCGGTTTAGACCTTAATGGCTGTGTGTTGAGTTATTTTGAGGGGACAGCAAATGTACACTGTTATACAAGCTGTACACTCACTACTTTACATTGTAGCAAAGTGTCATTTCTTCAGTGTTGTCACATGAAAACATATAATAAAATATTTACAAAAATGCAAGGGGTGTACTCACTTTTGTGAGATACTGTATATGTACCATCAAAATTGGGCGTGTGTGCTCGGTCGTGTTTTTTTTTTTTTTTTTTTGCCGCGTCAGTGGGTATTTTTTTTTTTTTTTTTCCATAAGGAACAAAAACTATCCAGCAAACATTAGTACAACAGTCAGAAACAAGTTTGCATAATATAGGTAACACAATGGATATAGGCCAATCATCTCATCCAGGATGGCTGGTTACCATAAAACAGTGTCAACTTGGGGATTATCAACCCGTAGTACAACAGGATGAGTGACAAAAAGAAGAAAAATGTATGGTAATATTGCAATTAAGGCACTAACATTAGTGTCAGAGGAGTTCCAATATCGGGGTTTAGGGGCTTGGGTCAACACGGGAGTCAGTCAAGAGTCGGGGGTGGGGGGACCAAAAGAAGTAGAGAAAAAAAGAGGGGGGAGGGTAAAAAATATGGGAAGGATGGTGTTGAGAAAGGGACTTCCTGGTGTGCCCACTGTCCCACGATCAGGGAGGCAATGACTAAGTGATGGATAGATACCACAGTATGGATCCTCAAAGCGATGGCTGAGAGAATTGATGTTGTTTGTTTGCATAGCTCTGAATCCTTAAAGTGATTGTAAATGATCACCTTGTAAAACAACCCATTCAGTAAGGCCTCTTTCACACGAGGCATCCGTATGTCCGTTTTTCATCCTTCCGTTTTCGGATGAAAAACGGACATACATGTATCCCTATGGAGCGGCGGATGTCAGCGGTGACATGTCCGCTGACATCCGCCCCGCTCCGATCCGAAAAGTGTAACGGAGGAAAAACCTACTTTTTCCTTCGTTTTCGGATCGGATCGGATGACGACGGACACTACGGACCGTCATCATCCGATCCCCCCATAGGGGAGAGCGGCGCTCTGACAGGTCCGTCGCTGCACAGTGTGCAGCGATGCACCTGTCATCTTCCTGCTCAGCGGGGATCGGCGGAGCTATCCCCGCTGAGCAAGCGGATGTTCACGGGGCGGATCATGACTGATCTGCCCCGTGTGAAAGAGGCCTTAGAGTTATAAAATAGAGATTAAAGGCAAAACACTTTTGTGTAGATAAAAAATATATTATAAATACATTATTAAGTGTTCTTGCATAGCAAGACCACTTACTGTTATCTCACATATATATTTAAGTGTTCTTGCATAGCAAGACCACTTACTGTTATCTCACATATATATTATTATTCTTATTATAGCCAAATTTACCACCCTAACTCCTCCCACAGTTTTTACACTACATAGACAAGTAATATACCGAAACGTGCGGATTTTTCCCGAATGGTGTGCTATTATTTTGTGGAACATTTCGCCGAATGGTTCACGAAATATCGTTGTTTTTGCGGCGAAATTGGTCCCATAGGAATGAATGGGGAAGCTAGAGTTTGAGGTGACAAAAGCTGAAAAATCAGAACATGATTTCTAAACTGCCACCACTCCCTCATTTTCAAGCCCACCTACACAAATCTTATATCAAAACGTTCAGCTATCCCTGCTGCCACTAAAAATGTCCACGGCTAAGCCATAGTCCTGATAGTTTTCACAATATAACCATTTGTTTGCAACTCACACCGTCCATTGACATTCATTGAAACTACACTCTAGCCCCTTCAAATTTGAAGGGCAATTTCTAAACTGCGACCGTGCCTTCAATTTTAATATTTCAGAGACATACTATATATCAAAATCTAGGTCTGGGTCTTGTGATTCTCACAATATAAAGATCTTCGCTGTAGGATTTATAGTTTTTAAAATACGGCCATTTGAATTACTGCATAGTTACTACATCTATCATGTTCCTGTGTTCTGTGTATTGAGCTGTATTTGTGAAGCATAAACAGGGCATGAGCGTTGCTAGGAAACAGTGGTTGTAAACACAAGATGCTGAGACACCCCAAATGCATGTGACTTCATCTGCTAGACTTGATAATGCTTGTAGACTCCTCCCACAGTTTTTACACTACAGAGACAAATAATATACCAAAACATGCGGATTGTTCCCGATTGGTGTGCTATTACTTTGTGGAACGTTTCGCCGAATGGTCCACGAAATATCGTCGTTTTTGCGGCGAAATTGGTCCCATAGGAATGAATGGCGAAATGTTCAAAAGGAAATGTTGCTAGGAAACAGTGGTTGTAAACACAAGATGCTGAGACACCCCAAATGCATGTGACTTCATCTGCTAGACTTGATAATGCTTGTAGACTCCTCCCACAGTTTCTACACTACAGAGACAAGTAATATACCGAAACGTGCGGATTGTTCCCGATTGGTGTGCTATTACTTTGTGGAACGTTTCGCCGAATGGTCCACGAAATATCGTCGTTTTTGCGGCAAAATTGGTCCCATAGGAATGAATGGCAAAATGTTCAAAACTAGAGTGGGAGGTGACAAAAGCTGACAACCCCATGATCAGCCAAAACATTATGACCACCCCATGATCAGCCAAAACATTATGACCGCCCCATGTAAAAAAAAATATATTTTTGAAAAAAATAAAAATTAATTTTTGAAAAAAAAAATATTTTTGAAAAAAAAATATATTTTTGAAAAAAAAATATATTTTTGAAAAAAAAAATTACTTTTGAAAAAAACAAAATTCATTTTTGAAAAAAAAATTCATTTTTGAAAAAAAAATCATTAAAAAAAATCATTTTTGAAAAAACAAAAAAACAAAATCATTTTTGAAAAAACAAAAAAAAAAATCATTTTTGAAAAAAAAAAATAACAAAGCTCTGAGGGGAATTATAGCTCCTCTCACACAGCTCTAAGGACAATTATAGCATTATAGCTCCTCCCACACAGCTTGGAGGGAAGTTATAGCTCCTCCAATACAGCTTTGAGGGGAATTATAGCTCCTCCCACACAGCTCAAAGGGGAATTATAGCATTATAGCTTAGCATTATAGCTCCTCCCACACAACTCTGAGGGGAATTATAGTTTCTCCCACACCGCTGTGAGGGGAATTATAGCTCCTCCTACACAACTCTGAGGGGAATTATAGTTTCTCCCACACCGCTGTGAGGGGAATTATAGCTCCTCCCACACAGCTCTGAGGGGAATTACAGCTTAGCATTATAGCTCCTCCCACACAGCTGAGGAGAATTAGAGCTCCTCCCACACAACTCTGAGAGGAATTAGTTTCTTCCACACCGCTGTGAGGGGAATTATAGCTCCTTTTAAACAGCTCTGAGGGGAATTATAGCTTCTCCCACACAACTCTGATGGGAAATGTAGCTTCTCCCACACAGCTCTGAGGGGAATTGTAGCTTCTCCCACACAGCTCTAAGGCGAATTATAGCTCCTCCCACACAACACTAAGGGGAATTGTATCTCCTCCCACAGAGCTCTGAGGGGAATTATAGCATTATTGCTCCTCCCACACAGCTCAGAGGGGAGTTATAGCTCCTCCCACACAGCTCTGAGGCGAATTATAGCTCCTCCAACTCAACTCTGAGGGGAATTATAGCTCTTCGAACAAAGCTCTGAGGAGAATTATAGCTCCTTCCACAAATATCATCATGCCATCTAAAGGAAAGAGATCTAAAGCTGCAAAGATACGCTGGACTAAACTGGATCCGGAGCCCCACAGCAGCATAGTGGATATGGAGGTTTGTGACAGTGAATGTGCCCAGGAGGTACATAGTGAACCTGTGGTGTCATTTTCATGTTCAACTCAGTGTCAAGTTCAAGAGCACAGTGACAGTGTGATGGGCACTTCTGAAAACCATGGCATGCAAGAACCATGTGTACCAAGTGAGATTTCTGTGCAGGCATCATTTCATCAGGGTCATCATGGCTATGGAAGGTTAAGGAACAAACAGTGTACATGCATGGCTCTGACATTTTTGGCATACCACAGTGAGCTTGATGATGTGAGAAAGGGTGATCTTGATCAAATACTGAAGAAGGGCAACAGCTTGTATGGCTCAACAATAAAACAGCTAAAACAAAGAAATGTCTATCAGCATCAACACTTGACAATGGAAGAAGTGCCCCTCAGAGTCAACACTGACAAATATGAGTATAACGTTGTTAAATCTTCAGTGTTATCGGGATGTTTGAGAGACACGGTAGACGGTGACAACCAAGGTTGGTTTGTTGACCTCTCCACAAGACTTCAGTGCCTCAATGCAGATGTTACACATGCACTTTTTATAGTAGTGCCATATTGCATTGCATTGTTCAGAGACAAGTCTGGGAGATATGGACTGTTTGATTCTCATAGTCGAAATAAGGATGGACTTCCTGCCACTGGAAAAGGAAAAGCTGTTATGATCACTTTTACACATTTGAGTGATATGGGGGCAAGGATTTATAAGTTGTATGAATTGCTACTTACAGACACCAGAGGCCCTATTGATGGACTGCAGTATGATTTCATGCCAGTCTCATTTCATCGTGCAAGACGTCTGTCAGATGGTTTGCTGTCCCCACTGGTGCAATCTGACAAACCACATAATGCAAAGCATGTGGAGAACAAAGTGACACAGATGACCAAAGATGCAACACACACTGGATTCCCAGCCAGCAAGCATTCTCCACGGTCAGTTGATGCGAAATCCTCACAGGGCATATGGAAGGACAGTAAGGCATTGTCCAAATTAAATGCACAGAGACGACAAAAACTGAAGACAAGACACAGAAATGAAAGAAGGCGTGATTTCAAGGCTACAAAGATGTCTGTCACCAATAAGAAAAGGACATACATCACCAGCCGATACAGAGCAGATGCTGATTTTAAGTTGAAGCAGAAGCAATATATCATTCGCAAATATGCAACAGATGCCAATTTCAACTTGAAGCAGAAGCAATACATGACCAGAAAATATGCGACAAATGCAGATTACAACTTGAAGAAGAAGCAATACATCACCAGAAAATATGCGACAAATGCCGATTTCAACTTGAAGCAGAAGCAATACATCACCAGAAAATATGCGACAAATGCCGATTTCAATTTGAAGCAGAAGCAATACATCACCAGAAAATATCATAATGATCCTGCTTTCAGAAAACGTCACTTGCAACATTGCATGAGTTACATGAAAATGAAGCGTCACACTCAAGCAGATTTTCGCATAACCCATAAGATGCAATGTGCCTTCAAAATAAGAATGAAATACAGACGATGGACTCGTGTCATGCGGGAATGCAGTCAACCAGTGGACAACAGCCTAATGCAGACAGCTGTATCCACTTTCCATGAATGCATTAAAGCTGGGCCAACATTTGTGTGCACGATGTGTCATCGCACCCTTTTCCCTAACCAAGTGAAACATTGCATTCACAGCAATTACAAGAAGAATCTACACATTGTTGCTGCCTGTTTGACAGGGAAATATGTCCATGTGTGCAACAATCACTGTCAAGGACCTGAACAATGCACCGTACCAGATGAAAGGACCAAAGAATGGATTTGTCACAACTGTGATTCACATTTAAAAGCAGGACACAAATCATCCATCGCTGTGGCTAACAACATGGAGCTGGCGCCCATTCCCCCAGAGCTCTGCGATTTGAATGTGCTGGAAAGACAACTTTTGGCCAAAATACTGCCATTTGCCAAGATCATCACACTTCCCAAAGGTCGACAGGCAGCTATACATGGCGCTGTAGTGTGTGTGCCATCCGAGGTGGAAACCACGGTCAATACTCTACCAAGATCGCACAGCACATCCCAGTTACACAGAGTGAAGCTGAAAAGACGTCTGACTTACAAAGGCCACCAGCTGTTTCATAATGTCAACATGGGAAATGTAGTAGCAGGTCTGTCAAAACTCATTGACACACACCCCGACTACAGTGACATTTCAATTAGAGTGGATGAGACAATCGCTAAAGATGATGATGATGATATTGATGATGATGATGGGATGGAACTCGACAGTTGTGACGAAACTGAAATGATGGAGATACTTGAACGCATCGAAAATTGTGATCCATCAGAGGTACAGTCTGCATGTTTACCGGCTGCTTCTGAGCAACAGGAAGGCCATGACCAACAACCTCCCAATGCAGAGGATGAGAAGGATACACTAAGACCTGGAATTGGCCTAGACAGTTGTTTGCAGCCATCTGACCTTGGAGAGGAAGCACTGACACACGGTGATGGAATATTCAGCATTGCACCTGCACAAGGAAACACACCTGTCAGCTTCTTTAAAGTTCCTAGGCTTGAGGCAATGGCTTTCCCTGTTCAGTTCCCTACTGGACAGAATACATTGGACCAGGCAAGACAAGTCAAACTGTCCCCGAGCATGTATTTCAATGCAAGGCTTTTTTGTGTTGATACTCGTTTTGCAAGAGACACAAGCTACCTCTTCTTTGCGCAGTTTGTCACAGAAACACACATGGCCAAAAGCAGCATGTCCATCCAGTTAAGGAAAGGAAAACCCAATACCAGGGATGGACGGAAAATATCCAACAAGCTGCTACAGGACAAGTGTGAGGTTGAGAGGTTGGTGCGAAACCGAGATGCCACAAGGTTCATGCAACCACTGAGAGGGAGTCCAGCTTACTGGGATAAAAATCTGAAGAATTTGCTAGCCATGGTCAGACAATTGGGTAAGCCAACATTTTTTCTTACCTTCTCTGCTGCAGAATTCAGATGGCCAGAGGTAATAACGGCAATAAAGGCACAACAAGGTCAAAAGGTGGATTTTGCGGGGCTAGACTGGGCTGAAAAGTGTGACATTCTTCGAGGCAACCCAGTGACCACCATGCGCATGTTTGACAAACGGGTTGATGCTCTGATGCGAGAGCTGCTGTTGGGTCCTGCACAGCCAATTGGTGAAGTTATCGATTACTTTTACCGGGTTGAATTTCAGGCGAGAGGGAGCCCTCATATACATTGTCTCTGTTGGGTAGCAGGAGCTCCTATATTTGGACAAGACAGTGATGACAAGGTGTGTGCCTTTATAGATCATAACATCTCATGCCAGCTGCCTGATGAAGCCAAACAGGCCTTACTTCACAGATTTGTAACAGAACTTCAAATGCACAGCAGATCTCATTCAAAATCATGCAAGAAAGGTAACAGAGTATGCAGATTTGGATTTCCAAAGCCACCTATTAGAAAAACGAGGATAACTTACCCGATGCCAGAAGAACAAGGAGATTGTGCAATGAAACCACAAGCAGCCAAAAACAAACTGAAACCAGTCTGGGATTTGCTTAATAACCCAAAAGTGCAACTTGAAGACATGTCACAGCTACTGGCACAGTGTGATATGACTTTGAATCAGTACAACTCGTACATTCAGGCATTGACCTCCTCAAGCGTGATTCTAATGAAGCGTGATGTCAAGGACTGCTGGGTGAACAACTACAATCCACATTTGCTGATGGCCTGGAACGCCAACATGGACATCCAGTACATTCTTGATGAGTATGGTTGCATCATGTACATGTTGTCCTACATATCCAAGCCAGAACGGGAGCTGAGTGACTATCTCAAAACAATAGTCAAAGAAATGAGCCCAGAAACAGCGACAGAACGAGAAGAAATGAAAGAGGTTCTTCAGGCTTATTCAAAACACAGAGAGGTCAGCGCCCAGGAGTCTGTGGCCCGTACGTGCAGCCTGAAAATGAAGTCTTGCTCGCGTGAGGTCGTTTTTCTGCCAACTGGTGACAACGCACTGAAAATGAGTCTCCCGCTCAGTGCATTGCAGAACAAACCAGCCGATTCTCTTAATGTGTGGATGACGAGTTTTGTCGACAAATACAGAGCCAGACCCGAAACACCAGAGTTTGAGTCCATGTGTCTGGCAGACTTTGCATCCCATTACAGGGTTGTCTATGGCAAACAGAAGGAAGATGGCAAGCAAAAGGAAGACAGCAAGCGTGTCAGCCTATTGAATGAAATGGGAATGATTCAAAAACGCACGAGAGGGAAGCCTGCAATCATCAGGTACGCACGCTTCTCAGAGAAGAAGGACCCCGAGAACTACTACGGCAGACTGCTTAAACTCTACCTCCCCCACCGTTCAGAGTCATCACTGAAAACTGTAAGGTTCCCAACACACCAGGATTTTTACAAAGGCGCCTGTGTGAGCTTACCAGGGGAAGAAGCAATCCGAGCAGTGTCTGCAATTGTTACCAGCAACCAAAAGAAGTTTGAACAACACAACAAAATTGTGGAACAAGTCTTGGATGACTTTGTAAAAAACGGCCCTGTTGAAGATGCTTGGAACACCTTTGCCCCAGAAGCTGAGTTGGATAGGTTGGAATGTATAGAGGAACGCAAAGAAGGGGAGCCAATTCATGAGAATGAACAAGATGATGTTCCGGAGTATACATGTCACAAACAAACAGGTGGAATTGCGCTTACTGTGAAGGCCCCACAAATGTGCCCTGATTTCCTTCGGAAAATGTACAGAAACCTTAACCGGACACAAGCTCAGACATTCTACTCAGTTTGTGACTGGTGCACTAACCGTGTGCGTGGCCTAAATCCTGACCCATTCTATTACTTTGTCACTGGTGGTGCAGGGACAGGCAAATCACACCTGATAAAGTGCATCTATGCTGAGGCGACAAAGATACTCTGTAAACTTACCAGACTACGTGAGGAAGCAGACATATCCATGCCCAGCGTTTTACTAACTGCATTTACAGGAACAGCAGCTTTCAACATTTCAGGCAACACTTTGCATTCTCTGCTGAAGTTGCCAAGAAGCTTGAAGCCACCCTACCAAGGACTTGGAAATCTTATAGATGAAGTGAGGGCACAGCTGTCAAATGCGGAGATCATTGTTATTGACGAGGTGTCAATGATTTCAAAGCCCCTGTTTGCCTACATCAACTGGAGATTACAGCAAATCAAAGGCAGTAAGAAACCTTTTGGTGGTATGTCAGTACTAGCAGTAGGAGACTTTTACCAGGTCCCCCCGCTGGGAAAAAGTAAGCCACTCTGCGTGTTTGAGGAAAATACCAATGACCTCTGGAAAGACAACTTTCAGATGATCACGCTGACAGAGATCATGCGACAGAAGGATGACATTTCATTTGCTGAGCTTTTGAATAGAATCAGAGTCAAGCAGAAGACTGTCACCTTAAGCAATGATGACAAAGCTCTGCTTGCTCAGGCTTTTACAGATCCCACCCACTGCCCTAATGACGTGCTACACATATTTGCCACCAACAAAGAGGTTCACAAACATAATGCTGCAACTGTGTCTGTTCTCCATTCAAACGTCACCAACATAGATGCCGACGATTACAGAAAAGACCCTAAGACAGGAGTGATGCTGAGGCAACACCAACCTTTCAAAGGACACAAAGACAATCTGATTGACACACTGCAAGCAGCTGAAGGTGCCCGTATCATGATCACAAGAAACATTGATGTAGAAGACGGGCTTGTTAACGGGACATTTGGCAAGATTGCAAGAATAATCATCCAGACTGAGAATGGTACTACTACGGTAAACAAGCTTGGGCTTATGCTGGACAATCCAAATGCAGGACAGAGATACCGTAACAAGTCGTCTTGTGATGCTGACAACTTGGTGTACATAGAAAGGGTAGAGGAAAACCTGAGACAGAAAGGAGTTGTTCGCAGGCAGTTCCCCCTGAAGTTGGCTTTTGCATGTACGATTCATAAGTGTCAGGGGATGTCGATACAGTCAGCAGTGGTCTCATTGAAACGGGTCTTCCAACCGGGAATGGCCTATGTTGCTCTGAGTAGAACAACTACACTGCAAGGACTGTACATAACCGACTTTGATGAGAAGAAGATCTTTGCTGATCCTGAAATCACAGCCTCCCTGGATTCAATGAAGAATGCATCACTGGAAAGTGTTATGCCCCTCTTAAAGTTTCTACAGACAACAGACAAACAGCAAACATTAACAATTATCCATCACAACACGGAAGGATTACCAGCTCACATTGAAGATATCAAATCTCACCATGAGTTGACACTTGGAGATGTTTTATGTTTCACTGAAACTCATCTCTCAGGCTCTTCTGTTGCTGAAAGTCTCCAGCTGGAGGGCTACAACCTGTTCAAACGCAACAGACACCTCTCGTACACGAACCTTCCTGACATTGCAAGTAAAAGTGGTGGAGGTGTCGCCTTGTATGTCAGAAACCATTTCAAGGCCTTTGAAAAGCAGTATCATCACAATGTGACTGACTTGGAGTTCTTGGTTGTCAAACTGGAGTCCCCTGTACAAGCTTTGATCGCTGTTGTTTACAGGCCACCGGATTACAGTATTGGCCAATTCCTTACTAACCTGCTGGGCCTCTTGGAATCTTTGGAAATAATGGATTGCCAACCTATAATACTCTGTGGAGATTTCAATGAAGATTTTCTGTGCAGAGAAAAGAAGCCAATATCTGACCTTCTTCACTCAAGAGGATATACCCAACTGGTCTGGGCAGCCACCACAGAAAAAAACACACTGTTGGATCACATTTACATCTCCAGGGTGCAGCACTGTCTCCAGTCAGGAGTACTTCACAGTTATTACAGCTATCATGATCCTGTGTATTGTGTTTTGAACAGTGGTTGTGAAAACGCTTAGAGCCTGCATAAACAGGGCATGAGTGATGCCAGGAAACAGTGGTTGTGAGACAGTGGTCATCAAACAGATAATAAAGTGGCAATGAGGGTCAGTTTATGTTATGTGAGTTTTATGTCAGTTTTAGTTATGTGGGACCATTTACAATTAGCTAAAAATCATTCTCTATATTTCATGTTCGGTGTACTTGTTAGACACTGAACTCACTTACTCCCCCCCATCCATCACAGACATCTGTCCTCATCACACTCACCCTCTCCTTCCTGTGCTATAGCCTGCTTGCTGATTAGTAAGACAGATAAAGAAACAGCAAGGAGCAAAACTGCAGAGAAACTGAACATTTGTAAGGGTTTAAAGTATATGCTTTAATGAATTGCCTTGTATCCAAAAAGTTCAAAAAGTTGACTGTTCAAAATGTTAATACAATGTATAACGGAAATATACTGCCAGTTCGCTTGTGATGCAATATATTGAAATTATATGTACACTGTGTAAACTGTTTTTGACACACTTGATTTTGGGACGCGAGTCCGTCAGGTGCTATGCTTTGGCTGGGGCGGAATAAATCCTGGTAACCCTTAAGTCTGTGTCCGACAAAGTCATTTACCGATATTTCTACCTTCTACATCATTAGCACTTGTGCACTTTTAAAATTTGATCAATCAATTGGTTAGTGTAATGTTTACTATCTTTACTCACTACAAACACTCCACACAGTTACTCTGCCCATCTGCCCAGTTCAACCTTTCCACAGTTACTCCAACCACACAACAGTTACTAAAGCCACTCCCCCCAGTTACTCCACCCACTCCAGATGTAGAGGCAAGAACACTTTTCACAATTTCCCCAGAAATTGTACCTTTTCTAGTATTAAGTGTTCTTGCATAGCAAGACCACTTACTGTTATCTCACATATATATTATTCTTATTATTATAGCCAAATTTACCACCCTAACTCCTCCCACAGTTTTTACACTACATAGACAAGTAATATACCGAAACGTGCGGATTGTTCCCGAATGGTGTGCTATTACTTTGTGGAACGTTTCGCCGAATGGTTCACGAAATATCGTCATTTTTGCGGTGAAATTGGTCCCATAGGAATGAATGGGGAAACTAGAGTGGGAGATGACAAAAGCTGGAAAATCAGAACATGATTTCTAAACTGCCGCCACTCCCTCATTTTCAAGCCCACCTACACAAATCTTATATCAAAACGTTCAGCTATCCTTGCTGCCACTAAACATGTCCACGGCTAAGCCATAGTCCTGATAGTTTTCACAATATGACCATTTGTTTGCAACTCACGCCGTCCATTGACATTCATTGAAACTACACTCTAGCCCCTTCAAATTTGAAGGGCAGTTTCTAAACTGCGACCGTGCCTTCAATTTTAATATTTCAGAGACATACTATGTATCAAAATCTAGGTCTGGGTCTTGTGATTCTCACAATATAAAGATCTTCGCTGTAGGATGTATAGTTTTTAAAATACGGCCATTTGTTTAGAGGTCATTTCAGGAAATTTTAGCCATTAATCAGAGTGTACTGTTAGTGTTTGTTTTGTTGCCATGGTTACCAAAGCTTCTGTTATACACAGGGGGGGAGGTGGCTGGAGCATCTCAGCTCTGATTACAGAGCCCGGGGGAGGGGACAGACACACCATGTACTGATTTATAATAGAGGAATATGATGGGGCAGTTTTGATGGGGTAATTCTGATGGGGCAGTTTTGATGAAGTAGTATTTGGGAAGCATAAACAGGGCATGAGCGTTGCTAGGAAACAGTGGTTGTAAACACAAGATGCTGAGACACCCCAAATGCATGTGACTTCATCTGCTAGACTTGATAATGCTTGTAGACTCCTCCCACAGTTTTTACACTACAGAGACAAGTAATATACCGAAACGAGCAGAATGTTCCCAATTGGTGTGTTATTACTTTGTGGAATGTTTCGCCGAATGGTCCACGAAATGATGTTTTTGCGGCGAAATTGGTCCCATAGGAATGAATGGCGAAATGTTCAAAACTAGAGTGGGAAGTGACAAAAGCTGACAACCCCATGATCAGCCAAAACATTATGACCGCCCCATGATCAGCCAAAACATTATGACCGCTCCATGTAAAAAAAAAAATATTTTTGAAAAAAATAAATAATTTTTGAAAAAAATAAAAAAATAATTTTTGAAAAAAAAAAAAAAAATCATTTTTGAAAAAAAAAATATTTTTGAAAAAAAAAAAATATTTTTGAAAAAAAAAAAATATTTAAAAAAAAAAAAAATATTTTTGAAAAAAAAATTACTTTAAAAAAAAAATAATTTCGAAAAAAAAATTATTTTTGAAATAAAAAAATTCATTTTTGAAAAAAAAAATTACCTTTGAAAAAAATGTTCAGCTCTTTCAGCGAATGATGGAACATTTTTACTACTATTTATACTTTTTAAAATATTAAGCTTTTTAACACTTTTCACAGTTACTCAAGCCACTCCACCCCACCCAGTTACTCCGCCCACTCCAGTTGTAGAGGCAAGAACACTTTCACAATTTCCCCAGAAATTGTACCTTTTCTAGTTCTTATTATTATAGCCAAATTTACCACCCTAACTCCTCCCACAGTTTTTACACTATATAGACAAGTAATATACCGAAACGTGCGGATTGTTCCCGAATGGTGTGCTATTACTTTGTGGAACGTTTCGCCGAATGGTTCACGAAATATCGTCGTTTTTGCGGCGAAATTGGTCCCATAGGAATGAATGGGGAAACTAGAGTGGGAGATGACAAAAGCTGGAAAATCAGAACATGATTTCTAAACTGCCGCCACTCCCTCATTTTCAAGCCCACCTACACAAATCTTATATCAAAACGTTCAGCTATCCCTGCTGCCACTAAACATGTCCACGGCTAAGCCATAGTCCTGATAGTTTTCACAATATGACCATTTGTTTGCAACTCACGCCGTCCATTGACATTCATTGAAACTACACTCTAGCCCCCTCCAAATTTGAAGGGCAATTTCTAAACTGCGACTGTGCCTTCATTTTTAATATTTCAGAGACATACTATACATCAAAATCTAGATCTGGGTCTTGTGATTCTCACAATATAAAGATCTTCGCTGTAGGATGTATAGTTTTTAAAATACGGCCATTTGTTTAGAGGTCATTTCAGGAAATTTTAGCCATTAATCAGAGTGTACTGTTAGTGTTTGTTTTGTTGCCATGGTTACCAAAGCTTCTGTTATACACAGGGGGGAAGGTGGCTGGAGCATCTCAGCTGATTACAGAGCCCGGGGGAGGGGACAGACACACCATGTACTGATTTATAATAGAGGAATATGATGGGGCAGTTTTGATGGGGTAATTCTGATGGGGCAGTTTTGATGAAGCAGTATTTGGGAAGCATAAACAGGGCATGAGCGTTGCTAGGAAACAGTGGTTGTAAACACAAGATGCTGTAACACCCCAAATGCATGTGACTTCATCTGCTAGACTTGATAATGCTTGTAGACTCCTCCCACAGTTTTCACACTACAGAGACTAATAATATACCGAAACGAGCGGATTGTTCCCGATTGGTGTGTTATTACTTTGTGGAATGTTTTGCCGAATGGTCCACGAAATGACGTTTTTGCGGCGAAATTGGTCCCATAGGAATGAATGGCGAAATGTTCAAAACTAGAGTGGGAAGTGACAAAAGCTGACAACCCCATGATCAGCCAAAACATTATGACCACCCCATGATCAGCCAAAACATTATGACCGCCCCATGTAAAAAAAAAAATATTTTTGAAAAAAAAAAAAAATTTTTGAAAAAAGTAAAAAAATAATTTTTGAAAAAAAAAAATCATTTTTGAAAAAAAAAAAAATATATTTCTGAAAAAAAAAATATTTTTGACGAAATAAAAATTATTTTTTGAAATAAAAAAATTCATTTTTGAAAAAAAAAAATACCTTTGAAAAAAAAAATTACTTTTGAAAAAAAAAATCATTTTTGAAGAAAAAAAATCATTTTTGATTAAAAAAAATTCATTTTTGAAAAAAAAAATTACTTTTGAAAAAAATGTTCAGCTCTTTCAGCGAATGATGGAACTTTTTTACTACTATTTATACTTTTTAAAATATTAAGCTTTTTAACACTTTTCACAGTTACTCAAGCCACTCCACCCCACCCAGTTACTCCGCCCACTCCAGTTGTAGAGGCAAGAACACTTTCACAATTTCCCCAGAAATTGTACCTTTTCTAGTTATTATTATATTATTATTATTATATGAGATTTATATAGCGCCAACAGTTTACTCAGCGCTTTACAATGTATAAGGGGGACAACACAATTACAGTACAGTTCAATACAAAAGGTACAGGAGGGCCTTGCTCGTAGAGCTTACATACTAAAGGGAGGGGGTGGTGGTACAAAAGGTAATAGCTGCAAAGAATGATTTGATGGGGGTGGCTCAGGGACAGTTATGTGGGTGTGGGATAGGCTTCCCTGAATAAATGAGTTTTTCAAGGTTCCCTGAATAAATGAGTTTTCTCCTAAAGGTGGACAGGGTAGGGGCTGAACGGACATACTGAGGCAGGGAATTCCAGAGGATGGGAGAGGCTCTGGAGAAGTCCTGAAGGCGAGCATGGGAGGAGGTAACAAGGGAGCTAGAGAGCAGGAGGTCCTGGGAGGAGCGGAGGGGGCGATTTGGGCAATATCTGCAGATGAGGTTGGTGATGTAGATGGGGGCGATGTTGTGAATGGCCTTGTATGTTATGGTTAGCATTTTGAATTTTACACGGTGGGGTAGGGGAAGCCAGTGAAGGGATTGGCATAGAGGAGCAGCAGTCACGGATCGATTAGTGAGGTGTATTAGTCTAGCAGCAGCATACATGTTTTCTATTTTTAGTAATCACATTCCCTCTGTTCTCAGCTGCATAAGAGCTGGGGGGAGGAGAAGCAGTAGCACACTGATCTTTCCAGTGAATAGCTGTTCAGCAGGGGCGTGTCAGAACAAATCTGATCATTGGACAAGATCACACTGAGTTCACTGCATAGCTATAGAACTGAACACGCTGTGCTCTCCTGCTTAGTGTGGTCAGTTTTTTTTTTTTCAATAACAATTTTTATTACATTTTTTCAGTTATGTGAAGAAATTAGAGGATACAAGCACAATGCTTGTAGTGAACAGGTAGCAATCATAACACATCAAGAACATACTGGACAACTGAAACAATAAGCCTAAGCCATGAAATGGTGCCTCAACAGACACCAATAGTATAGGCATCACAAAATACACATGATTAGTTCATATAAAGTGGCTCCCTGCAATGACTGTAGAGCAACTGGAGCATCGTTGTCAGAGAAATGCCAGAAGCCTCAATTGCCGTTATCTGTATTTTCCCGTGCATACAGGCGGTAGAATGGCGCTCCGGCGCATGCAGGATGCACGACAGAACGGGGCGGCGTGGGCCCATGCGCAGTGGAGCGCGCAAAGCGTGAACTAAGGAATCCCTGTGCTGGCCTATAAAAGGCTGCTCATGTTAATGCTAATTTGCTGGACTGTCTTTCAGCTTCCCTGTGTACCTGTATCTTCATCCTGTTACCAAGCGTTTCCTGTTGTGACCCCGATTGGGTCTCTTTATCATTGTCTATTCAGACTATAGCCTTACCTTCTCTGCCTCCCTGGATATTCATCGGAAATGTGAAGAAAGTCCTGAGCAAACAGAGAACATCGCCGCTACACAAAATCTGATAAATGTGAGTTTGAAAGACATACCATCCAATTCTTGGGACTTATTCTCTCCTGTGATGGAATTGCCATGGACCCTCAGAAAGTGTTTGCAATAGCTGATTGGCCTGTGCCCACCAATAAGAAAGCTGTGCAGCGATTTGTTGGGTTCGCTAATTTTTGTAGAAAATATATCAAGGACTTTTCTGGTATTATCTCTCCTATAACTCGGCTAACCAGGTTACGCACAACTTTTGCTTGGCCCCCCCTATGTCCAGCTAGCTTTTATACTTATCTTTACGGATCACAAGAATCTAGAATATTTATGAACAGCTAAACACCTGAGACCTCGTCAAGCCAGATGGATACTTTTCTTCTCTAGATTCAGTTTTCATATCACTTACCGTCCTAGATCAAAGAACGGCAAGCCAGACGCACTCTCCCGTATGTTCCAAGATACCTCAGTGCCCTCTGAACCTGACACTATTTTGCCTGCTAAAAACTTATTGTTACTCCAGACTGATTTAGTGTCACAAGTAAAAGCAGCTAATGCAGAATACCCTCCACCAGGGGCGTTGCTAGGTGGCAAAAAGACAAGGGGCTTTAGCCTGAAGTCCAAGGCCGGCACGGGGGGGGGCCTCTAGTGGCGGGGGTAGGCTGACTTGCTGGTTGCTGCCTGGCTTACCAGTGCCCATCAATGCTGACCACTAAACTGACCTACCTACCTGACACACACTGACCTACATACACTGACCTACCTGACCCACACTGATCTACCTGACACACACTGACCTACCTGACACACACTGACCTACCTACACTGACCCACCCACACTGACCTACCTACACTGACCTACCTGACATACACTGACCTACATACACTGACCTACCTGACCCACACTGACCTACATACACTGACCCACCCACACTGACCTACCTGACCCACACTGACCTACCTACACTGACCCACCCACACTGACCTACCTACACTGACCTACCTGACATACACTGACCTACCTGACCCACACTGACCTACATATTCTGACCCACCCACACTGACCTACCAGTGCCCATCAATGCTGACCACTAAACTGACCTACCTATCTGACACACACTGACCTACATACACTGACCTACCTGGCCCACACTGACCTACCTGATACACACTGACCTACCTGACATACACTGACCTACCTGATACACACTGACCTACCTGATACACACTGACCTACCTGACACACACTGACTTACAGTACCTGACCTACATACACTGACCTACCTGACCCACACTGACCTACCTGACATACACTGACCCACCCTCACTGACCTACCTGACCCACACTGACCTACATACACTGACCTTCATACACTGACCTACCTGACCCACACTGACCTACCTGACATACACTGACCCACCCACACTGACCTACCTGACCCACACTGACCTACATACACTGACCTACCTGACATACACTGACCCACCCACACTGCCCTACCTGACCCACACTGACCTACCTACACTGACCCACCCACACTGACCTACCTGACATACACTGACCTACATACACTGACCTACCTGACCCACACTGACCTACATACACTGACCCACCCACACTGACCTACCTGACCCACACTGACCTACCTACACTGACCCAACCACACTGACCTACCTGACATACACTGACCTACCTGACATACACTGACCTACCTGACCCACACTGACCTACCTGACACACACTGACCTACCTGACATACACTGACCCACACACACTGACCTACCTGACCCACACACACTGAAATAACTGACACACACTGACCTACATACACTGACCTACCTGACATACACTGACCTACCTGACCCACACTGACCTACATACATTGACACACACTGACCCACACTGACCTACCTGACCCACACTGACCCACCCACACTGACCTACCCACACTGACCTACATACACTGACCCACACACTGTGACCTACCTGACCCACACACACTGACCTACATACACTGACCCACCCACACTGACCTACCGGACATACACTGACCTACCGGACATACACTGACCTACACTGACCCACACACACTGACCTACATACACTGACCTACCTGACATACACTGACCTACATACACTGACCTACCTGACCCACACTGACCTACCTGATACACACTGACCTACCTGACACACACTGACCTACCTGATACACACTGACCTACCTGACACACACTGACCTACCTGACCTACATACACTGACCTACCTGACCCACACTGACCTACCTGACATACACTGACCCACCCACACTGACCTACCTGACCCACACTGACCTACATACACTGACCTACCTGACATACACTGACCTACATACACTGACCTACCTGACCCACACTGACCTACATACACTGACCCACCCACACTGACCTACCTACACTGACCTACCTGACATACACTGACCTACATACACTGACCTACCTGACCCACACACACTGACCTACCTGACCCACACTGACCTACCTGCACTGACCTACCTGACATACACTGACCCACACATACTGACCTACCTGACCCACACACACTGAAATACCTGACCCACACTGACCTACATACACTGACCTACCTGACATACACTGACCTACCTGACCCACACTGACCTACATACACTGACCCACACTGACCTACCTGACCCACCCACACTGACCTACCCACACTGACCTACCTGACCCACACTGACCTACATACACTGACCCACACACACTGACCTACACTGACCTACCTGAACCACACACACTGACCTACATACACTGACCCACCCACACTGACCTACCAGACATACACTGACCTACCGGACATACACTCACCTACACTGACCCACACACACTGACCTACATACAATGACCTACCTGACATACACTCACCTACATACACTGACCTACCTGATACACACTGACCTACCTGACACACACTGACCTACCTGACACACACTGACTTACCTGACCTACATACACTGACCTACCTGACCCACACTGACCTACCTGACATACACTGACCCACCCACACTGACCTACCTGACCCACACTGACCTACATACACTGACCTACCTGACATACACTGACCTACATACACTGACCTACCCACAATGACCTACCTGACCCACCTACACTGACCTACATACACTGACCTACCTGACCCACACTGACCTACCTACACTGACCTACCTGACATACACTGACCTACCTGACCCACACTGACCTACATACACAGACCCACCCACACTGACCTACCCGACATACACTGACCTACATACACTGACCTACCTGACCCACCCACACTGACCTACCCACACTGACCTACATACACTGACCCACACACTGTGACCTACACTGACCTACCTGACCCACACACACTGACCTACATACACTGACCCACCCACACTGACCTACCGGACATACACTGACCTACCGGACATACACTGACCTACACTGACCCACACACACTGACCTACATACACTGACCTACCTGACATACACTGACCTACATACACTGACCTACCTGACCCACACTGACCTACCTGATACACACTGACCTACCTGACACACACTGACCTACCTGATACACACTGACCTACCTGACACACACTGACCTACCTGACCTACATACACTGACCTACCTGACCCACACTGACCTACCTGACATACACTGACCCACCCACACTGACCTACCTGACCCACACTGACCTACATACACTGACCTACCTGACATACACTGACCTACATACACTGACCTACCTGACCCACACTGACCTACATACACTGACCCACCCACACTGACCTACCTACACTGACCTACCTGACATACACTGACCTACATACACTGACCTACCTGACCCACACACACTGACCTACCTGACCCACACTGACCTACCTGCACTGACCTACCTGACATACACTGACCCACACATACTGACCTACCTGACCCACACACACTGAAATACCTGACCCACACTGACCTACATACACTGACCTACCTGACATACACTGACCTACCTGACCCACACTGACCTACATACACTGACCCACACTGACCTACCTGACCCACCCACACTGACCTACCCACACTGACCTACCTGACCCACACTGACCTACATACACTGACCCACACACACTGACCTACACTGACCTACCTGAACCACACACACTGACCTACATACACTGACCCACCCACACTGACCTACCAGACATACACTGACCTACCGGACATACACTCACCTACACTGACCCACACACACTGACCTACATACACTGACCTACCTGACATACACTCACCTACATACACTGACCTACCTGATACACACTGACCTACCTGACACACACTGACCTACCTGACACACACTGACTTACCTGACCTACATACACTGACCTACCTGACCCACACTGACCTACCTGACATACACTGACCCACCCACACTGACCTACCTGACCCACACTGACCTACATACACTGACCTACCTGACATACACTGACCTACATACACTGACCTACCTGACCCACACTGACCTACATACACTGACCCACCCACACTGACCTACCTGACCCACCTACACTGACCTACATACACTGACCTACCTGACCCACACTGACCTACCTACACTGACCTACCTGACATACACTGACCTACCTGACCCACACTGACCTACATACACAGACCCACCCACACTGACCTACCTGACATACACTGACCTACATACACTGACCTACCTGACCCACCCACACTGACCTACCCACACTGACCTACATACACTGACCCACACACTGTGACCTACACTGACCTACCTGACCCACACACACTGACCTACATACACTGACCCACCCACACTGACCTACCGGACATACACTGACCTACCGGACATACACTGACCTACACTGACCCACACACACTGACCTACATACACTGACCTACCTGACATACACTGACCTACATACACTGACCTACCTGACCCACACTGACCTACCTGATACACACTGACCTACCTGACACACACTGACCTACCTGATACACACTGACCTACCTGACACACACTGACCTACCTGACCTACATACACTGACCTACCTGACCCACACTGACCTACCTGACATACACTGACCCACCCACACTGACCTACCTGACCCACACTGACCTACATACACTGACCTACCTGACATACACTGACCTACATACACTGACCTACCTGACCCACACTGACCTACATACACTGACCCACCCACACTGACCTACCTACACTGACCTACCTGACATACACTGACCTACATACACTGACCTACCTGACCCACACACACTGACCTACCTGACCCACACTGACCTACCTGCACTGACCTACCTGACATACACTGACCCACACATACTGACCTACCTGACCCACACACACTGAAATACCTGACCCACACTGACCTACATACACTGACCTACCTGACATACACTGACCTACCTGACCCACACTGACCTACCTGACCCACCCACACTGACCTACCCACACTGACCTACCTGACCCACACTGACCTACATACACTGACCCACACACACTGACCTACACTGACCTACCTGAACCACACACACTGACCTACATACACTGACCCACCCACACTGACCTACCAGACATACACTGACCTACCGGACATACACTCACCTACACTGACCCACACACACTGACCTACATACACTGACCTACCTGACATACACTCACCTACATACACTGACCTACCTGATACACACTGACCTACCTGACACACACTGACCTACCTGACACACACTGACTTACCTGACCTACATACACTGACCTACCTGACCCACACTGACCTACATACACTGACCTACCTGACATACACTGACCTACCTGACCCACACTGACCTACATACACTGACCCACACTGACCTACCTGACCCACACTGACCCACCCACACTGACCTACCCACACTGACCTACCTGACCCACACTGACCTACATACACTGACCCACATACACTCACCTACACTGACCCACACACACTGACCTACATACACTGACCTACCTGACATACACTGACCTACATACACTGACCTACACTGACCTACCTGATACACACTGACCTACCTGACATACACTGACCTACCTGACACACACTGACTTACCTGACCTACATACACTGACCTACCTGACATACACTGACCCACCCACACTGACCTACCTGACCCACACTGACCTACATACACTGACCTACCTGACATACACTGACCTACATACACTGACCTACCTGACCCACACTGACCTACATACACTGACCCACCCACACTGACCTACCTACACTGACCTACATACACTGACCTACCTGACCCACACACACTGACCTACCTGACCCACACTGACCTACCTACACTGACCTACCTGACATACACTGACCCACACACACTGACCTACCTGACCCACACACACTGAAATACTTGACCCACACACACTGAAATACACTGACCTACCTGACATACACTGACCTAGCTGACATACACTGACCTACCTGACCCACACTGACCTACATACACTGACACACACTGACCCACCCACACTGACCTACCCACACTGACCTACCTGACCCACACTGACCTACATACACTGACCCACACACACTGACCTACACTGACCTACCTGACCCACACACACTGACCTACATACACTGACCCACCCACACTGACCTACCGGACATACACTGACCTACCGGACATACACTGACCTACACTGACCCACACACACTGACCTACATACACTGACCTACCTGACCCACACTGACCTACCTGATACACACTGACCTACCTGACATACACTGACCTACCTGACCCACCCTGACCTACATACACTGACCTACCTGACCCACCCTGACCTACATACACTGACCTACCTGACCCACCCTGACCTACATACACTGACCTACCTGACCTACATAGACTGTCCCACACACACTGACCTACCTGACCCACACTGACCTACATACACTGACCCACCCACACTGACCTACCTGATATACACTGACCTACCTGACCTACACTGACCTACCTGACCCACACACACTGACCTACATACACTGACCTACCTGACCCACACTGACCTACCTGACCTACATACACTGACCCACACACACTGACCTACACTGACCTACCTGACCTACATACACTGACCCACCCACACTGACCTACCTGATATACACTGACCTACCTGACCTACACTGACCTACATACACTGACCCACCCCCACTGACCTACCTGACATACACTGACCTACCTGACCCACACTGACCTACCTGACCTACATACACTGACCCACCCACACTGACCTACCTGATATACACTGACCTACCTGACCCACACACACTGACCTACATACACTGACCTACATACACTGACCTACCTGATACACACTGACCTACCTGACATACACTGACCTACATACACTGACCTACCTGACCCACCCTGACCTACATACACTGACCTACCTGACCCACCCTGACCTACATACACTGACCTACCTGACCCACCCTGACCTAAATACACTAACCTACCTGACCCACCCTGACCTACATACACTGTCCCACACACACTGACCTACCTGACCCACACTGACCTACATACACTGACCCACCCACACTGACCTACCTGATATACACTGACCTACCTGACCCACCCTGACCTACATACACTGACCTACCTGACCCACCCTGACCCACACACACTGACCTACATACACTGACCTACCTGACCCACACTGACCTACCTGACCTACATACACTGACCCACACACACTGACCTACACTGACCTACCTGACCTACATACACTGACCCACCCACACTGACCTACCTGATATACACTGACCTACCTGACCTACACTGACCCACACACACTGACCTACATACACTGACCCACCCACACTGACCTACCTGACATACACTGACCTACCTGACCCACACTGACCTACCTACACTGACCCACCCACACTGACCTACCTACACTGACCTACCTGACATACACTGACCTACCTGACCCACACTGACCTACATACTCTGACCCACCCACACTGACCTACCAGTGCCCATCAATGCTGACCACTAAACTGACCTACCTATCTGACACACACTGACCTACATACACTGACCTACCTGGCCCACACTGACCTACCTGATACACACTGACCTACCTGACATACACTGACCTACCTGATACACACTGACCTACCTGATACACACTGACCTACCTGACACACACTGACTTACCTGACCTACATACACTGACCTACCTGACCCACACTGACCTACCTGACATACAATGACCCACCCACACTGACCTTCCTGACCCACACTGACCTACATACACTGACCTACATACACTGACCTATCTGACCCACACTGACCTACCTGACATACACTGACCCACCCACACTGACCTACCTGACCCACACTGACCTACATACACTGACCTACCTGACATACACTGACCCACCCACACTGCCCTACCTGACCCACACTGACCTACCTACACTGACCCACCCACACTGACCTACCTGACATACACTGACCTACATACACTGACCTACCTGACCCACACTGACCTACATACACTGACCCACCCACACTGACCTACCTGACCCACACTGACCTACCTACACTGACCCAACCACACTGACCTACCTGACATACACTGACCTACCTGACATACTCTGACCTACCTGACCCACACTGACCTACCTGACACACACTGACCTACCTGACATACACTGACCCACACACACTGACCTACCTGACCCACACACACTGAAATAACTGACACACACTGACCTACATACACTGACCTACCTGACATACACTGACCTACCTGACCCACACTGACCTACATACATTGACACACACTGACCCACACTGACCTACACTGACCCACCCACACTGACCTACCCACACTGACCTACCTGACCCACACTGACCTACATACACTGACCCACACACTGTGACCTACACTGACCTACCTGACCCACACACACTGACCTACATACACTGACCCACCCACACTGACCTACCGGACATACACTGACCTACCGGACATACACTGACCTACACTGACCCACACACACTGACCTACATACACTGACCTACCTGACATACACTGACCTACATACACTGACCTACCTGACCCACACTGACCTACCTGATACACACTGACCTACCTGACACACACTGACCTACCTGATACACACTGACCTACCTGACACACACTGACCTACCTGACCTACATACACTGACCTACCTGACCCACACTGACCTACATACACTGACCTACCTGACATACACTGACCTACATACACTGACCTACCTGACCCACACTGACCTACATACACTGACCCACCCACACTGACCTACTTACACTGACCTACCTGACATACACTGACCTACATACACTGACCTACCTGACCCACACACACTGACCTACCTGACCCACACTGACCTACCTGCACTGACCTACCTGACATACACTGACCCACACACACTGACCTACCTGACCCACACACACTGAAATACCTGACCCACACTGACCTACATACACTGACCTACCTGACATACACTGACCTACCTGACCCACACTGACCTACATACACTGACCCACACTGACCTACCTGACCCACCCACACTGACCTACCCACACTGACCTACCTGACCCACACTGACCTACATACACTGACCCACACACACTGACCTACACTGACCTACCTGACCCACACACACTGACCTACATACACTGACCCACCCACACTGACCTACCAGACATACACTGACCTACCGGACATACACTCACCTACACTGACCCACACACACTGACCTACATACACTGACCTACCTGACATACACTCACCTACATACACTGACCTACACTGACCTACCTGATACACACTGACCTACCTGACACACACTGACCTACCTGACACACACTGACTTACCTGACCTACATACACTGACCTACCTGACCCACACTGACCTACCTGACATACACTGACCCACCCACACTGACCTACCTGACCCACACTGACCTACATACACTGACCTACCTGACATACACTGACCTACATACACTGACCTACCTGACCCACACTGACCTACATACACTGACCCACCCACACTGACCTACCTGACCCACACTGACCCACCCACACTGACCTACCTACACTGACCTACATACACTGACCTACCTGACCCACACACACTGACCTACCTGACCCACACTGACCTACCTACACTGACCTACCTGACATACACTGACCTACCTGACCCACACTGACCTACATACACAGACCCACCCACACTGACCTACCTACACTGACCTACCTGACATACACTGACCTACATACACTGACCTACCTGACCCACACACACTGACCTACCTGACTCACACTGACCTACCTACACTGACCTACCTGTCATACACTGACCCACACACACTGACCTACCTGACCCACACACACTGAAATACCTGACCCACACTGACCTACATACACTGACCTACCTGACATACACTGACCTACCTGACCCACACTGACCTACATACACTGACCCACACTGACCTACCTGACCCACACTGACCCACCCACACTGACCTACCCACACTGACCTACCTGACCCACACTGACCTACATACACTGACCCACACACACTGACCTACATACACTGACCCACCCACACTGACCTACCAGACATACACTGACCTACCGGACATACACTCACCTACACTGACCCACACACACTGACCTACATACACTGACCTACCTGACATACACTGACCTACATACACTGACCTACCTGATACACACTGACCTACCTGACACACACTGACCTACCTGACACACACTGACTTACCTGACCTACATACACTGACCTACCTGACATACACTGACCTACCTGACCCACACTGACCTACATACACAGACCCACCCACACTGACCTACCTGACATACACTGACCTACATACACTGACCTACCTGACCCACCCACACTGACCTACCCACACTGACCTACATACACTGACCCACACACTGTGACCTACACTGACCTACCTGACCCACACACACTGACCTACATACACTGACCCACCCACACTGACCTACCGGACATACACTGACCTACCGGACATACACTGACCTACACTGACCCACACACACTGACCTACATACACTGACCTACCTGACATACACTGACCTACATACACTGACCTACCTGACCCACACTGACCTACCTGATACACACTGACCTACCTGACACACACTGACCTACCTGATACACACTGACCTACCTGACACACACTGACCTACCTGACCTACATACACTGACCTACCTGACCCACACTGACCTACCTGACATACACTGACCCACCCACACTGACCTACCTGACCCACACTGACCTACCTGACATACACTGACCTACATACACTGACCTACCTGACCCACACTGACCTACATACACTGACCCACCCACACTGACCTACCTACACTGACCTACCTGACATACACTGACCTACATACACTGACCTACCTGACCCACACACACTGACCTACCTGACCCACACTGACCTACCTGCACTGACCTACCTGACATACACTGACCCACACATACTGACCTACCTGACCCACACACACTGAAATACCTGACCCACACTGACCTACATACACTGACCTACCTGACATACACTGACCTACCTGACCCACACTGACCTACATACACTGACCCACACTGACCTACCTGACCCACCCACACTGACCTACCCACACTGACCTACCTGACCCACACTGACCTACATACACTGACCCACACACACTGACCTACACTGACCTACCTGAACCACACACACTGACCTACATACACTGACCCACCCACACTGACCTACCAGACATACACTGACCTACCGGACATACACTCACCTACACTGACCCACACACACTGACCTACATACACTGACCTACCTGACATACACTCACCTACATACACTGACCTACCTGATACACACTGACCTACCTGACACACACTGACCTACCTGACACACACTGACTTACCTGACCTACATACACTGACCTACCTGACCCACACTGACCTACCTGACATACACTGACCCACCCACACTGACCTACCTGACCCACACTGACCTACATACACTGACCTACCTGACATACACTGACCTACATACACTGACCTACCTGACCCACACTGACCTACATACACTGACCCACCCACACTGACCTACCTGACCCACCTACACTGACCTACATACACTGACCTACCTGACCCACACTGACCTACCTACACTGACCTACCTGACATACACTGACCTACCTGACCCACACTGACCTACATACACAGACCCACCCACACTGACCTACCTGACATACACTGACCTACATACACTGACCTACCTGACCCACCCACACTGACCTACCCACACTGACCTACATACACTGACCCACACACTGTGACCTACACTGACCTACCTGACCCACACACACTGACCTACATACACTGACCCACCCACACTGACCTACCGGACATACACTGACCTACCGGACATACACTGACCTACACTGACCCACACACACTGACCTACATACACTGACCTACCTGACATACACTGACCTACATACACTGACCTACCTGACCCACACTGACCTACCTGATACACACTGACCTACCTGACACACACTGACCTACCTGATACACACTGACCTACCTGACACACACTGACCTACCTGACCTACATACACTGACCTACCTGACCCACACTGACCTACCTGACATACACTGACCCACCCACACTGACCTACCTGACCCACACTGACCTACATACACTGACCTACCTGACATACACTGACCTACATACACTGACCTACCTGACCCACACTGACCTACATACACTGACCCACCCACACTGACCTACCTACACTGACCTACCTGACATACACTGACCTACATACACTGACCTACCTGACCCACACACACTGACCTACCTGACCCACACTGACCTACCTGCACTGACCTACCTGACATACACTGACCCACACATACTGACCTACCTGACCCACACACACTGAAATACCTGACCCACACTGACCTACATACACTGACCTACCTGACATACACTGACCTACCTGACCCACACTGACCTACCTGACCCACCCACACTGACCTACCCACACTGACCTACCTGACCCACACTGACCTACATACACTGACCCACACACACTGACCTACACTGACCTACCTGAACCACACACACTGACCTACATACACTGACCCACCCACACTGACCTACCAGACATACACTGACCTACCGGACATACACTCACCTACACTGACCCACACACACTGACCTACATACACTGACCTACCTGACATACACTCACCTACATACACTGACCTACCTGATACACACTGACCTACCTGACACACACTGACCTACCTGACACACACTGACTTACCTGACCTACATACACTGACCTACCTGACCCACACTGACCTACATACACTGACCTACCTGACATACACTGACCTACCTGACCCACACTGACCTACATACACTGACCCACACTGACCTACCTGACCCACACTGACCCACCCACACTGACCTACCCACACTGACCTACCTGACCCACACTGACCTACATACACTGACCCACATACACTGACCTACCTGACCCACACACACTGACCTACATACACTGACCCACCCACACTGACCTACCGGACATACACTGACCTACCGGACATACACTCACCTACACTGACCCACACACACTGACCTACATACACTGACATACCTGACATACACTGACCTACATACACTGACCTACACTGACCTACCTGATACACACTGACCTACCTGACATACACTGACCTACCTGACACACACTGACTTACCTGACCTACATACACTGACCTACCTGACATACACTGACCCACCCACACTGACCTACCTGACCCACACTGACCTACATACACTGACCTACCTGACATACACTGACCTACATACACTGACCTACCTGACCCACACTGACCTACATACACTGACCCACCCACACTGACCTACCTGACCCACACTGACCTACCCACACTGACCCACCCACACTGACCTACCTACACTGACCTACATACACTGACCTACCTGACCCACACACACTGACCTACCTGACCCACACTGACCTACCTACACTGACCTACCTGACATACACTGACCCACACACACTGACCTACCTGACCCACACACACTGAAATACTTGACCCACACACACTGAAATACACTGACCTACCTGACATACACTGACCTAGCTGACATACACTGACCTACCTGACCCACACTGACCTACATACACTGACACACACTGACCCACCCACACTGACCTACCCACACTGACCTACCTGACCCACACTGACCTACATACACTGACCCACACACACTGACCTACACTGACCTACCTGACCCACACACACTGACCTACATACACTGACCCACCCACACTGACCTACCGGACATACACTGACCTACCGGACATACACTGACCTACACTGACCCACACACACTGACCTACATACACTGACCTACCTGACCCACACTGACCTACCTGATACACACTGACCTACCTGACATACACTGACCTACCTGACCCACCCTGACCTACATACACTGACCTACCTGACCCACCCTGACCTACATACACTGACCTACCTGACCCACCCTGACCTACATACACTGACCTACCTGACCTACATAGACTGTCCCACACACACTGACCTACCTGACCCACACTGACCTACATACACTGACCCACCCACACTGACCTACCTGATATACACTGACCTACCTGACCTACACTGACCTACCTGACCCACACACACTGACCTACATACACTGACCTACCTGACCCACACTGACCTACCTGACCTACATACACTGACCCACACACACTGACCTACACTGACCTACCTGACCTACATACACTGACCCACCCACACTGACCTACCTGATATACACTGACCTACCTGACCTACACTGACCTACATACACTGACCCACCCCCACTGACCTACCTGACATACACTGACCTACCTGACCCACACTGACCTACCTGACCTACATACACTGACCCACCCACACTGACCTACCTGATATACACTGACCTACCTGACCCACACACACTGACCTACATACACTGACCTACATACACTGACCTACCTGATACACACTGACCTACCTGACATACACTGACCTACATACACTGACCTACCTGACCCACCCTGACCTACATACACTGACCTACCTGACCCACCCTGACCTACATACACTGACCTACCTGACCCACCCTGACCTAAATACACTAACCTACCTGACCCACCCTGACCTACATACACTGTCCCACACACACTGACCTACCTGACCCACACTGACCTACATACACTGACCCACCCACACTGACCTACCTGATATACACTGACCTACCTGACCCACCCTGACCTACATACACTGACCTACCTGACCCACCCTGACCCACACACACTGACCTACATACACTGACCTACCTGACCCACACTGACCTACCTGACCTACATACACTGACCCACACACACTGACCTACACTGACCTACCTGACCTACATACACTGACCCACCCACACTGACCTACCTGATATACACTGACCTACCTGACCTACACTGACCCACACACACTGACCTACATACACTGACCCACCCACACTGACCTACCTGACATACACTGACCTACCTGACCCACACTGACCTACCTACACTGACCCACCCACACTGACCTACCTACACTGACCTACCTGACATACACTGACCTACCTGACCCACACTGACCTACATACTCTGACCCACCCACACTGACCTACCAGTGCCCATCAATGCTGACCACTAAACTGACCTACCTATCTGACACACACTGACCTACATACACTGACCTACCTGGCCCACACTGACCTACCTGATACACACTGACCTACCTGACATACACTGACCTACCTGATACACACTGACCTACCTGATACACACTGACCTACCTGACACACACTGACTTACCTGACCTACATACACTGACCTACCTGACCCACACTGACCTACCTGACATACAATGACCCACCCACACTGACCTTCCTGACCCACACTGACCTACATACACTGACCTACATACACTGACCTATCTGACCCACACTGACCTACCTGACATACACTGACCCACCCACACTGACCTACCTGACCCACACTGACCTACATACACTGACCTACCTGACATACACTGACCCACCCACACTGCCCTACCTGACCCACACTGACCTACCTACACTGACCCACCCACACTGACCTACCTGACATACACTGACCTACATACACTGACCTACCTGACCCACACTGACCTACATACACTGACCCACCCACACTGACCTACCTGACCCACACTGACCTACCTACACTGACCCAACCACACTGACCTACCTGACATACACTGACCTACCTGACATACTCTGACCTACCTGACCCACACTGACCTACCTGACACACACTGACCTACCTGACATACACTGACCCACACACACTGACCTACCTGACCCACACACACTGAAATAACTGACACACACTGACCTACATACACTGACCTACCTGACATACACTGACCTACCTGACCCACACTGACCTACATACATTGACACACACTGACCCACACTGACCTACACTGACCCACCCACACTGACCTACCCACACTGACCTACCTGACCCACACTGACCTACATACACTGACCCACACACTGTGACCTACACTGACCTACCTGACCCACACACACTGACCTACATACACTGACCCACCCACACTGACCTACCGGACATACACTGACCTACCGGACATACACTGACCTACACTGACCCACACACACTGACCTACATACACTGACCTACCTGACATACACTGACCTACATACACTGACCTACCTGACCCACACTGACCTACCTGATACACACTGACCTACCTGACACACACTGACCTACCTGATACACACTGACCTACCTGACACACACTGACCTACCTGACCTACATACACTGACCTACCTGACCCACACTGACCTACATACACTGACCTACCTGACATACACTGACCTACATACACTGACCTACCTGACCCACACTGACCTACATACACTGACCCACCCACACTGACCTACTTACACTGACCTACCTGACATACACTGACCTACATACACTGACCTACCTGACCCACACACACTGACCTACCTGACCCACACTGACCTACCTGCACTGACCTACCTGACATACACTGACCCACACACACTGACCTACCTGACCCACACACACTGAAATACCTGACCCACACTGACCTACATACACTGACCTACCTGACATACACTGACCTACCTGACCCACACTGACCTACATACACTGACCCACACTGACCTACCTGACCCACCCACACTGACCTACCCACACTGACCTACCTGACCCACACTGACCTACATACACTGACCCACACACACTGACCTACACTGACCTACCTGACCCACACACACTGACCTACATACACTGACCCACCCACACTGACCTACCAGACATACACTGACCTACCGGACATACACTCACCTACACTGACCCACACACACTGACCTACATACACTGACCTACCTGACATACACTCACCTACATACACTGACCTACACTGACCTACCTGATACACACTGACCTACCTGACACACACTGACCTACCTGACACACACTGACTTACCTGACCTACATACACTGACCTACCTGACCCACACTGACCTACCTGACATACACTGACCCACCCACACTGACCTACCTGACCCACACTGACCTACATACACTGACCTACCTGACATACACTGACCTACATACACTGACCTACCTGACCCACACTGACCTACATACACTGACCCACCCACACTGACCTACCTGACCCACACTGACCCACCCACACTGACCTACCTACACTGACCTACATACACTGACCTACCTGACCCACACACACTGACCTACCTGACCCACACTGACCTACCTACACTGACCTACCTGACATACACTGACCTACCTGACCCACACTGACCTACATACACAGACCCACCCACACTGACCTACCTACACTGACCTACCTGACATACACTGACCTACATACACTGACCTACCTGACCCACACACACTGACCTACCTGACTCACACTGACCTACCTACACTGACCTACCTGTCATACACTGACCCACACACACTGACCTACCTGACCCACACACACTGAAATACCTGACCCACACTGACCTACATACACTGACCTACCTGACATACACTGACCTACCTGACCCACACTGACCTACATACACTGACCCACACTGACCTACCTGACCCACACTGACCCACCCACACTGACCTACCCACACTGACCTACCTGACCCACACTGACCTACATACACTGACCCACACACACTGACCTACATACACTGACCCACCCACACTGACCTACCAGACATACACTGACCTACCGGACATACACTCACCTACACTGACCCACACACACTGACCTACATACACTGACCTACCTGACATACACTGACCTACATACACTGACCTACCTGATACACACTGACCTACCTGACACACACTGACCTACCTGACACACACTGACTTACCTGACCTACATACACTGACCTACCTGACATACACTGACCCACCCACACTGACCTACCTGACCCACACTGACCTACATACACTGACCTACCTGACATACACTGACCTACATACACTGACCTACCTGACCCACACTGACCTACCTGACCCACACTGACCTACATACACTGACCCACCCACACTGACCTACCTGACCCACACTGACCTACCCACACTGACCCACCCACACTGACCTACCTACACTGACCTACATACACTGACCTACCTGACCCACACACACTGACCTACCTGATCCACACTGACCTACCTACACTGACCTACCTGACATACACTGACCCACACACACTGAAATACCTGACCCACACACACTGAAATACACTGACCTACCTGACATACACTGACCTACCTGACATACACTGACCTACCTGACCCACACTGACCTACATACACTGACACACACTGACCCACCCACACTGACCTACCCACACTGACCTACCTGACCCACACTGACCTACATACACTGACCCACACACACTGACCTACACTGACCTACCTGACCCACACACACTGACCTACATACACTGACCCACCCACACTGACCTACCGGACATACACTGACCTACCGGACATACACTGACCTACACTGACCCACACACACTGACCTACATACACTGACCTACCTGACCCACACTGACCTACCTGATACACACTGACCTACCTGACATACACTTACCTACCTGACCCACCCTGACCTACATACACTGACCTACCTGACCCACCCTGACCTACATACACTGACCTACCTGACCCACCCTGACCTACATACACTGACCTACCTGACCCACCCTGACCTACATACACTGACCTACCTGACCCACCCTGACCTACATACACTGACCTACCTGACCTACATACACTGTCCCACACACACTGACCTACCTGACCCACACTGACCTACATACACTGACCCACCCACACTGACCTACCTGATATACACTGACCTACCTGACCTACACTGACCTACCTGACCCACACACACTGACCTACATACACTGACCTACCTGACCCACACTGACCTACCTGACCTACATACACTGACCCACACACACTGACCTACCTGACCTACATACACTGACCCACCCACACTGACCTACCTGATATACACTGACCTACCTGACCTACACTGACCTACACACACTGACCCACCCACACTGACCTAACTGACATACACTGACCTACCTGACCCACACTGACCTACCTGACCTACATACACTGACCCACCCACACTGACCTACCTGATATACACTGACCTACCTGACCCACACACACTGACCTACATACACTGACCTACATACACTGACCCACACTGACCTACCTGATACACACTGACCTACCTGACATACACTGACCTACATACACTGACCTACCTGACCCACCCTGACCTACATACACTGACCTACCTGACTCACCCTGACCTACATACACTGACCTAACTGACCCACCCTGACCTACATACACTGACCTACCTGACCCACCCTGACCTACATACACTGTCCCACACACACTGACCTACCTGACCCACACTGACCTACATACACTGACCCACCCACACTGACCTACCTGCTATACACTGACCTACCTGACCCACACACACTGACCTACCTGACCCACACTGACCTACCTGACCTACATACACTGACCCACACACACTGACCTACACTGACCTACCTGACCTACATACACTGACCCACCCACACTGACCTACCTGATATACACTGACCTACCTGACCTACACTGACCCACACACACTGACCTACATACACTGACCCACCCACACTGACCTACCTGACATACACTGACCTACCTGACCCACACTGACCTACATACACTGACCCACACTGACCTACCTGACCTACATACACTGACCCACACACACTGACCTACACTGACCTACCTGACCTACATACACTGACCCACCCACACTGACCTACCTGATATACACTGACCTACCTGACCTACACTGACCCACACACACTGACCTACATACACTGACCCACCCACACTGACCTACCTGATATACACTGACCTACCTGACCTACACTGACCTACCTGACCCACACACACTGACCTACATACACTGACCCACACTGACCTACATACACTGACCCACACACACTGACCTACCTGACCCACACTGACCTACACTGACCTACCTAACCTACATACACTGACCCACCCACACTGACCTACCTGATATACACTGACCTACCTGACCCACACTGACCTACATACACTGACCCACCCACACTGACCTACCTGACCCACACTGACCTACATACACACTGACCTACATACACTGACCTACATACACTGACCTACCTGACCCACACTGACCTACCTGACCTACCTGACCCACACTGACCTACACACACTGACCTACATACACTGACCTACGTACACTGACCCACACTGACCTACCTGACCCACACACACTGACCTGGTACCTGCCATACACACACTGACTGACCTACCTGTGTCCAGGTCCTGCAGCAGCAGCTTAGCCGTGGCGCTGGTGTGTGAGGCAGCCAGAGGAGAGGAGGAGAGCCGCCCGCCCGAGCGCCGATCGCTGTCCTCTTCCAGTCACAGCGCGCTGGGATAGGACTGATCGGTCCACAGGGCCGCTCCAGTCCAGAAAAGGCAGGCCCCATGAGCACTAGCATGGAGGTGGAGGAAGTGCAATCCTCCTCCGCTTTGAATGCCGGGCAGTGACGTCACTGGTTGCTAGCCGATAGGCGGCTATAGCAACCAGTGACCAAGAGTAGAGTGGGGGGGTGGAGCTGGAGCCAGCGCTACCACGGCTCAGTCCGCCCCTGTCCCCTGCATTTTAGGACCGGGACAAGAGACTCGGGGCTATTAGCCCCAGGCTCGGGGCTGTAGCCCCAATAGCCACCCACTGGTGACGCCTCTGCCCTCCACCCTTGGAACTACGTCTGCAACTCAGAGAGGGCCTGTACTTTCATGGAGAGCAGATCTTCATCCCTGAGCAATTTCAGACAATTTCAGACAACTGTTCTACATATGTGTCATGACCATCCACTGGCAGGCCACTTTGGGGCTCACAAGACTTCTGATCTAATTCTTCGTTCATTCTGATGGCCAAATCTGACCCGAGAATGCAGAGATTATGTCAAATCATGTGTAAATCTGATAGAGCCAAGAGTTTGGGCTTGCTTGAACCACTTCCTGTAACTAACAAATTATGGAGCATGATTTCCATGGACTTCATTGTGGAATTATCTGAGGGTTCACCTCTATCTTCGTGGTGATTGATTGCTTATCTAAGATGGCCCACTTTGTGCCTTTGTAGGGGACACCTTCTGCTACTGTGACCGCAAACACCTTTATGTTTACATGGCATCCCCAGTAAGGGGATAACCCCTGATGAAGTCACGTGACGTGACGATACGTGGTGGGATTGGAGCACTGGGTACACACACAGTCTTACAGCAGGAGACGAGCTCGGCGCTCGTGGATGTTTTAATCTGTCACAGCATCTTTATGTGAGTTTATTTTTTGACTATTTTAATAAATTGGTTTATTGCTGTACTGGATTACGCTATATGCATATTTCTTCATACCCCACACCAACATCTACTGAGTCCATTTGATAAGCGCTGTGAGCAGGAGCCGACCGAGGTTGCCACACTGGGGACATACGAACTCGGCGTTCCTTGGATTGATGCCTACGCTCTTTTTCTCCAAGATCCTCCATATCCATCTATGTGAGTCTTCAAACAACATATGAGACATCATTATTTCGATCCTACCAAGCCATCACCTTCACCTGTGGTCTGCGTCTATGCTGTACACCTTACAGCTGTGAGGTGAGCTGCTTGCAGACACGGAGGTGATATCACTGAAGATTGCATCTCACACACGTCCCTTTGGTGGTGGAAGTGTTTTTTTCTTTCCCTGTATATTGCTTGCTCGGGACTTTAGCCCATGTTGATGTATATATCATACACTTTTTAAACCAGCCTTTGGACTGCCACCATTTTCATTTTTATATCCATTCACTGTGGTTTGGTTCATTCAATTTTACTGCACTTATCATTGTTCTATTTGTTTTTTTTTATTATATGTATCATCTACTACCATTATGTATGATTTTTTAGTTCACCAGTATCTTTGATCTACACTCTCCCCCTTCCCCCCTCCCCTCACAATATTTGCAATGTTTTTCATCTTTTGCGCAGGACGACTGGGTACATATTCTCCCTTCAGCAGAGTTTGCATATAACAATTCAATACATTCTGCCACCAAACAACCACCTTTTTTGCAAACTATGGATTTCACCCTTCTTTTCTGCCCAATGTGCCTTGGGAATCCTCAGTACCAGCGGTACAGTATCGTCTGCAGTTCTGGAGATCCAACAATCCGTTTTTGCAGGAAGCAATCACTAAGGCTCAGACAAGCAACAAGAAATTTTTTGAAAGAGGAGGAGGAGGGGTAACTTGGATCTAAAGCCTGGAGATGGTTATCCGTGGCAAATTTAAAACTGGCCTGTCCCTTTAAAGAAATTTGGTCCAAGATATATCGGCCTTTTCCAGTAAGGAGGAAGATCAATACAGTAGCCTATGAGTTAACTCTGCCTAAGAGTCTTAGGATTCACCCTGATTTTCACATGTCTCTATTAAAACGAGCTGTGTCCAATCCATTTCCTGATCGAGAACCAGAGTCTCCAGCCCCCCTACTCATAGAAGGTAATGAAGAATATGAAGTGGAAGCCATCCTGGACTGCAGGTAGAGGGGAGGTCAGGCCCAGTTCCTCATTAAATGGAAGGGCTACGGTCCTGAGGATAATTCCTGATAGCCTTCTTCTAATGTGCATGCTCCACGATTGGTGCAAGCTTACCTCCGACTCCATCCCGAGAAACTGACCTTGGTGGGCATCCAGAGGTTGCCCTTTAGGGGGGGAGCAATGTCAGAGAATACCAACCAGCCATTTGGCTAATAGAAATGTGCATGTAAGAAGATGTTTGGCTAACAGAAATGGCTCTGCTCCTGATTTGGTACCTCATTGCCCGCCTGTTGATGACTTTGGCTATCTGATGACCATGTTCCTGCCTGTGATCCTGACTTACCGTCCCGCTCGAGTGTCTGCCCGGCTGTCTGCTGCTGCAGTTCTGCACCACGCTAAATGTTCGCTGAGAGCTCTGACCAGCCACACTCCCTGGCCCCACAGCGCAAGCGCAAGCGGATTGCCTTCTTTACCATGGAATCAGACGTAGGAAACACAACAAATACACACGAAAGCTAACACACAATGGTTGATCAGCACTGCTGGCTTGCAGGGCACAGTTTAATATAGGGTTCCCTGATAGGGCCTGGGGTGGGGCCATGCTTAGAGGAGAGGTTTTAAAACCAGCCAGGTGTGAGGGGCTGGCCTCTTAGTCTGAACACATGAGGAGCAGGTAAGCTGACAGAAAAAGATTACTGCATAACCATGACAGTACCCTCCCTCTTACGAGGCCTCCCCCTCCCCTGCCTAGGCCCTGGCTTAAAGGGAAACTCCAGATGAAACCTCCTCAACAGATGAGGCGCAAAGATCTCAGATGCAGTGATCCAAGACCTCTCCTCAGGACCAAACCCTTCCCAATGTATGAGGTACTGAAGAATGCCTCTACAGCGCCGGGAATCCAGAACTTGACTAACCTCGTACTTAATCGTAAGATTATCCTCAGAGACAGAAACCGAGGTAGGGAGAGGACAAAAAGACTGTTTGAGGGCTAAAGGCTTCTTAGGAATGGATAAAGGCATAAGAAGACCATCAGGAGTCTGAGCAGGGTCCCCCAGACCCTTAAAGATGAGCTGGACATCCAGCACAGGATCATCAGACTGGGCAGAAGTCAGTGGATCCCTGAGATCAGGTTGGTTAGAAAGTTATGTGTCACAGAAGTCAAGCTGGATAGCTTCACTGGGCATAGGCTGAACTGGTGCAGAGGCTGACTGATCAGCATTGCCAGGTGCAGCGACCACCAGAATCGCATCATAGGGTGTAGCGACTGTGCAACTGGTAGACAAGTCAGCCTGGGTGTGCGTCCAAGGGGGTCCAGGAACAGGCAAAGGTAAATGACCATGCAGACTGGAGTGAATGATTGGCTCAAGGTCACAGGTGGGCTCCTCATCCAGAGTGCCACATAACCCAGAGAGTGCCTCAGCCCGACTATTGCAGGAGACATTCCAGAAATCGCTATATGCAGCGGGAAGAGCAGAGAATACTGGGATGGTGGCAACAGGAAGTTTCTCTTTTGGGGTAAACTTAAGTAGGCAGGAAGAGGAACAGGAGGAACCCCAAGCCAGGATCCGTCCAGCAGTCCAGTCAATGTATGGAGAATGGAACCGTAACCAAGGAAGTCCTAATATGATAAGATATGAAGGCTTAGGTAAGAAAAGGAAGGATATCCACTCCTGGTGGAGTGTCCCTACCGACATCTTAACAGGGAGGGTCTGGAAGCAGATAGGACCCCCTGGGAGAACAGTGCCATCAATCGCCAAGACCACCAATGGCGTTGAAAGGGGCAAAAGGGTAAGTCTCATGGAAGATGCAGTTTTCAAATCCATGAAATTGCCAGCAGCTCCGGAATCCAGATGTGCCGAGACCGAGCGAGAGGAAGCGCCGACATGAAGGAACACAGAAAGAAGAAGACGAGAAGGTGAAACTTCAGGGTCTAATACTCCACCTTCCAGATGTATTAGCCCCGATCGTTTTTCCAGATGAAGAGAACAAGTGTCACGAAAAATGACCTTTGGCCCCACAATAGAGACACAGGCCCAGAGTTCTGCGCCTAGCACGTTCTTCAGGAGACAACTTGGTCCAGCCCAGCTGCATAGGTTCCTCAGCGGGCAGGGGGTGCTCCTCTGATCGAAGAGAAGGGACTGGGAGCTCAGGCTCCCTAAGGAACGGGGAGTGCTGGCGTCTTTTTTCCAGGGCCCTCTCCTGAAAGCGAATATCGATCTGGTTACACAAGGTGATGATACTGTCCAGATCAGCAGGAAGGGATCTTCCTGCTAATTCATCCTTCACTCTATCCGAGAGGCCATGTAAAAAAGGTTGCAACTAGGGCCTCATTATTCCAGCTCAATTCAGCTGTGAGGATACGGAACTGAAGAGCATACTGTCCCACAGATGCGGACTCTTGACGGAGACGTAAAAGAGCTCTAGCCGCTGAGGAGACACGACCCGGTTCCTCGAAGATATTCCGAAAAAGTTTCAAGAAATCAGGCAGGCTAGAAACCACTGGATCATTCAGTTCCCACAGAGGGGCAGCCCAAGCTAGTGCCTCGCCGGACAGGAGGGATATAATATAGGCTACTTTCGCCCGATCGGACAGGAAGTTTTGGGGCTGAAGTTCAAAATGAATTGTGCACTGGCTAAGGAACCCCCTGCAAGCCCTGGAGTCCCCAGAGAAACGGGCTGGAGCTGGCAGTTTTAATGAATGTGTGGGTGCGACTGGTGCAATAGGTGCAGCAGCAGATAGCAGTTGAGGTTGTTGAACCGGGGGTCCTAAGAGACCTGAACCTGTTCAAAACGGGATGCCAAATCCTGAAGGAATCGGTTCACTTGGGTCTGATGCGATTCCTGGGTCTCAAGTCTGCGAACTAAGCCCTGCAATGGATCATCTGCAGGTAGCGGCACATCAGCCGAGTCCATGGCTGATCAAACTGTCAGGTCACCTTGAGGCTAGGTGACAGATGCACACTGTTGGGATCAGTGGACCCTACGACTGACTGCTGCGGATGGGAGTCAGGGTGGTAAGGAAGGTAGGGCCGTTGAAACACCAGCACGGATCCCACCGGGGTTAGAGCATAAGATTCCCTGGGGCGCGGAGTTTAAGAGCCAGCAGGTGTTCACCAGAGCCTCTAGTGGTGAGGATGGACTGGGCTGCAACTGGCTCCAGGTCGCGACCCCCAGGGTCCCTCAGCTCACACCCACAGTAGGCCACAGGAGGATAGGGATAGTAAGGGAATAAGCCAAGGTCGGGGCCACAAGCAGACAAGGACAACAGAGTTCATGTCAAGGTTTAGGGTCATAGGCAAACAGGGATAGTCGGGGACACGCCAAAGGTCAGGGTCACAAGTAGACAGGAATAGTCGAGAACAGGCCAAAGTCGGTAACTGGAATCAGACGTAGGAAACACAAGTACACACGAAAGCTAAGACACAATGGTTGATCAGCACTACAGGCTTGCAGTGCACAGGTTAATATAGGGTTCCCTGATAGGGCCTAGGGTGGGGCCATGCTTAGAGGAGAGGTTATAAAACCAGCCAGGTGTGAGGGGCTGGCCTCTTAGTCTGAACACATGAGGAGCGAGTAAGCTGACAGAGAAAGATTACTGCATAACCATGACAGATAGCTGACTAGACAAGTTCTGTATAACATGTTAAATGTATGACTAAGCTAAGAGTATAAGATTGGACAATAATAAATAATAATAATCACTGGAGATAGATATGTATGTCTACTTTATATTGTCCTCATTGGTGATTGTAATGAAGTGTGATACTTTATAATACAACACTAATGATTTTTATAGTTGTTTTCGTTAATACAGAGGGAACCAAATTTGTTCCTAGAAGTTTTCAAGATCTGTATGAGCTTGAACAAGAGGTTGTTATAGGAAAAATCAATATGGATTTGGTGAGATCTACCGCAGCTAAACTCAGACAATGCTTTCCTATGGCTGCGTTTAGCAACGTTTACGTTACATGGGGTTTGGTGCGGTTAGAAAAAATAAATTTGACTGCGTCCAGGAACGATTTATTGCAGCTATCTGCAGCCATGGGCGTAACTAGAAATCATAGGGCCCCATAGCAAAATAGTAAAACAGAAAAGAGAGGGCACTCCGGCCTTGTGCATTATCCTTTAACAAGTTTATTTAAAAGAACACGTAATAAAACTACTCGCAAGGGTAGATGAAAATGACGCTAATGCCGTGTACACACGACTGGACTTTTATACAGCAAAGGTCCGATGGAATTAATCCGCCGGACAATTCGATTGTGTGTGGGCTTCATCGGACCTTTGCTGTCGAAAAATCAGACGGACTTTAGAAATAGAACATTCGTCTGTATGCTAGTCCGACGGACAAAAACCGACACTAGGGCAGCTATTGGCTACTCGCTATGAACTTCCTTATTCTTGTCCGGTCATACATCACGTTCTAATCAGTCGGACTTTGGTGTGATCGTGTGTAGGCAAGTCCGTTTCATTGGAACTCCATCGGAACTCAGTCGAAAAGTCCTTCGGCGTTCAGTCTGTCAAAGTCCGGTCGTGTGTACACGGCATTAAGATAGTTTTTGACTTGTGACAGTCTGTCCACTGACGGCAGTCTCCAGATCCTACAAAGAGGACGTACAAACCGCTGCTGGCTGACGCGTTTCGAAGGTTACACCTTCTTCTTCAGAGCCTAACAGTGTTCATCTCTTACAGCTACTTAAATATATGTGCTCATTAAGGAGGCACAAATCAGACAGACTCTGGTGCCCCTCCCATGTAGGTGGGCGGTCCAAAGGCGAACCTGGGCTCAGCACCTTGGAAAACTACCTGTATATGCATACACATATACACACACACATATAGGAATGCGTAGGAGGCACCCGTGCACAGCACACAAGTACACGCATGCACCCAAAGGAGCCAATCCAAAAAAAACCCTGCAGCCAAATCAGCCCACAAGCACAGCAACAACAACAATGATAATGATTTCACGTACTAACAGATCCACACACCATGCACAATGCGACACGCCAAGGATCAAGGACCACAGACCACCAGGCAGGCCCCAATCACACACCCACACATACGGCCACATACACAGGCAGACTATGTGTAAAGATGGCACACAATGGCCTGCACACTGAAGGCACCAGGAAGCAAACCAGAGCAGCCAACACCAGCAAGGACACCCACACTGGCATCCGCACAGACCCAGCAAAAACCACATCAAATCAGCCATCCGAGGGGGCGAGTCCGTCCTCCCCAAAAATACACCGCACACTGTAGACGATCGTTTGACTCAGAGGATGCCTTACCTTAGAGGAGCGCTGTAATGCCTATAGGCGGCGGGTGGAACACACGCCATGTTTGTTGTTTTTTGCGGGCCAGACAGCGGAAGTAGAGACTAAATGTCATTTCCTGTGCGCGCGCTGTCGCACTGAATCTAAGTCAGCAGTGGGAAATGCCTTCCGCCAAATTATTGAAGGCATACTATAGAGGCCAAAGACGACACATGACCAGGCTCACAGGGAAGACATAGCCACGCCAATAGATGGATGGTGAATAAAAATGAAAGAAAATGAATAGATGGGAATAAAATGAAGAAAAAATAGAAAAAATAAATAAAAATAAAATAAAAATAAATAAATAATATAGAAATAAAAATAGAAATAAAAGTAATAAAAATGAAAATAAGTGTGTTAAATAATAATAATTAATAATAATAATAATAATAAAAATAAATAATAAATAAATAAAAATAATAATGGATGATAATATGTGCATAAGAAAAAAGAAAAAAGAAAGAAGAAAAAGAGAAAGAGAACTGCAGACCCAAAGGGGGTGTAAATACATAGTGTAAAGACACAGAAGGTACAAATTGCAACCATACACTCATATACAATTGCACCCCCACATGTAAAGTGTGTGTACACGTGCACGCAAAAGGGACATAGCTGTCAGTGTGTATAATTACTAAATGAATCATTATGTGTGTACGGAACAATACACATAAATTAGGTGTTTCAATTTACTAGTATACACTGAAAGCATGTGCCTACAGCAAAAGGGGCTAGTGGAACATACACATCTATATATAACCGTGTCTGCACATATGTGCAAAGGTGCACATGCCAGGACATATGCATAGGTAATAGATGAAGACATGCAATCTAAATACAAATATAAATAGTGCATATTGAATGAACGCATAATTATGCATTTAAAATGGTATAAAATAACATTTTCCATAAATATAACAAGGTCATGGATTCTCAATCTAATAGATATTTGCTAAAAAATATATATATGTATATACATTTTTCTAAACACCCTTGGCTTATAGGAAAAAGATCATAATTGATAGACTATTAGAAATATATATATATATATATTGACTATACTTTTATACGTAAAAGCACACATATATATACAATACTAATAAGACAGAAATATGAAACAATGTGTGAATATGAATTAAAATGCACAGACTGTGGGTATTAGTGAATATCATATGTACAAATAATGTACAAATAATGGGTATGTAGATAATGGATATTAATATAACTATAAAAGCCACCCAACTAAAAACCTCTAAAGTCTAAATTTAAAAAAAAAGTTTTTTTACAAAAATCTTTCAAAAATGTGTTTAAAATTTTTATCATTGGAGCCAACATAAGTCCTAGGTCCTACATAAGCGGTAATTCACCTCATATTGGATATACTAGATAGAATGAACGGATGAACATGGGCCTATTCAACAGCAAACTCTATACCACTATCACACTATTTTGTGTATTTCGGGGTCTTCATTAAGGCCTCCGGGGGCAAGGCTGCCAAGGGTGAAAATCCAGTAGGCCTCACGTTTACATAGTCTCTGGTGTTTCCTCCCTGAGTCTAGCTCACCCCCGATTGACTCAATACCAAAAACTCTCATAACTGCAGGGTCTACTTGATGAGCCTCTAAGAAATGTCGGGGAACTGGGTATTTGTCTCTTAGATTGATGATGCCACACTTGTGTTCTCCTATTCTGACCCTCGTAGGGCGCTAAATTTGGCCGACATAGAGATTACCACAAGGGCAAACAATGCCATAAACTATATATTCTGTCCCACAGTTCATAAATTGTTTAAGTTTGTTGACCCTTCCATCCCTCCCTACTACAGTTTTCTTTCTGTGCCACATGTACATGCATGTGCCACAGTTTTTAACACCGCACTTGTAGCTCCCTTTTTGGTCGAATATTGTTGAACAGATACTGGTTGGTCTATTGGTAGATGTTTTAACCCTACTAGGAGCTACAAAGCTCCTAAGGTCACGGGGCTTACGAAAAACAATGTTAGGGTGATCAGGGAGTGTGTCGCCTAGCACATGGTCATGTTTGAGGATATCCCAATTTCTTTTAAGGATATTCTGAATCTCAAAGGCCTTGTTAGTGTACTGGGTAGAGAATCTAAGCTGTTGAATATCAGGAGTAGTACGGTATAGAGGTTCAATAGTGTCATCTGGTGGATTATCGTAAAGGGCCAAATATTTGTTGAAAGCTGTCTCAATATGGCTTGCATCATAGTCATTTTCTCTAAATTTCCATATAAGAAGCTTACTCTGTTCTAAGTAGTCTTCTTTTTTAGTACACAGTAAAATGTCCATAGGGGACATTTTGTATCCACCTTGGATAGTGATTACTATTCGCATATAGGTATGAGTTGCCTCCACTAGGTTTAAAGTGAGTTCTAGAAACTGCCAGTCACATTTACACAGTAATCAGCGCATTTTTAATCGCACTGATCGCTGTATAAATGTGAATGGTCCCAAAATAGCGCCAAAAGTGTCCGATCTGTCCGCCATAATGTCGCAGTCACAATAAAAATTGCAGATCGCCGCCATTACTAGTAAAAAAAAAAAATATTAATAAAAATGCAATAAAACTATTCCCTATTTTGTAGACGCTATAACTTTTGTGCAAACCAATCAATAAATATCAGCCTAAATTGAGGACAAAAAATGTTTTTTTTATATATTTTTTGGGGATATTTACTATAGCAAAATGTAAAAAATAATACGTTTTTTTTTCAAAACTGTCGCTCTTTTTTGGTTTATAGCACAAAAAATAAAAAACGCAGAGGTGATCAAATACCACCAAAAGAAAGCTCTATTTGTGGGGAAAAAAGGACATCAATTTTGTTTGGGAGCCACATCGCACGACCGCGCAATTGCCAGTTAAAGTGACGCAGTGCAGAATCGCAAAAAGTGTTCTGGTCAGGAAGGGGATAAATTCTTCCAGGGCTGAAGTGGTTAAAGAGGAAGTAAATCCTTAAAAAGACACATACCTGTTGCGTTCAGTTAGTGGTAAGCTCCCCACACATTTCAATTTGATTGTACAATCTTCTTTAGATCTAACAACAACCATGTAGTAAAAGGGCCTGCCTGATTTGATATAAATTTATTAAATAATTCATGTAGATCCTCATATTACATAGTTGTGGTAGATCTAAGATTGACTGTACAGAGATTGTATTGTCAGATTGTAATGTGTATGATGAGCCTTAGTTATGTGAATTGAGCTCAATCTCTCAAATCGCTCAAATGTACATTTGTTTTCCTAGTGTGCAAGTTGTTTAAATGCGCCTATGCAGACAAAAAATCAACATATTTTGCACCCTTTAAGTTTCAAATGTATCAACTTACTTTTTTCAGCTTGGCTGCTACACAAGCAGAATACAAATGTCAACGACACCCATGTCTGGTACAAGCGAATCCTCTCGGTCATTTTGGTGTTTTTACAGCAAAGGACACAACTTCTCCACCCGGACTCTAATGATCATAAGCCGCTCATACAGATTGCAGCAAACACAACACTGCCTGAGACATCCTACTGATGTGTTCTGTTTTTTTTTAGCCAACGGGAGTTTTTTTTTCCTATGACACAATAGTTGCCAGGTAGACAATTTCTGATCCATGTAGGTACATAAGAAAAGCTATAGTTATTATTCATCTTGTATTACTCATGAGATTGAGAGTACCTGGTGGCTTGTTAGGCGACATGCGCACTGCCACTCCTGTATTTATTTATATCTGGGAAATACAGCATCTCACAAAAGTGAGTGTACAGCTTGTATAACAGTGTAAATTTGCTGTCCCCTCAAAATAACTCAACACACAGCCATTAATGTCTAAACCCCTGGCAACAAAAGTGAGTACACCCCTAAGTGAAAATGTCCAAATTGAGACCAGTTAGCCATTTTCCCTCCCCGGTGTCATGTGACTCCTTATTGTTACAAGGTCTCAGGTGTTATTGCTCTTACTTTCTCATACTGGTCACTGGAAGTTCAACATGGCACCTCATGGCAAAGAACTCTCTATGGATCTAAAAAAAGAAATGCTGCTCTACATAAAGATGGCCTAGGCTATAAGATGATTGCCGAGACCCAGAAACTGAGCTGCAGCGGTTTAACAGGACAGGTTCCACCCAGAACAGGCCTCGTCATGGTCGACCAAAGAAGTTGAGTGCACGTGCTCAGCGTCATATCCAAAGGTTGTCTCTGGGAAATAGACGTATGAGTGCTGCCAGCATTGCTGCAGAGGTTGAAGGGGTGGGGGGTCAGCCTGTCAGTGCTCAGACCATACGCCGCACACTGCATCAAATTGGTCTGCATGGCTGTCATCCCAGAAGGAAGCCTCTTCTAAAGATGATGCACAAGAAAGCCCGCAAACAGTTTGCTGAAGACAAGCAGACTAAGGACTAGGGATGAGCCGAACACCCCCCTGTTCGGTTCGCATCAGAACATGCGAACAGGAAAAAAGTTCGTTCGAACATGCGAACACCGTTAAAGTCTATGGGACACGAACATGAATAATCAAAAGTGCTAATTTTAAAGGCTAATATGCAAGTTATTGTCATAAAAAGTGTTTGGGGACCTGGGTCCTGCCCCAGGGGATATGGATCAATGCAAAAAAAAGTTTTAAAAACGGCCGTTTTTTTCAGGAGCAGTGATTTTAATAATGCTTAAAGTCAAACAATAAAAGTGTAATATCCCTTTAAATTTCGTACCTGGGGGGTGTCTATAGTATGCCTGTAAAGGGGCGCATGTTTCCTGTGTTTAGAACAGTCTGACAGCAAAATGACATTTTGAAGGAAAAAACTCATTTAAAACTACCCGCGGCTATTGCATTGCCGACAATACACATAGAAGTTCATTGATAAAAACGGCATGGGAATTCCCCAAAGGGGAACCCCGAACCAAAATTTTAAAAAAAAAATGACGTGGGAGTCCTCCTAAATTCCATACCAGGCCCTTCAGGTCTGGTATGGATATTAAGGGGAACCCCGGCCAAAATTTAAAAAAAAAATGACGTGGGGTTCCCCCTAAATTCCATACCAGTCCCTTATCCGCGCACGCAACCTGGCAGGCCGCAGGAAAGGAGGGGGGGACGAGAGTGCGGCCCCCCCTCCTGAACCGTACCAGGCCACATGCCCTCAACATTGGGAGGGTGCTTTGGGGTAGCCCCCCAAAACACCTTGTCCCCATGTTGATGAGGACAAGGGCCTCATCCCCACAACCCTGGCCGGTGGTTGTGGGGGTCTGCGGGCGGGGGGCTTATCGGAATCTGGAAGTCCCCTTTAACAAGGGGACCTCAGATCCCGCCCCCCCCCTGTGTGAAATGGTAAGGGGGTACTTACCCCTACCATTTCACTAAAAAACTGTCAAAAATGTTAAAAATGACAAGAGACAGTTTTTGACAATTCCTTTATTTAAATGCTTCTTCTTTCTTCTATCTTCCTTCATCTTCTGGTTCTTCTGGCTCTTCTGGTTCTTCCTCCGGCGTTCTCGTCCAGCATCTCCTCCGTGGCGTCTTCTATCTTCTTCTCCTCGGGCCGCTCCGCACCCATGGCATTGGGGTTGAGGCTCCCGCTCTTCTCTTCTTCTTTTCTTCTCTTCTTCATTTTCTTCTCCGGGCCGCTCCGCAACCCATGCTGGCATGGAGGGAGGCTCCCGCTGTGTGACGGCGCTCCTCGTCTGACAGTTCTTAAATAACGGGGGGCGGGGCCACACGGTGACCCCGCCCCCTCTGACGCACGCACGGTGACTTGACGGGACTTCCCTGTGACGTAACGGGGAATGCCACAGGGAAGCCCCGTCATGTCCCGTGCGTCAGAGGGGGGCGGGGTCACCGGGTGGCCCCGCCCCCCGTTATTTAAGAACTGTCAGACGAGGTGCGCCGTCACACAGCGGGAGCCTCCCTCCATGCCAGCTTGGGTTGCGGAGCGGCCCGGAGAAGAAAATGAAGAAGAGAAGAAGAGAAGAAAAGAAGAAGAGAAGAGCGGGAGCCTCCCCCTATGCCATGGGTGCGGAGCGGCCCGAGGAGAAGAAGATAGAAGACGCCGCGGAGGAGATGCTGGACGAGAACGCCGGAGGAAGAACCAGAAGAGCCAGAAGAACCAGAAGATGAAGGAAGATAGTAGAAAGAAGAAGCATTTAAATAAAGGAATTGTCAAAACTGTCTCTTGTCATTTTTAACATTTTTGACAGTTTTTTAGTGAAATGGTAGGGGTAAGTACCCCCTTACCATTTCACACAGGGAGGGCAGGGATCTGGGGGTCCCCTTGTTAAAGGGGGCTTCCAGATTCCGATAAGCCCCCCGCCTGCAGACCCCCACAACCACCGGCCAGGGTTGTGGGGATGAGGCCCTTGTCCTCATCAACATGGGGACAAGGTGTTTTGTGGGGCTACCCCAAAGCACCCTCCCAATGTTGAGGGCATGTGGCCTGGTACGGTTCAGGAGGGGGGGCGCACACTCATCCCCCCCTCTTTTCCTGTGGCCTGCCAGGTTGCTTGCTCGGATAAGGGTCTGGTATGGATTTTTGGGGGGACCCCACGCCGTTTTTTTTTGGGGTTTTTTGCCGTGGGGTTCCCCTTAAAATCCATACCAGACCTGAAGGGTCTGGTATGGAATTTAGGGGGAACCCCGCGTCATTTTTTTTTTTAATTTTGGCCGGGGTTCCCCTTAATATCCATATCAGACCTGAAGGGCCTGGTATGGAATTTAGGGGGACTCCCACGTCATTTTTTTTTTTAAATTTTGGTTCGGGGTTCCCCTTTGGGGAATTTCCATTCCGTTTTTATCAATGAACTTCTATGTGTATTGTCGGCAATGCAATAGCCGCGGGTAGTTTTAAATGAGTTTTTTCCTTCAAAATGTCATTTTGCTGTCAGACTGTTCTAAACACAGGAAACATGCGCCCCTTTACAGGCATACTATAGACACCCCCCAGGTACGAAATTTAAAGGGATATTACACTTTTATTGTTTGACTTTAAGCATTATTAAAATCACTGCTCCTGAAAAAACGGCCGTTTTTAAAACTTTTTTTTGCATTGATCCATGTCCCCTGGGGCAGGACCCAGGTCCCCAAACACTTTTTATGACAATAACTTGCATATTAGCCTTTAAAATTAGCACTTTTGATTTCTCCCATAGACTTTTAAAGGGTGTTCCGCGGCATTCGAATTTGCCGCGAACACCCCAAATTGTTCGCTGTTCGGCAAACTTGCGAACAGCCAATGTTCGAGTCGAACATGAGTTCGACTCGAACTCGAAGCTCATCCCTACTAAGGACATGGATTACTGGAACCATGTCCTGTGGTCTGATGAGACCAAGATAAACTTATTTGGTTCAGATGATGTCAAGCGTGTGTGGCGGCAACAGGGTTGCCAACCTCCCGCAGCATTTTTTACTGACAAAACATGGAAAATGTACTGGCGAAGCATGATTTTTACTGGCAACCTAAGAAATTACAGAACTCCTATTGAAAACTAACACAGTGAATATATAAACAGTATAAACAATGATATGGAAACACTGACAATACCTATAACAAAGTAATTTGTTTGATTTACACTTAAAAAGTTAACACAGCATGAAATTATTAGCCCCTGATATTTACTGGCAGGTGTAAAAAAAATCACAGATTTTTACAAACAGTCAGTAAATTTACTGGCCGTTGGCAACCTTGGGTGGCAACCAGGTGAGTAGTGCACAGACAAGTGTGTCTTGCCTACAGTCAAGCATGGTGGTGGGAGTGTCATGGTCTGGGGCTGCATGAGTGCTGCTGGCACTGGGGAGCTACAGTTCATTGAGGGAACCATGAATGGCAACATATACTGTGACATGCTGAAGCAGAGCATGATGCCCATCCGTCAGAGACTGGACCGCAGGGCAGTATTCCAACATGATAACGACCCCAAACACGTCTCCAAGATGACCACTGCCTTGCTCAAGAAGCTGAGGGTAAAGGTGATGGACTGGTCAAGCATGTCTCCAGACCTAAACCTTATTGAGCGTCTTTGGGGCATCCTCAAACGGAAGGTGGAGGAGCACAAAGTCTCTAACATCCACCAGTTTTGTGATGTCATCATGGAGCAGTGGAAGAGGACTCCAGTGGCAACCTGTGAAGCTCTGGTGAATCTATGCCCAAGAAGGTTAAGGCAGTGCTGGAAAAAAATGGTGGTCACACAATATATTGACATTTTGGGCCCAATTTGGACATTTTCACTTAGGGGTGTACTCACTTTTGTTGCCAGCGGTTTAGACATTAATGGCTGTGTGTTGAGTTATTTTGAGGGGACAGCAAATGTACACTGTTATACAAGCTGTACACTCACTACTTTACATTGTAGCAAAGTGTCATTTCTTCAGTGTTGTCACATGAAAAGATAGAATAAAATATTCAAAAAAATATGAGGGGTGTACTCACTCTTGTGAGATACTGTATAAACAAACTTTATGTTTCTCAGACTATTCTGACTCTGATTTTTGTGAAGCGACTATCCCTTGTGAGACCTCTATGCCTGGCCTGTATAAGATATAATCACTGAGGACAATCCTCATCAGATAGTTTGAACTCACCAAATACTGATTACATCCACAAGATGCTTTTATTTTGAACATCAGGTTACAGCAAATGACAGGATACAAACAGATGAATAGTTTGTAATATTTATGCGTTCAAAAGATGATATTGTCTGTAGCTTACAATTCAGAATACATGTGCCCTGCTACATGTGGCTTGTAGCTGCATCCATGACACAGGAAGTACAATCAGGAAGAAGGGTGGAGCTCGCTTCCACTGGTCATAGCACAGATTTCCTGCTTTAAAGTTTCCAGGTGGAACAGGAACAGACCCAAGCTTCTGGGTAAGAAGAGTAGCTGGGGTAAGGATAGTTGGGGTCTCTGGGTCTTTGTCAGGTTCTAGAAAACTGAAAACATCAGCTGTGGTTTCTTCTGGATGACCCATCAGGAATTTACGACCTGTTAACCAAAAAGAATTTTCAAAGACACTTGCAGAAACGTTTAGTCTGGTTGTATATGTAGCCCAGAACAACTTTGCTGTCTGTGTAGAATCTGACGTCATCTATCTGAATGTCTAGCTCATGCAGTATGAAATCTGCTATTTCTACAGCTAGCACAGTCCCACAAAGTTCAAGTCTGGGAATCGTGTGTTTAGACTAGGGCTGCAACTAACGATTATTTTCATAATCGATTAGTTGGTCGATTATTGTTTCGATTAATCGAATAATCGGTTAATAACCTTAAAAAAAAAAAAAGTGTGGTGTAAGGGGTTCATTTTTTTACTGTAGAACTGTGAAAATAATATTTACAGTAGCAATTATTTGCTCTTTTTGTACTATTAAGGGCTAATTTTATTATTTTTAACCCCATTATGTTACTGGCCGATTAATCGATTATGAAAATGGTAATCGATTAATTTCATAATCGATTAGTTGTCGATTAATCGATTAGTTGTTTCAGCCCTAGTTTAGACTTAGGTGCTAACTTAGCTTTTCCAAACAGAAACCCTATGTGGGCTTGATTAGAAGAATCTCTTACCTTGAGATAAGCGACAGCTGCTTTGGCCTCAGTAGATGCATCTGAGAAGATGTGAAGCTCTTTCATTTGACTTGTGGCAAGGGAGGCAGAAGTGTAGCAGCATGGTATATGGATTCCATCCAAGGTATGTAGAGATTGTTTCCAGGATTCCCACTTTGAAAGCTGGTCTATCGGTAGTGGAGCATCCCAATCTTAGTCTCTGAGAACTGTCTAAGTAAGGATTTACCTTGTATGGTGATGGGAGCTACGAATTCCAATGGATCGTATAGGCTGTTCACCGCTGACAGAACACCACGTTTGATAAGTAGCTTGTCTGCAGAGCTGACTTGAAAACTGAGGGTGTTTTTTAATAAGTCCCACCGTAGTCCCAGACTTCTCTGTACAGGTGGTATGTCCATTCCCAGATTCAAGTCTTTAAAACCTGTGGCATGATCGCCAGGTTGAAGGGCTTTCATAACAGCAACACTATTTGAAGCAATCTTGTGTAGTCTGAGGTTAGCCTCAGAAAGCATACCTTGTGTCCTTTGGAGCAGGTCTATGGCTTCTTCGTCTGTAGGTAAAGATTTAAGTCCATCGTCCACATAGAAGTCTCTCTCAATGTAGTGTCGAGCATCCATGCCATACTCCTTTTCTCCGTCAAGGGCAGTCTTTCGTAAACCATATGTTGCAACAGCGGGTAAGGGACTATTTCCGAAAACATGTACCTTCATGCGGTATTCAATCATCTCATTGTCCATGTTGTTGTCACGGTGCCACAGAAACCTTAGGAGGTTTCTGTGGTCTTCACGCACAGTGAAGCAATGAAATATTTGTTCAATGTCAGCAGTTATGGCAACTGGCTCTCTTCTAAACCTCACCTATAAGGTTGTTGGTTAGTTTCAGACCAGTGAGAAGAACATCGTTCAGGGATACGCCTTGATGCTTGGCACTGGAGTCAAATACTACCCTGATTTGCTTTGTCTTACGTGGATGATACACTCCAAATAAAGGCAGGTACCAGCACTCATCGTGTCTTTGAAGTGGTGAAGCTGGTTCGGCATGATCATTGTCAAAGATCCTTTTCATAAAAGCAATGAAATGGTCCTTCATTTCAGGCCTGTTCTTTAGTGTTCGTTGAAGTGAGTTGACTCTGGATAGAGCCTGTTCACGATTGGTTGGGAGTTTAACCCTTGCAGCATGAAGAGGTAATGGTGCAACCCAGCTGTTAGACTCATCCTGGAAGAATTCTTTGTCCATTATTTTGATGATCTCTCTGTCTTCGACTGACAAGGCTATTTTGTTGTCATTGATTGTAGTACAAAACACTGTGGTACCTAGGTTGCCATCACAAAGGTTAGGAGTGATATCAGGTACTTGGATGATGTCAAGAGGCTTCTCTTTGACTTCATAATGGCGAGGGCACTGTTTGAAGTGCAATGCACGTCCGTTTCCTAACATGTAAGTTTTGAAGGCGTGGATCTCGGGTGACGTACGCATTCTATCCAAGCATACGTCGCCCACGATTACCCAGCCTAGATCGGGTTTTTGTGTGTAAGGGGCATCATGAGGTCCATTACACTGCTTGCGTACTTTGTGTACTCTGAGAATGTCGCTTCCTAGCAAGATTTCAGCATTTATGTCCATTGCAGGAATTTCATTAACAAGGTGCCTCAAGTGAGGATGGTGATACGCAGCCTCTGGAGTAGGAATTTATTCCCTTTCATCTGGTATCTGGTCACACTCAACTAATGTTGGTAGGGGTATGCCCTCTCCCTTATTGATATGAGAGACCATGAACCCATTGGCCCTTCTGCCAAAGGTCTCTTCACGACCAGAACAGGTTCTGATAGTATACAATGATGCGTGTCCCTCTATCCCAAAGATCTCAAAGAATTTAGGCTTAACCAGGGATCTGTTGCTCTGTTCATCTATTATGGCATACAGCCTAATAGCTTCTTTGGGTTGACCCTTTGGGTATATCTTGACTAGGCATATCTTAGCACAGCATTTGTGATCTAAGCCTTCTTCACAGACTTCTGTGCATGAAGAAGAAATGTTAGCTGTGGCTGGAGCATGACCTTGTTGCTCCCCGCCATGACTTGAGACAGGGCTGGAGGTAGAAGGCTGCTGTGAATTGTCTGAGGGTGGGCCCGGATGCATAGCTGTAACATGTCTGTCGCTACTGCATTCTGTGCACTTTCTGAAGAACCTCCCTGCGCTCTTATAACGTCTTTGCCCTAAGCCCATGACATTTCTTTAGGGGGTGAGGCTTCTTGTGAATAGGGCACTGACAGGGTCTTTATCTCTGTCACCCAAATCGCTCTGGTGAGCGGGAGAGGATACGGGTGGTGAGATGTCTGTCCTTTTAACAGATATTGCTCTTTCAAAGTCTCTACGTTTAGCTGCTATGTTATCATACCTTGATGAAGATGATGATGAAGCAGGCAAATTGGGTTCACTGAAGCTGAAGCTGGGATCGTTTCTCGTCCAGGCTTGATCACTGATGAAACTGGAAAAATATGCGAATAGAGGAAAAGATACGTTATAGTCTCTTTTGTACCTTGAGCCCTGTTGTGCCCATTTCACTTGCAGGCCGTATGGCAGTTCAGACACCACTGGATTGACACCATGAGCAGTGTCCAGGAAGCTTAGTCCAGGTAGACGTGGGTCTGTCTTTGCCAACTCCAGCTCCATGAGAAGATCACTCAGATCTTGGAGCAAAGGATTAGTGACATGGAGGATGTAGTGCGCCCCATGGAAGATAAAGTACAAAATCTGCACAGAGAAGTAAATGCCCATACTGATAAGCTGGGAGACATGGAAGAGAGACAAAGGAGGAACAATGTCTGCTTTGTAGGTTTCCCTGAAAAAGCAGAGGGTAAACAGCCAGAGGATTTTTTGGAGCTGTGGCTTAAAGATAATATGGTTGACACCACTTTTTCACGCTTATTCGCCATAGAAAGAGCACACAGGATTCCTTCTAAACCTCCTCCCCCCGGAGCACATCCGCGCCCTATTATTGCCCGCATTTTGCACTTCAGAGATCGTGAAAGCATTCTCAGAGCAGCTTGTACAGGGGGTGAACTACAATACAATGGGAACCGCATTTCCATCTATCCTGATTTCTCTGCAGCCACACAAAAACAAAGAGCCAGCTTCATTCATGTGAAAAAAAGACTACGAGACTTGCAATTGGCTTACAGTATGCTGTACCTGGCAAAATTGAGAGTGGTGGATAGGGGAAAAGTATCATTCTTTAACAGCCCTACGGAGGCCTCACGATGGTTGGACACCAGGGGGAGATGCAGCCCAGATGGGCACCGTTAAATGGACAAGGAGTTAACTGCGGTACACATGCGAAGTTAGTCACCTGGTACTACATTAATCTGGCGAATTGTCCCGCCTGGTTCTATGCACTAATTAAAAAAGCAATCTACTGAACTGATACAGATATAAGAGAAGAAGAGAAGGAATAAGAACTATTTGGGACCTTGTTTTTTTTGTTTGTAAAAAAAACCCGAAGGTTAACGCTGCACTAAAAAAAATAAATTGAAACATAAAGAAAGATATAGAAAAGCTGCCAGCACCAAAAAGTTAAATACTAAACTCAAATAAAATAAAATAAAGTAAGGATGCAGTGCTAATATAATGATGTAATAAAAATATTAATCCAAAAGAGTGATGGTGAAAAAACTCTCAATAAGTAAAAACTAAGGCAACCATCACACTAAAATTGCTAAAGGTGATATCCCAAAGGTTCTAATTGAACAAACATAGAAATATGGTTTAAAAATTTAGAAAAATTAAAAAAAAACAAATGATGATGAGAGTAATGGTGAAAAAATTCTCACATGAAAAAACTAAGGCAAATAATACAAAAAAAATGTTGAATTAGATGTGAATGATATATAAATGATAACTGGAGAAAAGGAAAAAAATGACATTAACCAATCACTGAAAAGGAATATTGCAAAAAAAAGTCCCAATATCAAATAGTGCAAAAAAAATTCCAACCAACAAAAGAGTCCATACCTATGGTATATATGGGGAGCTCTACACCTGCCTCTCCCCCCCCCCCCCCAAGCAGAGGCAGGTGTAGAGCTCCCCATATATACCATAGGTAGCGGCGTCCTCCTGTGTTCACTGCCTTACCATGATCATAACCTCAGCTGGAGATGCCGGTATAGGTTTTTGGGAGACCTGAAATTCCCCTGTGCCTGGTGAGACTACCTTTACGGTGGTCATCTGTAGTCGGTAAGGAGCCTTAATTCTCACTTGGGTGTGAACTATCTTGGATGCAGGACTTGCTTTTCACTACATTTTCCTTTGGAGCATCGCTTTCACACTATATATGGACTCTTTTGTTGGTTGGAATTTTTTTTGCACTATTTGATATTGGGACTGTTTTTTGCACTATTTGTAATTGGGACTTTTTTTTTGCAATATTCCTTATCAGTAATTGGTTAGTGTCATTTCTTTCCTTTTCACCTTTTATCATTTATATATCATTCACATTTAATTCAACAATTTTTTATATTAAGGATTAACGCTGCATCCTTACTTTATTTTTGTTGTTGTTTGGTTTTGGTTTTTTCTTCCCCCTTGGTTTTTTTTTCTCCTTCTCTCAAGATAGTTTCTAGTTAGACTATATATTGGCTTACTGCATACAAGAAAGATTGCGGTTGTTTTTTGTTTTGTTTTTTCTCCTCTCTCCTCTCTCTATTGGTGGCTTCTCTTTTAACTTTTGATCTCCTTCCACAGAGGGGAGGGAAGGGGAAGGAGAACAGATTTGTTAATTTTTTATTTTTAGGAGAGAGAGAGGAGGAGAAGAGGAGGGGAGGGGAGGGAGAGACTTTCTTTTTCTTTCTCTCTCTTTTCTCCTGGTGACCATGCTGTTTTGGAAGCTATCCAGCTCCTTCATGATACACTGCCTATAGCTATGTGGTGTACCAGATATTACTAGAGACCTGTGAGCCCCCTAGGTCGCTTACATTTCTTTTGGTTATGGGATTCAGGCACACAACAGGTTGGGGTTGTGTGCAGGGTGGGACAGGAGGGGTTAATGTTATGTGCTGGTTTGTGCTGTGTGCTGCTGGTGTGCTTTGCTCTGTTCCTCACAGGATGTATAATCGATCAGGGAGATTCCCCCAGACATATTCTATCCTTCTCTTCTACACATAAATGGAGGGTAAGATAAAATTAATGTCATGGAATGTACGTGGTATGAATTCAAAGGTTAAGAGATCTCTCATATTTGATTTTATAAAGAGATATAAACCACATATCATCCTGTTGCAAGAAACGCATCTGCAAGGGTCTAACGTTATGGCATTAAAAAAAGCTAACGTCATGAGAGTGCTCCACGCTGAATATTCCACATACTCGAAAGGAGTTGCTATTTTGGTCACCAAAAAAGCTGCTGCGTACATTATACAGGTCTAATTAGACCCAAATGGCAGATATGTTATATTGGTATGCCAAATGTTTAATGTATGCCTAACGTTGGTATGTGTCTATGTCCCCCCTCCCTTCTCCTTCCAAATACTAGATATTATTCTGAAGGAAGCTGTATTAATTGCACAGGGCCCACTACTACTCCTGGGAGATTTCAATGCAGTGTCGGATGGTGCTCTAGACAGACATGGCAGTGTATCTGACTCTCGCCATATCCTATCCTCCTGGCTGGAGAGTTATGCTCTCACAGACGTATGGAGACAGAGAAATCCTGGAGTCAGAGAATACTCATGTCACTCTGAGACCCACAAAACACTCTCTAGAATAGACTTAGTACTATCATCTGTAGATGGACTCCGTATATATCTGGTGTCAGATATCTCCCTAGAGCTATATCAGATCATTCTCCACTGGAGGTTACACTGGATCTGAAGGCTCCACGGGGAAGGAGACAATGGAGGATGAACACAAACTGGCTCCAAGAGGAATTTATTACCATAAAATGCAAAACGAGCATTGATCAATATTGAAAGGAGAATGGAACGGAAACACCGGTGGCCAATCAATGGGATGCCTTTAAGGCAACTATGAGAGGGGTGTTTGCCACAGAGACAAGGAATTTCTCTAAAGCCCTGAACTCTGATATGAAAGACGCAGAGGTTAAGGCCACTGACGCTGAAAGAGAGTATATACATGACCCATCCCCTGGTAAATACCAATCTTGGCAAGACTAAACACTGACTATGCTTTAAAAAGACAACTACGCCAGACCAGGTCTTTCTTTGAGTTTGGGGACAAGAGTGGCCGTCACCTCTCTTTTTTAGCGAGACCACTTAATGCTCCGATCTCAGTCATACAACTCAGAAAACCAACTGGAGAGGTGGTACGGGAATCTCACAAGATTCTAAACACCTTTCTGAACTTTTATGAAACCCTATACCAGACACAAACCCAACATACCAATCAGGAATTAGCATTGTATATCGAGAGTTTAACCCTTCCCCCGCTAGAACGGGAAGATAGTGATGTTTTGGAGCAACCAATATCACAGGAGGAGATAATTGGCGCAATCTCCTCCTTGGTAAATCACCTGGCCTAGATGGGTTCCCGGCTGACTGGTACCAGCTACATAAAGAGAGACTGGCTCAGTCTCTCCAAAAAGTATTTATAGCAGCAGAAAAGGAAAGCATATTACCAGATTCTATGTGGGAGGCTTTAATTATAGTGATCCCCAAACCCGGGAAAGATCCACAAGAATGTGAGTCATACAGGCCAATTTCTCTGATCAATGCTGATGTCAAGATACTGGACATAGTCTTGGCCAGTAGACTGCTGTCGGTGATCCTTAAATTAATAGTAAATATTAATACCGCGCCAACCCTAAACTAAGTGAGCAGCCAACACAACAAGCAGACCAATTGTGTAGTAAATGCGAGTAAAAAGTGTGGCGCTGGAGATATATAAATGCTGAAAATGTTCAAGAAAAAGAGTGATTATGTGCAAATAGTACATTAAGGGCTGATAAAAACCTTTCACACTGAGGCGGTTTGCATGCGCTATTGCGCTAATAATAGCACCTGCAAACCGACCCGAAAGTGCCACTGCTTTGTCTCCAGTGTGAAAGCCCAGAGGGCTTTCACACTGGAGCGGTGCGCTGGCAGGACGGTAAAAAAAGTCCTGCTAGCAGCATCTTCGGAGCGGTGAAGGAGCGGAGTATATACCGCTCCTTTACCGCTCCTGCCCATTGAAATCAATGGGACGGCGCGGCTATACCGCTGGCAAAGCGCCACTGCAGTGGCACTTTACGGTGGTTTTTAACCCTTTCTCAGGCCGCTAGAGGGGGGTAAAACCGCCCTGCTAGTGGCCGCATACCGACGGTAAAATGCCGCTTACAATAGCGGCGCTTTACCACCGCCCCAGTGTGAAAGGGGCCTTAGTACTGAATAAAAACTCATGAAATAAGTGAAACGTATATACAATGAAACATATATCTAATATCAAAAAATACAGCTGTGCCTAAACTCACAATGGCACATATCTCTTTAGAGATATATATTGTGAAAAAAGTGAAATAACAGTATTCCCACGTGTATGAGTGATATTGACAATACCTATGACAAAAATGTGAGCCTGAGTCACCGCGAATCTCACAGATTCAATATATTATGATACATGAGTGTGGGTTTCTAAAGAATACACAGATATATATGCACAAGTGATAAAATACAAAAATAATGAAACCCATAGATTGGATAAGTGACAATCTGAACAATAAACGCCCAATATGTCTAGAAGATGAATATCAAAATCATAAATGGGTTAAATCATACAGACATGATGTCTAGAAAATAAAGTCCATATTAAAGTATGAATACAGAGTTCATATAATAAAATGTATGATGATGTTAATATCCCAAATCTCTAGGTGCTTCTCACGATTTCTAAAATAAAGTTGATATTCTAGTTGGTGTCTTCCTAATAAACACATCAAAAGATGGAAAACGATGAGGTACTCTTGCCAGCGGTGATGGACTCGCACGCTGTGAGCGGTGGGTCAAACAGGCTTGTACCGCCAAGCGGTGGATGTATGTCCTGTCCACATCGGTGGAAGATCCCAGCTGGAAGGAGGGCCTTGAACTCTACTCCCCAAGAGGAATGAACCATGCCTGGATGCACAGATATCTCCTTTGCCATCTTAATCCGGGATATAAAACTCTACTCCCCAAGAGGAATGAACCGTGCTTGGATGCACAGCTATCTCATTTGCCATCTTAATACGGGATGTAGAGGACTTTTATCCGCAGTCCTCTCAGTGAAAAATTGTTCTCAAGATGGAAAAGAAAAAAGAGAGAGCCTCCACATGGTGTAAATCCGGTAAACGAATAAGGAGTTTATTCAAAAGAATGTATCATCCAACATCCAGTAAAAGTAAAAATTATCAAATAAATTTGGTTCAATTGAACAGATAAAAAGCGCAGTAATAAAAGTGGCTAGAGTAGCAAATAAATCCTACGCGTTTCGTCCTCAGACTTCTGCTGGGGTATGTGCCAACCTGCCACCACTGCGCTTAAATACGAATAAAAAGATAACGAGCATCAAAACACCTGGTCGGACTGTGTACAGCCTGACTTCCGTGTTCATCGGCGTGCGTGCCAATTGCCAATCATGTGACGCAACGTTGAGCCAATGAAATGCAACCCATTCCGACTGGAAACCAAGCCTCCATCCCATCCCATCATCCAATCAACAACTCTCAGCTGATGAACAGGCTCTCTGCTCAACAGTGAATAGGAGGCAAGCAATCACCATGTGACCAACACCATGTGACCAACCCAGTACATACCTCGTGAGTAAGTATCATAGGAAACCGGAAGCGGGAACCAGAGCAAAATAGGATTGGAACGCATATGCGCTTCAAAGTGCTTCGTGAAGAGTAAAATGAACGTATGCTGTGTATACCAATGATAGTAAAAAATACATAGTTAATCAGTATTCTAATAAAGAAATAATGTAAAATAATATGTTAATAATTTAAATTGTGGAAGTCAGAACGTACTAAGCAAAAATAGGATGCATATATTATATTATGAAATAAGGTCTAAATTGGAATAATGCACTAAATGAAAAAACAGTCTTAAAGTGCTACACACCTGATGAACCATATCATGATAATGTTAAGTCAAAAGACTAAGACAATCTGACATAATAGGCAGGTGAAATGAAATTTTCTAAAGAAAACAGCAAAAAACGTTAAAATTAGGTCAGGACTGATTGATAAAGGCATTGATGTCCCAATCAATGTTTAGGCCATTGGGTCTATAACATTTTAACTGGTGTATCTAAAAAGTTTCAAGTTTGAATATACCTCTGACATTGGACACACCTCTCCAATGGGGCACAAATTTTCTATAATTTGAAACTTGGTTCCCATTGGATTTTGATTGTGGCAGAGCAGATAATGTTTAGAAACGCTATGATTAGTGCGTCCTTTTTTAATAGCTGTGATGTGTTCATTGACCCTTACGGCAAACGTACGTATTGTCCTGCCAACGTATTGCTTCCCGCAAGGGCAAGTAATAAGGTATACAATATAGCTAGTTGAACAAGTTACAAAATGCTTCACCTGATATTCTTTTCCCGCGGTAGTTGGCCCAAAGGACTCAATCTTTCTATATCTGCAAGTGTTGTGCTTACATACATTGCATCTGCGACATGGAAAAAAACCTTTCATGTTGTGAAAAAAAGAGGCGACAGTGGGAGGATCCATTATATTGAGTGCATTTTGTCCCTTTAAGGGTGGTACACCCCTGTAAATCACTCCTGCTTGTTCTGGGAGTGTATGACCTAATATTGGATCATTCTTAAGAACTTTCCAGTGCCTATAGATGATATCCCTTAGTTGTTTATGTTGAATGAAGAAGTTAGTAAGAATGGACCATTTGTGTTTGGTATCTTGAACCTGTTTTGGCCGCTCAGATAACAAAAGGTTTCTATCTACCAAAGCAACTTGGTGGATTTCTTTGTCAATCTGAGAAACATTGTACTCTTTATCCACAAATCTGGATTTAAGGATCTCTGCTTGACAGAAAAAATCTGATATGAGGGAACAATTGCGTCTGATCCGCAACAGTTGGCTCCGAGGTACAGATTTCAGCCACGCTGCATGGTGGCAGCTGTCGACCGGAATGTACCCATTCCGGTCGGTGGCTTTAAAAAAGGTTTTAGTCTCAAGATGACCATTTGCTACTGTAATTTCTAAATCCAGGAAATGGATAGTGGAGGGGCTGGCTTCATACGTCAACTTAATTCCCACATGGTTCTCATTCAGTGTGAACATGAACCCATCTAAGGATTCTATGCTACTCCTCCTTAGGAGGAGGATGTCGTTGATGTACCTGGCCCACAATGCCAGCTGCGGTGGGTCCAGGACATGGACGACATCCTCCTCCCAATGGGCCATGAAAATATTAGCCAGACTAGGGGCGAATTTAGCCCCCATTGCCACACCCTTTTTTTGTGAGTAGAAATCATTATTGTACAAGAAATAATTATGTTTGGTTGCAAAATGTAATAAGTCCATGATAAATCTCTTTTGAGTATCAGGGATGGTCTTCTTTGTAGAGAGGAAAAGATCAACCGCTGCCAGGCCTAAATCATGGGGTATACAAGTGTACAAAGCCGTAACGTCAGCGGTAACTAATATGGGATCCTCACTGTACACAACCTGTTGGAATTTAGCAATGGTGTCCTTAGTGTCTTTCAAATATGATGGTATAGACTTAACTATAGGTTGGAGGTAGAAATCAATATATTTCCCTATGCGGGAAGTAACTGACTTGATACCGATGGAAAAGATCCTGCGAGCCACACAAAACTTAGTAAAACACTACTCAGCTGCATGCGTTAAACACGTCTCATACGTGTGCAAATGACAAATGTAAAAAGGATAGAGTGTGTTAGACATGCTACTAAATTATAGCATGATAGAACAACTGCGTCTAAATAAACGCATGTGGATGTGGGAAACGCAATACCTCTACAAGGTGAGCGGACCTAATAATAGATAAATATTATGAATACAAATGTGAAATATGACAAATGCATATAAACGCATCAAAGTATAAATGCAAATTTAAATGTGAAATATGACAGATTAATGCATCAAAGTGCACAAGTACCAATAAGCATAACTGAATCACAGCAATACTAGATGTGATGATGGTGATGGTGATGATGACACGTGATCCCTGTGTCGAACACGTGTAGGGGAGGAGCCAGGACGGAGCGAGAGACAGCTGAGCTGCCTATTGAGGAGACGCACACCATACCCTCACGAAAAGTATCATACTTGCCATGTTGAGAGGGGTGCGCTGACGCACCTATATATTGTGAGTACCCCTTTTGGGGAGAGTATCTATATTTTTTAATAAATTTTAAAACGGTATTATACTATGTAGTTTTTTCTTCCCATCTATATACTCTTTACTGCATTGGATCCTGGGATCCTGTTATCTACTTAGAACCCGGGGTGGTTCACAAGCGTGGTTTGACTTTGTCTAGCGACTTGGTCACACGCTCTGAGGTGAGCGCATTACCTTTGGGGTCACCAAATCGCACCATTGCATGGTCTGGGCACTTTGAGAGTTACTAGCAAGTTTGATTGTATCACCAGTGGACATCACATTTAGGCACCTTTATACCTTTTGTAGGACTTCATGGTGAACTATATTTTTTGGTTCCATTGAGGACTTTTTTACACATGAACTGTGTGACACCAAATTACTTTTTGTTTTGTGTTTTTTGCATTTAGCACTTTTTACATGCTCATATAGATATTTATATTGTAATAAGTATGTTTATTTGCACATTTGCACTTTATGCGTTTATATTTTGCACATTTGAGTAATATTGTCATTTAGTGATGCATATTGGCACATTTGCACTTTGATGCGTTTATATTCATTTATTCATTGCACTAGTAATGCTGTGATTCAGTTATGCTTATTGGTACTTGTGCACTTCGATGCGTTAATCTGTCATATTTCACATTTAAATTTGCATTTATACTTTGATGCGTTTATAAGCATTTGTCATATTTCACATTTGTATTGATAGTATTTATCTATTATTAGAGATATTGTGTTTCCCACATCCACATGCGTTTATTTAGACGCAGTTGTTCTATCATGCTATAATTTAGTAGCACGTCTAACACACTCTAGCGCAGCGTAATCCTTTTTACAACTGAATTGATACCGCTGATGATCGGGCGGCCAGGAGGTTGTGTAACACTCTTATGGACCTTAGGCAGGTAATATATTATGGGGATCCGCGGGGCAACTGGTACCAAATAATTTTTTTCTTTTTTGTCTAAGATACCCAACTGGGAGCCAGTATCAATGAGATCCACAAGTGTTTTTTTTAAATCAAATATGAGATTTTTTGATAGACGTGAATAAGTATCTGTATTACTGAGAATTCTGGTCATTACTGCATGATAGTCACTCTTATCGAGAATGACTTGTTCAACTAGGTATATTGAATACCTTATTACTTCCCTTGCGGGAAGCAATACGTTGGCAGGACAATACGTACGTTTGCCGTAAGGGTCAATGAACACATCACAGCTATTAAAAAAGGACGCACTAATCATAGCGTTCCTAAACATTATCTGCTCTGCCACAATCAAAATCCAATGGGGACCAAGTTTCAAATTATAGATAAATTTGTGCCCCATTGGAGAGGTGAGTCCAATGTCAGGGGTGTATCCAAACTTGAAACTTTTTGGATACACCAGTTAAAATGTTATAGACCCAATGGCCTAAACATTGATTGGGACATCAATGGCTTTATCAATCAGTCCTGACCTAATTTTAAAGTTTTTTGCTGTTTTCTTTAGAAAATTTCATTTCACTTGCCTATTATGTCAGATTGTCTTAGTCTTTTGACTTAACATTATCATGATATGGTTCATCAGGTGTGTAGCACTTTAAGACTGTTTTTTCATTTAGTGCATTATTCCAATTTAGACCTTATTTCATAATATAATATATGCATCCTATTTTTGCTTAGTACGTTCTGACTTCCACAATTTAAATTATCAACATATTATTTTACATTATTTCTTTATTAGAATACTGATTAGCTATGTATTTTTACTATTATCGGTATACACAGCATACGTTCATTTTACTCTTCACGGAGCACTTTGAAGCGCATATGCGTTCCAATTCTATTTTGCTCTGGTTCCCGCTTCCGGTTTCCTATGATACTTACTCACAAGGCATGTACTGGGTTCTGACGCAGCGTTGGTCACATGGTGATTACGTGACCGCCGCTCGCCTCCTATTCACTGTTGAACAGAGAGCCTGTTCGTCAGCTGAGAGTTGTTGATTGGATGACGGGGTGGAGGCTTGGTTTCCAGTCGGAATGGGTTGCATTTCATTGGCTCAACGTTGAGTCACATGATTGGCAATTGGCACGCACGCCGATGAACACAGAAGTCAGGCTGTACACAGTCCGACCAGGTGTTTTGATGCTCGTTATCTTTTTATTCATATTTAAGCGCAGTGGTGGCAGGTTGGCACATACCCCAGCAGAAGTCTTTGAGGATGAAACGCGTAGGGTTTATTTGCTACTCTAGCCACTTTTATTACTGCGCTTTTTATCTGTTCAATTGAACCGAATTTTATTGATAATTTTTACTTTTACTGGATGTTGGATGATACATTCTTTTGAATAAACTCCTTATTCGTTTACCGGATTTACATCATGTGGAGGCTCCCTCTTTTTTCTTTTCCATCTTGAGAACAATTTTTCACTGAGAGGACTGCGGATAAAAGTCCTCTACATCCCGGATTAAGACGGCAAATGAGATAGCTGTGCATCCAGGCATGGTTCATTCCTCTTGGGGAGTAGAGTTCCAGGCCCTCCTTCCAGCTGGGATCTTCCACTGATGTGGACCGGACATACATCCACCGCATGGCGGTACAAGCCTGTTTGACTCACCGCTCACGGCGTGCGAGTCCATCACCGCTGGTAAGAGTATCTCATCTTTTTCCATCTTTTGATGTTTTTAATAGGAAGACACCAACTAGAATATCACCTTTATTTAAGAAATCGTGAGAAACACATAGAGATTTGGGATATTAACATCATCATACATTTTATTATATGAACTCTGTATTCATACTTTAGTATGGACTTTATTTTCTAGACATCATGTCTGTATGATTTAACCCATTTATGATTTTGATATTCATCTTCTAGACATATTGGGCGTTTATTGTTCAGATTGTCGCTTATCCAATCTATGGGTTTCATTATTTTTGTGTTTTATCACTTGTGCATATATATCTGTGTATTCTTTAGAAACTCACACTCATGTATCATAATATATTGAAACTGTGAGATTTGCGGTGACTCAGGCTCACATTTTTGTCATAGGTATTGTTAATATCACTCATACACGTGGAAATACTGTTATTTCACTTTTTTCACAATATATATCTCTAAAGAGATATGTGTCATTGTGAGTTTGGGCACAGCTGTATTTTTTGATATTAGATATATGTTTCATTGTATATATCGTTTCACTTATTTCATGAGTTTTTATCAGTGCTTAATGTACTATTTGCATATAATCACTCTTTTTCTTGAACATTTTCATCCCTAAATTAATCAATTCTGATCAGACAGGATTCATACCCGTCCGCTCCACCCAAATGAACTTACGTAGATTGTATGTCAATCTACAGATCCAACATATAAATAAGGGCAAAAGAGTGATAGTTAGACACCAAAAAGGCATTCGATTCAGTATTTTCCCTTCTAGATTGGGCTTTGGACCAAGATTTATATCCTGGGTAGGGATGAGCTTCGTGTTCGAGTCGAACCCATGTTCGACTCGAACATCGGCTGTTCGACCGTCCGTCGAATTGCGAACGATATGGGCCGTTCGCGCCAAATTCGTGTGGCGCGTCACGGCCCATAATTCACTGCGGCATCGCAGTGCATTGCTGGCTGATGATTGGCCAAGCATGCACTATGACCCGCATGCTTGGCCAATCACAGCGCCGTCAGTAGAGAGAGCTGTAATTGGCCAAAGCCAGGGTGGCTTTGGCCAATTATGGCTCAGGGGATTTAGTACACACCCCACACTATATAAGGCCGCCTGCACGGCGGCCCTGTGTAGTGTGTGTTCCGGTGTGCTGAGCGATAGAGAGAGAGAGAGACAGTGTCATTTGATTTGAGTTAGATAGATTAGGCAGAACAGTCAGTCAGTTAGCTGCACTTACAGTGTATTGTGTATATATATGCATCCCAGGTGTTGCATATATATATATACACTGTATTCAGTTTAGCTAGATCCGTTCCTGTTATCTTCTATCTAGACTATTTACATTCAGTGCAGTGTGTCCTGCTCACAGTGTTCAGCTAGATCCGTTCCTGCTATTTACATTCAGTACAGTGCTTCCTGCTCACAGTGTTCAGCTAGATCCGTTCCTGCTATTTACATTCAGTGCAGTGCGTGCTGCTCACAGTGTTCAGCTAGATCCGTTCCTGCTATTTACATTCAGTGCAGTGCGTCCTGCTCACAGTGTTCAGCTAGATCCGTTCCTGCTATTTACATTCAGTGCAGTGCGTCCTGCTCACAGTGTTCAGCTAGATCCGTTCCTGGTATTTACATTTAGTGCAGTGCGTCCTGCTCACAGTGTTCAGCTAGATCCGTTCCTGCTATTTACATTCAGTGCAGTGCGTCCTGCTCACAGTGTTCAGCTAGATCCGTTCCTGCTATTTACATTCAGTGCAGTGCGTGCTGCTCACAGTGTTCAGCTAGATCCGTTCCTGCTATTTACATTCAGTGCAGTGCGTCCTGCTCACAGTGTTCAGCTAGATCCGTTGCTGCTATTTACATTCAGTGCAGTGCGTCCTGCTCACAGTGTTCAGCTAGATCCGTTCCTGCTATATACATTTAGTGCAGTACGTCCTGCTCACAGTGTTCAGCTAGATCCGTTCCTGTTATCTTCCTACTGACAGGCAGGCTTGTCTGGTTACAGTATATAAAGCTACCTGAAGAAAATTACAGGTGTTCTTTTTGATCCTATTAGTACCACGGTCAGGCAGCTAGACTATTTACATTTAGTACAGTGTGTCCTGCTCACAGTGTTCAGCTAGATCCGTTCCTGTTATTTACATTCAGTGCAGTGCGTCCTGCTCACAGTGTTCAGCTAGATCCGTTCCTGCTATTTACATTCAGTGCAGTGCGTCCTGCTCACAGTGTTCAGCTAGATCCGTTCCTGCTATTTACATTCAGTGCAGTGCGTCCTGCTCACAGTGTTCAGCTAGATCCGTTCCTGCTATTTACATTCAGTGCAGTGCGTGCTGCTCACAGTGTTCAGCTAGATCCGTTCCTGCTATTTACATTCAGTGCAGTGCGTCCTGCTCACAGTGTTCAGCTAGATCCGTTCCTGCTATTTACATTCAGTGCAGTGCGTCCTGCTCACAGTGTTTAGCTACATCCGTTCCTGCTGTTTACATTCAGTGCAGTGCGTCCTGCTCACAGTGTTCAGCTAGATCCGTTCCTGCTATTTACATTCAGTGCAGTGCGTCCTGCTCACAGTGTTCAGCTAGATCCGTTCCTGCTATATACATTTAGTGCAGTACGTCCTGCTCACAGTGTTCAGCTAGATCCGTTCCTGTTATCTTCCTACTGACAGGCAGGCTTGTCTGGTTACAGTATATAAAGCTACCTGAAGAAAATTACAGGTGTTCTATCCCAGCTTAGTGCAGCTACAGGCCATTAGTATGTCTGGAAGGCCAAGAAGGAGAGGCAGACAGTCACAAGCCAATAAGAGAGGGCAAGCAGGCTCTGTGTCTAGTGCTGGTCGTGGAGACGGTGCATCCTCATCAGCACGTGGCCATGGGACACGCTTGGCCTTTTTTTCGGCAGCTGGCCGTGTTGAGCCGCAACATGCGGAAGACTTGGTCGAGTGGATGACCAAGCCGTCCTCATCCTCCTCATCCTCTCTCACCCATGCCCAGGGTGCTTTGTCTGGCAAAGCAGCGGCCTCTTCCCTCAGCTCAATGTCATCAGTGACTCCTTCCCTAGCTCCACCATGTCCTCATGAGGATTCCCTCGAACTGTTTGACCACAGTGTTGGGTACATGCTCCAGGAGGATGCCCAGCGTTTGGAAGGCTCTGATGATGATACTGAGCTCAATGAAGGCAGTAACATGAGCACGGACAGAGGGGGTGCCCAAGAAGGACAGCAATCTGGCAGTCATGCTCCCCCTGCTGCAGCATACTGCCAGGTTTGCTCCAGTGATGAGGAGGGAGGGGATGATGAGGTCACTGACTCAACGTGGGTGCCTGATAGGAGAGAGGAGGAGGAGGAGGAGGAGGAGGAGGAGGAGGTGGCACATCACCAACTAGGCAGGATGCCCTCCAGGGGCCAGCCTAAGGGCAGCACATTGACTGCATCACACCCCAAAGCTCCACATGTGCAGGGCGCTGCAGTCTCTGCGCGTTATTCAAAAAGTTCTTTGGTGTGGGCCTTTTTTGAGACGAGTGCATCAGATCGCACCGCTGCTATTTGCAATATATGTCTCAAGCGTATCTCGCGTGGCCAAAACATCTCCCGCTTGGGTACCACATGCTTGACCAGACATATGTTGACCTGCCATGCAGTTCGTTGGCAAGCGTATCTAAAAGACCCACACCAAAGAACAAAGACGATCTCTCCTTGCTCCTCATCAGCTGAGATTTCCAACCCCACTAGACCTTCAGTCCTCTCTGCGACCTGCAGTGAGAGGAATGAAGGTGTAGAATTAGGTGTGTCACAGCCAAGTACTTATGGGCAATCTGCTTTTGGTACACCGACGTCAGATTGTACCAGGCAAATTTCCCTGCCCCAGCTGCTGCACCGCCGAAAGAAGTTTGCTCCCAGCCATCCACATGCCCAGCGGTTGAATGCTAGCTTGGCAAAATTGCTAGCACTTCAACTGCTGCCTTTTCAGTTGGTAGACTCTGCCCCCTTCCGTGAGTTTGTGGAATGTGCGGTTCCTCAGTGGCAGGTACCCAAACGCCACTTTTTCTCACGGAAGGCGATTCCGGCTCTCTACCGGCATGTGGAAGGCAATGTCCATGCCTCGCTGGACAGGGCGGTCAGCGGTAAGGTGCATATTACCGCTGACTCATGGTCCAGCAGGCATGGACAGGGACGTTACTTAAGTTTCACGGCGCATTGGGTGACTCTGCTGGCAGCTGGGAAGGATGCAGGACAAGGTGCAGTAGTGTTGGAGGTTGTTCCGCCACCACGCCTCCAAAATGCTGATTGTGACACACCTCTCTCCTCCACCCCCTCCTCTTCTTCTTCCTCCATGGCCTCTTCCTCGGAACCAGCGGTGCTCCGTAGGCGTTCAAGGGGCTACGCAAGTACGCAGGCCAAAAGATGCCATGCGGTGCTTGAGCTGGTGTGCTTGGGGGACAGGAGCCACACTGGGGCAGAGGTTCTGTCAGCTCTGCAGGGGCAGGTTCAGAGGTGGTTGACGCCACGCCAACTTAAGGCAGGAATGGTGGTTTGCGACAATGGCACCAACCTCCTCTCTGCCCTCCGACAGGGACAACTGACCCATGTGCCCTGTTTGGCTCACGTCCTTAACTTGGTGGTGCAGCGGTTCTTGGGCAGGTACCCGGGCTTACAGGATGTCCTGAGGCAGGCCAGGAAAGTCTGTGTGCATTTCCGCCGGTCATATAATGCCAGTGCTCGGCTGACGGACCTCCAAAAGGAGTTTAACCTGCCCAAGAACCGCCTAATCTGTGACATGCCCACCAGGTGGAACTCGACGTTGGCCATGCTGCAGCGGCTGCACACGCAGCAGAGGGCCATCAATGAGTACCTGTGCGACTATGGCACCAGGACAGGGTCAGGGGACCTTGGTTTTTTTTCCCCACGCCAGTGGGCCATGATCAGGGATGCATGCACTGTCCTGTCACCATTCGAGGAGGCCACGAGGATGGTGAGCACTGACAGTGCATGCATCAGTGACACTGTCCCCCTTGTCCACCTGTTGGAGCACACGCTGCGTGGAATAATGGACAGGGCACTTGAGGCAGAACAGAGGCAGGAAGAGGAGGACTTCCTTAGCTCTCAAGGCCCCCTTTATCCAGACAGTGTTCCTGCGTGCCCGCCGATCACACAGGAAGAGGACGAGGAGGAGGAGGAGGAGGAGGAGGAAGATTGTGTCAGTATGGAGGTGGAGCCTGGCACTCAGCATCAGCAGTCTTTAAGGGATCAGTCCCAAGGAACACATGGACTTGTACGTGGCTGGGAGGAGGTGGCTGCGGACGTTGTTGTCCTTAGTGACCCAGAGGACTCCGGACCGAATGCCTCAGCAAACCTACGCTGCATGGCCTCCCTGATCCTGCAAAGCCTGCGTAAGGATCCTCGTATTCGTGGTATCAAGGAGAAGGACCAATACTGGCTGGCAACCCTCCTTGATCCACGTTACAAGGGTAAGGTTGCGGACCTTATCTTGCCATCGCAGAGGGAGCAGAGGATGAAACATCTTCGGGAGGCCTTGCAGAAAGGTCTGTGCAACGCGTTCCCAGAGACTGGGAGGTTACAAACTCCTGTTTCTGGACAACGTGTTGCTGAGGCTTCGGTCAGTCAAAGAAGGAGCGGTGGAGAAGGTGGCCGTCTGACCGATGCGTTCAGACAATTTTTTGGTCCGCAGCCCCAAGGTATGATCGGTTCCAGCAACCATCGCCAGCGTCTGTTTTACATGGTGCAGGAATACCTAGGGGCAAGATCAGACTTGGACACCTTTCCCACCGAAAATCCTCTGGGTTACTGGGTCTTGAGGATGGATCACTGGCCAGAGCTTGCACAGTATGCAATTGAGCTACTGGCCTGTCCTGCATCCAGCGTTCTTTCGGAACGCACATTCAGTGCTGCTGGAGGCGTGGTAACCGATCACAGGGTGCGTCTGTCCACCGACTCGGTCGATCGGCTGACCTTCATAAAAATGAATCAGTCTTGGATCACCACCAGCTACCAAGCACCTGATGCAGATGTAACCGAATAATTTTTTTTGAAATCTCAGATCCCTTCAAAGACTGCCTATGCTGATGCTGAGTGACTATCCCTGAGTAATTATCCTCTTCCTCCTCAATCATCACGCTGATAGCTTGTAAGAACATTTTTGGTTCTGGGCGCCACCACCAGTGCCTAAGGCACAATTTTTCAGCCCCTGTTTAACAGGGGCGTGTAATTACAATTTTTGATGTAATACTTTGCAGCAGGGCTCGTTCCTGCATTCCAACTAGAGTGTCTGTGAGGGGTTGCAGTGTTGTGGCACCAGCACCAGTGCCTAAGACCCAATTTTTCAGCCCCTGTCTAACAGGGGCGTGTAATTACAATTTTTGATGCAATACTTTGCAGCAGGGCTCGTTCCTGCGTTCCAACTAGAGTGTCTGTGAGGGGTTGCAGTGTTGTGGCACCAGCACCAGTGCCTAAGGCCTAATTTTTCAGCTCCTGTTCAACAGGGGCATGTAATTACAATTCTTGATCTAATATTTCACAGCAGGGCCCTGTGAGGGCTTACAGTGTTTTGGCCACAGCAACACCTAAGGCCCAAATTTCTGCTGAGTATATAGGGCAGGACCCTACTTTCAAACATCTAACTTACAAACGACTCCTACTTGCAAACGGAAGGAGACAACAGGAAGTGAGATGAAATCTACCCCTAAGGAAGGGAAATTCTCTCCTGTAAGAGTTAATATGGGAAAACAATTTTTCCTTTCCACTGATGCTTTCCAATCCTTGTTCCACAAAAAAACCCAAATTTTCAAAAAACATTTTTCATTGGGACAAAAAAGTGAGGTGAAATCTTCTGAAGAGGAGGAAAGACGCAAAACAAATGTCACAGGGGTGATAACCCTTCCCTATGTTTTCCAAAAAGCTTAGAAAAGATTTTTTGGCTGGAGCTAAACACATTAAAAATGTTCAAAATTACAAACAGATTCTACTTAACAACAAACCTACAGTCCCTGTCTTGTTTGCACCGCCTGTATACTGCTGTTCAGAGTATATAGGGACCTTTCCTTATTTTAATTTGGGTGCGGGGTTCCCCTTAATATCCATACAAGACCCAAAGGGCCTGGTAATGGACTGGGGGGTACCCATGCCGTTTGTCTCACTGATTTTCATCCATATTGCCATGACCCGACATGACATTAAACCCGCAAGCAGTTTTAAATGAGATTTTTTCCTTTAAAAATGACATTTGGTGCAGGGACTGTTCTAAACATGGGAAACACGCGTCACTTTACAGGCATACTATAGACACCCCCCAGGTACGATATTTAAAGGAATATTTCACTTTTTTTTTTTTACTTTAAGCATCATTAAAATCACTGCTCCCGAAAAAACGGCCGTTTTTAAAAGTTTTTTTTGCATTGATACATGTCCCCTGGGGTAGGACCCGGGTCCCCAAACCCTTTTTAGGACAATACCATGCAAATTAGCCTTTAAAATGAGCACTTTTGATTTCGAACGTTCGAGTCCCATAGACGTCAATGGGGTTCTAACGTTCGTGCGAACTTGCGGTCCGTTCGCGGGTTCTGGTGCGAACCGAACCGGGGGGTGTTCGGTTCATCCCTAATCCTGGGTTAAACTTTTGTACAAGGAACCCCGAGCGAGCATTAGAGTAAATAGACTCATATCTGACTCCTTCCAGATCCATAGGGGAACGAGACAGGGATGTCCCCTGTCTCCTCTCCTATTTACTCTGGCCATTGAGCCACTAGCGGCTAAACTCAGGACCCATGGCGCTGTACGGGGATTTCTGGTTGGGGATCTAGAGGAACGTGTATCGTTATACGCAGACAATATGCTCCTATACCTGGGGGACTCTGATGCGTCTTTAACAGCCGCAGTCTCCCTGGTTTGGGAATTTGGAGATTTTTCCAGTTTTAGATTTAACTGGACCAAGTCTGTCCTCTTTGCTTTGGATCTGAAGCTGGATTTGGTCCTCCCAGCCCAGTGTCCTCTGGCTGTTGTAGAAACATTTAAATACCTGGGGATAATGATCCAATTATCGGTAGATTCATTCATTGAGGCCAATTTATGGCCTATAATTAGAGCATTTAGTGACAGGATACAGAAGTGGGAAGACCTCCCACTTACACTGTATGGTAGAGCTAGTTTATATAAGATGATGTTCCTCCCGAAAATTTTTATATGTGCTCTCCAATGTGGCTGGCAGTCAACAAATTCTGGTACTTGACAGGTACACAACAGGTCATCTTTGCTCAAATAGGAAATGGAAAGAAGCAAATGTGAATTGTAAAATGCTTTGAATAAATAAGTGCAGCGCTAAGGTTGCAAAAAGCAAATTTGCATAAATAAATGATATAAATGTGACTTAAACATAAATATATAAAATAAACAGAGATTCATACATGGTGAAATGTGTATCAAACAAAGAAAAAGTGAAATTTCTGAAAAAAATACAGGTATGGTGAAAAATGTGCTAGTATGGTGATTATACCATAAATCAGGTGAGAGGTGGAAATTAGGGTGTTAATATTGAACAGAAACACATCAAATAAACAAGAATTAACACATAATGAATGTGAGTCCAAACTCAGAAAAAAATGAGAGTAATTTCTGAAAAATGTGCTAGCATAATAATGTGCTAGTATAATAACTGCACAATAAACAAAGTCCAGAAAACTAAAATGGTGAATTATGAAGTCCAAAAAAATCCAATTAGATGTGCAGTCCCGTTAAAAAAGAAACATAAGAAAAAAATGCTGGTATAGTGAAAAATGTGCTAGTATGGTGATTATACCATAAATAAGGTGAGAGATAGAAATTAGGGTGTTAATATTGAACAGAAACACATCAAATAAACAGGGATTGTTAAATGATTGCAAGATGGACTACAGCTTTAAGCTCATGAATGTCAAGTGCAAGGAAATAGTTTGCAGCACAGAGTTTTTACTGCCGTATCCAAACCCTTTGACCTTGAAAGTGAGTGCTGGTACATTGATGGTTCTTCTTACTATAAAGATGAAAGTAGAATGTTTGTGTAAAAGCATCTTTAAAAATGAAAAGCTTGAGCCTGGAGATGAGAGAATCCTGGACTTATGTGGATTGGCGCTCCCAGAGCATACCAAGTTTACTTTCTGTGAGATGGTGAGAGATGTGATGAAGTCAGACCGAAGAATGGACTGTGACATCAGCTCATCTTTGTGCAATATTCAAGATCTTGATGTGATTTAATAAGGCCTAACAGCTATATGGGCCACTGATGTTTACCAAATCCTTTTCTAGTCATGGTCTAAAAGTTATATTATCTAATAACTGTTTCATGGGGATATTTTAGAGGCTGAAGAAGAGAGATGTAACCAGTTTCAACTTCATAATTTATATGAGCCATTGTAACGCATTCAGTACCTTAAATCATAATCATATTTTTGTTTGATTTATGGGTCAGTTCTAGTAGTTAGAACCCAAGTGGGGGTATATGTTGTAATATGTTGGTAGACTTGTATATGTATATGTATTTGATATGTACACATATAGTACAAGACTGACCAGGCCAGATTTCAGTTGACAATCGTTGGGTTGTCCGAGCCAACTCAATTTTAACATATCAAAGGGAACAGCTGATGACCCTTTGATATGTTGATCTTATGCAAGTCTACCTAGATGTGTGAGGTGTGGCCTGTTAACCTAATTGAACATTTCAAACGGTACATTGTTTACATACTTAAGGATGATAAAGGACAATAGAAGAAGTATTTATTGATGGTAATTATACTTGAGGGGGTAACAATAAAATCAAAGAGTATTTTGGGTTGACCTAGGAGAAACTCTCTCCTAGTAGACCAGTACTTGAGAGGACATTCAAGCTGGCATTCAGTCAGTCTTGTCATTCTCGGTGGATATGAAGGCACAGGTCTAGAAATGGTCTAGAAAGATGGTACTCTGAAGGCTAATGTTCGTTGTCATATTTACTCTGTTGTATTGTGTCATCTGTTGCAAGCTGTGTTGGCAGTCAATAAAGTGCATCTCTCTGGAAGAATCGGGTTGCTGCTGGAAAATAACTTGCATTATTATATTAACTACTAAATAATTATCTACACACTATACTACATCACTACACCAGGGTGCACTGCCGCCTAGGGCACAGCCACGGGCGCTAGTTTCCCTAGTTTCTGCTGGCTTCCTAGCACTCCGTTGACTAATTAAACACAGCAGAAACCGATCTGTGGGTGCTGGGCACTGGATGTCCACCTGCACCCGCCAATTGTTGGTGAAACACACAGAACGGAGATCTGCAAATGTAAATAAGATATCTGTTCTGACAGGGAGGAAGGGATGGATTTTGTGTCCCTGCAAAGCAGGGAATAAAATTAATCTCTTTCACTTGTAATAGCATCACATACAGGACACAAAAACACCAGCTAGGCACACAGTTAATCCTTTCATTGCCCTAGATGTTTAACGCCTTCCCAGACAGTTTCATTAGTACAAAGAGTGTATATTTTGGTGATTTTTTTCTTTACCAAAAATACGTAGCAGAATACATAGTGGTCTAAATTTATGAAGACATTTAGATTTTTTTTTATTGGATATGTTTTATAGCAGAAAGTAAACAATATTGTGTTTTTTTTTTCAAAATTTTCGCTTATTTTTTTTTTTTACGTGAATCAGGTAGTCTATTTTAGGGCTTGGTGGCCCAATTTTGGGTAAACAAAACAAAAGTAAAGTTGACAGAAATATTTTCCCACGCAGGGAATTCTCAACAGCAAAACATGTAACAGAAAATGCAGAGCCAGCTGGCTTTCTCTTCAGCAGTACCACTACTCTTGTCACTGGTCCCTCAGACCTTCTCATTAGTTCTCCTGGCTCTCTTAACTCTCTCACTGTGTAGTCACAGTGTTGTATGGGTCCACTCCTGGTCTTTCAATAGGGGTTCTCCTGACACCCTGGGTTCTCTCCCCCTGGACTCTCTAGTTGCCCCAGCTCTCTCAGTCTTTCAGACTCTATCTTAGTCTCCCAGACTTGTGTAGCCGCCCCAACTCTCTCAGTCTGATGGACAAGGAATCTCTCCACCATGGAGTACTGTCTCTTCAGTAGAGCGCCACTTTGTCTCCTAACAGGAACACACCTGTCTGCAAACAGGCGCATTTCTCTATCCTGGCTGGAGCACATTAGACCTCTCCTAAAAGGCCTCTGTCTCCTAATGGAAGCTCTGATCTATGATTAGGCTTGGTTTATTAATAATCAGCATACCCGTGCGCTCACACAGCCTGCAAGTTTCCATCAAGACCCAGAACCGGGATTGAAGGCTACATACTACTAAATACATCTTGAAGCCTTTAAAGGAGTATGGTGCTTTCAGCTGAGAACAAGTTAAAGCCTGCTAATGGCTAACGATACAGAGCCGGTCCAGGCTTGTGAAAGATCTTGACTTTAATGTCGGGATCCACCCAGATGCCTGGGCTGTCAGCTGGCTCAGCCTCTCTGCTGCCACTGAGAGCCTGAGAAAGCTGCTCCTGCCCCCTCCACAGCTCAGGGCTCTAGTGAGTGCTGGAGGGTCAGAGCAGAAAGCCAAGGACTGACAGTCTCCACTCTGCAGACTGAAGAACGAGAACTGTACAATCAGTGGTGTTTGTAAGCTCAGTTCTCAGTGTAGAGCCAGCGGGGGACAGATGCAGCTGGGATCAGTGCTGCAGGTGGCTGTACCTAGGGTTGTCCAGGGTGGCTAGGTATCATTTTTTTTTTACTATTCCCAAACTTCTCTTATAAGCTCCAGGCCCTGATTCAGAATTACAAAACAGAGAATACTGACAATCCAGTCTTCTCTATCCCAAAAACAATGCTCTAGACTTCGAACTCTGGCTTGATGTGAATCCTGTGCATACTTCTTATACTTACACCATGGCAGGACTTAGCACCAGGGGCGTTGCTAGGTCTGCCAAAGATCTGAGGCTAGAGCCCATAGCAGTGATCACCGACCTTTTTGCAGGCCCGGGGGGGGGCACTTGCCACATCTCCTACCACCAGATGCAGTTTGTCACTTGCCACTGTCGCCTGTCACCAGGTGCAGCTTGTTACTTGCCACCGTCACCTGCCACCAGATGTGTATTGTGTCACTTGCCACCATCGCCTGCCACTTGATGTGGATTGTCACTTGCCACCATCACCTGCCACCAAATGTGGATTGTCACTTGCCACTATCACCTGGCACCAGATGTGGATTGTCATTTGCCACATCACTGCCACCAGATGTGGATGATCGCCTGCCACTATTTGTGGATTGCCACTTGCCATGCCAGCCAGTGCCACCAAATGTACATTGTCACTGCATTGGTGGCAGGCTGGCAGCACTGGTCCATTTAGTTCTGGGTGAGGGCAGGAGTGCAGTGATGTGGGGCAGGCAGTGAGAGATGATGTCATCTTGCTGCTCCCCGCTGCACCTCCAACATTGAAAAGGCCTGCACTGTGAGGGCGGAAGAGTGGTGATGTGGGGGGCTCGTCCGTCCGCTTGCTTCTGTCATCCGCCTGCCCGGCTCTCTCATGCAGCCTGGCTGCAGAGAGGCAATGACCCGCTGGTTAGGCAGGGACCCCTGCGGCAAGAGACTCTGGGCTATGGGCCACCCCCTAGTGACGCCACTGCCTAGCACTGTCACATTATACATTCACAGGCCACTTTATTAGGTACACCTGTTCAATTGCTTGGTAACACAAATTGCTAATCAGCCAATCACATGGCAGCAACTCAATGCATTTAGGCATCTAGATGTGGTTAAGATGACTTCATGAAGTTCAAACCGAGCATCAGAATGGGGAAGAAAGGGGATTTAAGTGACTTTGAACTGCCATGGTTTGTGGGTATTTCAAAAACTGCTTATCTACTGGGATTTTCACGTACAACCATCTCTCGGGTTTACAGAGAATGGTCCGAAAAAGAGAAAATATCCAGTGAGTGGAAATTGTGTGGAGGAAAATGTCTTGTTGATGTCAGAAAAGAATGGGCAGATTGGTTGCAAATGATAAAAAGGCAACAGGAACTCAAATAACCACTCGTTGCATCCAAGGTATGCAAAATATCATTTTTTAATGCTCAACACTTTGAGTCTTGAAGCAGATGGGCTACAGCAGCAGAAGACCACACCGGGTGCCACTCCTGTTGGCTAAGAACAGGAAACTGAGTTTACAATTTGCACAGGCTCACCAAAATTGGACAATAGAAGATTGGAAAAACATTGCCTGGTCTGACGAGTCTTGATTTCAGCTGCGACATTCAGATGGTGGGGTCAGAATTTGGCGTAAACAACATGAAAGCATGGATCCATCCTGCCTTGTATCACCGGTTCAGACTGGTGGTGGTGTAATGATGGGGGGGATATTTTCTTGGCACACTTTGGGCCCCTTAGTACCAACTGAGCATCGTTTAAACCCCATGGCCTACCTGAGTATTGTTGATGACCATGTCCATCCCTTTATGACTACAGTGTCCCCATCTTCTGATGTCTCCTTCCAGCAGGATAATGCACCATGTCACAAAGCTCCAATCATCTCACCACTGGACAATGAGGTCCCTGTACTCCAATGGCCTCCACAGTCACCAGATCTCAATCCAATTGAGCACCTTTGGGATGTGGTGGGACGGGAGATTCGCATCATGGATGTGCAGCTGACAAATCTGCAGCAACTGCGTAATGCTATTATGTCACTATGGAGCAAAATCTGTGAGGAATGTTTCCAATACCTTGTGGAATCTATGCCACCAAGAATTGAGGCAAAAGGGGGTCCAACCCGGTACTAGCAAGGTGTACCTAAAAAAAAGGCCGGTGAGTGTATATAAATACAGTATGTAGAGTCTTCTTGCTGTTTTCTGTCTATCCCTTGTTTTCATGATGTGTTTAAGTGCCAGCAAAAAGAAACTCACACGGTTACAGAGAAACTCTCCCTAGGAACAAGTGATGAATGACTGTAATTATTCTGATTGGAACATGAAGAAAAAAATGCCCAACCAAGTAACACCCAGAGTCTCCTTTAGTTTACTATTATACTGTACAACCCTATGTGGTGTCATTGTCTGTACATTGTGTGCAGCGGGAGATTCATCGCAGCAATATGAAGACCACTTTTCTTTTTATCAGTCTGGGACAATTCCTAGTACTGCTGCAAGCTGACATCACCGGTTACAGATATACTGCAGGTACAATCACACTTATTTATTCCCGTTTAGCTACAAAAAAAAACATTATTTGATAAGCACAGTGAAATAGGTATGGCGTCTGACCGCTCTAATAACAGTTGTATATATGTTGCTATATATATTTATTTATTTATGGAAACATTGTATGTATTGTATGTACTTTTAACACTTACTTTGTGTCTTACCAACAAAGTTGATTATGTAAAATGAATCAATATTTAAATTAGTGAAAAAAAAGACTCATGAAACTAAAAATCAGTTTAGTAGACGAGTACTAGTTTGATGGTGTAACAACGTAGCAACAGTTGAGGTCACTGCTGTCATCCTGACTCATATTTGTCAAATGTCTCTTTCTGGTGATACAGTCACCATTTTATATTTATTAGAACAGACATTCATTATCATGAGTGTGTTATGTTGTTAGACATTTGTGTATATGGTGGGGATTATTAATAAATATGCTTTGTAACAATAATAATAACAACAGCAACAATAATAAAAACAATATTAATACCTTGTGACCGTGGTCATGTGTCCAAGTGAGAATAGACAAAAGGGACACTATATCTTTTAGTTAATTATCTTTGGATAGAGTAGAGATGGATTAGAACCCCACTCAGGTTTTTATTGCTGTCTGGGTCCCCATTTGGGAGATTCTTCCTCTCTATTTGTCCTGCTGACCATCTTTATTTAGAGTAAAAGTGAAAGAAATTCCCACATTTTGGGTTGTGACCAGAACAGGAATAGGGGGGAAATCTTCCATTGGGGACATTAGTTCTGTTGACAGTGAAGATCTCACTTCTTCAATCTGCCCAATGAGACACAGATGGCAAAAAAACTGACAGGGGTTATAACCCTCCCTTACTTTATAAAAAAAGGGTTCCCCCCGCGATGTTGGCTCCCTAGTGCGCATGCTCGAAGCGCACTGCACTTTGTGAATGCGGTCAGGGTTACTTGTCAGGATGGTCTCTCTGGAGGACTTCATGGGGCTCATTCAACTCTGAAATACAACATATCCCTCTTTAAATGCTCACCTATCCAGAACTAGCATATTTTTTGCATAAGTTCATCTAACAAAATCCCATGGAAGATTCTTGTGCTTATATGGGATTATAGGACATTTGTAAATACTTAGGTATAATGGTTTTTAACCACCTTCATAAATTTAGGCCTATAATTTAATCTGCTACTTTTCTTTGGTGAAAATAACTCAAATCAGTGTATATTATTTAGTCTGTGTAAAAGTTAGAGTCTACAAGCTATGGTACATATGTGTGAAAATTGATCAGTTCTGATGTACTGACAGCCTATTTAATTTCTTGAGGCCCCAAAAACCTTGGACAGTACAACCCCCCTCCCATGACCCCTTTTGGGAATGTACATGCCCCAGGGGATTTATTAAGAGGTATGGTGAATTTTTTGATGTTGCAATTTTTTCCACAATTCTTTGGAAAATGAAAAAAATAAAAAATATATTTTCTTCTTTACACAATTGTCATTTTAACAAGTTATTTCTCACCCATGGTATAGGCATACTATCAATTACACCTCAAAATACATTCTGCTATGCTTTCTGAGTATGGCAATACCACATATGTGAGACTTTTTCACAGAATAGATCCATAGAGAGGTGCAACATCCAAGTTGCACCTTCAGGCATTCTAGGGGCATATATTACACATCAAACATCCTGACTACCTAGCACATTTCTGGAGGCCCTAGAGCACAAGGACAGTGGAAACACCCATAAAATGACCACATTTTGGAAAGCAAACACCCCAACGTGTTGTTTGAGATATAACCAGTCTTTTGAACATGTCATTTTTTTTGCAACAAGTTTTTTAAAAAATTTAGAAAGAACATGATTTTTTTTTTCTACACACATTGTCAATTTCCTAACCATTTCTAGCACACAGCATAGGCATACTTAGAATTACACCTCAAAACACATTAGGATACTCCTCCTGAGTATGGTGATACCACATGAGGTAATGGGCTTAATTCTTTGTGGTGGATATGACACCCCTCTACTAGTTCTTGACCTATAATTTTCGTGTACTATGCTGCTGGTGCTCCCCAATTCACCTGCTGGTAGTTGCCTTCTCCTCCTCAGATCACCTTAATCTTTGTTAGTACCCTTTCCTCCTCTGAATCAGTTACTGAACCACTGACACCGACAGATGTTGATGTGTATTGGGACACTATTGCAGATGTTCTGCACTGGGACACTGACAAATGTTCATGGTCCACTGGGACACTATTGCAGATGTCGTGCACTAGGATACTATTGTAGATTTTGCTGTGCATAGGGATGAGCCGAACACCCCCCTGTTCGGTTCGCACCAGAACATGCGAACAGGCAAAAAATGTGTTTGAACATGCAAACACTGTTAAAGTCTATGGGACTTGAACATGAATGATCGAAAGTACTAGTTTTAAAGGCTTATATGCAAGTTATTGCTATAAAAAGTGTTTGTGGACCTGGGTCCTGCCCCAGGGGACATGTATCAATGCAAAAAAAAGTTTTAAAAACGGCCATTTTTTCGGGAGCAGTGATTTTATTAATGCTTAAAGTGAAACAATAAAAGTGTAATATTCCTTTAAATTTCGTACCTGGGGGATGTCTATAGTATGCCTGTAAAGGGACGCATGTAACCGGGTGACCCCGCCCCCTCTGACAATCTGGGTGAAAGCCCTTCGGGAAGTCCCCGTAAAGTCCCCGTGCATCAGAGGGTGGCGGGGTAACAGGGTGGCCCCGCCCTCTGTTATTTAAGAAGTGTCAGAAGAAGAGAAGCGTCACACAGCGGGAGCCTCCCATGGATGCGGAGCGGCCCAAGAACGAAGCGGGGAAGAAGACACCACGGAAGAAGATGCCGGACAAAAACACCAGAGCAAGAAGCAGAGGATCGGAGGAAGAAGCAGAGGAAGAAGAAGATGGAGGAAGAAACCGAAGGAAGAAGGAAGGAAGAAGGAAGAAGACCCAAAGAAGATGTAAAGAAGAAGACTTTAAATAAAGAAATTGTCAAAAACTGTCTCTTGTCATTTTTAACATGTTTGACACTTTTTTGTGAAATGGTAGGGGTACTTTTGTACCCCATTACCATTTCACATGGGGGGCGGGATCTGGGGGTCCCCTTGTTAAAGGGGGCTTTCAGATTCCGATAAGCCCCCCACCTGCAGACCCCCACAACCACCGGCCAAGGGTTGTGGGGATGAGGCCCTTGTCCTCATCAACATGGGGACAAGGTGCTTTGGGGGGCTACCTCAAAGCACCCTCCCAATGTTGAGGACATGTGGCCTGGTACGGTTCAGAAAGGGGGGCGCTCTCTCGTCCCCCCTCTTTTCCTGGGGCCTGCCAGGTTGCGTGCTCGGATAAGGGTCTGGTGTGGATTTTGGGGGGGACCCCACGCCATTTTTTTTTTAAATTTTGGCACGAGATTCCCCTTAAAATCCATACCAGACCTGAAGGGTCTGGTATGGATTTTGAGGGGGACCCCCACGCCATTTTTTTTAAATTTTGGTTCGGGGTTCCCCTGTGGGGAAATCCCATGCCATTTTTATCAATGACCTTTTATGTGTATTGTCGGACCGACAATTCATTAATAGCCGCGAGTATTTTTAAATTACTTTTTTTCCTTTGAAATGTCATTTTGCTGTCAGACTGTTCTAAACACGGGAAACATGCGCCCCTTTACAGGCATACTATTAACAACCCCATAGGTACGAAATTTAAAGGAGTATTACACTTTTATTGTTTCACTTTAAGCATTATTAAAATTACTGCTCCCGAAAAAACAGCCGTTTTTAAAACTTCTTTTTGCATTGATACATGTCCCCTGGGGCAGGACCCAGGTCCCCAAACACTTTTTATGACAATACCATGCATATAAGCCTTTAAAATTATCACTTTTGATTTCTCCCATAGACTTTTAAAGGGGGGGGTCCGCGGCTTTCGAATTTGCCGCGAACACCCCAAATTGTTCGCTGTTCGGCGAACTGGCGAACAGCCGATGTTCGAGTCGAACATGAGTTCAACTCAAACTCGAAGCTCATCCCTAGCTGTACACTGACACACTGTAACAGGTGTTGTGCACTGGAACACAGTGACAGATGTTGATGGCCCACTTGGGGACACCAACAGATGTTAATGGTCTGCTGAGGACACTGACAAATGTTGATGGGGACACCAAAAGATGTTGACTGTCCACTGGGAATACCGACGGATGTTGACAGTCCACTAGAGACACCGAAAGATGTTGAAGGTCCACTAGGGACACCGACAGATGTTGACGGTCCACTAGAAACACTGAGAGATATTGACAGTCCACTAGAAACACTGACAGATATTGATGGTCCACTAGGGACACTGACAGATGTTGACGGTCCACTAGGGACACCGACAGATGTTGATATTGCAATGTAATACCATTGCAGATGTTATTGTGTACTGGGACACTGACAGATGTTGATCTGCATTGGTAGACTGTGACAGATGTTGATAGGACACTGGTATACTATGACAGATGTTGATGAGACACTGGTACAGATGTTGATGTGCACTTGGAAATTATGACAGATGCTGCTTGGTGCACTGATGACAGATGGCTGCACTATGTGTGATCTGTGTGTAACTGCACAGGGAAATCAGCAATTACACATAGCAATTAAATGCACAGATTAGTTCTCCTCCTCATTTGCACTTTGTGTGAGGAGGAGAGCCATGTGCTGTTTGTTTATATTGTGCGATGGCTGTGATTGGACACAGCCATCACATGATAACAAGGGCCAATTAGAGTTTGGATTTCCCGATCGGGGATGAGCTATGTCTGAGGGACACAGCTAAGCCAAGATCACGCCTCTTCACGGCCCCAGGAGTGGGAGTACAGGCACGTCCTCCCAGATCGACGCTTGTTCCACCTGGCCATTTATATTCAGTGGCCAGGTAGGAAGTGGATAATAGTATAATTTACATTGTGCCTTTGGATGCATTCGGTTTTGTTTATAGAAAATAGAAGTTGAAGCATCCAGGGGCAGATTAGATACTCTGAATACATCTAAATGCATGCAAACATAAGTACATTTAAATGCAGCAGAACTTTATCTGAGAAGCATAAAGTTTGTTAAATATACAGCAAAAACATCAGGCACCTGCTGAAGAGCAACAATTGCTATGTGAAGACCAGAGGTCAATATCAGTCTTGTGGATCATAGCTGCTGGGAAGTTCTCATGGGAGATTATGGCCCCATGCACACTGAGGCTGTTAAACGCACGTTCAGAGGCAGTTGGACGCTTCTTTCAACTGCCCCTGAACTCATTCAATGTTATCTTATGTGACTATGTACACAGTTTAGTTTACAGTCATTTTTAGGCAGTTGCGTTTAACAGCCTTTCTTTAAAGGCAAAAAAATAAGTTCAGACGCCAAAGATTTCCACTTTTCAGACGCCAAACCGTGTTTAGCCGCGTTTTCGTTTATAAGCGTTTTTAACCACTAAGCCACCGCCCACCATCATATGACGGCGGGACGAGGCTTCTGTTGTTCTGGGCGGACGTCATATGACATGATCGCCCTCCCGAGCCACTAGGGGGCGTGCTGCATCGCTCGGGACCCGGTGCGCGTGCCCAGCGGCCGTGATATCCGCCGGGCACCCGCGATTGCCGGGTAACAGAGCAGGACCGTGGATCTGTGTATGTAAACACACAGATCCACGTCCTGTCAGAGGAGAGGAGACCGATGGTGTGTCCCTTGTACATAGGGACACCGATCGGTCTCCTCCCCTAGTGAGTCCCCTCCTACCACAGTTAGAATCACCTCCCTAGGTCATACATTAACCCCTCGATCACTCCCTAGTGTTAACCCCTTCCCTGCCAGTCACATTTACACAGTTATCAATGCATTTTTATAGCACGGATCGCTGTATAAATGTGAATGGTCCCAAAAATGTGTCAAAAGTGTCCGATATGTCCGCTGCAATATCACAGTCACAATAAAAATCGCAGATCGCCGCCATTACTAGTAAAAAATAAATAAATAAATAAAAATGCTATAAATCTATCCCCTATTTTGTAGACGCTATAACTTTTGCGCAAACCAATCAATATACGCTTATTGCGGGTTTTTTTTACCAAAAATATGTAGAAGAATACATATCGGTTTAAACTGAGGAAAAAATTTGTTAAAAAAAAAAAAATTGGATATTTATTATAGCAAAAAGTAAAAAATATTGTGTTTTTTCAAAATTGTCCCTCTTCTGTTTATAGCACAATAAATAAAAACCACAGAGGGGATCAAATACCACCAAAAGAAAGCTCTATTTATGGGGAAAAAATGATAAAAATCTCATTAGGGTGCAGTGTAACATGACCACGCAGTTGTCATTCAAAGTGCGACAGCGCTGAAAACTGAAAAATGGCTTGGGCAGGAAGAGGGTGAAAGTGCCCTGTATTGAGGTGGTTAAAGGTACCCAATTTTTTGGACATTAAAACACTAAAAAATTATGGAAAACGATGAGAAAACATAAAAAAAGTTTAAAAACTGGTAATTATTTGCAATGATTCATAGACCATTTATATACCCTAATGACAAGGGTGACGTGGCAAGTGACGTGGCAATTGGACAATCTGCAACTTGTGGCAGGTGACGTGGCACGTGGACAATCCACAACTTGTGGCAGGTGACGTGGCAAGTTGAAATCCACAACTTGTGGCAGGTGACATGGCAAGTGGACAATGTGCAACTTGTGGCAGGTGACGTGGCAAGTGGACAATCCACAACTTGTGGCAGGTGACATGGCAAGTGGACAATCCACAACTTGTGGCATGTGACGTGGCAAATGACTTTCCACAACTTGTGACAGGTGATGTGGCAAGTGACAATCCGCAACGTGTGTCAGGTGACGTGGCAAGTGGACAATCTGCAACTTGTGGCAGGTGACGTGGCAAGTGGACAATCCACAACTTGTGGCAGGTGATGTGGCAAATGACAATCTGCAACTTGTGGCAGGTGACGTGGCAAGTGGACAATCCACAACTTGTGGCAGGTGACATGGCAAGTGGACAATCCACAACTTGTGGCAGGTGACGTGACAAGTGGACAATCCACAACTTGTGGCAGGTGACATGACAAGTGGACAATCCACAACTTGTGGCAGGTGACATGGCAAGTGGACAATCCACAACTTGTGGCAAGTGACATGACAAGTGGACAATCCACAACTTGTGGCAGGTGACGTGGCAAATGACAATCCGTTGTGAATCCTATGAAGGTAAGTTGGTTGGTATTGGGGGCATAGATCGTAGCAAACGTAAACAGTGTCCCAGCAATAATAGAAAAAAGATGATAAAATACCGCGCTAAAACTAAATATAAACAAATAAAACCAAATAAAATTGTAAAGTTGCAGCTCAATTTTGTAGGATATGTACAAACACAATGCATAGAAAAAAGGAAGGAAGCTGTGCTAGGAAATTAATGTAAATACCCAAATAAGTATAATATAACAGTCTTGTCAATGGGATAAAGTGATAAATCCCCAAATGAAAGGGATACCATAAAAATCATTCCTGTGAAAAATAACGTCCAGTGAAGTGAATATTGGTGAAATAATCCTTCTGTGCAAAAATGGAAAACACCAGTGATAGTGAACCTCCACCGTACAAAATGCACGCTTACCAGAGGGCAAGTGATAGCAAGCCTGTAAACTGAGATGGATATCCAGACATCAGACCAGCACCAGCAGTGAGTCACTTGATAAGAGTAAGGATACACCAGAAGATCATGGCTCAATGGATGGACCAGCGATCCATAAAGAGAAATTCTCCATAGTGTGAATCCATAAAAAATGATTTATTTTAGATAAAAAATATTGCATTTACAACAAAACAGAAGTTCAAAGAGCTCATAAGGAAATGCCCGCCGACTCGCAGACACCCGTCCACACACACGCTCTACACCATGATGACATCAGCACGTCTACCTCCCGAAGTATGTTTCGTCAGAGATTGACTTAGTCATGGGGAACGGGCAACGTGCTGACTCATCGCTATAAATACAGAACTGAATTGCCTGATTCTATGAATAGAAGGCACCTAATTGATAATGTTGCCTAAAATTTTCACGAGTTGTGAAATAAAAAATGAAAAGTTAGAAATTAAAAAATAAAAAATTTAAAAATGAAAATGGGAGTAATAAGAGGACGGGAACAATAATTATTAAGAGACGTGAAACACCCCATGGGAACAAAAAGACACATGTCGTGTAATCACAGCCAAAAATAAACAATCCAACACTGACCCCTAGTGGAGCGAATGGTAACAACATTACAGCACACTTTAGGAAAGAAAACACCTACTGGTGTAATCCACCAGCAGATGCCAAGAAAGAACTAAAAAATTTTCGTTAGAATAAATTGGATACAATGAAATTAAATTTGTCAGAAAAAAGTTGTTTATAAGTTTAACTGCTTGATAGAAATTACCAAAACTCATTGGCCATATCTGGCACAAAGGGAACAATAAAAAATATTATTATAAAAATGACCAAGCGGCAGTCGGAGATAACCTCCCAACTGTCATTGGTCAGAAAGGCACTAATACATAAAAAATATCCCATAGAGAATGTAATCCATGGGAACATATAAATAAAAGGGAGACCCCCCAATATTCCCTAGTAGTGTCACTTGACATAGGTAAAAAGCCAAATAAATTAATGGGTGTGGCCACTAAGGATTCACAACAAGTTTACAGATGGTTGAAAACTATGAATTGTCGATAAAGGCGTTGAGGTCAACGCCTACATTAAGTCCAAAGGGAGTGTAACATTTTATTTTATGGATTCAGGCCATCTCCAGTCTCGAGATACCATGTACTAAAGAACCACCTCTCCAATGGGGAGTATACCTGTCAATCCCAAGGAAGATGGTCTTAGCAGGATTCTTGTTGTGAACCTCCAGGTAGTGTCGCGAGACTGGGTGCTTGGGAAAACCATGGATGATGTTGGTTACATGCTCATAAAGCCTAACCGAGAGGGTCCGATTGGTCCTGCCCACATATTGCAGCCCACATGGACATTGAAGCAGGTACACAACACCCTGGGTTGAGCATGTAATGAAAGGCTTAATTTCAAACTCTCTGAGGTTGCTAGATGAAACAAACCTATGAGTTCTTCTATGTGGACAACCACTAACAGAACAGACCCTACACCTCCTACATTGATAAAACCCAGTAAGGTTTAAAAAAAAAACCCTTCTGATAGGAGGAGGGTCAAGGACATTGGGGGCTAGTCTACCCCTCAGGGAAGAGACTCCTTTATAGATGACCTGTGGCTTGGCAGGAAGGACAGTATTAAAAACAAGATCATTGGTCAAAATGTGCCAATGTTTCTTGATGAGTCTACCCACATTCCTATGTTGGATGGAGTAAGTAGTGATAAAGGGGACAGAAGGTGTCCTGTCCCCATTAGGTGGTCTCTCCCTAAGTAAGTCATCCCTGTCTATTAAGGACACCTCTTCTAAGGTTTTGACAAGGGAGGCGTCAGAATAACCCTTTTCCAGGAATCTTCTAGTTAGAATATTCGCCTTAAGAAGAAACTCCCTATTGTCAGAGCAGTTTCTCCTCAGGCGCATGTATTGGCTTTTGGGCACTAATTTTAACCATGTTTCATGATGGCAACTAACAGTCGGGATGTATGAATTGTGGCCGGTGCTCTTAAAATAGGTTGCTGTTGTAAATCGATCATGTGATACTCCTATCTTAAGGTCCAAGAAATTGATCTCAGTCTGACTGGCTTCATATTTAAGGGAGATACCTCTGATGTTAGTGTTTAAATCACCCATAAATAGTTTAAGATCGACCCGACTACCATCCCACAGGAGGAGGATGTCGTCTATATACCTGGCCCACAACACCACTTGGGGTTTCTTGTGGGCATAGATGACATCCTCCTCCCAGAGGTCCATGAAAAGATTAGACAAGCTTGGGGCGTATTTAGCCCCCATAGCAACCCCACGATCTTGCCTATAGAACTGGCCACCAACCAAAAATAACTCCTAGATGCTGCAAACTGAAGTAGTTCCATAATAAATGAAATCTGCTCATCAAATAAATCTGAGTCACGCCTCAAAAATTATTCAACGGCAAAAAGTCACATATCATGTGGTATCACCGTATAGAGTGATGTGACGTCTGCCGTCACAAGCCATAATCCTGCTCTAGGAGTTTGTTCAGCCAACAGATTGATCACATGGCGTGAATCTTTGATATATGAGGGCATTTTGATCACTAGTGGTTGTAAAAAGAAATCAACATACCTGCCCACCCGGGAGGTGATGGAATCAATGCCATTAACAATAGGGCGTCCCGGGGGGCAGGTAGGATGCTTGTGTATTTTAGGTAAATAGTATATCACTGGGGTGCGTGGTGCTTTAGGCACCAAATACAACTTTTCTTTTTTATTTAGAACACCTAGTTCATAACTCCTTTCCACCAAAATCTCTAATTCCTTTTAATATTTGACTTTTGGGTCAGAAGAAAGTGGGGTATAGGTATTGGGGTCATCTAAAATCTTGTGTATTTCTGCCAAATAGTCTTCCCTGTTAAGAATAATCTTCCCAATAATCTTCCCCCTTTGTCAGCAGGCCTCATAACTAACCCCTTGTTTTCACAAAGGGAGTCTAGGCCAGCAACCATTTCCTTATTGGATCTCACTGTTTTGATGGGCATTTGATCTAGGTCCCTCAGGACCACATCCCTAAAAACCTTAAGAGAAGGGGGCAATGCCCCTGGAGGGTTAAATAGAGAAGCCTTAGAGAACCCTGAATGTTGAAAGTCAGTAGATGTGACTCTATTAGTTTGAACAGGGTTAGAGGCCATATATCTCTTAATGTTCAACTTTCGTATAAATTTGTGAATATCCATGCAGGTCTGAAATTTATTCAGCCCACGAGGAGGTGCGAATTTTAGCCCTTTGTTCAAGACAAATTTTTCTGAGTCAGTAAGAACTACTGAACTCAGCTAAAAATTCCTTCACCTATTAAGGTTTTCTTCTTTTTAGCTTGTAGTCGTTTTCCACCTCTGGATCCTCTCTTTGGTCTCCCGACCGCTTTGTGCCCTGAATTGGTTTGTGAAAACCCCACTGCTGGTGATCCTGATTAGATGGACCCGGGTTACCCAGGTCACCGGAATTATCAGGCGCGGGGTATTGAGGTGGATTGAATGGCCTGTCACCAAATCTATGACTGTGTTCACCCGAAGGAGCTTCGATATCACGTAAAAGGTAAAAACTATTCTGAGTATTAACATTATACTCAAAATCCTTCCTTCAGGCAGACCTAAAAGGTCAGAGTGATAATGTTCAGGTCTAAATCTATCTGCCTGGTTATACCTAGGTTCAAAGTTGGAATTGTACCTAGGTTCAAAATTGGGATTGTAACCATAATGAGAGTTTGTCCCATAGTCAGGACCACAGGGAGGTAGCAAACTCCCATTGTGGTGGTTATCATGATATCCCTGTGTCCTGACAGGAGGAGGGGGATGGCCCTGATTGGACCCACTGTTCCCATAAGAGCTGCCATGGCCCCCACCGGAATGATTCCCAGACCCACGAGGGCAGCGCTGGGGTAATGGTATGGGATAGGGTAGTGGCCCACTCCTCATACCTCCACCAGATCTATGGGGGGATTGGTAAGAACCCTGTCTACCTCGCATAGGTGGCCTAGAATGGCCAACTGGGGTTTTTTGGGGATGTTAGGCTGCAACCCTACAGGAACAAAGCCTGTATTGCTAACGGCAGGTGTCACAACCTCCATGTTGCCAGTGGCTAAATTGGCCTGCTCAGCCAAAATTATTTTTTGCCATTCGAAAACGACTCCACCCTAATAGTCAAATCTCTGTTATATTTTTTCTTCTTTGTGATTTTGTGTTCCCTGTCCTGTTTCTCTAATGCCTTGAGGAGTGATTGTGATCTATCTTTATATTCACTCCTATCCTTCAAGGGATTAAGTTTCTCTTTGATAGCTTTGATTTCTTCATCCAACCGGATAAGTTTAGTGTTTTTTCTTTTGATGAGGAATTTGAGAAAATTCACCCCAGCAGTATTAAAAAATTTGAACCAGTCTTCAAGTTCAATATCACCCCTTTGTGGGCTAACCTCCCACCTAAGACTCCTAGGGATCATGCCATTCTTGACATAGGTCTCAAGAAAGGCAATGTCCCACTGTGTGTGTGTTTCAGAGACGGTTAGGTTCTTGAGTCTCATAAACTGACCACCAAGATCACCTTCATCATCTTTATAGGTCTCAAACACACCCTCAGTGTTCTTCCCAGCAATAGTACCTTTCAGGAAAACATAGCATCCCTGGGGATCCACCCTACTCCCCGTGGGCTGGCAGGGACAGGATTTGTGAATCACAACAGCTGTACCCCTAGATTTGGACATTTGGGGAAGTGCTAAGGAACCACTGATTGTAGATGTGGGTGTGCAGCTTGGGCACCGAAAGGGGAGTAAAGTGGGTCTCCTGTAAAAATATCACCTGCACCCCAGACCTTTTTAGTTCCCACCACAGCTTGCTACGTTTGTCTGGTGAACAGAGACAGGGAATCTTCTTCTGCCAAATCTCCCCTGCCAGCACAAATCCCCCCCCCATCCCTCCTATTAGCCCTGAATTCCCCCACCAGCTCCTGGTACACAATCACCCCATCTCCCCTCCCAGCACAAATATTCTTTCTTCAATCCCTCTCCTAGGACAAATTCCCACAAATCCCTCCTCCTAGCACAACCCCCTCTAAGTTACTCTTCCCAGCACAAATTATTCCCCTACTGAAATCCCCCCCAGCACAAGCATCCCCTCTCCTGGTTCAACCCTCCCCCCCACCCCAATCCCTCCTCCAAACACATATTCCCCATCCCTAAATCTCCATTACTTTTCCCACCAAAGATACCCATCCGCCTCTCCCAACTTACAGGGAGAAGCCACTACAAAGCCAGCAGGAGGTGTGCTGTGCTCTGTTCTGTCCTGTCAGAAGATCGTTCATCTACAGTATACAGCACATGAGACCGGATCTGACTGTACAACGCATTGCATTGTATACACACACCGCCCCCCTATCTCCTCCAAGGGTTGCTTGTGGCAGCAGGAAATGTGGATAGGGGGCGCTGTGTGTATATAGTGCAATGCGATATACAGTACGAACAATCCGGTCTCATGTACTGTATGTGGAACGCTCTTCTGACAGGAAGGAGAGCACAACGCAGCGCACCTCCTCCTGGATATCTCCTCTCTGCTCAAGTGTCCGGTCTCCTTGTCCCAGATGTGAGTGCGAGCAAGGCAGGGGAAGGAGCTCAGTGGCGGCAGGCCAAGATCATTTTCCCTCCATGTCTCTCATCCAGCAGCTAAAAGCCGGCGGGATAGAGAGGGGGGAGAAACCTGGGTCAGAGACATGGAGGGCATTGTTCTCCACCGATCCTCCTGCTGTCCGGGCCCCACTGTGTGCCGGGGGCCCCCTACAGGAGGGCTGGTGGTCCCCCCCATCAGCGGCCCTGGTCACACTGCTCAGGCTCTAGAGTCTCTAGTCAATTGGATCAGACATCAGCTAGTGCTGAAGCTGCCAGGTCCAAGCGCACTAGCTCTAGACATTCAAGCCGAGCAGGCGCTCCAGGATTCGTTGGGGGCCACAAAAGGTATATATATCCAAAATACCAGTGGGGTCATATGAAACCAGAACACGCGCTGCAATTGTCCCGCAGGCCGGACTTTGGACATGCCTGCTCTATATAAAGATGGCCTAGGCTATAAGAATATTGCCAAGACCCTGAAACTGAGCTGCAGCAAGGCCAGGACCATACTGCGGTTTACCAGGACAGGTCTCACTCAGAAACGCATACTGTTAGACAGGTAATCTAGTTGATTGCAGACTTGTTGGTAAGTTGAGCTTGGAATTTTCCCAAGGATTTTTCCTTGGTTTTTGTTTGATATGCGTTGACTTCCAATGCTCCTTGCTGCAAAGGCCAGTGGCACATTTTTTTGTCCACTCAGAACAGGCTTCGCCATGGTCGACCAAAGAAGTTGAGTGCACAAGCTCAGCATCATATCCAGAGGTTGTCTTTGGGAAATAGACGGTTGAGTGCTGCCAGCATTGCTGCAGAGGTTGACGGGGTGGGGGGTCAGCCTGTCAGTGCTCAGACCATAAGCCGCACACTGCATCAAATTGTTCTGCATGGCTGTTGTCCCAGAAGGAAGATTCTTCTAAAGATGATGCACAAGAAAGCCCCACAAACAGTTTGTTGAAGACAAGCAGACTAAGAACATAGATTACTGGAACCATGTCCTGCAAGACATTAAGGAACTGGCGAGCCTTAAATGAATGCGCGGTTCCCTCTGCCCAGTCTATGTCTGGATAATTAAAATCCCCCATTATGATAACGCTTCCCATCCTTGCTGCTAATCCAAATTGTGTTAGGAGATCTGTCTCCACTTCCTCCCTCAGGTTAGGGGGCCTATAGCATACTCCCAGTATTATTTTCCCCTTAGCTTCATCCCTTTGGAGCTCTACCCATAAGGATTCCACCTCCTCCCTAGCTCCCTCAGTGATGTCATATCTCACATTCACTTGTACATTATACTTGATATATAAGCATACCCCTCCCCCTTTTTTACCCTCTCTATCCTTGCGGTAAAGGGTATACCCTTGAATGTTTGCCAGCCAATCATGAGAGCTGTTGAACCAGGTCTCTGAAATTCCCACAAAATCCAAATCCTCCTCGCACAACAGTATCTCTAGTTCACCCATCTTATCCGCCATGCTCCTGGCATTGGTGAACATGCCACATAGTTTAGACCGGTCGCATATTGTCCTCGTATTGGGTATTTCGAGATTGCAACTAGGACTTGCTATTATGCTTACCTTGTGTTTTTGTGCTTTGGTCAACCTACCACTAATGCGCCCAATACTACCCTCTGGAATATCTTCCACGCTGACTATCTCTACCTCTGGACCCTCCCCCCATCGCCTAGTTTAAAAACCCCTCTAACTTTTGGGCTATCTTCATTCCCAGCAGATCTGCACCCTCCTCATTTAGGTGCAGTCCGTCCCTTCTATAGTACTGGTTATAAACTGAGAAGTCGGCCCAGTCCTCCAGGAACCCAAACCCCTCCTTACTTCACCAGCTCTTCAGCCACTTGTTTACTTCCCTAATCTCCCTCTGCCTTTCTGGTGTGGCTCGATGTACCGGTAGTATTCCTGAGAATACTACCTTGGAGGTCCTTTTCCTCAATTTAGCTCCTAAGTCCCTAAAATCGTTCTTTAGGACACTCCATCTGCCTCTGACTTTGTCATTGGTGCCAATGTGCACCATGACAGCTAGGTCTTCCCCAGCCCCTCCCAGTAATCTGTCCACAAGATCCGTGATGTGCCGAACCCGAGCGCCTGGTAGACAACATACTGTTCGGCGCTTCAGGTCTTGGTTACAGATTGCCCTCTCTGGCCTTCTAGGAATTGAGTCCCCTACCACCAGAATCTGTCTTTCCTTTCCCTTTGCTGCCCCCCCACTCTCACTGGAGGAGTTCTTCCCCTGGCAGCTAGGAGAGTCCCTCAGCTCCAGCAGTGCTGGTCCCTGACTGGTTTCACCAATGTCACTCAATGGAGTGTACTTATTGGGATGCTCCAGTCCTGGATCGGCACCCCTGGCACTTCCCCCTCTACCCTTCCTGACTGTCACCTATCTACTCTTTGCTAGTGCCTGCACCTCTTTGTCTCCACCCGCCTCTGTGCTGGCCCCTGCCGGCCCCTGCCGTATACGTTTCTGGCTCTCCTTTAGTATGGAGGGACTTCTCAGTGCTGACAGTTGCTTCCCCGGATTCAGAACCTGGGCTTCCAGGGAAACAATGTGCTTACATTTTGCACAGCAGTATTCGCCCTCGATCGGATGATCAAGGAACGCATACATGCAGCAAGATGTACAAAGAGTCGCCTCTCCGCACCCGCCGGGCATCGTACCTATTAAATTTAGTGAGGATTGGGGATTATACCCTGTCCAAATTACCTAACAGCTAGCTTCCTGGCACTAATACTTAAGACAATACACAGGTACACAACAAGACAATACACAGGTACTCGCAGACCTACGTGCACTCGCAGAACAGTTGCAGACCTACGTGCACTCGCAGACCTACGTGCACTCGCAGAACAGTTGCAGACCTACGTGCACTCGTAGACCTACATGCAATCGCAGGCCACTCGCAGACCTATATGCAAGTGAAGGCGCAAAGAACTGGCGATAACAACAATAACAACAATATTAAGAACAAAGGGATAGGGAACAAACTGAAATGTTTCCAGTCTCACATTACATTAAATGGATAGATAATGTCCACATGTATATGTCCAAAGTGGAGAAATTGAATATCTCATTAACATATATAGGGTACGGTCTCACTGTCATGTGAACATGAGGAGTTCAAGGGTCCAGTTAATAATGATAGGTCCACGAGCAGGGCTGCCTTCATCAAGAAGTGAAACCACATTCCAATCCTAAGGAAAAGCAAAAGAGAGAGGCGCCTCTGGGTGCAGACTAAAAACAAGGTTTATTTCATAAAAAGGTAATGATCATCAAACTCACATGTTGAAGGTCGTCAGTAGGCATAAAATAGTAATCAATACAGAGGAGGACATCATCCATCAAAGGTCCAAGACAGTCAAAGACAACTCCTAGCAGGGGGCTCTGCCTGTGTGTGAGGAGAGGTACCGCTGAGATGTGAGGCCGGCCGCAGCGGTGACAAGTCACAGTACTAGGTGGAGAGCATGGAAGACTGTAAACATCCGGCGAGGAGTGATGACGTCATGAGTCGAGCGACGCTTTGCTGGGCGTACGGGCTGTGATGACGTGACAGCCGCGCCCCTTCATCAGGCTAAGGATGGATGGGATAGGGCAGCTTAAGACAACCAGAAATTGTGGTGATTGGTGTGGGTGAGGAAGGGGAGGGGCGGGACCGGGACTACAGGAAGTAACCAGAGGAACGATCAAGAAGTGTCAGCAGTGAAGTGTAAAGTGTAAGTGTCAGCAGTTAAGTGTAAAAAGCATGACAATGATGGGGAAGCAGTAGTGTGAAAAGAAAAAGAAATGATGTAAAAGAAAGTTGAATTAGAATGGAGAAGATATATACTGAAAAATAAGATGAGAATGGTAATAATGGTAAGAGTACAAAATGTATGTAAAAAATAATAAATAAATAATAAAAAAAAAATAAAAAAAAATAAATTTAAAAAATAATAATAATAATGATAATAAAATAAAAAAAAAATAAAAAAAAAAAATAATAAATAATAAAATGATAATTAAAAAATGAATGAAAAATAATGAAAATTAAAATAGGGTAATTAATGATATATAACTGAATATGAATATGATGAGTCTATGGGGGGGGGGGGGGAATAGGAGGGAAAAGCATATACGTATACATGAACATATACAGTCCCATATGAAAAATAGAACTGGAAGGAAAGGGGGGGGGGAGGGGAGGGGGAGGGGAAAAAGAAAAAGCAAAAAATCCACATATACACATACACATATATACGCATATATATATATATATATACATACACATGCACATGAATACATACAGGCATATATGATTATAATAAGGAAAATGTCTAATAAAACTGGAAGGACGGGTGAGGGGAGGGGGGGGGGGGAAGGGAAAGGCGGAGAGAAAAGAATGGGCATGTATCTCTCCATCACACACAAATCAGACCTTATGTAAAAAAACACACAGTTGATAGACAATTAATTAAAAAGAGGCAAAAATTCTAATTATCACTAAATTAGTGGTAATTGATAAAAGTTCTTATTTAAAATTATTGTAGCATATGTGTGTGCATGTATGCGCACGCGAAAATGCGCACCCACACGGCGCACGCAGATGCAGAATAAGATTTAAAATTATTCACACAGAACCTAGACAGCTAATAATCTGGTAAAAAAGCAGAAAACTAAAATATGTGTATAAAAGATTTTAAAGGATGGTAGAAATCTCTATACTTTCGTTAATTCCTCCTGGCGATAGGGCATCTAAGGTATATATCCAAAAAGTTTCCTGGGAACAGAGCTTCTTGAATCTTTCAGCGGGAGACAGGGATCTGGGAATTTGTTCGATTACCCATACCCTGAGTCCCACTGTCGAGCTCTGGTGGGCCGCCGCAAAGTGTCTAGGGACACTATGTGGATCGGTGCCACCTTCAATTAGCCTTCGGTGCTCACCGAACCTCTGTCTGAGAGCCCTGATGGTACGGCCTACATAGATCAATCCGCATGGGCAGCTCAGGCCATAGACTACAAAGTCTGATGAGCAGTTGAAGAAGTCTTTTAACATATAGGTTTTACCTTTTGTGACAAAAGACTTCTGACCATGATGGACGAAGTGGCAAGTTTTGCACAAGGCCTTGCGGCACTGATACATACCCACCAGGGGTATGAGTGTGGGTACAGCAGGAGAAGGTGCGGTGGATTTAAGTTTACTGGGGGCAATTTTGCTCTTTAAGTTAGGGGCCCTACGGTAAGTGACTTTGGGATGTGAAGGTAATACGGCTGAGAGGTGGGGATCCTGTTGTAAGATATCCCAATGTTTGGATAGAATTTTTTCCATGTGTTTAAATTTGTGGTGGAAGGTAGTGACAAATCTGCTAGAACAGTCCTTGGGGGATGTACTATCTCTAGGAGGTTTGCCGTGAAGATAGTGATTGTAGGCTTCATCAACCAAGGACTCAGGGTATTGTTTATCCAGAAACTTCCTTTTAAGATTAACACTAAGTGCAGTGTAATCAGACTCTTTTGTGCAGTTTTGTCGAAGACGACAAAACTGTCCCTTTGGGATGTTGGTGATCCACTTTGGAAAATGGCAACTGTTGTAGTGTAAGTACGAGTTGCCTGCGGTAGGCTTGGTATAGTTTTTGGAGGTGATGACTGAACCTTCGTGACCCAATTCTAAATCCAGAAAGGCTATGGTGACACAGTCTGTGACAGATGTAAATGAAAGTCCATAAGGATTACTGTTGCAGTGTTTCACAAAAGGAGTAATGAGCTCGGAGTCACCATCCCAGATGATAATCACATCATCGATGTACCTGCCGAAAAACACTATGTTTGCTGCAAAAGGGTTATGATTGTGGATGTATTCGTTTTCCCAAAAACCCATAGCTAAATTGGCGTAAGACGGAGCAAAATTAGCTCCCATCGCCGTACCCTGTATTTGATGAAAAAAATCTCCATTGAAAGTAAAATAATTGTGCGTCAGGCAGAACTCTGTGGCTTCTATGATAAATCTGGCCTGACGCATATTCATTAAGGGATCCGTAGATAAAAATCGCTCCAATGCCATCAATCCGAATTGGTGTGGAATAGAGGTATACAGAGAGCATACATCGAGTGAAAGCCATACATAAGAGGACTCCCATCTGTAAGAAGACAGGAGTTCTAAGAAATGCGTTCCATCACGTATGTATGACCGTAAGGATAAGACTATGGGCTGTAAGAATTGGTCTATGTACAAACTGAAACCTGTGGTGACACTCTCCATCGCTGCTACAATAGGTCTGCCAGGAGGATCCACTAGGCTTTTATGAATCTTGGGTAGGTAATAAAAATAAGGGATTTGATAGAAAGATTTCCGCAGGAATGAACTTTCTGCTTTCGTAATGATTTCTTCTTTTAGAGCATTGTTTATAAGGGTGTCAGCCTCCAGTGCAAATTCTGCAGTGGGGTCTTTACTAAGCTTAGCATAAGTAGCTCTATCTGAGAGGAGTCGATATGCTTCCCTTAGGTAGTCAGACCTATTGAGCAGCACTATACCACCCCCCTTGTCAGCTGACTTGATTACCAAGTCCCCGGCAAGGGTAAGGTGGTTCAGCGCTGTGATTTCAGAAGGTGAGAGGTTATGAGTTTTGGATGTATAATTGCACATTTTTATTAGATCAGCATAGACCACTCTATAAAAGCTCTCAATGTATGGGCCTTTCGATTGAGTGGGAAAAAAGATGGACTTGGGTTTTAATGTGGACCGTATGATCGGCGGAGATGTGGCTAGATGTTGGGTGAGCATTAGTGATGTGAATTCATCACAGTCAAAACTACCCAAATCCTCAATATTGTGGTCAGGTACCTCTATACTGAGATCTGATGAAACAGTGGGGGATATGGTGGGGGTCTGAGTATTGGATACGCCATCTGTATTCTGATCTTTGAGTGATTTTATTTGGAAATGTCTTGTCAAGGTTAATTTGCGTATGTAGCTGTTTAGGTCCTTGAAGAGGACAAAAGGATTAGGTTTGTTTACCGGGGCAAAATTGAGTCCGCGATTCAGAAGGGAAGTGTCGGCAGGGGACAGGGTGTGGGAGGATAAGTTGAAAATCTTTACCGTTTTGGGTGTTTCAGTGTGTTGGCCTGTTTTTCTAGTTCGTCCTCCTCTACAGCCTCTTCTGTGAGTTTTCTTTTTCTTGATATGGAGGCTGGAGGAGGACCGAACGCTAAAAAAGGGGAGGTGGAACTGTTCGCTGTAGGAACGTTAGAAGTGTTCGATGACGGGGTGTTCGAAGATCGGTTTTCTATCAGGGGCACTATAGGTTCTGTAGGCCTGAGGTTGGGAGTGGCTGGATAATTAATTAGTTTCGGACTGGTGGAGATGGTGGTAGGAATTTCAGCAACATTAGTGCGGATAGGAGAACCATCTTTAGGGGCACTACGGGGAGTGCTGGGTCTATTGTAGAATTGGTTGAGAGCATTGATCGCAGACCTACGTGCACTCGCAGGCCACTCGCAGACCTACGTGCACTCGCAGGCCTACGTGCACTCGCAGACCTACGTGCACTCGCAGACTACTTGCAGACCTACGTGCACTCGCAGACCACTCACAGACCTACATGCACTCGCAGACCACTCGTAGACCTACGTGCACTCGCAGACCACTCGCGTGCACTCACAGACCACCTACGTGCACTCGCGTTATTATAATGGGGGATTTTAATTATCCAGACATAGACTGGGCGGAGGGAACCGCGCATTCATTTAAGGCTCGCCAGTTCCTTAATGTCTTGCAGGACAATTTTATGGGTCAGATGGTAGACGCACCAACTAGAAATAAAACATTACTGGATCTACTGATTACCAACAATACAGACCACGGATGTGGAAATACGGGGCAATTTAGGTAACAGCGATCACAGGTCAATTAGTTTCAGTATAAATCACACAAATACGAAACATAAAGGGAATACAAAGACACTGAATTTCAAAAGAGCTAACTTCCCTAAACTACAAACCTTGCTAAAAGGCATTAATTGGGATGAAATATTAGGAACAAAGAACACGGAGGAGAGTTGGGTTTGCTTTAAGAGTATAATAAGCCAATGTATCCCTTTGGGTAATAAATTTAAAAGGGCGAACAAAAGTCCTGGATGGCTTAACTCCAATGTAAAAATGCATATAAAAGCAAAGGAGAAGGCCTTCAAAAAATACAAGGTTGAGAGCTCATCCTCAGCATTCAGACTTTATAAAGAATGCAACAAGAAATGTAAGGGTGCAATTAGGACGGCTAAAATAGAACATGAAAGACACATAGCGGAGGAGAGCAAAAAAAAATCCCAAGAAATTCTTTAGGTATGTTGTCACGGAACGTCCCTCACTCCGCTTGAGTGCTTCCGTCAGTATACCGCTTCCTAAGTTCTGGAACACGAGTCCAATGGATCTGGCTATAGGAACCCTCAAGAACTAGACAACACCAGTCTTGGAGTACATCAGGACTTACTCTTTATTTGAGATCTCACACACATTTATACACCAGGCTGACTCAAAGCTAACCTAATTAACATGAGCTAATTTACTACAAAATGTACCCAGACCAGATGACAGACTTGTGGGCACCGAGCTTCACACAGTATTATAAACACAATAGCTGGAGCTAATTACAATTAACAATACAAACAACAATCTCCCCCCCCTCAGACTATTCATCAACAGTTCGTCTGCTAGCCAGTCCTGGAGGCTAATGTGATCAGCTCACTCAATTAACAGGTTGAGTTCAGAATCAACCAAACCAAGAATAGTCTCTACATACATCCTGGGAGATATTGTGGACAAATATTACTGTCCCATTTTAAGTGGTCCAAGATATATTTTCTCACTCACCCTGTGCCAGGATAGCACAGGGTGACTTAGACATAAGATGTATTCTGAGTTCCACGGGCCCTCCCATCACATATGTAAACAGTAAAAAAGGGAGGACTGACCATAATGGTCCCATAAAGATTGAGGAAGGACATCTGGTTACAAAGGATGGGGAGATGGCGAAGGTATTGAATTTATTCTTCTCCTCAGTCTTAACGAGTGAATCGGGGGGCTTCAGTAACCAAAACTGCAGTGTTTATCCTCATGACACAACACAGGAAGCACCTCCATGGTTAACAGAGGACAGAATTAAAATTAGACTTGAGAAACTTAACATTAATAAATCACCGGGACCAGATGGCTTGCATCCTAGGGTACTTAGGGAACTCAGTCAAGTGATTGCCAGACCGTTGTTCCTAATTTTTACAGACAGTCTACTGACTGGAATGGTACCAGCTGATTGGAAAAAAGCCAATGTAGCACCAATATTTAAAAAGGGCCCAAAATACATCCCTGGGAATTACAGACCAGTTAGCCTAACATCAATAGTATGTAAACTCTTGGAGGGGATGATAAGGGACTATATACAAGATTTTAGTAAGGAGAACGGTATCATTAGAAGTAATCAGCATGGATTCATGAAGAATCGTTCTTGCCAAACCAATCTACTAACCTTCTATGAGGAGGTGAGTTGCCATCTAGATAAAGGAAGGCCCGTAGACGTGGTGTATCTGGATTTTGCAAAAGCATTCGACACAGTTCCCCATAAACATTTACTGTACAAAATAAGGTCCGTTGGCATGGACCATAGGGTGAGTACATGGATTGAAAACTGGCTACAAGGGAGAGTTCAGAGGGTGGTGATAAATGGGGAGTACTCGGAATGGTCAGGGGTGGGTAGTGGGATTCCCCAGGGTTCTGTGCGGGGACCAATCCTATTTAATTTGTTCATAAACGACCTGGAGAATGGGATAAACAGTTCAATCTCTGTATTTGCAGACGATACTAAGCTAAACAGGGCAATAACTTCTCCTGTGGTCTGAGACCAAGATAAACATATGTGGTTCAGATGGTGTCAAGTGTGTGTGGCAGCAACCAGGTGAAGAGTACAAAGACAAGTGTGTCTTTCCTAGAGTCATAGGCATCGCTAGCAGGTGGCTACTGAGGCTGTAGCCCCGAATCTGGAACCCATAGCCCCGAGTCTCTTATCGGGTGTTGTGGCTGTGTGTAAATAGAAGAGAGAGAATCGCTCGCTATTCTCTAATTGGGGGGGAGGCTTCCGCCTTCAATCCACACCCCTCGTCTCTCTTTGGCTCCAGAGAAGCTGAATTTGTGGCGCCAAATCTGAGTCCTGAGCAGGAGAGGAGCTAGCTGGAGGAAGGATGGGAAATGTCAGCGCTGACAACTAGCGCACATTGGACACTGAGCTGAGCGAGGGAGGGAGAGAATGTCAACCTAGGAGCCTGGACATTGTCACTGCTCATATAAGACAGTGCTACACATGGGGGCTAGTCTGGGATTTCTGTTACTCTGCAATCAAGCCCACCCTAATGAACGCCAGAATGGACCCCCTTACAGTGGCCCAATGGTGCGAAGCAGAAGGCGTCCGCTCAGAGGTGAGCGTGGCGATTGAGCTCTGGGGAGATGTTTGGGAGGAAGAACAAATCAGCCGAGTGGTGAAGACACTGTCCCCAAACAGAAAGGCAATAGTTATATAATTTAAAGGCTGCGCTGCTAGTGCAAACACATGATCATATTAACTGAAAACACCATAATTGTAAATGAACACAAGTGAATTGTTTCATAACAAAAAAAATATGCACATAAATCGCATGCAAAAAAAATCGCATGCACAAAAAAAAAATGAGTGGAACATTCAGTAAACAAAAACAATTAAATTGAGTCCATTTGGTCATAGATTGAAATGAACAGTAGATCTTGTGGGTGTAGAAAATGGTTGGATAGAGGGAGAAAGACACCCTTCATTCAAGTGATATAAGATTATCTCCGTGGGGAGCGTGATGTTAAAATAGAGAGAAGATCCTCCACCTCAAGTAAGGTAAGCCCCTTACCAGATCCAAAGATCTCCTGTCACAGAGATCATGCACACATGTGGCTGTGTCCCCCAGCCACTGGGTCTCTGTCAGTGCGCAGATCAAAAGCCACCTCTCCAGGGAATCAATCCAAACGTGATTTATCCACTCACAGACCATGGATAAATAGGAAAGAAATACTCCATAGCGTAATACAGTTAAAATCCACTTTAATTAATAAAAGAAAAGCACTTACAATTTGTGCAGTAAAGATCGCTTATAAAAACATGTAGCGCCGGCCGGCTTCAGCTGCTGCCCGTTCCTTCCGGGTTCAGCGTGGTATGGTGGTGACGTCAGCACGCCGCTCCTCCCTACGCCGTTTCGACAAATCTGTCGTCTTCCTGGGGTTCCTTCCCCCCAGGAAGACGACAGATTTGTCGAAACGGCGTAGGGAGGAGCGGCGTGCTGACGTCACCACCATACCACGCTGAACCCGGAAGGAACGGGCAGCAGCTGAAGCCGGCCGGCGCTACATGTTTTTATAAGCGATCTTTACTGCACAAATTGTAAGTGCTTTTCTTTTATTAATTAAAGTGGATTTTAACTGTATTACGCTATGGAGTATTTCTTTCCTATTTATCCATGGTCTGTGAGCGGATAAATCACGTTTGGATTGATTCCCTGGAGAGGTGGCTTTTGATCTGCGCACTGACAGAGACCCAGCGGCTGGGGGACACAGCCACATGTGTGCATGATCTCTGTGACAGGAGATCTTTGGATCTGGTAAGGGGCTTACCTTACTTGAGGTGGAGGATCTTCTCTCTATTTTAACATCACGCTCCCCACGGAGATAATCTTATATCACTTGAATGAAGGGTGTCTTTCTCCCTCTATCCAACCATTTTCTACACCCACAAGATCTACTGTTCATTTCAATCTATGACCAAATGGACTCAATTTAATTGTTTTTGTTTACTGAATGTTCCACTCATTTTTTTTTTGTGCATGCGATTTTTTTTGCATGCGATTTATGTGCATATTTTTTTGTTATGAAACAATTCACTTGTGTTCATTTACAATTATGGTGTTTTCAGTTAATATGATCATGTGTTTGCACTAGCAGCGCAGCCTTTAAATTATATAGCTAGTAAGGTGGAGGTTGTTTCACATCTAAGGTTGCAGCAGCATTTTACATTTCAATTTTTGGTTTGAGATATTTGCCTTTTCATCACACACATGTGGGGATCATTTCCACTTATGGGATAGCGCAGTATTTTTTACGATATTACAGAAAGGCAATAGTGGTCGCTGTCAGACCAGATCATGGGACCTCCCGCACCTATGCATTGTTGGAGTGGAGGAAGGGAGTCCCTGAGAACTTTAAAGGCACAAGTGTGAAATTAGCTGATAAGACCAAGTTTTACCTGACACACCCAGGTAGACCAGGTGAAAACCCTACCAGCTCTACGCAGGTGAAATCAGCCGAAGCAAAAGTTCCCACGCAGTCACATCCAGCAACGGTTGGACCAGAGCTCTTCACAGCCCTAGGAAACTTTGTAGCAAGATGCTAGAAGGGAAGTCCCACATACTCTGGAAATGCATACCAGAAACTCAGTGTCTTCTCTGGAAACCCGCCCGTACCTCCAGAGGAAGACAGCTTTGAAGAATGGCTGGAGCAGACCACACAAGCCCTGGATGAATGGGACATCCCTGAGACTTACAAGAAACAGAGAATCACAGAGAGCTTAAGAGGGCCTGCTTCAGAAGCTATCTAAAATTTGAAGCTCAGCAAGCGAGACTGTGTGGCCCAGGACTACCTAGACATTCTGCAGGATGTATTTGGCCAAACAGAGAAAGTTTCCGACCTAATCTATCAATTGGTATACACTTATCAAAACGTGGGAGAAAAGCTGTCAGAGTATGTGAGGCTGAGGCGTTTGGACAAGATCATACACTAGATCTTGTTGAAAAAGGGTCTAGACCCCCGGAAGGTAGATGAAACCAGAGCCAAACAAGTCCTGAGGGGTGCCCAACCTTTAGACCCTATCACGCTTCAGCTAAGAACTCGTCAAGATGGTGGCATTCTGAAGTATCCAGACCTGATCCGGATTGTGCGTGAAGAGGAGGCCATCCTTGAGAGGAAAAAAGAAAAGATCGAAGGATCAAAATCTGTTGTTGGAGTCAGGACGGCTTTGTGCAACTGATGGCAACCCTCAGATCGAGCTTCTCAAGACTCAGGTGTCACAACTAATGGAGATGATGGCTCTGTTGAACGCCAGGCCCACTATCCCACCTGATGGAGGAATTCAAATACCCAAAAAGCTGGTAAGCCCTACAGTTGAGGAAAAACACGAGTCCTGTTTCAACTGTGGAGGGGTTGGACATTATAGGCGAGTGTGCCCAAGTCCAAAGCCAGGAACAAAACGCCAAAAGCCGGCAGAAAACTCCAGAGGGCCCCAGTGAAGGAGTCAACTTGGTGCTCTGTTACAGCAGCCAACTCCAAACAACCCCATACATACCAGGCTTCTGGGGCCCCAGGGAGGCCGAAGCCGGGTAAGAGTCCACTGAAACAAGGTGTAAAGGTACAAACTACCAAACAGGTTAAACCTGCCACTCACCGCGGATTCCCTCCCAAGCTATTGGGACCTTCTCCAATCGTTCCTATCCAAGTGGAAGGGATCTACACTAAAGCCCTGTTGGGTACCGGAGCCCAAGTGACTTTGTTGTACAGAGGCTTTTACAAAAAACATCTCAAGCATTTGCCAATGCAGAAGCTGGAGGAGTTAGAAATATGGGGCCTAGGGACCCAGAACTTTCCCCATGATGGCTACTTACCCATTAAGCTCACCTTTGACCCGAGTGTGGCAGGGAAGGCTGAGACCTTCGATACCTTGGCGGTGGTGTGCCTTCGCCCTCCAGGGGCTGACAGAAGTTCTCTCATCATTGGGACCAATACTGTCCGAAGGCTTTTGACACCACTTGTTCAAGCGAAGAGCACTCTAACCACGAGTGTACACCCTATGCTAGCACAAGCGTACCAGAATCTACAGAATCTAGAGCACGAACAGAAAGCCCCACTAGAACGAGTGGGAAAAATCAGGGTGAAGTAGTGTGTCTAAAAGCCTCTATCAAACTGAGTTGGAGACAACCTGGCCCTTTCAGAGACGGACAGACAGAAGGAAGATGAAGGACTAGAAATAATTCCAGAAGTGTTGTCGACCAAGGCGCTCAGGAGAAGCATAGGGAAGGTCTCAGTTAGTGTCCGAAACACAACAGCTTCACCCGTGAAGATGCAAGCTAGAGTGCTGCTGGGGCAGATGAACCAAGCAACTCCAGTCTCACCATGTGATATCGTGAGAGGACAAGAAGGAGAGATTCTCCTAGAGGAGTTCTACCCGAAGAACACTCCTCTTACACCTGCTTGGATGGAGAGGGCAAAAAACCCAACTCCTGAGATGGAGAACTGCCTTTTCAAAAAGTGAGTTTGATGTGGGACTTGCAAAAAGTGCTGAACACAAGATTCGATTGGAGGAAGATAAACCTTTCCGAGAGAGAGTAAGACAGATTCTACTGGGAGACTTGGAAGATCTGTGAGAGCAGCTGGCTGAGCTGAAGAACACAGGAATTATCCGGGAGTCTCGGAATCCGTATGCTTCCCCAATAGTGATGGTGGGGAAGAAGAATGGTGGTGTATTAACTATAGAAAACTGAATCGGAGGACCATTCCTGACCAATACACCACACCTCAAATAGAAGATGCCTTACAGAGCCTGTCCGGGGCGAAGTGGTTCAGTGTGCTGATTTAAAAAGTGGGTACTATCAGATCCCTATGCACCCCGAAGATAGGGAGAAGACCGCTTTCATCACCCCTGTTGGATTCTTCTAATTCAATCGCATGCTACAAGGTCTGTCTGGAGCCCCTGCCACTTTCCAGAGATTGATGGAGAAGACTGTGGGTGACATGAACCTGATTGAAGTGTTGGTGTATTTGGATGATGTTATAGTGTTTGGCAGAACACTGGAAGAGCACGAAGAGCACCTGGAGAAAGTCCTGAAGAGACTCCACGATGGGGCCTGAAGCTTTCTATGGAAAAGTGCCAATTCTATCAACCCTCAGTGAACTACCTAGGCCACATCGTGTCTGCAGAAGGGGTGGCCACAGACCCTCAGAAGCTGGAAGCTGTCACCTCTTGGCCCAGACCCACAAATGTGACCGAGCTTAGATCATTCTTAGGGTTCTGTTCGTACTACCGGAGGTTCGTAGAAGGGTTTGCCAAGCTCACCCACTTACTGAGCTATTGAAGAATTAAGAGGAAGCTGGTCTAGACTTAGATAAACCTGGAAAACCAAAAGAGGGACCCAGGAAGAAGAAAGAGTCCATCCAGGACCAGTGGACTCCGCAATGCGAAGAGACCTTCAGACAGCTGAAGTGGAGCCTAAGCAGACCCTACCAGACCCTATGAACTGCATATGGATGCCAGCCGAGATGGGCTTTACCAAGAGCTTGACGGGCATTTAAGGCCCATTGCTTATGTGAGCCAAAGTCTAGCACCTGCTGAGAGGAATTACCCCACTCACAAACTTGAATTTCTGGCCTTGAAGTGGGCTGTGGTGGACAAACTCAAAGACTATTTATATGGTGCTGAATTCGAGATCAAGACAGAGAAAAACCCTCTCACGTACTTGTTTACTACAGCAAAATTGGACGCCACAGGCCATAGATGGTTGGCTGCACTCTCAGGATTTACCTTCAGCCTGAAATACCGACCAGGAGTTGGGAACCGAGATGCAGATGCACTGTCAAGAAGGCCCCATTGTTCCCAGGACCACTCAGAAGAATGGACCCAGCCTACCCCTGAAGGAGTAAGAGCCCTTTGTGAAGGGGCTGAACAACAAATAAAAGGTGGAGCTAGGGCTGAGGAAGTGGGAGTGTCCGCTGCAGGGGTGCCTAAGTGCTATTGTGACACGTCACTCAAATTGTAGAAGAGGGTCTGCCTAAGTTATCTCGGAAAGACCTCCGGAAGGATCAACAAGAAGATCCCCTCTGCAGCCTGCCATTAAAAGCCTTGGAGAAACAACATCCAGAGTACCCAGAAGGAAGCTCACCTGCTACGTAAAGAGTGGGATCGGTTGCAGCTTCAACAAGGGGTGGTCTACCGAAGGGGCCCCTCTGAGGATCCTGAAGAGAAGTGGCAGTTGTTTCTGCCAGAGAAACACAGAGAGAAGGTGTTGGTCACCTTGCATGATCACCATGGCCATCTGGAACCAGAAAGGACTCTCCAGCTAGTAAGGGACAGGTTCTATTGGCCTTACATGAGGACTGAAGTGGAGAACTATTGTCACTCCTGCCTCAGGTGCATACAAAGGAAGACCTTACCCCAGTGAGCCGCCCCATGGGCCACCTAGAGAGTCAAGGGCCAATGGATTTGGTTTGCATAGATTTCCTATGTTTGGAATCTGACCTGAGTGGACAAGGAAATATCAAAGTAGTCACAGATCACTTCAGCTGCATTGCTCAGGCATTCCCCACCAAGGATCAGCAGGCATCTACAGTGGCGAAGACTCTAGTGGAAAAGTTCTTCATACACTATGGCCTACCACAACGGATCCATTCAGACCAGGGAAGAGACTTCGAGAGTACTCTTATCAGACGACTGTTGGATCTAATAGGCATTCAGAAGTCCAGGACTACTCCCTATCACCCACAAGGAGACCCTCAACCAGAGAGGTTCAATCAAACTCTCCTCAACATGCTGGGGACCCTGGCAAAACAACATTGGAGTAAACACGTCACCACTCTGGTACACGCCTACAATAGCACCAGGAGTGATGCTACAGGGTATTCACCCTACCGTTTGATGCTCGGCCAAGAAGCCCGACTACCAGTGGATTTGGCCTTTGGAACCTCTCTTGACAATACCTCAGAAACCTCTCACCATTGGTATGTAGACAGATTGCGGAGGAGTATGAAGACCGCATATGAACAAGCTCGAACCACGTCAGACATCAGAGGAAGTAGAAATAAGAGGAGTTTTGACCTCAAAGTACGGGTTCAGGATCTACAACCTGCTGATCGAGTCCTGTTATGAAATCTAGGTATACCAGGAAGACACAAGTTGGCTGATCGGTGGAAGTCACAGCCATACATTGTGTGCAAACAACTTCCAGGACTGCCAGTGTATGAGATCAGGCCGGAAGGGAGCACGGGACCACTGAAGACCTGGCTTTGGAACCACCTTCTACCTCCCACAGAAGAAGTCAGAACAACCTCACAGAAAGGAATTACCATCTACGTCTACTACTGTACCTTGACCAGTAACTAGGTCTCAGCCTGGATCTCTAGCAACAGAGGATAGTGAGGAGGAGGAAATGGAGATAAGCTGGCTCTGGCAATCTGAAATGCCAGGAGGGAAAAATGGGACTCTTAGGCCGGAAGCCCCAGAATTTGTGCCACTAACTGGACACTCTGAAGAGCATTTGTCTCCCACTAACATTGAAGTGCAAGAGCCTGAAATGGTAAATAATAGTACTTTTCCAAAGGTGGTGACTACACCCAAAAGTCAGAGAGTTAAAAGAGACATTCACCCACCCAAAAGACTAACTTACGATGCATTGGGTGAATGCTCCGAACAGACTCGGGTTACTGCCAGAACAAATTTTGAGATGCCTTGTTCCTCCACTCCTTGACACATCTGTACCAGACACTGTAGTGTCAGCTGTGAGTACACAGAACAGTCTCCCATCATATGAGAACTGGTGGGAGGCTCCTCTGTCAGTATTGTGCAATCGCCTAGAGGCAAAAATGTGTAATAGAGCTAAGATTTTGAATATCTTTGGGGACCAAAGAGTTAAACCAGGGGGAGCATGTAGCACTGGTATTTTTGTCTTCTAATGCCAAGTAATGCTAAACCATGGACAGTGCTATAAATTAGTATTTGGCTCCCTCTACTGGTATACTTATAAATAGACTTGTTATTTCTTTCCACATAAAACACATACAGGAAGTGACTTAATTATTTACTGTGAAAGGACTTACCTACCCAGAATGCCCACTCACCTACCCATGAACACCGAGTGGCTGAACTGCATGCTGGGTAGGATTTAAAAGGCCCACCGTGGCCATTTTCTTTCTCTTTGGGATGCGTGGCTTGCCTGCAAGGATCTGTGAGGAGGTGCTCCAGAGAGCCACGGCCTACATCATGCAGAGCGGAATGACTACAGACTCATCTTTACCCCAGTGTGCTGGAGAAGCAGTGCGACCGGATCGGGAAGGATCCAGAGACACCTGACGGAGCCATTTGAGGGTCCCGGTCATCTGGTGGAATGGAGCAGTGTGACAGCGTGGTCGCATCAAATAGACTGAGATCGTGTGGAGCAGAGGCATCTAACTCTCCAGGCCTGGTGTGGTGAGAGGGCTGCCGCCCAACGTTCTTTAACGTACTTTACACATCTAGACTCACACCACAGTGTTACTGAGACCTGCGGTTCTGCAGAGGGGTTTTATTCAAGCAGACTGAATTCAAGCAGGCATCAAGCTTATGCTTCACTGAGAACTGACACTGCGTGGCTCAAAGACAGCTATACCGGAGGCAGTTATAAGTTTAAAAATATATATAGATGTATAGATTAAAAACTAGATCGCCTCAGGGGTTAAACCTGAGGTGGGATCTAGATTTGCACTTACATTAAACATGCCTCTCCCCAGAGCCTCCTCTCTCTTTCTCTCTTTTCCTCCTCTGGTGTCTTTTTCACATACCTGAATTATTATTTTTATTTTATTTTTTACTTTTTGTATCTAATGTTTTTTGTATTTCATGGTGTGTTTTAATCATGTATATGTGCATGAGTGCATGCATGAGTGTGTGCACACATGTACTTATTATCACTCTAAGGTGTGTGACAAATAGTGGCATACATATGGATCACCCAATATGCAGTATAGCTGATTCCCCTTTTTTTGGATAATTGCCTGTCTGTCAATTAAGACAATTAATGGGTGGAGCCAGTGATCCTTGGAGCTACTATTTTTTTTTCAAAGTTTCATTTCTGTAATGTGGTTATGACTAAGGCCTTATAGGCTGAAACGCGTCAACTGTTCTTATTTGTGTTTGTTCACTGTGGCTTGTCAATAAATATTATACTTCTTAAGAGCAATCACCGGAGTGCGGATCATCTTTTCCTCATGTACCTACTCAGCCAGCGACTGTGGATCGAGCACCTGGGATCTCTGCTTTCTATGTGATATATGGGTAGTAGCACTGACTTTTTTTTTATATTCTGGACTTTATTCGTTTGTTAGTGCTCCCTGTGAAAACAAGATTGCTATTCATAGCTTGACAGCTTGATACCTGTTATTGCCACAGTGACAAACTGCATGATATGGAACTTCATTCGAGTGAGACAACCAGGGACAATGTGGTCTCACAGACACGCAGAGATCGTGTCAATACCGTTTTTACAAGGGATCCCTCACAGGTTCTGGACAGCACAGCCTGTGAAGTGGAATTCAACAAATTACTCCATCATATGAAATCAGAGGTCACCCTGTGGTGGGATCTCACCAGTTTAAATCAGTATCTGGGTGAACAAATGATTCCACGGGGGTTACGTATTAAGAAGATCCCCACTACAGCCTATCCTGGGACTTTTGTACAGGAATGGAATGCTATCTTGTCTAACTGCTCATTTGAACTGATGAGACTAATTGTCCGGTATGAACAGGAGTGTTTGGACAAAATCAACTCAAACATCAAAGACCAAAAAGAAGCAGTAAATAAGTTTGCACATTTACCCACATTCACAGATTCAGAGAACAAACTGCAACGGATGGACGATAGAGGAATTAGAAACACAGATTACACAGATCAAAAGGACTAAATACCTCCGTGATGTGGATGATTACCAGAGCAATACAGTTTATGAGTGGGGGAGGAGGAGTAGAAGCTTCAGCTCCACACCACGATCTATTCTTAAGAGAAAACACAGATCTGCTAATATAATTAAGAAAGTGGGCTTCAGCTCACCGGAGGATTCCTTATCTGAAGTCTCAGATACAGCTGAGGGGGATGGCCTGTCCCTGTCTGATACTACTGCAGCTCTGAGAACATCTACTCCCCAAATCTCTGCAAGACAAGGTTTTTTCCGGTGGAAGTGTTAACCCCGAGGGGTCAAAAAATGCCATGTCTGCAACATACTACCAGCAGCCGAAGAAAAAACAAACAACCAGAAAACAGGACACTGCAAGAAAAGGCAAAGGCGAGGGGGGAAAAGACGGAGATCGGCGATATCCACAGAGAAAAAAGAAATAAGTAGTGAATTATCAACCATTATCTCAGTAGTTAATTTAACGGATGAGGTTTTGACTGATTCTGAATTATCTCTGTTGTCACGGGGTCTATCTTTTTCACCCACCTATCACTTTGATATTTTTAATACCATTTTGGACACCAACAGGTTTGTCAGGAACCTCTTACTGCGGAAACATTTTCAACAGGGAATTGACGAACAGGTGGATGGCCCACTGACATCAGAGATGGTGAGTGAATCTGACCAAAACCAATCAATTGCAGAACAAGATGTTTGCCCGCATGTTTCTTTTATGTTTCAGGATTTATCTGCATCATTAACTTTAGAACAGCTGTATTCAGAATCGCATATGGGCTCCTATGGAGCTTCATGCAGTACATCACAATATGGGGATAAGTTTTTTTACCCTGTAAATGCAAGAAACTCTACTATAGACACTTTTCAGGCTGTAATAGAGGGGGAATTGATACAACTGAAACAACATAGCTCAACATCTAGAAAGACTAATATCTCAAAGCAAGAGAAAGAGGCTCTACAGCAATTAAAAGACAATAAAGGGTTAGTGATAAAGGAAGCAGATAAGGGAGGAGCAGTGGTGGGGATACTAGGGAACAATATAGATCTGAAGCCATTAGACCCCTGTCTAACAACCCCACTACTGTTTTTCAATCAACTCTTTGAAACATTTACAGTTGGGCTTTAGTATGAGAGTTCTGTCATCCAAAACTGCTGAGTATCTCTATGTGGATAAACCTGTGGCGCCGGTATTCCATCATCTCCCTAAGATTCATAAACTTGATCATCCCATCCAGGGACGACCAATCGTGGCTGGAATTGGCTCTTTATTTGAGCGTTTGGGAGAATGGGTAGACCGGCACCTACAGCCTTTGGTATACAGATTGCCCGGCTACATCAGAGATACGAGCACAGTCCTATCCCATATCACATCTGTTAAATGGATATCCACCTATGTGTGGGCCACACTAGACGTGAGGGCACTCTATTCGTCGATCCCCCACAGCGCTGGATTGCAGGCCATCTAATATCATCTTCAAGGCTACAGCTCCTACTCTCAGGAGCTACAGTAGTTTATTCTGTTAAGTAGTGAGCTTTTATTAAAGCATAATTATTTTTTATTTGATGGCGCATATTATGTCCAGCACTGCGGGGCGTCGATGGGAGCTAGATTCTCACTGTCCATGGCGAACCTCTATATGGGTTGGTGGGAAGAACAAGTTTTGTTCTCTCCCAGCAACCTTTTTGCTAGGCAGATTGTTTGGTATGGTCGTTTCATTGATGACCTCGTGATGGTGTGGGATGGTGACATTATGGGATTGCATGAATTTTTGGAATTTCTGAATGATAATCAGTTAAATCTACATTTTTCAATTGAGCATGATGTTTCCAGTATCAACTTTTTAGACATCACCCTAAGGGTCGGTTCACACTGAGGCAGCACGACTTGCAGCACAACTGCCTCAGGCGACCCAGGACACAACTCAGCGGCGACTTGCAAAACGACTTCTGTATAGAAGTCAATGCAAGTCGCCCCCAAAGTAGTACATGAACCTTTTTCTAAGTCGGAGCGACTTGCGATGCTCCGATTAGAACGGTTCCATTGCACAGAACGGGACGCTACTTGTCAGGCGACTAGGTCGCCTGACAAGTCGTCCCAGTGTGAACCGAGGCTAAAGGGTGATCCAACCACAGGTGATGTTTCAACATGCACCTAAAGGAAACCTTGCTCTGGTAACACTACGCTTTTTGCAAACAGTTGTCATCCATCCCACACCATCAATGCCATCCCTTATGGGGAGTTTATTCGAGCTAAATGTAACTGTTCAACAAACTCAACCTTTGAACTAGAATGTAAGGTCATCCATCAGCGCTTATTGGACCAAGGTTATAACGAATCTGTTATACACCAAGGACTAGAAAGGGTTTTGATTATGGACAGGGAGGAATTACTGTCAGAAAAGCCTAAAACTGAGAGAGAGCATAAAAATAAAAATAAAAATAATAACAAACCTCATCAATCTTACAACTCTAGGAAAAGAAAAACGGGTAAACCTATCACATTTGTAACCACATTTTCCCAAGAATATAATCAAATAGTCAAAATAATAAAAAAGAATCTGCCAATGTTACATACAGATAAAGATTTAAATGAAATACTGCAAGCAGGTTGCCTTTTTTCTAGCCGACGTGCACCCACACTGGGGACTGCACTATCACCTAGTCTATTTTCATCCAAATAATGCCAACCCACCTGGCTCATCTAACCTGGCAGTTACCCTTGTAATATAAACACCTGTAGGTACTGTAACTTGTGTGATCTGGGTAAAACATTTATTGCCACAGCTACAGGTGAAGAGTTTGCTATACAGCAATACATCAACTGTGGCACAAACTATGTAATTTACCTGATCACCTGTATTTCATGCAGCCTCCAATATGTAGGCTGTACCACACGTCCTCTGAGAGCCCGTATAGGGGAACATTACTGTGACACAATTAACCCAAATGCTAGAAATATTTTGAATGCAACACGTCACTTTAGGGAATGTCACCAGGGCGATCTCTCCTTTTTCCGCTTTAGAGGAATAGAACGGTTGTCTCACTCACCCAGAGGAGGTGACAGGGAGAGAAGGCTACTGGGGAGAGAAGCATGGTGGATTTTTAGATTAAAAACTAGATCATCTCAAGGGTTAAACCTGAGGTGGGATCTGGATTTGCACTTACATTAAGCATGCCTCTCCCCAGAGCCTCCTCTCTCTTTCTCTCTTTTCCTCCTCTGGTGTCTTTTTCACATACCTGAATTATTATTTTTATTTTATTTTTTACTTTTTGTATCTAATGTTTTTTTGTATTTCATGGTGTGTTTTAATCATGTATATGTGCATGAGTGCATGCATGAGTGTGTGCACTAGACATGTGCACAGCCAAAAAATTTGTTCATTTTCATTTTCGTTTCATTAGTTTATTATTTTTTTCATTTTTCGGGTCATTCGTTATGATCACGATTCGTAAATTCGTTCATTCGTAAATTCGTAAATGCGTTCATTCGTAAATTCGAACATTCATTAATTCGTACATTCGTTCATTCGTACATTCGTACATTTGTACATTTGTAAATTCGTACATTCATAAATTCGTAAAATCGTACATTTGTAAATTAGAAAATTCGGAAATTTGTAAATTCGAAGTTTGAAAATCCAAAAACCCAAAAATTCAAAAATCTGAAATAGTAACTAACTATTAAATTATAGGTATTGTAATTTCCTTTCAAATTTGACTGTCAGTTAATGTAACAAATACAAATTTATCCGAAGTTACGAATTATCCAAAACAAATGCTGCATCTAAACAAATGGAACGGAACAAATTAATAATAAATAATAATAATAAAACGTTGTTATTATTATTATTGTTATTTATTATTATTAATTCATTATGTTCCATTCCGTTTTTTCGGATCATTCATAACTTCGGATACATTTGTATGTGTTAATTGCAATTGGTGAGAAGTGTTGTTCATTATTCTACAGGTGAAGCTACAGATACCTAGGTAATGGTGAAGGTACATTATTGTTATATTGTATATTGTGGGAGTGTTTTTAGTCGTTAAGCTTCACATCAACACTGTTCCACAGCTGTGTCAAGCGGGTTGAGTAAATTTATAGGGGGGTAGGAAAGCAGAGTACAGGCCCAATCAAATATCAGCAGCTCCTTTGGGGGGTCAGTGCTACATATGTGTATGTAGAATATCTCTGTACCACCTGAAAAGTCTCAGTATATTTCTAACATATTCATGAACTTGCGCAATAACAGCAAAACAATGTGGTGCCACAATACAGCCCATCTCCAGGAAATTAAGATAAAGTCCATTCTTGAAGTGTATGTGTGTGTGTGGGGGGGGGGTAAGTAAGGGGTAGCCTCTTTCACCTACTTGTTTTCATGCTCCAGCCAGCTGCACTGCTCTCTTCCTCCACTAAAAACACCGCCTCATCACATACCATAAAGTAACATTAACCCTGTATGGTATGATGAGGGGGGCTGGAGTGTCATCTGCACATGCACCGCCGCCAAGCCCTTACACGTTCGGTCATTTTCGAACATGCAGGCACATGCGCAGTGACATAATGGCACCGGGCAGCACCATTTTTAAATGTAAGGCAGCAGTGGCACTTTGTGAGGTCTCAGCAGTGGCGGCACCTCTCATCACAGCCCAGTAAGACCCCTCCGCAGTCTCTGACCCCTGCATCATGTCTGCAGCCTCTGACCCCTGTATCATGACCGCAGCCTCTGACCCCTGTACCATGACTGCAGCCTCTGACCCCTGTACCATGACTGCAGCCTCTGACCCCTGTACCATGACTGCAGCCTCTGACCCGTGTACCATGTCCGCAGCCACTGACCCCTGTACCATGACCGCAGCCTCTGACCCCTGTACCATGACCGCAGCCTCTGACCCTTGTACCATGACCGCAGCCTCTGACTCCTGTACCATGTCCTCAGCCTCTGACCCCTGTACCATGTCCGCAGCCTCTGACCCTTGTACCATGACCGCAGCCTCTGACCCCTGTACCATGTCCTCAGCCTCTGACCCCTGTACCATGTCCTCAGCCTCTGACCCCTGTACCACGTCCGCAGCCTCTGACCCCTGTACCATGTCCTCAGCCTCTGACCCCTGTACCATGTCCTCAGCCTCTGACCCCTGTACCACGTCCGCAGCCTCAGACCCCTGTACCATGACTGCAGCCTCTGACCCCTTTACCATGTCTGCAGCCTCTGACCCCTGTACCAGAGGCTGAGGACATGGTACAGGGGTCAGAGGCTGAGGACATGGTACAGGGGTCAGAGGCTGCGGACGTGGTACAGGGGTCAGAGGCTGAGGACATGGTACAGGGGTCAGAGGCTGAGGACATGGTACAGGGGTCAGAGGCTGCGGTCATGGTACAAGGGTCAGAGGCTGCGGACATGGTACAGGGGTCAGAGGCTGAGGACATGGTACAGGAGTCAGAGGCTGCGGTCATGGTACAAGGGTCAGAGGCTGCGGTCATGGTACAGGGGTCAGAGGCTGCGGTCATGGTACAGGGGTCAGTGGCTGCGGACATGGTACACGGGTCAGAGGCTGCAGTCATGGTACAGGGGTCAGAGGCTGCAGTCATGGTACAGGGGTCAGAGGCTGCAGTCATGGTACAGGGGTCAGAGGCTGCGGTCATGATACAGGGGTCAGAGGCTGCAGACATGATGCAGGGGTCAGAGATGTCAGCCTCTGACCCCTGTACCATGTCCGCAGCCTCTGACCCTTGTACCATGACCGCAGCCTCTGACCCCTGTACCATGTCCTCAGCCTCTGACCCCTGTACCATGTCCTCAGCCTCTGACCCCTGTACCACGTCCGCAGCCTCTGACCCCTGTACCATGTCCTCAGCCTCTGACCCCTGTACCATGTCCTCAGCCTCTGACCCCTGTACCACGTCCGCAGCCTCAGACCCCTGTACCATGACTGCAGCCTCAGACCCCTTTACCATGTCTGCAGCCTCTGACCCCTGTACCATGTCCGCAGCCTTTGACCCCTGTACCATGTCCACAGCCTCTGACCCCTGTACCATGTCCACAGCCACTGACCCCTGTACCATGACCGCAGCCTCTGACCCCTGTACCATGACCACAGCCTCTGACCCTTGTACCATGACCGCAGCCTCTGACCCCTGTACCATGCTCTCAGCCTCTGACCCCTGTACCATGTCCGCAGCCTCTGACCCTTGTACCATGACCGCAGCCTCTGACCCCTGTACCATGTCCTCAGCCTCTGACCCCTGTACCATGTCCTCAGCCTCTGACCCCTGTACCACGTCCGCAGCCTCAGACCCCTGTACCATGACCGCAGCCTCTGACCCCTTTACCATGTCTGCAGCCTCTGACCCCTGTACCATGTCCACAGCCTCTGACCCCTGTACCATGTCTGCAGCCTCTGACCCCTGTACTATGTCCGCAGTCTTTGCAGTGTGTGTGTGTGTGTGTGTGTGTGTATATGTGTGAATATGTATATATATATATATATATATATATATATATATATATATATATATATATATATATATATTGTGTATATTATATACATGCGTATGACTTTCTTTACTTCGCTGCTATGAGCTCTAGCCCCAGATCTTTTGTAGACCTAGCAACGCCCCTTCCTACAGTCAAGCATGGTGGTGGGAGTGTCATGATCATAGATCGACTATGACTGGTCTCTGCTTAATTGGCTTAATTTCAATCCATTTAAGGTCCCGCTTAACCACTATGCAGCCCCTTAACATTCTTCCACAAACCTTTACATTTTTCCTTCCCAGATTCCTTCATCCTCCTCACCTGTACATACTGCTCGCTGTCATACCCTACACACTCCTCTCCTGTACATAGTGCCCACTGTCATACGCTTCTCTCCTGTACATAGTGCCCACTGTCGTACCCTCCACACTCCTCTTCTGTACATACTGCCCACTAACTTACCGTCCACACCCCTCTCCTGTACATACCGCCCACTGTAATACCATCCACACTCCTCTCCTGTACATACTGCCCCCATCTTACCCTCCACACTCCTCTCCTGTGCATACTGCCCACTATCATACTATCCACACTCCTCCTGTACATACCGCCCACTGTAATACCCTCCACACTCCTCTCCTGTACATACTGCCCACTGTCATACCCTCCACACTCCTCTCCCGTGCATACTGTAACCCTACCTTACCCTCCACACTCCTCTCGTGTACATACTGTAAGCCAACCTTACCCTCCACACTCCTCTCCTGTACATACTGCCAACTATCTTTCTCTCCACATTCCTCTCCTGTACATACTGCCCCCATCATACCCTCCACACTCCTCTCCTGTACATACTGCCCCCATCATACCCTCAACACTCCTCTTCTGTATATACTGCCCCCATCATACCCTCCACCCTCCTCTCCTGTACATACTGCCCACTGTCATACCTTCCACACTCCTCTCCTGTACATACTGCCCACTGTCATACCCTCCACACTCCTCTCCTGTACATACTGCCCACTGTCATACCCTCCACACTCCTCTCCAGTACATACTACCCTCTGTCATACCCCCCCCCACATTCCTGTCCTGTACATACTGCCCACTGGCATATCCTCCACACTCCTCTGCTGTTCATACTGCCCACTGTCATACCCTTTACACTCCTCTCCTGTACATAATGCCTTCCTACGCACTCCTCTCCTGTACATAGTGACCACTGTTAGACACTCCACATTCCTCTCCCTCACCTGCACATACTTCCCAATTTTATACCATCTATACTCCTCCCCTATGCCTCTTACCCACAAAAACAGTTTTTTAAAATTATACTGAATATCCTCAATGTTACCAGCTTTAGAATGGGCACACTTTTGTTAGTTAAACTAACTAAAGGAAATCTTCTCAGTCCTCATATTTGTTCTGCCCATTATTAGTACTTATTTAATTTTGTGATTACTACTGTGTTGTATAGAGGAACATAGGGGATCTCAGCTACTCTAAGCCTCGGTTCACACCAGAGGCGGCACGACTTGCAGGTCGCCTCACCGAGGCGACCTGCACACGACTGCCCAGGCGACTTGCAAAACGACTTCTGTATAGAAGTCTAAGCAAGTCGCCCCAAGTCGCCCCCAAAGTCGTACAGGAACCTTTTTCTAAGTCGGAGCGACTCGCATCGCTCCGATTAGAATGGTTCCGTTGTACTGAACGGGACGCTACTTGTCAGGCGACCTATGTCGCCTGACAAGTCGTCCTAGTGTGAACCGAGCCTAAATATACCACTTGTAAAAAACAGTGTCCCTGAAATTATTTTTTAAATGTTGGCAACTATGCACTTAGGCACTGCCCAAGGGCCACCGGGTCAGTAGGGGGCCCCATGAGAGGCTCCTGGGATCCTGTGATATTAAAGCGGTAGTAAAGTTCGCTAACATTACTACTTTTTAGAGACCCTGAGGTAGCTTATGCCACAATGTACAAGTATGCACAGCATATTAGCACATTAGGGTACACTTAAATTGTCAGACTGAGCCCTCCAGTGCTGTGATCAATCCAGCAGGGCCCGGGCGCTTCCATCTTCACCGGTCTTCCTTCTGGGTTCTGTGCCTTTGGTCACTTGCCTTGGCTGGGCTGCTTTGATGTCATTCCCACGCATGCTCATGCGCATCCTCTCTCTCTCATCCCCCCTTTCTCTCTCATCCTCCCTCCCTTACCCCTCACCCCTCTCATCCCCTTTCTCTCTCTCTCATCCTTCCTCTCTCTATTTCATTTAATTTGTTATAACAAAAAATTGTTTGCATTTTTATTTATTTATTATTTATAAAAGGCCCCACCAAAATCCTCAGCACCAGGCCCGTGATGTTCTTAATCAGGCCCTGTGGAAAATAATGGTGGCCACACAAAATATTGACACTTTGGGTCCAATTTTGACATTTTCACTTAGGGGTGTACTCAGTTTTGTTGTTATACAAGCTGTACACTCATGACTTTACATTGTAGCAAAGTGTAATTTCTTCAGTGTTGTCACATGAAAAGATATAATAAAATAATTACAAAAGTGTGAGGGGTGTACTTACTTTTGTGAGCTACTGTATATATAAAAGAAAAAGGAAAAGCGGCTAACAAAATGTGCAGAAAGATATCCCCTACCACATAGTCTCATTGGGGTAATCACCAGAAGTAGGAAAAACAGGTAAATAAAAGAAAAATAGAGACAGTATGAACTAAAGAGGGGGGAGGAAAAAAAGGGGGGGCGACAGGGACACGGTTGGGCTGTTGGTCCTTAGGCATGTGATTTGTCAGAAGGGTAGTGCTGAAAGTATCAACCTCGTCTGCTACAACCCACAATGTAAAGGTAGGTCCGTGGAAGAGGGAAGAATGTGAAGTTCCACTAAACCATTCACCAAAAACAAATAAATATAGCATATACACTATATATTTACTAAAGATTGATAACCGTTCAGATTGATTGAGAGAGTTTAGTTCCACTTTAACACATTGGGTTGTTTTTGATCATACCCATGCTGAACGGTGTCAGTTATAATGGAACACCAACCAAAACTTTTTTTACAATTTAAAAAATGAGGGAGATTTGACCTTGGCCCACTCTAAACTAGAAAAAAAATTGCCTGAAGTTCCAGTTTAACCCCTTCATGCCTAAGCCTTTTCTGAGAATTGTTGCTTACAAGCTACAAACATTATATAATGGAAAATTTATTATCAAATACTTACCGTAATTTTCCTTTCCTGATGGACTCCATGGCAGACTACGTGTGGGTTAACCCCGCCTCCTCTCCAATGCTATAGGACCCCATTCCCATAAATTTGAGCTCACCACTAGAGACTGTGTTCCGTAATTAGCCAACTCTTGACCAATGGGTGGGAACTCCGTCTGCCATGGAGTTCCTCAGGAAAGGAAAATTACGGTAATTATTTGATAATAAATTTTCCGTTTTCCTGACAGACTCCATGGCAAACTATGTGTGGGAAATAACTAGCCAAACCACACGGGGGGGTATGCTGATCAAAAGAATTTTAATTATCCCCGTCAACCGACAAGATTCTTAAACCAAAGTTCACAGAGGATAGAGAAGCAGGTTCTATGCAATAGTGTGACATAAAGGTATTAATGGAGGCCCACAAGGTCGCTTTGCAGATTACATTAGGAGCCACATGTCGGGCTGCCACCTGCAAAGCCGCCATACCTTTGGTAGAGTGTGCTGTCACGGCCTCTGGAGGAGCCAAGCCCTTAGCCCTATAAGCCTGCTGGATAGATTGGACAGTCCAGGTCGCAAACGTTCTGGACGAGGCACGCTTCCCCTTGTTGCTGCCGGAGTGTAGAACAAAGAGGTAGTCCAGGGTCTAAAGGAGGAAGTAACTTGTAGGTATTCCTTCAGCATTTCGCCTACATCCAGAGGATGAAATTTAAAGGACCCTGAGGACCTGAATGTAGGTAGAACAATTTCTTGGTTCTCATGGAACACTGAAGAGACTTTCGGGTTTGAGCCGAGCATAGGGATAAGGACCACCCGGTCCTCATCCCTATGCTCGGTCAGGAATGGTTCTTCATTACCCAAGGACCCAATCTCAGAAACCCTTTTAGCCGAAGTGACTAGAAAGACGACTTTTGCAGAAAGTCCTTAATAGAAAGTAGGGCAGATCCCGCAGTGCTTAGCCCAGACAGTGAGTCAAGGACCAGAGGAAGATCCCATTTGGGGAATCTTGATTTTCTTTGGGGACTAAGTCTTGTTGCCCCACGGAAAAACTGCAGAGTGAGAGAATGAACAGCCCATGAAGTAACAGAGAAGGCCGACAAGGCAGAGACTTGGACGCTAAGAGAGCTGATGGACAGAGACAGATCTAGGCCAGGTTGAAGAAAGCTGAGAATATCCTGGATTCTCGGATTCCTGAATGATCTGCCTGTAGAGGATGAGAATTTGACAAACTTGGCCCAAATTTTCTCATAGACTTTATTCATGCTCGCTCTTCTCAAGCCCATGAGGGTGGAGATTACTCCTGAAGGGCACCCGAGAGATTCCAGCCTTTACCTCTCAAGAACCAGACCATCAATCTCAGTAATGCCGGACAAGGGTTCAGGACTGCCCCCTGAGAAAGAAGGACCGGCCTGAGAGGAAGAGGTATTGGGTCCCGGAAGCTAAGCTGGGTCAGTAGGGGAAACCATGGCCTGTTCGGCCAGTAAGGTGCTATCATCACCACCTCAACCGCTTCCACTTGAAGCCTCCATAAGAACCTGAGGATAATCGGGAGCGGGGGAAAAGCGTACGCCCTGTTGAAGTTCCACTGATCCGTTAGGACATCTATTCCGAAGGCCTGGCTGCAACGGCCCGAGTGCAATACTTCTTGATCTTGAAGTTGCAGGGGGATGCAAATATATCTACTTCGGGATTGACTCCCAAGCTGTGTGTGTGACAGGAAGTCCGTTTAGACGTTCTGGACTTTGGGGATGAAGACCGCTGAAATATTGGGCTGATTTCTCTGAGCCCAGGACATGATGAGCTTGACTTCTTGGAGCAGGTTAGAGCTCCGAGTGCCCCCTTGCCTCTTCACATAGGAGACCGCTGTGTTGTTGTCCATCTTCAGTAAAACTGACTCCCCTTTCAGGAGATGGGTGAAGGATTGGAGGGCACACCAGGCTGCCCGTAATTCCAGAGCGTTCGAGCCCAGGCCATGAAGATGGGTATCCCACTTGCATTGAGCAAGTTCTGACCTGCAAAGGGCTCCCCAACCAGCATTGCTGGCATTGGTCATGACCGTGACCCATAAGATGGGGGCGATGGAGTGCCAGGCAGATTTCTGCGCTGGAGCCACCAGAAGAGGCTGTTTCTCATTATTGAAGTTATGTGAATTAACTGATTGCTGTCCCCCGAATTCCACTGTCGAAGAAACCCTGTCTGAAAAGGGTGTAACCTCCATCGAGACCACTTGACCATAGGGGTCGTAGAGACCATTGTGCCGATAATCTTTAAGCATTGCGAGGCCTTTGGGTGTGAGGAGCTCAGAGCTTGTGAGATTCTTTCTCGAATGATTGGGATTTTTTCCAGTGGAAGAGAGGTGGTACTTTCTACCGTGTCGAACTGGGCTCCTAAGTATATCAGGTGCTGGACTAGTTCCAGATGGCTTTTTTCCCGGTTTAGGAGCCACCCGAATTCGATCAGTGTGGAGATAACCAGTTCCCTGTGGACTAACAACTGCTCCTTGTCTTGAGACAATAAAAGGAGGTCGTCGAGATAATGGTATAAGCGTACCCCTTTTTGTTCTGATGAGGACCACCACGGCCAGAAGAACTTTCGAGAAGGTGAGGTTGTCAGCCCGAAAGGGAGGCAGGTGAACTGTAGATGTTTTTGCCCGATTTGAAAATGGAGGTATTTGTGAAAATCCTCTGCCACAGGCACATGGAAGTAAGAATCTTTTAAGTCGATTGAGATTAGCCAATCGCCTGGCTGGACAGGTTGTTGTATGGTAGACAGAGTCTCCATTTTGAGTCTCTCGTATTTTATAAATCTATCACGGGTCGCCATGAACCATTTTTCTTCTGCACCAGCAAGAGAGGGGAGTATACCCCCTGGAACTCTTTGCCTTTCGGAACAGGCACCACGACTTCCTGTACTATCAGTGACTCCACGTAGGACCGTAACACCTGATTCTTTTCCTCTGACTGTAGAAGCAGAGTGGAGATAAATCTGGGGGGGAGGAATACTGGTGAAGGACCATGTATGGCCTGTGGAGACCGTGTTGATGGTCCAGTAGTCCGAGATTGAGGCCACCTAAACGTGCCGGAAGAGAAGCAGACGCACCCCCACCTGACCCGCCTGGGTTTGGCCCAATCTCAAAATGGCTTAACCGGCTCTCATCCACTGGAAGTCTGGCTTTTGGCAGGCTTCTGGAAGGATGCCTGTCTTCTGCTCCAATTCCTTCCGATATCCCGGCCGGGCCTGTAAGAGAGTGTTTCCCTTGAACACTCAGTACTATGTCTTCTGTGCAGAGGCCTTTTCTGATTGAACAGATGCCTATGCTGAGGCAGGAAGCCCGACTTCCCTCCCGTGGCCCGGGCTATGGCGCTATCCAGCTTGTCACCAAAAAGCGAGGACCCTTCAAATGGATCCTACACCTGGCCTGCTTGGATGCTGGGTCAGCGAGCCAGGGGCGTAACCACAAGGCCTGCTTGGCTGTGACCGAGGACAGCATAGTCCGCGCCGACAGGTGGACAAGGTCAATTGAAGCCTCCCCCAGAAAGGCCACTGCTAGCCTCAGCTCCTGGATTGCCGAGCCCCTGGCAAGTTCTTCTGAGACTCCTTTGATCACAGAGCCTACATTCTCTATCCAGACCTCCATGGCCTTGGACATGGTTGTAAGAGCCAAAAGCGGGTTTGCAAGCCATAAATCCTTTTAAGATCTTGATCTATTCTTTCAAGCCCATCTTTGAAGGATACTGCATCTTCCAGAGGAAAAGAGTGACGTGTTTAGCTAGTCGCAACGGAGCTGCGTCTACGAGGGGATCGTTTTCCAGATATTTCACTTCTTCAGCCTTAAGGGGTATAACCTGGAGGTTTTACTTGACATAGAGGTCTTCTTATCTACCTTGCTCCATTCCTCATCAATAATATCCTTTTATTTCAGAAAGGAGTGGAAAATTGGAACGTTCTTTCCCCAGATGCTTGAAGAATTTTTTCTGCTTAGCCGGGGGAGTAGAAGAATCTCCCCACTTAAGGGCCTCTTTGACCGCTTTAATTAGTGGAGATACCAGGGTGAAGTTGAAGCCTCCGATGAACTTATCTCCCTCCATCTCGCTGTGAGAGGAATCAGGGGAGGAATCATATGGCTGGGATGGGCCTGGATCCTCCTGGGCCTCATCAGCCAGAGAGCCAGATAGTGTGGTGGACTGGCTCCATGTGTAGGATGTGCCCCTCTTTGAGGGATTGTTGCACCACCCGCTTGATTAGCGTCTCCATTTGTCGGCTTTACGCTTTTTTTTCCCCGACCGCCTTGGTATAACAAGGGTCACGAGTCCCACAAACCCAGCAGGATCTGTGATCAGAGCGGCTGTCGTGGCGGTGGGTGTGGTGTTTGGAGGAGGAATGGGAACATCTCCTCTGTTGGGAGGAGGAATGGGAACATCTCCTCTGTTGTTGGGTCATAGATGAAGAGTCACGTCTGGACCTGAATGAAGAAGGTGGGCGTTGCGGCCTGGCAAGGTCGCTGTCTTCTTGGACAGTATGCTTATGGTCTGACCTGAAAGGGCTAAAAAAGGCAGAAGGGGAGAAATATGACGTCAGGGATCAGTCCAACTGCACGTGGACCTGGCCCTCCCCTTCTCATGCCCCACATACCTAGAGCGTGAGGGCTGGCCGCACAGAGGCAGTGATCTGTCCATGGCACCCTGGCGGACAAATAAGTGACGATCCTGCAACTTTGTAGGAGCACTCACACGTCCTGGAACAAAGGAGTACAAACAGCAGTGCAGCTTCCCCTTTAAGAGGCATCTTAGCCACCCCTCCCTCGTTACCATAGTGCCAGGCCGAAGTTTACCATGACCTGGGAACCTGGCGCATGAAGGAGCTGACATGAACTGCCTGCAGTAATCCTCGGAATGACAGGGCTCTCAGGGATTCAAATATCCCTGCCAGAATTACATCACCGCCGTGCCCGGGCTGTGCCTGGTGACCTGCCGCAGGGCGCCTGCGTGGCCGCCGGGTCCCCGGCCGCATTGCGCATGTGCAAAATCAAGCCTCCGCTTCGTCTGAGGATCGCGCATGTGCAGTAGCAAGCTGGAGCCGCAACCCGGAAGAGGAAGCCAAACTCTGGAACGCACTTGCCTTCCAGGCACCATAGAGGCAAAGGAAAAAGAAAAACAGTGAGGCACACAAGGGGAAGACAAACAGGGAGCATTAACATACAAAAACTGCTGCCATGGAGTATTTTCAGACCTGCCAGCCGATCCACCGCGCCTGGCCATACGAAGGCTGTCCCCACCACAGGACACAGGGGCCTGGAGCCACAAACCGGCCAATGGCTGGGCCCTGGGCTGTATCTTGATACTGCCCGGCATCCTCGATCGATTTGGATGTCCGTATACGTAAGTGCATTGACTTGTAGGTTCAAATGAGGAGGACAAAAAAGGAACGTAGTCTCTAGTGGTGAGCTCAAATTTATGGGAATGGGGTCCTATAGCATTGGAGAGGAGGCGGGGTTAACCCACACGTAGTCTGCCATGGAGTCTGTCAGGAAATATATTTTTTGCAGAGACCCTAGAGATTAAAATGGCGATTGTTGCAATATTTTATGTCACACTGTATTTGCGCAGTGGTCTTTCAAATGCAGTTTTTTTTTTGGAAGAAAAAACTTTAATGAATAAAAAACAAAATAAAACAGTAAAGTTAGCCCAATTTTCTTGTATCATGTGAAAGATGATATTACGCAGAGTAAATAGATACCTAACATGTCACGCTTTAAAATTGCGCACACTCGTGGAATGGCAACAAACTATGGTACTTAAAAATCTCCATTGGTGACGCTTTAAAATTTTTTCCAGGTTATTAGTTTAGAGTTACAGAGGAGGTCTTGTGCTAGAATTATTGCTCTCGCTCTAATGATCGTGGCGATTTCCCTCACATGTGTGGTTTGAACACTGTTTACATATACAGGCACGACTTACGTATGCATTCACTTCTGCGCATATTTATTAATTTTTTTACACTGTCCCTTCAACAAAAAAATTCTGATCACTTTTATTGCTGTCACAAGGAATGTAAACATCCCTTGTGACAAGTACTCTTTATGGAGGGATCTGGGGTCTAAAAGACCCCAAACCCCTCCTCTGCACCTCAAAGCATTCAAAACGCCAAGTTTGGCTGTTTTGAATACAGTAATTTTTTTTAAATTTTTAAAGGGGTTGTAAATGTTAATTTTTTTTTTTTAATTTAAATAACAAACATACCATACTTACCTCCACTGTGCAGTTCGTTTTGCACAGAGTGGCCCCGATGCTCTTCTTCTGGGGTCCCTTGGCAGCTGTCTCGGCTCCTCCCCGCAATAGCTAACCCCCTCGGGAAGATCTCTCTCAAGGGGGTTAGCTTGCAGGCTTGCTCCTGTCTCATACACTCTGTGTCCATAGACACAGAGTGTATGACTCGGTCCCGCCCCCCGGCGGCCGTGTCATTGGATTTGATTGACAGCAGCGGAGCCAATGGCTGCGCTGCTATCAATCTATCCAATCAACGCTGAGAAGCAGTGGAAAAGAGGACACTGGGGGACATGCACAGCAGGTGAACGGGCTCAGGTGAGTAAATAGGGGGGCTGGGGGGGGCGTCATTGCCAGGTGTTTTTTCCCCTTTATGCATAGGATGCATTAAGGGGAAAAAACACAAACCACTTTAAGTCTTCTGTAAACCGAAAGTGATGTCATGACATAGCTTCCGGGTTACTAGATCTGAGACCCGATCAAAGCTGATTCCAGCTTTGTTCGGGTCTCTGGCCAGCCGGCGGACATGTCGGCTGGTTGCTCGGGTCTCCTGGTGGGACGGGAGAGCCCGGGAGAGGGAGGACATCCCCTTCTGCTGCTTGGGATAACGTCCGAGCGGCTACTTAGCTGTATCGGTTGCTATCCCAAGCAGTGGGAGGGGACGCCTCCCGCCGCCTTCTGCGGCTCGCCCAGGCTATCCTGTCCCACCAGGAGGCCCGAGTGACCAGCCGACACGCCTGCTGGCTGGCCGGAGACCCGAACAAAGCCAGAATCGGCTTTGATTGGGTCTCGGATCTAGTAAGTGTCATGACATCACTTCCGGTTTGCTGAAGACTTAAAGGCGCCAAACTTAAAAAAATGACAGAAATCAAAACAGCCAAACTTGGGGTTTTTAATACTTGTAAGTGCAAAGGAGGGATTTGGGGTCTTATAGACCCCAGATCCCGCCATAAAGAGTACCTGTCACTGCCTATTACTGTCACAAGGAATGTTTACATTCCTTGTGACAGCAATAAAAGTTATCAGAATTTTTTTTTTTTAAAGGGACAGTGTAAAAAAAAAAAGGATGCGCCCACAAATGTAAACAGTGCTCAAATCACACATGTGAGGTATGGCCGCGTTCGTTATAGAGAGAGCAATAATTCTAGCACAGGACCTCCTCTGTAACTCTAATGCCCCATACACACGGTCGGACTTTATTCAGACATTCCGACAACAAAATCCTAGGATTTTTTCCGACGGATGTTGGCTCAAACTTGTCTTGTATACACACGGTCACACAAAGTTGTCGGAAAATCCGATCGACAACAACGCAGTGACGTAAAACACGTACGTCGGGACTATAAACGGGGCAGTGGTGTAGCTTTCATCCCTTTATTTATTCTGAGCATGCGTGGCACTTTGTCCGTCGCATTTGTGTACACAAGATCGGAATTTCCGACAACGGATTTTGTTGTCGGAAAATTTTATAGCCTGCTCTCAAACTTTGTGGGTTGGAAAATCCGATGGAAAATGTGTGATGGAGCCTACACACGGTCAGAATTTCCGACAACAAGGTCCTATCACACATTTTCCGTCGGAAAATCCGACCGTGTGTACGGGGCATAAGGCCTCATGCACACGGACGTTTTTACAGCCGCTTTTTTGAGCGTTTTTTGCAGCATAACCGGTTCAATTTTCATTTCCACCCCCTTCCTTCCCAGACCAATTTTTAGTTTTCAGCGCTGTCGCAATTTAAACGACAATTGCGCGGTCCTGCGACGTTGTACCCAAACAAAATTGACGTTCCTTTTTTCCCCACAAATAAAGCTTTATTTTGGTGGTATTTGATCACCTCTGCGGTTTTTATTTTTTGCGCTATAAACAAAAGAAGAGCGACAATTTTGAAAATAAAACACAATATTTTTTACTTGTTGCTATAATAAATATCCCAATTTAAAAAAAAAAAAATTTTTCCTCAGTTTCGGCCGATACGTATTCTTCTACATATTTTTGGTAAAAAAAAATCGCAATAAATGTATATTGATTGGTTTGCGCAAAAGTTATAGCGTCTACAAAATACAGGATAGATTTATGGCATTTTTAAAAAAAAATTATTTATTTATTTTTTTTACTAGTAATAGCGGCAATCGCAATTTTTTTTCGTGACTGCGACATTATGGCGGACACATCGGACACTTTTGACACATTTTTGGGACCATTCACATTTATACAGCGATCAATGCAACAAAATTGCATTGATTACTGTATAAATGTGACAGGCAGTGAAGGGGTTAACCACTAGGGGGACACGAGGGGTTAAATATGTTTCCTAAGGGAGTGAATTCTAACTGTAGGGGGAGGGGACGTACAAGGGGAGGAGACCGATCAGTGTTCCTCCGTTCTGGGAACACAGATCGCTCTCCTCTCAACTGACAGGACGTGGATCTGTGTGTTTACACACACAGATCCACGGTCCGGCCCGGTTAACGGGCAATTGCGGGTGCCCGGCGGACATCACGGCTGCCGGGCACACGCACCAGGTCCCGAGCACCCCCTAGATGGCCGGGAAGCCCAGGCCGTCATATGACATCCACCCAGGATGGGAGATCCCATCTGTGGACGTCATATTACTATGGCCGGGTAGGGAAGTGGTTAAAAAGGCCTGTCTATGTTAGTCTATGGCTTCATACCCACCTATGCATTTTTGAGCTGCAAATGGCATAGGCGTTTTTAAGCTGTAAAGAAAACCCAGGACCAGTGGGTTCTGAGAGACGTTTTTCAGCTGTAAAAACGCTCTAACGCTGATAAACGCTCAAAAACGCTCCAAAACGTCATTCACCAACGTTTTTTAATGTTTTTGATCCATTGAAAAAAAAAAAATTTGAAAAAAAAAAAAAAAACGCTAAAAAATGCAAACGTAAAAAAACGCTAATAAACGCTAAAAAACGCTATTGCAAAAACGTTGAAAAGAGCTGAAAAAGTTTTTAAAAAATCACTGGCGTTTTCATAACGTTATTTTAACATCCTGTGTGCATGAGGCCTTACTGGTAACCTGTAGAAATTTTTAAAGTGTCACTTATGGAGATTTTTAAGTACCGTAGTTTGACACAATTCCACGATATAGGTAATATAATGTATAACTCGGCGTAAAATCATCTTTCACATTATACAATAAATTGGGCTAACTTTACTTTCGCTTTTTTTAATTTGTGAAACTGATTTTTTTTTTTTTTAATTGTGTTTGAAAGACCGCTGTGCAAATACCGTGTGATATAAAATATTTCAATGATTGCCATTTTATTCTCTAGTGTCTCTGCTAAAAGATATACATATATATATATGTTTGGGGGTTCTAGGTAATTTTCTAGCAAAAAATATGGATTTTAACTTGTAAGCAACAAATGTCAGAAAAAGGCTTAGGCATGAAGGGGTTAAGAAACCCCTGCTGTGGAATGAATGGGGGGTGTTTTGCAGTGTATACCTCTGCTGTCACATGCATGCTATAGAAGAAATATTGTTTTGAATAGAGTGGAGATGGATTAGAACACCTCTCAGTTGCAATGGCGGCTGGTGCTCAAAATTTTTTTGGGGAGGGCACAAACAAACTGAAAAAAAATAGAAAAAAATAACATAAATTGCTGCCACTGTGCCCATCAATTGCAGTCAATGTGCCATCAAACGCTGCCAGTGTGCCCTTGAATGCCGCCAGTGTGTCTCCCGCCCACTCGCTGTCTGCCCAGCACTTACCCTGCAGGTGATGGCAACGAGCGGGGTCCTTCATATGTCTCCTGCTGTCCTCATCTCCCGCCCTCTCTTCCTAATAGGCGTCCAATAGCGGCGCCTGTTGTTTCAGCAAATCAGGTGACAGGAAAAAGACCCGAGCACCTGAATGGTGGAGAGGCGGTTCAGTGTTAGGAAAGCGAATAGCTGGGTGAACTGTGAGTGCCAAGCATGGCACTCGCAGTTTACCTTTTTTGACGCCTATTAGAGCCTTTGGCTCTAATCAGGTGCTTCAAAAATATGTAATTCCAGCGCCTGAAAGGAGGGTGGCCATGGATAGATACATGCAATGCATGAATCTATCTATTGGTGATAGAGGGGTGGCAGGAGAGAGGGGACGGCGCCCGTGCGCTCTTATGGACACACCGCCACTGGTCAGTTGTTGCTGTCTGTGCCCCCGTTAGGGAGGATCACCCTCTTTATTTGACATTTTTACCATAATCACCAAAAGAAAATCCCAAATTTTGGGTTGTCACCAGCAGTGTTAATTTTGGCAGAAAATTTTGATTTAGTTTTAGTCTTAGGACTTAAATGGCATTTTAGTTTTAGTCCCATTTTAGTCTTCTGCAATTGTTTTAGTTTTAGTTGTATCTAGTCGACTAGATCTCCAGTACATTTTAGTCCACTAAAACTCATTTTAGTGGTCTAAAATCTAATGGGTGTAATTAAATTGTAATGCATTAGTTACCATTTCTCTACAATCTCCAAACTCATTATATACTGCTGAAGTGAAAAATCTAATATGTTATTATTTATGGTATTGAGGTATGAACATGCACTACAGACCAGTGTTCATTTTGAAGTCAAATTTCAATTTGGTTTCAGTCTAATGCCCTGTACACACGGTCGGACATTGATCGGACATTCCGACTACAAAAATCCATCAGATTTTTTTCCAACGGATGTTGGCTCAAACTTGTCTTGCATACACACGGTCACACAAAGTTGTCGGAAAATCTGATCGTTCTGAACGCGGTGACGTAAAACACGTACGTCGGGACTATAAACGGGGCAGTAGCCAATAGCTTTCATCTCTTTATTTATTCTGAGCATGCGTGGCACTTTGTGTGTCGGATTTGTGTACACACGATCGGAATTTAAAGGATCGGATTTTGTTGTCGGAAAATTTTATCTCCTGCTCTCAAACTTTGTGTGTCGGAAAATCCGATGGAAAAAGTCAGATGGAGCCCACACACGGTCGGAATTTCCGACAACAAGCTCCGATTGGACATTTTCTGTCGGAAAATTTGACCGTGTGTACGGGGCATTAGTCTTTTGGCTAAAATGCCATTTTAGTTTTATTGGTATTTTAGTCATCTCAAATGTTTTAGTTTTAGTCGTATTTTAGTCGACAAAATTAACACTGGTCACCAGTACAGTAATAGGTGGGAAATCCTCCAATGGGGACACAAGTTTTGGTGACCACCAGGAATTCCCTTAATTTGCAGGGATTTCCTCTCACTTCCCATTTGGCTATGTGACAGGAAGTGAAGGGAAATCTCCCCAATGGGACACAGATGGCGAAAAAAAAAAAAAAACTGACAGGGGTTATGACCTTCCCTTACTTTATCCAGAATTAAATAGAAGTTTTGCCTTTAGTTCTTGAATGGTTTAATTTGGGACTAGGTGTAGTTAGAGGGTTGCTGTGAGGTGAGTGCTTCCTTGTCTGCTCAGTACAATAGCTGTGAGTAGCCGCCCTGCACTGTCACAGGATGACCAGCAGGAGCAGCTCACAGTCACACATGGAAAGCTCCATAGCCCAGAACTTGGCCCCGCATGGGGTATATCAGGGGAATAGTGAGGAGGTCACCTGAGGGAGGAGGGCTGCTGGGCAGACTGTACTTGTTGTGATTGGAGGGGGAGAAGAACAGACAGATATGTGACGTCATTCCGATATAATATGTCCAACTCTTCATCCACAGAACAAGCCGATTATGTTATTGAAGCGAAGCATGAATGTCACTATATGAACGGCACTCAGAGGGTGAGGTATCTGCACAGATATTTCTACAATCAGGAGGAGCAGGTATACTTTGACAGTGATAAGGGATATTATATACCGAAGACGGAGATGGGGAGATCCGCTGCTGAGCAATTCAACAAGAATAAGGAGCTCATAGAACAAAGAAAGGCCTATGTGCAGACATACTGTATACACAACTATGAGGCATATGAGAATATGGGGATCCCAGGGAGGAGAGGTGAGTGTGTCCTATAGATGTATATTATATACTGAGATCTATCATTATTACCTGTATACACACTGTCACTGTCTATCTATGCAACCATAATATCATGATACACACGGTCACTGCTGACCGGAGAAGTGAGACTTCCCGTACATCTCTATTATACTGGGTGAGTAATGTCAGGGTGGAGAATTCAGTCTATATAGTATATTCTACCGCATAACACTGCTGACCGGAGAAGTGAGACTTCCCATAGATCAGTACATGAGGGTGGATTCTGTGAATAGAACATCCTTGTTTTGTCCTCATAGTGCAGACTCTGGTCACTTGTTTCTGTATTACACCAAGCTTTGTGTATGGGGTGGTGTTGAGCATTTCAGATCATAGGCTGGAGAAAACAAAGCCATCGCCAGCTCCATGCCGATGCATTTTGGGGCGATGTACGGTAAAATGCACCAGCAACGTTACCCCAAGGCGCATCACTGTGCAGTACTCTAGGTGTTGTATTATAGGGTTGTCTATTTAGAATGCCATCCTTTTACACACGTACAGTAGCAGCCAGCACGCCCGCAGTTCAGTGCACCACAATCTACACAGCATGGCAGGGGGTCAACTGCATTACCAGAAACGCTGCGGGTGCATTATTTGTGTGATCAGGTCTGCCAAAAGAAATGGATTGCCATTACGTAGTGTGCCACAACATACAAAACAAGGTGTGCACTAATCCATGCATGAGTAAGAATTGAGTAAGAATTGATATGACTCTGTGGTCCCTTGTATTGTCCTTTGAATCTTACTGCAGAGAATTGCACTTTCCGGACAGCCGGCCTGGAGGACCTGGTAGGCATGGAGGTTGTGCCATACTCTGGTGTGATTCACACAGCGGGTAAAATTAGTATTGAACATGTCACCATTTTTCCAGGTAAATATATTTCTAGAAGTGATACTGACATGCAGAGGCGTCGCTAGGGGGTGGCTATTGAGGCTATAGCCCCAAATCTTGGGCCCATAGCCCCGAGTCTCTAGGGCAGGGGTCAGCAACTGGCCCGCCACCACTGAATGCGGGCACCCGCCCATGGACATTATCACAGGGCTGGATGGGGTGCAGGGGACAGTGGACACTACAGTGGGGGGTGCAGTGCTGGGCACAGGTGAGGCTGCATTGCTGGGCACTGGTGAGGCTGCATAAATGGGCACAGATGATCCCTGCATGCTTTATGTAGCCAACTCCTGAGCCCTGGGGCTCTCCGGGGACCCTGATGTAAGGAAGGGGCTCTCCGGGGACCCTGATGTAATGGAGCTCTGGGGACACTGATGTAAGTAGGGAGGCTTTCTGGGGACCCTGATGTAAGGGGGGGCTCTCCGGGGACCCTGATGTAAGGAAGGGGCTCTCCGGGGACCCTGATGTAAGGAAGGGGCTCTCCGGGGACCCTGGTGTTAGGAAGGGGCTCTCCGGGGACCCTGATGTAAGGAAGGGGCTCTCCGGGGACACTGATGTAAGTAGGGAGGCTTTCTGGGGACCCTGATGTAAGGGGGGGCTCTCTGGGGACCCTGATGTAAGGGGGGGCTCTCTGGGGACCCTAATGTAATGAGGGGGCCTTTCGGGACCCTGATGTAATTAGGGGGGCCCTCTAGCGACCCTAAAGTAAGGGGGGCTCTGGGGACCTTGATGTAAGTGGGGGGCCCTCTGGGGACACAGATGTAAGGGGGAATCTGCACTCAGATATGTAACTATATTATATACTGCATATATATATCTATATATATATACACACACACAAGTATAATCTATACATGTGTATGCCCACCCAGGCGTATGACTTTCTTTACTTCGCTGCTATGGGCTCTAGCCCCGGATCTTTTCTAGCCCTAGCAACGCCCCTGTTGACATGACATTTTCCCTACTTGTCAGTAACAATCCATACATACAGACAGAAAAAAAATAAGTTCAGAAATTAATTTCTGTGTAATAAAATGGAATGACACAGGGAAAAAGTATTAAAGACGCTAACTGAAATTTGTTTAATACTTGGTACAAAATCCTTTGTTGGTAATTACAGCTTCAAGACACCTCCTGTATGGAGAAACTAGTCGCATGCATTGCTCAGGTGTGATTTTGGCCCATTTATTCACACAAACTTTCTTCAAAACTTTAATGTTCCCTGGGCCTCTTCTATGAACTCTGATCTTTATGCCCCGTACACACGGTCGGACTTTGTTCGGACATTCCGACAACAAAATCCTAGGATTTTTTCCAACAGATGTTGGCTCAAACTTGTCTTGCATACACACGGTCACACAAAGTTGTCGGAAAATCCAATCGTTCTGAACGCGGTGACGTAAAACACGTACGTCGGGACTATAAACGGGGCAGTAGCCAATAGCTTTCATCTCTTTATTTATTCTGAGCATGCGTGGCACTTTGTGTGTCGGATTTGTCTACACACAATTGGAATTTAAAGGATCTGATTTTGTTGTCGGAAAATTTTATAGCCTGCTCTCAAACTTTGTTTGTCGGAAATTCCGATGGAAAAAATCCGATGGAGCCCACACAGGGTCGGAATTTCCAACAACAAGCTCCGATCGCACATATTCCGTCGGAAAGTCCAACCGCGTGTACAGGGCATTCGTTCTTTCCATAGATTTTCTATTGGATTCAAGTCGGGTGATTGGCTGGGCCATTCTAGCACCTTTATTTTCTTTCTTTGAAACCAGTTGAGAGTTTCCTTTGTGTTTGGGATGATTGTCTTGCTGAAATGTCCACCCTCATTTCATCTTCATCATCCTGGTAGATGGAAGCAGATTTTTATCAATACTGTCTTGGTACATTTTTCAATTCATCCTTCCTACAATGATATGAAGTTCGCCTGTACTATATGCTGAAAAACAGCCCCACACCCAGGGCCAGCCCTCCCGCTAGGTGAACTAGGCAGTCTTGGGGGCGCAGCCACAGTCCGCTGACTTCCCCATTAGCCTGGCCGGGGAACACAGTGTGGAGGAGGCGGGCATGATGTTGACGGAGGAGCGGGGCATAAGGTCAGCGGAGAAGGCAGGCACAGCTGGGAAGGCGGGACTCTGAATGTAGCTGCTGAGTCCAGTGAGTCTGCTCTCTGATCCTGTCACCTGCACAAGACTAACGATACCCTGGCCGCACCACACACCCCCCCCTGCGAGGAGAGTGTTAGTCTTGCCTAGGGCGCAAGATAGTTAAGCATCGGCCCTGCCCTCACCATGATGTTCCCACCTCCAAACTTGGCTGTTGGTATTGGGGTGTTTTTGGGATGATTTGCAGTGCCATTTGACCTCCAAACATGGTGTGTATTATGGCATCCAAAGAGTTAAATTTTGGTCTCATCTGACCAGACTATATTCTCCCAGTATTTCACAGGCTTGTCTAATGGAGCAATGGAGTCTTGTGTGGTAATTGTGCATACAGGCCATGGCGGGTGAGTGCATTACTTATTGTTTTCTTTGAAACGATTCTACCTGCTACTTCCAGGTCTTTCTGAAGCTCTCTGCAAGTGGTCCTTGGCTCTTGGACAACTCTTCTGATAATTCTTTTCACTCTTCTGTCAGAAATCTTGTGAGGAGCACCTGGCTGTGGCCGGTTTATGGTGAAATGTTGTTCTTTCCACTTCCGGGTTATGGACCCAACAGTGCTCACTGGAACATTCAGAAGTTTAGAAATCCTTCTGAAACCAATGCCATCTGTATGTTTTGCAACAATAAGATTGGGAAGAACTTGAGAGAGCTCTTTGCTTTTACCCATCATGAGATGTTTCTGTGACACCTTGGTAATGAGACACCTTTTTATAGGCCATCAGCTGAGACTGAACCAGCTGATAATAATTTGGACTGACAAGGGGGCAGGATTGCTTTCTATTTACTGATAGATTTCAGCTGGTGTCTTGGCTTTCCATGCCCTTTTGCACCTCCCTTTCTTCATGTGTTTAATATGTTTTTCTTGTGTCATTCTATTTTATTACACAACTTCATTTCTGAATTATTTGTTTTGGTGTTTTTCATGTCAATAGCAACTTTAGAAATATATTTACCTAGAAAAATGGTGACGTGTTCAATACCTAATTGGTATATCCTGTGCTAGTGATCTCTTATAGTCCGGAGATCCTGGTTATCCAGTAAGGGAATTCATATATCTACATCCGAGGTGGTTGGGACTAAAACACGTGGAACTGTGGCAATTAATTTTCACACAAGATTGGGAGTTGACTCTAATTTCTATTATATCGTTGTTCGATTTATATTGAATATGCCTTAATTTTTCCACTTTATGAGTGGTTTTATTTATTGATGCTGATATTATTTATATCAGGTTCACTTTACCTTATACTTTACTAAGTCAGGCCTAGGGGGGGATCTTTACCCCCTTCCTGACCAGGCCATTTTTTGGGATACGGTACTGTTACTTTAACTGACAATTGCGCATAAACAAAATTGATGTCTTTTTTTCCCCACAAATAGCGCTATAAACAAAAAAAAGAGTGACAATTTTGAAAAAAACAATATTTTTTACTTTTTACTATAATAAATATCCCAATTTTTTTTTTTTAAATAATTTTTTCTCAGTTTAGGGCGATATGTATTCTTCTACATATTTTTGGTAACATAAATCCCAATAAGCGTATATTGATTGGTTTGCGCAAAAGTTATAGCGTCCACAAAATAGGTTATTGATTTATGGCATTTTTATTATTTCTTTATTTTTTACTAGTAATGGAGGCGATGTGCAATTTTTATCGGGACTGCGACATTATGGCAGACAGATCGGACACTTTTGACACTTTTTGAAACCATTGACATTTATACAGCGATCAGTGCTATAAATAGCATTTACATTACATTACAGCCTCACACACACGGATTTTCGACTGTACCTGGATATAGTTCCCATTGGAAGCTGTTACCCACATACCTTGATGTAAGTGCGAATATGTGCTTTTTATACTGTATTAAACACTTGTACTTAGAGGCGCTTTCTCTTTGTTTTTTCATGATTGCTATGGAGAGCTGACTTCACTTAACAGGAAGCTGCCCTTAGTACTGTGTCTATCGAATCCCCCTGGCTTTTATATCTATCTCCTATCATGGATTATTCATAGACTTTACAATAGACTTACAATTTATACGTCTCCACTAGGGTTGTCCCGATACCACTTTTTTAGGACCGAGTACAAGTACCGATACTTTTTTTCAAGTACTCGCCGATACCGATTACCGATACTTTTTTTCAAGTACTCGCCGATACCGATTACCGATACTTTTTTTTTTAATGTCACGTGACAGTTTTTTTTTTTTGCTATTTTTTGGGGGGGGGGGGGTGAACGTTGTATGTGTGTGTGTGTGTGTGTGTGTGTGTGTGTGTGTTTTTTTTTTTACAATTATTATTTTTTACAATAATATTTTTTTATTCTTTATTGTTTTTTTTTTTAATCAGCCCTTTTGGGGGGCTTTGGTGAGATATCAGGGGTCTTAACAGACCTGTGATATCTCCCCCTTTGAGACAGAGAAAGAGACCGAGGATAGAGATTCCCCAGTCCCTTTCTCTGCAGCGTCAGCTGCACTGAGAATGAATGGAGAGAAGACAGCGGCTCCTCTCCATTCATAAACTGACACATCGTAATCACAGGAGATTACAATGTTTCAGTTATGTGAATAGACAGAGTCAGCTGACTCTATCCATACACAAAGGAAGGAGGAGGGGGAGGACGGAGGAACTGAGGGGGAGAACGGAGGGAGACAGATAAGGAGAGAGGAATGCAGGGGACAGCGGAGAGGCACAGAGGAAAGGAGGGGGCATGGAGAAGGATGCAGTGACAGTCAGCGGTGAGCGATCACCGCTGTCTGTCACTAAAGCTGGTAATAGCCGCTGGGGGAGAATCTTGTAACTCCCTCATCCGCCGATCACAGCTGTCCTCTAGGTATCGGGGGAAGCATCGGGAGCATTTGCCCGAGTACAAGTACTTGGGCAAATGCTCGGTATCGGTGCCGATACCGATACTAGTATCAGTATCGGGACAACCCTAGTCTCCACCATACAGCATTGGGCTATCTTTTAAACTAATGGACTTGAGCACTGCTACATAACATACATTATTTCAGGACTGTTTGGGGTCCCTCCCAAATTCCATACCAGGCCCTTCTGGTAAAGTCATGGAATCCCAGTGGCCTCACTGACCAAATATGGTCATGGTTATAAATTAAGAAAAAAAAACCTGTTTTATGTATCGCAACTCAAAAATCTTAACAATAACCACCCTGGACTGCTGGTGTAACAAAGGTGTGTTTTCCCATTATCAGCTAAATGACCACTACTATTCACAGTGCTGTCCTATTATTTGTATCGCACTTAAAACATCTCACCTTTTACAAAGAACTTAAATAAACTAAAAAAAAACAAAACAAAAAAAAAAAAACAGTGCTTTGTGCTAAAAATATTATTCTCTGCAGATCCACTGCTTCCACTTTACACCTACTTCAGTAGTCTTATTGTGCTTATCAATCAATTAAATAAACTAAAAACACGTACAAATTCATATAACAAAGTGCTTTGTGCTCAAATTGATATTATCTGCAGATCCACTACTTCCACTTTACATCTACTTCAATAATCTTATAACTGCCATCTCCAGTTTTAGCTCCTCTATTCAATGATAAGCTCCTCCTACTCCACCCAAACACCATATTTATACCCCCACAGTCTGGTTGATCTTCTTAGCCTATCTCTCTATATATTGCAACCCATACATTTAAAAACTGAGCCCTAATTGTACTTTACAGATAAATAACACACTGAAAAGCTGGGAGTTATATTGTTCCACTGAGTGGGAGAGCACAATTAAAGGAGAAGTCCAGCCTGGGTTTGTTTGGCTGGGCTTCTCCTCCGGGTCACAGGATTGCAACCGGTTTTGCACTCCTGTGACCCGTTTTCAGCAGAGAGCGGAGTGAAGTTCGCTCTCCGCTGACGTCACACAGATCAGTCCAGGCACCGCGTCATCCTGACTCTGGAAGTCTCCATCTGCCAGGTGCCTGGACTGATGGCCGTCTCAGCCTATCAGTGAGCCGCTTAGCCGCTCCCCGCCCCTCCACAGCTCAGCGCTCCAATGAGCGCAGAGGAGCAGTGCAGGAGAGATGGTAATTGACTGTCAGCATCTCCCTGCTAGGGGAGCGGAGAGAGCTGAGCCATCGGCGGGGTTCGGTGGCTCGGTTCTCAGTGTAGAGATGCCGGGGGACAGATGCAGCATCCACCTAGGTAAGTATGAATATGGGATAAAAAAAAAAAATCCAATACTTCTATTTAAGGAGGCACTTTCACTTGTGCAAGAGGTGGAAAATATGCAGAGGCCAATCAGAGCACGGGGCACTTTACTTATTTTATGATTTTTTTTAATGATCTATTCTATGCACTTTTAAGCATATTAAGATTACAATATTGAAGTACTGTAGATGTAAAGTGGAAGCAGTGGATCTGCAGAGAATATCAATTTGAGAACAAAGAAAGAACTTTGTTATATAATTTTGTACATGTTTTTAGTTTATTTAATAACATTGATAAGCACAATAAGATTTTTGAAGTAGGTGTAAAGTGAAAGCAATGGCTCTGCAGAGAATAATATTTTAAGCACAAAACACTTTCATGTATAAGTATTTGCTATTTTTTTTTAATTTATTTAAGTTCTTGGTAAAAGTTAAGATGTTTCAAGTGTACAAATAATAGGACAGTGCTGTGAATAGTAGTGGTCATAGTCATGGGTATCGCCTGGGAGATTCCTACCTTTTTTGTTACATTGCAGCGATGGGGATCGAAAGACATCATTCAATGGCATTAAAGCTATCAGATGGGTCGTATTATGTTAATGGCATGTGGCATGGTATGGTCCAGGAGGGTGGGGAGGAACAGGCTGCATGCTTGGATAAGGGCCTCATATGGAAATTGGGGGATCTGCATCATTTTTTTTCATTTTTTTGGAGGGTCCCCCTAAAAATTTATACCAAAACTGGTGTAAACGTAATTATTTATTCATTAATTCTTTATATATTTTTTTTAAAGGACTGTTTTATCCGGGTCAAACCGGGTTTTATTCTGCGCTGAGCTCTGATGAAGGGACATACTACCCACCACCAGACACTCCACACTCCTCTCCTGTACATACTACCCACCTCCATACACTCCACACTCCTCTCCTGTACATACTACCCACCTCCATACACTCCACACTCCTCTCCTGTACATACTACCCACCTCCATACACTCCACACTTCTCTCCTGTACATACTACCCACCACTATACACTCCACACTTCTCCCCTAAACATAATACCCACCACCATACACTCCGCACTTCTCTCCTGTACATACTACCCACCACCATACACTCCGCACTCCTCTCCTGTACATACTACCCACCACCATACACTCCACACTCCTCTCCTGTACATACTACCCACCACCATACACTCCGCACTCCTCTCCTGTACATACTACCCACCACCGTACACTCCACACTCCTCTCCTGTACATAATACCCACCACCATACACTCCACACTTCTCTCCTGTACATACTACCCACCACTATACACTCCACACTTCTCCCCTAAACATAATACCCACCACCATACACTCCGCACTCCTCTCCTGTACATACTACCCACCACTATACACTCCACACTTCTCTCCTGTACATACTACCCACCTCCATACACTCCACACTCCTCTCCTGTACATACTACCCACCTCCATACACTCCACACTTCTCTCCTGTACATACTACCCACCACCATACACTCCACACTTCTCTCCTGTACATACTACCCACCTCCATACACTCCACACTTCTCTCCTGTACATACTACCCACCACCATACACTCCACACTCCTCTCCTGTACATACTACCCACCTCCATACACTCCACACTTCTCTCCTGTACATACTACCCACCACCATACACTCCACACTTCTCTCCTGTACATACTACCCACCGCCATACACTCCACACTTCTCTCCTGTACATACTACCCACCACCATACACTCCACACTTCTCTCCTGTACATACTACCCACCTCCATACACTCCACACTTCTCTCCTGTACATACTACCCACCACCATACACTCCACACTTCTCTCCTGTACATACTACCCACCGCCATACACTCCACACTTCTCTCCTGTACTTCTCTCCTGTACATACTACCCACCGCCATACACTCCACACTTCTCTCCTGTACACTCCACACTTCTCTCCTGTACATACTACCCACCGCCATACACTCCACACTTCTCTCCTGTACATACTACCCACCACCATACACTCCACACTTCTCTCCTGTACATACTACCCACCTCCATACACTCCACACTTCTCTCCTGTACATACTACCCACCACCATACACTCCACACTTCTCTCCTGTACATACTACCCACCGCCATACACTCCACACTTCTCTCCTGTACATACTACCCATCACCGTACACTCCACACTTCTCTCCTAAACATACTACCCACCACTGTACACTCCACACTTCTCTCCTGTACATATTACCCACCACCATACACTCCACACTTCTCTCCTGTACATACCACCCACCACCATACACTCCACACTTCTCTCCTGTACATACTACCCACCACCGTACACTCCACACTTCTCTCCTAAACATACCACCCACCACCATACACTCCACACTTCTCTCCTGTACATACTACCCACCACCGTACACTCCACACTTCTCTCCTAAACATACCACCCACCACCATACACTCCACACTTTTCTCCTGTACATACCACCCACCACCGTACACTCCACACTTCTCTCCTGTACATACTACCCACCACCGTACACTCCACACTTCTCTCCTGTACATACTACCCACCACCGTACACTCCACACTTCTCTCCTGTACATACTACCCACCACCATACACTCCACACTCCTCTCCTGTACATACTACCCACCACCGTACACTCCACACTTCTCTCCTGCACATACTACCCACCTCCATACACTCCACACTCCTCTCCTGTACATACTACCCACCACCGTACACTCCACACTTCTCTCCTGCACATACTACCCACCTCCATACACTCCACACTCCTCTCCTGTACATACTACCCACCACCGTACACTCCACACTTCTCTCCTGTACATACTACCCACCACCGTACACTCCACACTTCTCTCCTGTACATACTACCCACCGCCATACACTCCACACTTCTCTCCTGTACATACTACCCACCACCGTACACTCCACACTTCTCTCCTAAACATACTACCCACCACTGTACACTCCACACTTCTCTCCTGTACATATTACCCACCACCATACACTCCACACTTCTCTCCTGTACATACCACCCACCACCATACACTCCACACTTCTCTCCTGTACATACTACCCACCACCGTACACTCCACACTTCTCTCCTAAACATACCACCCACCACCATACACTCCACACTTCTCTCCTGTACATACTACCCACCACCGTACACTCCACACTTCTCTCCTAAACATACCACCCACCACCATACACTCCACACTTTTCTCCTGTACATACCACCCACCACCGTACACTCCACACTTTTCTCCTGTACATACCACCCACCACCGTACACTCCACACTTTTCTCCTGTACATACTACCCACCACCGTACACTCCACACTTCTCTCCTGTACATACTACCCACCACCGTACACTCCACACTTCTCTCCTGTACATACTACCCACCACCATACACTCCACACTCCTCTCCTGTACATACTACCCACCACCATACACTCCACACTTCTCTCCTGTACATACCACCACCACCGTACACTCCACACTTCTCTCCTGCACATACTACCCACCTCCATACACTCCACACTCCTCTCCTGTACATACTACCCACCACCGTACACTCCACACTTCTCTCCTGCACATACTACCCACCTCCATACACTCCACACTCCTCTCCTGTACATACTACCCACCACCGTACACTCCACACTTCTCTCCTGTACATACTACCCACCACCGTACACTCCACACTTCTCTCCTGTACATACTACCCACCACCATACACTCCACACTTCTCTCCTGTACATACTACCCACCACCATACACTCCACACTTCTCTCCTGTACATACCACCCACCACCATACACTCCACACTTCTCTCCTGTACATACTACCCACCACCGTACACTCCACACTTCTCTCCTAAACATACCACCCACCACCATACACTCCACACTTCTCTCCTGTACATACTACCCACCACCGTACACTCCACACTTCTCTCCTAAACATACCACCCACCACCATACACTCCACACTTTTCTCCTGTACATACCACCCACCACCGTACACTCCACACTTCTCTCCTGTACATACTACCCACCACCGTACACTCCACACTTCTCTCCTGTACATACTACCCACCACCGTACACTCCACACTTCTCTCCTGTACATACTACCCACCACCATACACTCCACACTCCTCTCCTGTACATACTACCCACCACCATACACTCCACACTTCTCTCCTGCACATACTACCCACCTCCATACACTCCACACTCCTCTCCTGTACATACTACCCACCACCGTACACTCCACACTTCTCTCCTGCACATACTACCCACCTCCATACACTCCACACTCCTCTCCTGTACATACTACCCACCACCGTACACTCCACACTTCTCTCCTGTACATACTACCCACCACCGTACACTCCACACTTCTCTCCTGTACATACTACCCACCACCATACACTCCACACTTCTCTCCTGTACATACTACCCACCACCATACACTCCACACTTTTCTCCTGTACATACCACCCACCACCGTACACTCCGCACTTCTCTCCTGTACATACTACCCACCATCGTACACTCCACACTTCTCTCCTGTACATACTACCCACCACCATACACTCCGCACTTCTCTCCTGTACATACCACCCACCTCCATACACTCCACACTTCTCTCCTGTACATACTACCCACCACCATACACTCCACACTCCTCTCCTGTACATACTACCCACCACCGTACACTCCACACTTCTCTCCTGTACATACTACCCACCTCCATACACTCCACACTTCTCTCCTGCACATACTACCCACCACCGTACACTCCACACTTCTCTCCTGTACATACTACCCACCTCCATACACTCCACACTTCTCTCCTGTACATACTACCCACCACCGTACACTCCACACTTCTCTCCTGTACATACTACCCACCTCCATACACTCCACACTTCTCTCCTGCACATACTACCCACCACCGTACACTCCACACTTCTCTCCTGTACATACTACCCACCACCATACACTCCACACTTCTCTCCTGTACATACTACCCACCACCGTACACTCCGCACTCCTCTCCTGTACATACTACCTATCACCGTACACTCCACACTCCTCTCCTGTACATACTACCCACCACCGTACACTCCACACTTCTCTCCTGTACATACTACCCACCACCAGACACTCCACACTCCTCTCCTGTACATACTACCCACCACCGTACACTCCACACTTCTCTCCTGTACATACTACCCACCACCATACACTCCACACTTCTCTCCTGTACATACTACCCACCACCATACACTCCACACTTCTCTCCTGTACATACTACCCACCACCATACACTCCACACTTCTCTCCTGTACATACTACCCACCACCATACACTCCGCACTTCTCTCCTGTACATACTACCCACCACCATACACTCCACACTTCTCTCCTGTACATACTACCCACCACCATACACTCCACACTTCTCTCCTGTACATACTACCCACCACCATACACTCCACACTTCTCTCCTGTACATACTACCCACCACCATACACTCCACACTTCTCTCCTGTACATACTACCCACCACCATACACTCCACACTTCTCTCCTGTACATACTACCCACCACCATACACTCCACACTTCTTTCCTAAACATACCACCCACCACCGTACACTCCACACTTCTCTCCTGTACATACTACCCACCACCGTACACTCCACACTTCTCTCCTGTACATACTACCCACCACCGTACACTCCACACTTCTCTCCTAAACATAATACCCACCACCGTACACTCCACACTTCTCTCCTGTACATACTACCCACCACCGTACACTCCACACTTCTCTCCTAAACATAATACCCACCACCATACACTCCACACTTCTTTCCTAAACATACCACCCACCACCGTACACTCCACACTTCTCTCCTGTACATACTACCCACCACCGTACACTCCACACTTCTCTCCTGTACATACTACCCACCACCGTACACTCCACACTTCTCTCCTGTACATACTACCCACCACCGTACACTCCACACTTCTCTCCTAAACATACCACCCACCACCGTACACTCCACACTTCTCTCCTGTACATACTACCCACCACCGTACACTCCACAATTCTCTCCTGTACATACTACCCACCACCGTACACTCCACACTTCTCTCCTGTACATACTACCCACCACCGTACACTCCACACTTCTCTCCTAAACATAATACCCACCACCATACACTCCGCACTTCTCTCCTGTACATACTACCCATCACTATACACTCCACACTTCTCTCCTGTACATACTACCCACCTCTATACACTCCACACTCCTCTCCTGTACATACCACCCACCACCATACACTCCACACTTCTCTCCTGTACATACTACCCACCACCGTACACTCCACACTTCTCTCCTGCACATACTACCCACCTCCATACACTCCACACTCCTCTCCTGTACATACTACCCACCACCGTACACTCCACACTTCTCTCCTGCACATACTACCCACCTCCATACACTCCACACTCCTCTCCTGTACATACTACCCACCACCGTACACTCCACACTTCTCTCCTGTACATACTACCCACCACCGTACACTCCACACTTCTCTCCTGTACATACTACCCACCGCCATACACTCCACACTTCTCTCCTGTACATACTACCCACCACCGTACACTCCACACTTCTCTCCTAAACATACTACCCACCACTGTACACTCCACACTTCTCTCCTGTACATATTACCCACCACCATACACTCCACACTTCTCTCCTGTACATACCACCCACCACCATACACTCCACACTTCTCTCCTGTACATACTACCCACCACCGTACACTCCACACTTCTCTCCTAAACATACCACCCACCACCATACACTCCACACTTCTCTCCTGTACATACTACCCACCACCGTACACTCCACACTTCTCTCCTAAACATACCACCCACCACCATACACTCCACACTTTTCTCCTGTACATACCACCCACCACCGTACACTCCACACTTCTCTCCTGTACATACTACCCACCACCGTACACTCCACACTTCTCTCCTGTACATACCACCCACCACCGTACACTCCACACTTCTCTCCTGTACATACTACCCACCACCATACACTCCACACTCCTCTCCTGTACATACTACCCACCACCGTACACTCCACACTTCTCTCCTGCACATACTACCCACCTCCATACACTCCACACTCCTCTCCTGTACATACTACCCACCACCGTACACTCCACACTTCTCTCCTGCACATACTACCCACCTCCATACACTCCACACTCCTCTCCTGTACATACTACCCACCACCGTACACTCCACACTTCTCTCCTGTACATACTACCCACCACCGTACACTCCACACTTCTCTCCTGTACATACTACCCACCACCATACACTCCACACTTCTCTCCTGTACATACTACCCACCACCATACACTCCACACTCCTCTCCTGCACATACTACCCACCACCGTACACTCCACACTTCTCTCCTGTACATACTACCCACCGCCATACACTCCACACTTCTCTCCTGTACATACTACCCACCACCATACACTCCACACTTCTCTCCTGTACATACCACCCACCACCATACACTCCACACTTCTCTCCTGTACATACTACCCACCACCGTACACTCCACACTTCTCTCCTAAACATACCACCCACCACCATACACTCCACACTTCTCTCCTGTACATACTACCCACCACCGTACACTCCACACTTCTCTCCTAAACATACCACCCACCACCATACACTCCACACTTTTCTCCTGTACATACCACCCACCACCGTACACTCCACACTTCTCTCCTGTACATACTACCCACCACCGTACACTCCACACTTCTCTCCTGTACATACTACCCACCACCGTACACTCCACACTTCTCTCCTGTACATACTACCCACCACCATACACTCCACACTCCTCTCCTGTACATACTACCCACCACCGTACACTCCACACTTCTCTCCTGCACATACTACCCACCTCCATACACTCCACACTCCTCTCCTGTACATACTACCCACCACCGTACACTCCACACTTCTCTCCTGCACATACTACCCACCTCCATACACTCCACACTCCTCTCCTGTACATACTACCCACCACCGTACACTCCACACTTCTCTCCTGTACATACTACCCACCACCGTACACTCCACACTTCTCTCCTGTACATACTACCCACCACCATACACTCCACACTTCTCTCCTGTACATACTACCCACCACCATACACTCCACACTTTTCTCCTGTACATACCACCCACCACCGTACACTCCGCACTTCTCTCCTGTACATACTACCCACCATCGTACACTCCACACTTCTCTCCTGTACATACTACCCACCACCATACACTCCGCACTTCTCTCCTGTACATACCACCCACCTCCATACACTCCACACTTCTCTCCTGTACATACTACCCACCACCATACACTCCACACTCCTCTCCTGTACATACTACCCACCACCGTACACTCCACACTTCTCTCCTGTACATACTACCCACCTCCATACACTCCACACTTCTCTCCTGCACATACTACCCACCACCGTACACTCCACACTTCTCTCCTGTACATACTACCCACCTCCATACACTCCACACTTCTCTCCTGTACATACTACCCACCACCGTACACTCCACACTTCTCTCCTGTACATACTACCCACCTCCATACACTCCACACTTCTCTCCTGCACATACTACCCACCACCGTACACTCCACACTTCTCTCCTGTACATACTACCCACCACCATACACTCCACACTTCTCTCCTGTACATACTACCCACCACCATACACTCCACACTTCTCTCCTGTACATACTACCCACCACCATACACTCCACACTTCTCTCCTGTACATACTACCCACCACCATACACTCCGCACTTCTCTCCTGTACATACTACCCACCACCATACACTCCACACTTCTCTCCTGTACATACTACCCACCACCATACACTCCACACTTCTCTCCTGTACATACTACCCACCACCATACACTCCACACTTCTCTCCTGTACATACTACCCACCACCATACACTCCACACTTCTCTCCTGTACATACTACCCACCACCATACACTCCACACTTCTCTCCTGTACATACTACCCACCACCATACACTCCACACTTCTTTCCTAAACATACCACCCACCACCGTACACTCCACACTTCTCTCCTGTACATACTACCCACCACCATACACTCCACACTTCTCTCCTGTACATACTACCCACCACCATACACTCCGCACTTCTCTCCTGTACATACCACCCACCTCCATACACTCCACACTTCTCTCCTGTACATACTACCCACCACCATACACTCCACACTCCTCTCCTGTACATACTACCCACCACCGTACACTCCACACTTCTCTCCTGTACATACTACCCACCTCCATACACTCCACACTTCTCTCCTGCACATACTACCCACCACCGTACACTCCACACTTCTCTCCTGTACATACTACCCACCTCCATACACTCCACACTTCTCTCCTGTACATACTACCCACCACCGTACACTCCACACTTCTCTCCTGTACATACTACCCACCTCCATACACTCCACACTTCTCTCCTGCACATACTACCCACCACCGTACACTCCACACTTCTCTCCTGTACATACTACCCACCACCATACACTCCACACTTCTCTCCTGTACATACTACCCACCACCATACACTCCACACTTCTCTCCTGTACATACTACCCACCACCATACACTCCACACTTCTCTCCTGTACATACTACCCACCACCATACACTCCGCACTTCTCTCCTGTACATACTACCCACCACCATACACTCCACACTTCTCTCCTGTACATACTACCCACCACCATACACTCCACACTTCTCTCCTGTACATACTACCCACCACCATACACTCCACACTTCTCTCCTGTACATACTACCCACCACCATACACTCCACACTTCTCTCCTGTACATACTACCCACCACCGTACACTCCACACTTCTCTCCTGTACATACTACCCACCACCATACACTCCACACTTCTCTCCTGTACATACTACCCACCACCATACACTCCACACTTCTTTCCTAAACATACCACCCACCACCGTACACTCCACACTTCTCTCCTGTACATACTACCCACCACCGTACACTCCACACTTCTCTCCTGTACATACTACCCACCACCGTACACTCCACACTTCTCTCCTAAACATAATACCCACCACTATACACTCCACACTTCTCTCCTGTACATACTACCCACCACCGTACACTCCACACTTCTCTCCTGTACATACTACCCACCACCGTACACTCCACACTTCTCTCCTAAACATACCACCCACCACCGTACACTCCACACTTCTCTCCTGTACATACTACCCACCACCGTACACTCCACACTTCTCTCCTAAACATAATACCCACCACCATACACTCCGCACTTCTCTCCTGTACATACTACCCATCACTATACACTCCACACTTCTCTCCTGTACATACTACCCACCGCCATACACTCCGCACTGTACATTCCCTATTTAACATTACTACATTCTGCACTGTAATGCCCCGTACACACGGTCGGACTTTGATCGGACATTCCGACAACAAAATCCTAGGATTTTTTCCGACGGATGTTGGCTCAAACTTGTCTTGCATACACACGGTCACACAAAGTTGTCGGAAAATCCGATCGTTTTAAACGCGGTGATGTAAAACATGTACGTCGGGACTATAAACGGGGCAGTGGCCAATAGCTTTCATCTCTTTATTTATTCTGAGCATGCGTGGCACTTTGTCCGTCGGATTTGTGTACACACAATCGGAATTTCCGACAACGGATTTTGCTGTCGGAAAATTTTATCTCCTGCTCTCCAACTTTGTGTGTCGGAAAATCCGATGGAAAATGTCCGATGGAGCCTACACACGGTCGGAATTTCCAACAACACGCTCCGATCGGACATTTTCCATCGGAAAATCCGACCATGTGTACGGGGCATAAGTCATCTCAGACTTTATTTACAACACCCCCTTTAAGCCACGCCAAGTATTTTGCGTAATTTAAACCATGCTTTGTGCACCACATTATTCCATTTAGCGCCGCCTAGGGCCCACTTTTGATTTTGCACACGGGCGCACTATTTTCATGGTACGCCCCTGTCCAGGGGAGGAAAAAGCAGTGCTATACAGTATATATTTATTCTGGCCATTAGAATGAATGAGAGTGCAACTGCTAAAGGCGCCTAGTGCTTAAACACGTTTACACATGTTTAGCCAAATTCTTTATTTTCTTATGCCCAAACGTTCCTCACCTAAATGCGATTTTGGTGCGTTCAGGTTTCTGCCTCTAAATGCCTGTAAACTGCTATGTGTGAATGAGCACATAGGCAAACATAGAAGGGCGTTTAGAGGCAGAAGAAAAAAACATCAAATGCCCTTAAATGTGGCGTTTATGATGCCCTGTGTGCATGAGGCCATATGGTTTAAACTTCTGTTGGATGCCCACCGAGGGAAGCCTTGCTGTGTGGGAGCCACCTCACCAGAGATATTAAAGGAGTTGTAAAGGCAGAAGGTTTTTTTTATCTTAATGCATTCATACTTACCTGAGCCCATCTCTATCCAGCGATGTTGCAGGAGTGTCTTGGCTGTCCGGGACTCCCCTCCTCATTGCCAGAAACGACAGCGTGGTGCCATTGGCTCCTGCTGCTGTCAATCAAAGTCAATGAGCCAATGAGGAGAGAGAGGGGGCGGGGCTGAACTGCGGCTCCCTGTCTAAATGCAGTCAAAGTTAGTGAGTCGATTAGGAGATGAAGGGGGCGGGGCCGGGCTTCGGCTCTGTGTGTGAATAGACACACAGAGCCATGGCTCGGGGGTGCACCGGCTTGGGTGCCCCCACAACAAGCTGCTTGTGGTTTATAAATACAGGAAGGGAGGGGAGATGAGTCATAAGAGGGCCAATGAGAACTGCAGAGCTGGAGGTGTGCCTCTGTTTGTCTGTGTAAATCCAGGAGGTGAATAGGCAGCAGCTTCAGCTGCCCACAGTTAAAATGACTGCAGCCAGATTCAGTGGAGGGAGATTTCTGCAGCATAACTGGCAAGTACAGAATCACAGTATATAAAAAATAATCTGCAAAGTGGTTGGAGGGAAGCTTCAGAATGGCAAAGATGTTTTTATTACAAATTATGTGAGCAGACTGCAGTTTCTCTTTAACCGCTTGCGGACCAGCCGCTGCAGTTATACTGCGGCAGGTTGGCTCCGCTGGGCGAACCGTCATAGCTGTACGTCGGTCGCTTTAAGCGGTGTGAGCAGGCGCGCGCCCGCTGCATCGTGGGAGTGCCGATGCTCGTGACGGGCGGTCACGATGACTGCCGGCCGCGAGCGATCTCTGGGCACGAGAGGCAGAACAGGGACGTGTATGTGTGTAAACACACACACATCCCTGTTCTGTGAGCTGAGGAAATGCAGATCGTGAGTTAGTAATAGCTAGGAACCACGCTCTGTAATTTCCTCTAGTCAGTCCCCTCCCCCTTCAGTTAGAACACACATTAGGGAACACAGTTAACCCCTTGATCACCCCCTAGTGTTACCCCTTTCCCTGCCAGTGTAATTTATACAGTAATCAGTGCATTTTTATAACACTGATTGCTGTATAAATGCCAATGGTCCCAAAAATGTGTCGTGTTCGATGTGTCCGCCATAATAATAAAAATGCTATAAATCTATCCCCTATTTTGTAGACGCTATAACTTTTGCGCAAACCAGTCAATATACGGTTATTTTAATTTTTATTACCAAAAATATGTAGAAGAATACACATCGGCCTAAACTGAGAAAAAATCCACTTTTTAAAAAAATTGGGAATATTTATTATAGCAAAAAGTACAAAATATTGTGTTTTTTTTTTTTCAAAATTGTCGCTCTTTTTTTGTTTATAGCGCAAAAAATAAAAATCGCAGAGAAAATACCACCAAAAGAAAGCTCTATTTGTGGGGAAAAAAAGGACGTCAATTTTGTTTGGGTGCAACGTCGCACGACCGCGCAATTGTCATTTAAAGCGACACAGTGCCAAATCGTAAAAAAATGGCCCGGTCATTGGGCAGCCAAATCTTCCGGGGCTGAAGTGGTTAAAAACATTTTGGGCTATAGATAGAATCTAAATTCTAACCACCTTTTTTATTGTTTCAGTTCCACCATCAGTCAAGATTTCCCTAATACAACACTATGAAGATTCCCAAACAAACCATCACATGCTGATGTGTAGCGTGAGTGATTTTTACCCATCTGTGATTGAGGTAAAATGGTACCGGAATGGTCAGGAGGAAATTAGTCAGGCTCAGTCTACAGAGCTCTACCAGAATGGAGATTGGACCTCCCAGATCCTGGTGATGTTGGAAACAGACATACAGAAAGAAGATACCTTCACCTGCGAGGTTCACCATAGTAGCTTGGAGACACCAATCAAGATCGACTGGCGTAAGTTTTATTTACTACTATAGTAAAGTAGAGAGGTAGGTCCTGTTCTTGTGGACAGATGCTTTGCAAAACAGCAGTGCCCCTGGGCATCAACACAACCAGTAACATTATTACCCACCCTGTTTTTTTACACCTCGGTTTTTTACTTCTCTTAGTTACGTATTTATAAAGCAGTAATTGTGACCTTCCCCAAACATGGTGAAATAATCACTTATTCTTATACCCCCAATTTAAAACACCTACACCTGGAAGATTCACCTGTTTTTGCGAATCAAAGTTTCACTGCTTGATAAATACGCCCCTAAGTGTGATGCTGTCCATTGCATTGCTATTCTCTCATTTCAAACATTGCATTCATTTTTTCCATAATTGCTTACAAATCATTAGTCAGGCTGGGTTCACAGTATTGCGAATTGGATGAGGATTTCTCCGCATCCAATTTGCACAGCAGGAGACTGTGACCGGCTCTCTATGGAGCCGGTTCACACATCCCCGCAGCGGCTCTGGTGCCAATTGCACAGAAGTCCTGTGTGTCTTCTGGTCCGTTTCAGGTCCGAATTCAGCCAAAAATTTGGACTGAAATCGGACCTGAAACGGTGAATAGAGACGTACCAGACTCCTGCTGTGAGCTGGAGCGTGCTGCGGTGTGAACCAAGCCTAAGACCTCATCTGGAATATGCAGTTCAGTTTTGGGCACCAGTTCTCAAAAAGGATATCGGGGAACTGGAGAAAGTGCAGAGAAGAGCAACCAAACTGATAAGAAGTATGGAGGAGCTCAGCTATGAGGAAAGATTAGAGGAACTGAATTTATTCTCTCTTGAGAAGAGGAGATTAAGGGGGGATATGATCACCATGTATAAATACATAAGGGGTCCATATAGTGAACTTGGTGTTGAGTTATTTTAAGGTCATCACAGAGGACACGGGGGCACTCTTTATGCCTAGAGAAAAAGAGATTTCATCTCAAAATACAGAAAGGTTTCTTCACAGTAAAAGCTGTGAAAATGTGGAATACACTCCCTCCAGAGGTGGTTCTGGTCAGCTCAGTAAATTGCTTTAAAAATGGCCTGGATACTTTCCTAAATGTACAGAATACATCTGGATGAACTGTGGGTATAGAATTGTGTATATTGGATTGTATGATATTATTTTTGTATTTACTTTTATGGTTAAACTAGATGTGTCTTATTTCAACCTGACTAACTATGTAACTATGAATATAACTGGGTACTGACATTTATAGGTAAAGTTGATCCAGGGAATATCTGATTGTCTCTCGGGGGATCAGGAAGGATGCCTTCGTCAGGATCAACTCTGGGTATGGGATTGTAAAAAAAAAAAAAAAAAGTTTTTTTTTTTTTTTTGCTTTCCCCTCCTTTATTGGTTGAACTAGATGGACTTGTCTTTTTCTTCAACCAGACTAACTATGTAACATATCTCTGTCAGTCAAAGTTTCAAAACTGCTTTTCTGTAAGGTTCCGGACATAAACAAGGATGCTTGATTTCTTTAATGCCAAGAGATTTTTTTTTTTATATCAAAGAACTTTATTAAACATTGTGCACAAACAATACAGATTCTAGAGCATGTGTACATTCATATCATATAATAAACAGTGCTTCACTTAGAGCCATGTAAGAACATCAGCAAATAAATGTCAAGGGATTTAGTAACAGTTCACAAACCTAATTTATAGAAAAAAGTAGATTTTAGCAATAATCTTTTTTTGCAGAATATGGTTAAAAATAATTATATTCATACATACCATACCAGATACACCAAATATAAGAAGGTATTGGCCAGACACTAATAAAATGCCAAATCTGACACTAGGGGTAATAAACTGGGCAGATTCAATTTTATAATGTTTTGGTTCTAAATTATATAATTTTGGGCAATAGGAACAGCCATGTTGCTCTGAATTATCAGCTCCCGTAGAAACGTAGTGCCTCTTAAGACCACAAAGTAATGCTATGTGAATGCATGATGAATAAGCCAGTTTATTACATTTTCAAACCTGGCCGTAAATCTCATAATGCATTCCATTTGCCAGTATTAGATATGTGTGCGCACTGTAACAGGCAGTAAGACAAGTTGTGTATTGCTGAGGATGTATAAGGGCATGCAAATACTGTGTAGCACTGGAAAAACAATGTAATCATTAATTATAAGTGAAAGAAAAGTCAAATATAAAAGATAATCTTGCACAAGAAACTAGTAAACACCTGCTTGCTGTCTTTAAAAAAATCTGCAACTTTATTCTCGAGCACTCAAATGAGTTTCCTAACAGATAAGAGTAGAATTAAAATCTCACCATTGACTGCTATGTTACTACTGTAGGATGAACCACAGTGCCCAGAGGGAACATGCTATATGAGACACCTGGAAGTGTGCAGGCTGGATTTTTTTATGCAGGCAACAGGGCCACTTTAAAAGAGAAGTACCGTATATACTCGAGTATAAGTCGAATTTTTCAGCACATTTTTTTGTGCTGAAAGTGCCCCCCTCGACTTATACTTGAGTCAAGCACTTTTCTTCAGCAAAAAATGTCATTTTCCGAACCAACTTTGGGGACCCGTATCTCAGGGCCCCTTGGTGCTAGAAACCCCAAATTTGGTATGCAAACCCAGTGGACCTAGTACTACAACATATCCAAAGTGGAAGTTCCTAGCACTAAGTGTCCCCGAGATACGGGGCCCCAAAATCGGTTCGGAAAATGTCATTTTCTGATGCAGAAGTGCTTGACATTTTCTGAACCGATTTTGGGGCCCCATATCTCAGGGCCACTTGGTGCTAGGAACCCCAAATTTGGTGTGCAAACCCAGTGGAACTGGTTCCATAACATATCTAAAGCTGGAGTTCCTAGCACCAAGTGGCCCTGAGATACAGCCCCCCAAAATTGGTTCGGAAAATGTCATTCTCTGCTGCAGAAAAGTGCTTGACATTTTCTGGAATGATATTTGGGGCCCTGTATCTCGGGGCCACTTAGTGCTAGAAACCCTAGCTTTAGAAATTTTATGGTGCTAGTTCCACTGGGTTTGCACACCAAATTTGGGGTTCTTACTACTAAGTGGCCCCGAGATACGGGGCCCCAAATTCGGTAAACTGTGTCTATCTGCAGCAATGTCATTTCGGGACCCTTTGGGTTCAGAGACCCCAAATTTTGGCTGCAGCTAGGGGGCATCTTGGAACCCTTAACTACCGAGTTTGAAGTTCAGGGGACCTATGGCTGCAAATGGGCACAGTGAGGCATGCAAATGGGCACAGTGATGCTGCAAATGGGTATTGTTGACCCTCTTTTCCACTTACAGTAGCTGTGCATTTCTCACCCTCGTCTTATACTCGGGTCAATAAGTTTTTCCCATTTTTTTGTGGTAAATTAGGGCCTTGACTTATACTCGGAACGACTTATACTCGAGTATATACGGTATGACTTAAAAAATAAAATAAAAATCATACTCACCTAAATGGCTGCAGCATCGATATCAGCTGCAGCTGTAAAGTTGACAAGCCACATACATCCAAAACTAGGAAAACAGTACACACAGCCAATACACTGGGGGAGAGATTTACTAAGACTGGTGCACTCAGAATCTGGTGCAGCTATCCATGGTAGCCAATCAGCTTCTAACTTCTGCTTGTTCAGTTAAGCTTTGACAATAAAATCTGGAAGTTGATTTGTGTCTATGCAGAGCTGCACAAGATTTTGCACGCTCCAGTTTTAATAAATAACCCTTGGGTGTTTTATAAGAGTCCAAATTCAGACCACAATAATGGAGAATACGAAATTCAAAAGAAATATTTGATCACATGTAAGGTACATATTTTGACAGCTGATAGTAAACAACTTAGCTTTTTCTTTTCTAAAAATAACAAACATGTTATACTTACCTCCTCTGTGTAGTGGATTTGCACAGAGCAGCCCGGATCCTCCTCTTCTTGGGTCCCATGCCGCCACTGATGGCCCCTCCCTCCTGCCGGGTGCCCCCACAGCAAGCTTCTTGCTGTGGGGGCACCCAAGCAGGTGCACTCTTGAGCCACGTCTCTGTGTGTCCATTCACACACGGAGCCGCCGCTTGGCCCCACCCCTTCCTGAATGACTCACCAGCTGCTGCCAAAAGTCAATCAGGAGTGCGGGCCCTGGGAAAGCCAAGGCTCTCATGGACATTGATAGATCGAGAGGGGGTTCAGGTAAGTAACGGGGGTGCTGCTGCACAGAGAAGGTTTTTTACCTTCATACATTGAATGCATGAAGGTAAAAAACTTTGGATCGTTCAGGTCTGCCTGTCAGGTTGACGGCGGACCTGAATGGGCGCTCCATGTTAGCCTATGGAGCGACTGATGTCAGCGGAGACATGTCTGCTGACATCTGACCCCGTCCGATCCGCTAAAAGCAGACGGATGGCCCTACGTCCGGATCCGTCGCTGGCGGATTGGGTTAGATCTGGCGAAAACGGACATGCTGTCCGTTTTCATCCGATCCCTCCATAGGCAGCAGCGGCGCCTGAGAAGCCCCTCCCCGCTCAATGAGCAGAGAGGGACCTGTTATCCGCCGGCTCAGCGGAGAACAACGGAGAGATCTCCCGCTGAGCCGGCGGACCGAGGCAGGCCCCGTGGAAGCGGAGTCCGCCTCGTGTGAATGAGGCCTAACAACCACTTTAACTGTGCACAGAATAGTAATTTCACTGTGAAATGTTTCATATAAACTGTAATGACAAACCATAGGGATGGACCATATGTATATATGCACAGAGAGTGAAAATTAGCTCAAAGGGCCGAAGTCAGAATTAGGGGTGTACAACTGAGCTATGTTGACTTTTCCTTAATTAAGTGGAATAGTGTGACCTTAAAGGGGAGTGAACTAAAGGTTAGAGCAAGAATCCAACCTTCTTCAGACCTGGTAGAGGTTGCCATGTCTTGCAAGATGGCATCACAAATATCATCTGTGTACATGTAATGGGACCTAGATCAGATTCCCAGGCTTGCCGGCACTTCACGGGGATCTTGGTAATAAATTTATATAGCAAGCGAGAACACATAAAGTAAATGATTATTTTCTTGTTGGTAGACACTTCATTCTTCATCAGCTTTTTATAATTTGTTCACAGATCCCCAGAAATCAGATTCAGCAAAAAGCAAGGAGGCAACTGGAATTGTTGGGTTTGTGCTAGGAATTGTATTTATCCTTGTTGGCGTGGTTGTCTACTTGAGAGGTCGCAAAGGTAATGAAAGAACCCAATAGTTCACCAAAAAAAAAAACATTATCATATTTTATCATTTTTATTTCTATATCTTTTTGCTTTTATTTTTTCTTTATCTTTATTTTTTCTTTATCTTTTTTCTTTTATAGCCCAATTGTCATTCCGTGGACCACAAGTTGAAGGTTAGTTTTGTTAGGTCTTTTGTGTTTTAGTCTTTTTCCTGTAGAACTTTACATTCTAAAGCTTTTCTGACAATAACTGGTGATCCTCCATACTGGATTTGGGGTTGTAAATATTACTTAAAATGATTTTTTTTTATTTGATTGTTTTTATTGAATTTTATGATCTGCATTGAACTGATTTTTTAAGATATGTTGTTTTGTTTGTTAAAAATCATTAGATAAAAAGGCAAAGGTATCACCATACTGTCTGTCTGAAGAAGGGTCCTTAGGCCCCTTTCGCACTGGGGCGGTTTGCAGGCGTTATTGCGCTAAAAATACCGCCTGCAAACCGACCCAAAACAGCCTCCGCTGTTTGTTCAGTGTGAAAGCCCGAGGGCTTTCACACTGAAGCGGTGCGCTGGCAGGACGGTAAAAAAAGTCCTGCGAGCCGCATCTTTGGAGCGGGGAAGGAGAGGTGTGTTCACCGCTCCTAAACCACTCCTGCCCATTGAAATCAATGGGACAGCGCGGCTATACCGCGGCAATACCGCGGCTATAGCCACGCTGTACGAGCGGTTTTAACCCTTTTTCGGCCGCCAGCGGGGGTTAAAACCACACCGCTAGCGGCCGAATACAGGCGCAAAAATGACGGTAAAACAGCGCTAAAAATAGCGCTGTTTTACCGGCGATGCCCCCACCGCCCCAGTGTGAAAGGGGCCTTAGTGTTCGAAAAATTTGCTGCAAAAATATCCATACCTGGAATCCATTTTGTGACTGTTGCTAACAGACTTTATTTTTATGAGGACCAAATGTTGTTAAAGATTTTTGTTATGTCCCATATACTGGAGGGACTAACGGGACAGATTTGCCTGAGGGTTGTCTTTTCCACATTCCACTTGTGTTCCAACCAAGCAACCATCATTTGCTAAATCCCAGTTTCGACCCTGACACACAACAGGGCAATCTAGCACATGTGCACATTATTAAATTATATGCAAGAAGGCAGTGATATGTTAAAACAAAATTCCAAGTATGACCACCCTGCCTCTCTACCTCTTCCAGTCAGAGAATGCAAGACGTTCTATGAATACCATCCATGCCGAGCGATCAACCGCCTGTGTATATTATGCAACAGGGCAGCCCCCAGCACGAGACCCACCAGATATGGCAATTACTATAGCAGTGGTGACTGCTACAGTGATTTATTGCTTTGCAAGTGGTCCCACAGGCATGGCATATGCATATTTATGGTATATGGTAACTGCAAGAGGAATTGTGCCCCATTATTGGTATCAATGGGAGAAATAGTGCCCCATCGTTGGTGTCAGTCGAAGGAATATTGCCCCCTTTATTGGTATCAGTGGAAGGAATAGCGCCCCATCATTGGTATCAATGAGAGGAATACTGCCCCATTAGTGGCAGATATTATGCCCCACTGCTCATGGAGGAATAGTGACTAAAGGACAAAATGTGGCCCACAGGCAAAGGTTTGGAGACCACTGCCTTAACCACTTGCCGACCAGCCGCCGTAGTTCTACTGCGGCAGCATGGCACGGCTGGGCAAAACGACGTTATGTTACGTTGCTTCTCCCTGTGGCTACTAGGGGCACGCGCGCCCCCGAAGCCGATGCAAGTGCCCAGCGGGCGCGATGACCGCCAGGCACCTGCGAACACACAGATCCCGGTTCTTTCAGGGGGGAAATGACTGAGCGTGTGTTCATACTAAGTATGAACAGCGATCTGTCATTTCCCCTAGTAGTTCTATCCCCCCTTCAGTTAGAACACAGAGAGGGAACACAGTTAACCCCTTGATCGCCCAATAGTGTTAACCCCTTCCCTGCCAGTGACATTTTCTACAGTAATCAGTGCATTTTTTATAGCACTGATTGCTGTATAATTGTCAATGGTCCTAAAAATGTGTCAAAAGTGTCCGATCTGTCCTCCATACTGTCGCAGTCCCGATAAAAATCGCAGATCGCCGCCATTACTAGTAAAAAAGAAATAATAATAAAAATGCCATAATTTTATCCCCTATTTTGTAGACGCTATAACTTTTGCGCAAACCAATCAATATATGCTTATTGCGATTTATTTTATTTTTTTTTACCAAAAATATGTACATGAATACATATCGGCCTAAACTGAGGAAAAAATTAGTTTTTGTTTTTTTTTAAAAATGTGGGATATTTATTATAGCAAAAAGTAAAAGATAGTGTGTTTTGTTTTCAAAATTGTTGCTGTTGCTGTTTATAGCGCAAAAAAAAAACAAAAACGCAGAGGTGATCAATTACCACCAAAAGAAAGCTCTATTTCTGGGGTGAAAAAAGACGCAAATTTTGTTTGGATACAACGTCGCACCACTGCGCAATTGTCAGTTAAATCGACGCAGTGCCAAATTGTAAAAAGTGCTCTGGTCAGGAAGGGGGTCTAATCTTCCGGGGCTGAAGCGTTAAAGGATAGGACTCCTCCTTTTTCTGTAATGGTCACTTGACTCATTCAGTCAGTTTCTTTTGGGCTTTTCAGCACCAGGTATCTGTTTCTCAGCATTACAAGGTCACCAGTTCTGGTCACACATTTGTGAAGCTTTACCCGGTGCATGTTCAGGCCTGTGCTGATGCCAGTTTTGGCCCTAAAGTGCTGTCATCTCCTCTTTCAGTGGGGAATCTGTTTACCTTGTTTTGGGCCTATTGGCATTGGTTGCTGTGCTGCAAACCCCTCGGTTGTATTCCTTGGGGTGTCCCATGGTTAAGTTTGACTTGACCAGTAAACATCTTCTTTTTTTTGGAGTACAGTACAGAGCCCTCCGACCTGCATTTTCCTCTGATTGCTTTCTAAAAAACTGAAAATTGCTGGTAGTGGGAAGGGTAATTTGGGCTGTTCTACCAACTTTGCTTGCCAGTGTCCACATCTACAGATGGCCGCATTTAACTTAAGGTTAAGACTTAAAGGAACCTGTGTCATGTACTGTACTACAAGAAAAGAATTTTACAAGTTAAAAATCCTTGTGTAGAAAGGAAGAAAGGTAGCGGCACTTCCAGGAATAAAAACTGTTGTTTTTTTTTATTGTGCGGTATATCCATTAAAAATGAAGCACACATACACACAATCCACAAATGATCATTGCTCCTTTCTGCACATTGAGTTGGCTGTGGACCAGGCAGTCACCCAAGCTTTTACAGCAGCCCAGGATCTCGCAGACTGCCTTTGAGCGGTGTGCACCCATCATATTCTTTCAAGTTAAAAATCCACTATTTTCATCTTTTTAAAAAAATGTGCCCAGCTCCCCTTCCTAGCCCCCTCAATACACAAAGCAGGGTCCCTCTAAAACAGTGATTCTCAACTCCTTTCCTCGGGACCCACTAACAGGCCAGGTTTGCAAGATAACTGAAATACATCACAGGTGATATAATTTGTTGCTCAGTGATTGCAGTATTCTAGTCTGCATCTTCCCCAAGGTAATACTTAAATTCTGGCCTGTTAGTGGGTCCTGAGGACCGGAGTTGAGAACCACTGCTCTAAAAGAAGGTCCATGCTCACTTCTACAGATGGCTGTGTTCCCTCAAGCCCAGTTGCCAAAAATCTAGTGTAAAGCCTCGTACACTCGGTATGATTGTTGGCCAACCGAGCATCTGATTTTTGTCAAAAGGGCGTGTGCCAGGATCTTGTCTTGCATACTAACGTTACACAACTGTCGTGCCAAAAACAAGAACGTAGTGACGTACTACGAGGAATTTCAGCTCTTGAGCGCCACCCTTTGGGCCCGTTCAGCTAATTTTGTGTTTGGTGAGCATTGATTCCGAGCATGCGTGTTTGTGCTTTCGACTTTTGTGTGACGGATTTGTGTACTGACCATACGAAAATCAGACGTGGAGCTGTTGTCCGCCGAAAATTTACTAGCCTGTCATCCAACATTTGTTGGCTGAAAATTGGAAAACAGTTGTCTAAAGGAGCGTACTAATGGTAAGAATTTAGGACAACAGTCTGTCAACAGACAATCCCCTGCCAACATTCGAACCGGGTGTATGAGGCTTTAGGCTTCCCTCGTCTGCACACTAACGTCCCATGTACTGGAATAAAAAAAAGCTATGTGGTTACTTACCATTTAAGTCTGTGGCATGTTAGTGTGCAGGCGTTGGCAGCCAGGCATTTGATTTTTACAAGCTGGATAACATGGGAGGTCGCAGCTATTGGAATTAGGCACCTGCAGAGGGTCCAACTTTGTGTATTGAGGCCGGGGGGGGAGCTAGGCAAATGTCATTTATATGTACCAATTTCTCCCATTTACCATACAGCAAAGAAGAGACATTTACTTTTTCTGGCAGTTTTAAAAAGGTTAGCAGCTGCAGATTGAAATGAAGAAGTAGATTTTAATCATATCAAATTATGAAATAGCTTGCATAGCAATTATATATGTTATATGATTTTTTTTTTGTAAGAGCAAAGTATTTTTTAGCTGTGATGTACCTGCGTGGCCAGCCCCCTCCACTGAGTATATTATATGTATACATTGAGGGGGAAAAAGTATTTGATTACCTGCTGATTTTGTATGTTTGCCCACTGACAAATGATCAGTCTATAATTTTAATGGTCTGTTTATTTTAACAGTGAGAGACAGAATAACAAAAATATCCAGAAAAATGCATTTCAAAAAAGTTATAAATTGATTTGCATTTTAATGAGTGAAATAAGTATTTGATCCCATATCAATCAGCAATATTTCTGGCTCCCAGGTGTCTTCTATACAGGTAACGAGCTGAAATTAGGAGCACTCTCTAAGGCTCGGTTCACACCAGAAGCGGCACGACTTGCAGGTCGCCTCACCAAGGCGACCTGCACACGACTGCCACGGCGACTTGCAAAACGACTTCTGTATAGAAGTCTATGCAAGTCGCCCCCAAATTAGTACAGGAACCTTTCTTCTAAGTCGGAGCGACTTGCGTCGCTCCGATTAGAACGGATCCATTGTACAGAACGGGAGGCGACTTGTCAGGCGGCTAGGTCGCCTGACAAGTCGCCCCCGTGTGAACCGGCTCTAAGGGTCGGTTCACACTACAACGACGTGGGATCCGACTTGTCAGCCCTCAAGTCACCCCAAGTCGCTTGACTTTGGGAAATGCATTATAGTCAATGAGAGCGTCTTAATGTTCACTACTGAAGTCGCTCCGACTTCAAAAAAGGTTCCTGTACTACTTCAATCCGACTTCTAGGCGACCTGTACCCATAGAATTCAATGGAAGTCGCCTCCAAGTCGGATCTCCATCTATATTGAAGCGACTTTACAGGAAAAGAAATTAGTTTACCCAGGCAAACCCCTCCCAGAGAGCTGATTATTCTGTGATTGGCCACAGCCAAAGTCGCCTGTCCTGGAGGCGACTTGAAGTCGCGTTGTAAGTTGCTTAAAGTCGCGTTGAAGTCGCCATGCAAAGTCGCGCTGAAGTCGTGTTGCCCCTGTGTGAATTGAGGCTTAAAGGGAGTACTCCTAATCAGTTTGTTACCTGTATAAAAGACACCTGTCCACATAATCAATCAGATTCCAATCTCTCCACCATGGCCAAGACCAAAGAGCTGTCCAAGGATGTCGGGGACAAGATTGTAGACTTACACAAGGCTGGAATGGGCTACAAGACCATCGACAGGCATCTTGGTGAGAAGGTGACAATAATTGGTGTGATTATTCGCAAATGAAAAAAACACAAAATAATGTCAGTCTCCCTCGGTCTGGGGCTCCATGGTAGATCTCACCTTGTGGAGTTTCAGTGATTATGAGAACAGTGAGTAATCAGCCCAGAACTACACGAGAGAATCTTGTCAATGATCTCCAAGCAGCTGGGACCATATTCACCAAGAAAACAATTGGTAACACACAAAACCGTGAAGAACTGAAATTCTGCAGTGCCCGCAAGGTCCCCCTACTCAAGAAAGCACTTGTACAGGCCGGTCTGAAGCTTACTAATGAACATCTGAATGATTCAGAGGAGAACTGGGTGAAAGTGTTGTAGTCAGATTAAAATCGAGCTCTTTGGCATCAACTCAACTCTCCGTGTTTTGGAATGCGTTTTTCTGGATATTTTTGTTGTTATTCTATCTCTCACTGTTAAAATAAACCTACCATTAAAATTATAGACTGATCATTTCTTTGTCAGTGGGAAAATGTACAAAATCAGGGGATCAAACACTTTTTTCCCTCACTGTACTTTATAAAGGTTGTACATAGTTGGAGAAAGTGTAATTTACGATCTGTTGAAATGCACTATCCTTTATATCACTGACTGTGTTTTCTTTTATTGCTTTTTTCAGCTTTCCTACATTAATAAATTGGAACAGGACTATCTAAAAATTACAACTTTGCTGATTTCAACTTCTACTCTGCAAATCCTGAAGCCATCTTGTTTAGAGTCTATTTCACCATGTTATCTGAAGTCAAGTGTGCATTCAAGCTATGAAATACAATATAATTAGCCTAAATATAAATCATTTTAGCGTGTTGGAAAGAGTTTTTTATAGCCTTGTAAAATCAGATGTTACTAGGGGATCTGAGACTTTTTTTGACTAATTTCCTACTAACCTTTTGGGATACACAGTTCCAAGTGTGCTGTGTACTCTGGTACAAGTCTTCTACTTCTCTGGGACGTCAGGGCTGAGAATTGTGCTGCAGTATTATTTTGTGCACTGTGAAGATTTGGACAGTGTCAACAAAAGTTGGTTTAAAGCAAGTTGAAGGTAATGATATCACTGGCAGCGAATCTGGAACCCACACCTACACTGGAATGGTACCAGCATTGGCTCAGTGTTGTTCTAAATAGCTAGGTCAACACAGCACACATGAAAATGTGACATTCTTACCCTGCTAGTTAGGCACTATAGAAAAGCAAATGAGACTAACTTTATAGTACACTACGCATCATATACTTTATCGATTGACTTGTGTACAACCAGACTTGTGGGTTTTTCCCAAATGATTAGTGCTTTCAGGTACGATCTCGATTGCATATTTATTAGTCCAGCTTGCACCTATGTAAGTAAGCATATGTCCTATATGAGGGGCCACTGGGGAAGCTGATAATCACTGTAGTAGTTGGTGCTAGTCTACAATGAGATCTTTTAGGGCCTGTGCCAAGCGGATTCCCCTCTGCACACTGATAACAGAACATTGCTCACTTGGCACTGCTGCTATTCACAGAACTCCTTGTATTTTTTTAATGAATACAAGGCATTCTCTGATTGGACAGGGTGGAGATTGTAAGGTCACTGACCCTCTTTACTTCATCCTATTGGAGAACGCCTTGTATTCATGGAAAAATATACAGGGTATTCTGTGAATTGCAGCAGTGTTGAGCGAGTGACCCCCTGTTGTCAGTGTGCAGAGGGGAAGCTGCTCTGCACAGGACCCAGAAGATCATCACTATCACTGTAGTAGTGCCGACTACAACAGTGGTTGTCAGTTTCCATACAGCCCCTCATATATGAGATATGCATATTTACATTGGTCCAAGTTGGACCAATCTAAGTGAGCAACAAAGTTCATTCCTGAAGTTCACCATTAAGCAGTCCTCGGTTATCTAAAGTTGACTGTGGAATGTTTTTATACAGCGAACATCGTCAACATTCCATATAACTTCCTGTAATCAGTTGGCTACTAGTAAAGTGAGCATTTCCCATTGGCCACAACAGACCTTTCATCAGCTTGTAACAAAATTGGTAGCAAATACTATTTACAAACGTTTCTATCTTAAGCTGGCCATGCACAAGTATATTCTCGAATGAATATTCGTACAAATATTCATAGAACATTCTTGCAAAAAGAGTCTTGATAGATTCGATCACTGTAGTTCAAAACTACTTCAAAATTTCACTTCCCCTTTACATTCAGTTTTGGAACAAATGTAATTTCCTTAAAAAAAAACACATATAAGGTTAGAAATGCATTTGTTTGAGAACATTTTCCTATCCTGCTCCTTCCAATTTTCTTGTTAGGGCTCATGCACACTGCAGCTAAAAAAAAAGCTGCTTTTACAGGCATTTGAACTTTTATTTCAGCTTGAAGAAGCTTGTGCTTTTTTGGACACTTTTGCACATTTTTATTGAGATTCTTTGAGTTCCTTTAAGCATAAGTGTTTTTATTTTTTGTTTACACACCCTCCCCTCAGCTAATTTTTCCTATTTTCTTTTTTTTTTTGTGTTTGAGCTTCTTTGAGTTCTTTCATGCTTTCTTTACGTGTTTTTGGCCACTTGGGCATCTTTTCTGCTCGAAAGCTCCTTTCAAAAATGCTTGGTGGGGGGGTTCTGCCTGTAAACTCCTAAAAAGCCATAGTGTGCATGGACACATTGGCTAACAAGGAGGTGAGTTTCCAGGCTAAAAAAATGAGAGCTCAAAAGCCTGTAGAAGCCAAATCTTTGAGCTTCTTTGAGCTGCAGTGTACATGAGCCCTTACTGTGGTCAAAAATTAACGTCAGTTTAACCCCACTAACCATTAGAAAATTGAATAAACGTTCTTAAAACAAAAAATCTCAAATTAAATTCTTATAGTGTATGGCCAGCTTTACAGCCTTTTTCATTCAACACAGGAGTGATCAAAACTAGATAAAGTTATAATCTAATATTTGATATTGGCTTCATTTCACACATGCCATTTAAAAATGATTTCTCTGTGTTATATTTGATTTTTTGTTTTAGGGCCAATCCTGGCCTTTTTTATGTTTTGGTGGGTACTGGTAGAATGAATCATCAGCCTGCTCCCTGTGTATATTGGAGGGATATGCAGTTTTTTTGGGGATATTTACTAAAACTGGAGCACTTGGAATCTGGTGCAGCTGTGCATGGTAGCCAATCAGCTTTTAACTTCAACTTGTTTAATTCAACTTTGACAATAAAATCTGGAAGCTGATTGGTTTCTCTGCAGAGCTGCATCAGATTTTGCACTATCCAGTTTTACTAAATCAACTTCTTTATGTCTCAACAAGGTCTAAGAAGTGAACAGGTTTCTATTTTTGCAGATGACCCATTCTTTATATTTTTGTTGTACATTATGGAAATTCTATTTGTTGAGCAGGACCTTATCATTTTATTCCAAATAGAAATTTTAGTGGAGATACTTCTGAAGTCCTCAAGAGATAATCCAGTATATGGCTCAACTTGCAAAGCAGCAAAGAAAATCTTAGATGTTAGTTTTGGATGGCGCAGCTTTTAAGCTTTTATGATCAACTAACTTTTTTTTGTTTATCCTGAACATAAATTTTGTCTATGCAAAAACTCAATGTAGCCTATGTGTTAAAAACTTTGAGCATTATTTTTGATTATTGACCTTTAGAAACTATGAAATTAAATTGTGCCAGCTAACCAAAATTGTCATCATTATTGTCTCCTGGAATAACAAAAGACCTCTGGAAACAATAGTGTGTGCGCTGTGTAACAATTCCAGGCACAAAAGATACACACTTTCTTCTAGTTATGGGACTTTAAAGGTGCCAGCACTTGTGCCAAAATATACTCTACTGTTAAAATTCAACTTTTATTAAAAAACAGTTAAAACAAGTGTAATTCGAACTTGGTATCATACATTTTACAGGTATATTACATGATATGAATACATATATCTTATTTCCATGTGTATCACAGTCAATTGCTATGCATTCCCCTCCATCAACAGCGAGACTCTCAGGTGGAAATTAGGGTCCACTTGGGGGAAACAGTGAAATGATTACAACATGTTTAGTGGGTATCCACCCCACTTCCTTAGGTTCTGTGAAATTATAAGTTACAGTCGGAATTCATTTTCACCAATTTATAAATATATGGATATACTGTTTACACATTTCTTTACCCTCCCTGGCCGTATGATTATTTCATATTTTTGAAAGCGGTACAATTATTTTGCATGGAAATTTGGCGTTTTATATTGTAGGTTTGTAATTCGTAGGAATAACTCACTTAAATCTGTCCAAACCAGAGTCTAGTAGACATCTTGGGTATGATAAAGTTTGAAACACGAAATCATAAATTATAATATAATAAATAACTATAAATAATTATACCAAATAATAATATAATAATAATAAAAATTATTCAATAATGTAATCAAATCAAAAACACTGACATTTTCTCAGGTGCAGAATTGTCGCTGTCATTACTTTTCAGTGTTTGATAACGGATCTCCCCACAAATCACTATCGCTCAATTCTGCGAGTGATTCTAATTTATTATCACTGTTTTCTAGCTGGTCTAAAACCACTTTTGATGTAAAGGGACGGTGTTGGTTGCTATGGACAATCTCCAGTTTCCAGGCATAAAGAACAGTTTTTATAATATAAAACTGCATGCAGGGCACTGGACAAACCACTAGGGACAAAAGGGATGTGAAATAATTTTATACCATAATGTAATCTGTAAGATTACAGTATACTGTATGTATTGTGTGTGTTTCACCTTTTGAATTTGGCACCGTTCTTCATCTCCGTGCATCGCAGCGCTTGCAGGGAACGGAGCTCAGCTCCGTGATGAATCGAGGGGAGAACGAGATGCTCATACTGCGGAGAGACATCGCAGGATCCAGGGGCCAAGGTAAGTAAGCTCTTCCTGGATCCTGCAATGTGATCCAGAGTCTGGCTCGGGGTTACCGCTTATGGTTCTTAAATTCCACCCCGAGCCAGACTCGGGAATACCGCCAGGGAGGTTAAATCCCTCAATAATCAAAATAGAGGGTTAATCCCAGACTGGGAACCACCATCCACACCAAACCTCCAGTTTGGAGGAGGACAGGCTGAGAAAAAAAAGGAATAGATAATTGTTATATTACATAGGAATATTCCTAAAGTAGGGATATAGGAAAGCAAATCTTTTATTTTCTAGAGATCCATATTAGCTACCAAGTCTGTTCTATATACAGTATAAAGGCCTGCTGGTAAATTCTTGTGAGGTCACAATCCATCAGCCAAGGTAGCTTCTTAATCTCCTCTCCTATTCCTGTTACTCCAAAATGCCTTCCACATTGATACAATGTGAGGAGGAAAAAGGAGGGGTGGAGAGGAACGGAATAGGAAAAATAAATCCATCCGTCCTACCTGTAGTGATAGGACACCTTTCAAGTCTATACACAAATAGTTTTATATCAAGTGCACAGTCCTCAATATAGCAATGGTGGCTGGTGCTAAAAATTTTAGGGAGGGCGGCAAACTGATTGCACCACCTCATCCAACCCCCCCTCCCACCCGAGCGGGGGATGGACGGGAAAGTGGCGATTCACCCCCACGCCCCTGCGGGAGACGGACGGGAAGGCAGCGATCACTGGAAGCATCACCCTCCCCGGCGATAGACGGATGAGAAAGCCACGGCGATCCACCACAACCTCCCCCTGAGAATAAGGACCTTCTCTTAGGAGGCAGAGGGAGGGAAGAACCGGGCTGTTGCTTGTCCTCCCGGCTGAACAGGAAGTGGGTGCTGAGACACGATTGGCCTAAGACTCTCTGGATTAGGGGGCGGCGCTGCTATATAGGGTAATCTAAATTAACAAATGAATAACATACCAATGAGATTATTCTATTTTCTCTGTATGCTCCCTATATAAAGAATCCCTCATTGTGCATTGTAAAAATTGGCGGGTGACATCACTACCCATTCTGGTGTCAGTTCTGGTTCCAGTGACCTCACTTCCTCCATTACCACAGTGTTCATTTGCAAATGGAGAGTGCCCACACAAAAGGGGAGGCATTCCACCAAAACAGGGAAAAAGATATCAGTTTCCATCACACTAAACCTACTAATCAGCTACTCCACCCCAAAATATCAGGAAGCAACAAAATCATCATCTAAAAAAAGGAATATCTAAAAAGAGTCACCACTATTTAAGAAAATGTTTTTATTTTTTTTTTGTTAAACTTTTCACAGCCTTCCTTCTCCATATTAGCCCATAAAGAGATCATGTATAAAAATCCCATTGGGCCCATATATACCGGACCTGGGAGAAACAAAACCAAAATTAAAGTGGTTGTAAACCCTAGCAAAAAAAAAAACCCTGCAAGACAAAGGCATAATGAGCTAGTATGCATAGCATACTAGCTCATTATGAACTAGTTACATAGTTACATAGTAGGTTGAAAAAAGACACAATTCCATCAAGTCCAACCTATGTGTGTGATTATATGTCAGTATTACATTGTATATCCCTGTATGTTGTGGTCGTTCAGGTGCTTATCTAATAGTTTCTTGAAGCTATCGATGCCCCCCTGCTGAGACCACCGCCTGTGGAAGGGAATTTCACATCCTTGCCGCTCTTACAGTAAAGAGCCCTCTACGTAGTTTAAGGTTAAACCTCTTTTCTTCTAATTTTAATGAGTGGCCACGTGTCTTGTTAAACTGTCTTCTGCGAAAAAGTTTTATGCCTATTGTGGTGTCACCAGTACAGTATTTGTATATTGAAATCATATCCCCTCTCAAGCGTCTCTTCTCCAGAGAGAATAAGTTCAGTGCTCGCAACCTTTCCTCATAACTAACATCCTCCAGACCCTTTATTAGCTTTGTTGCCCTTCTTTGTACTCGCTCCAATTCCAGTACATCCTTCCTGAGGACTGGTGCCCAGAACTGGACAGCATACTTTAGGTGCAGTCGGATCAGAGTCTTGTAGAGCAGGAGAATTATCGCTTTATCTCTGGAGTTGATCCCCTTTTTAATGCCAATATTCTGTTTGCTGTGTTAGCAGCAGCTTGGCATTGCATGCCATTGCTGAGCCTATCATCTACTAGGACCCCCAGGTCCTTTTCTATCCTAGATTCCCCCAGAGGTTCTCCCCCCAGTGTATAGATTGCATTCATATTTTTGCCACCCAAATGCATCATTTTACATTTTTCTACATTGAACCTCATTTGCCATGTAGTTGCCCACCCCATTAATTTGTTCAGATCTTTTTGCAAGGTTTCCACATCCTGCGGAGAAGTTATTGCCCTGCTTAGCTTAGTATCGTCTGCAAATACAGAGATTGAACTGTTTATCCCATCCTCCATGTCGTTTATGAACAAATTACAGGATTGGTCCCAGCACACAACCCTGGGGGACCCCACTACCCACCCCTGACCATTCCGAGTACCCCCCATTTATCACCACCCTCTGAACTCGCCCTTGTAGCCAGTTTTCAATCCATGTACTCACCCTATGGTCCATGCCAACAGACCTTATTTTGTACAGTAAACGTTTATGGGGAACTGTGTCAAATTCTTTTGCAAAATCCAGATACACCGGGCCTTCCTTTATCTAGCTGGCAACTCACCTCCTCATAGAAGGTTAGTAGATTGCTTTGGCAAGAGCGATTCTTCATGAATCCATGCTGATTACTGCTAACAATACCGTTACTAAAATCTTGTATATATATCCTTATCATCCCCTCCAAGAGTTTACATACTATTGATGTTAGGCTAACGGGTCTGTAATTCCCAGGGATGTATTTTGGGCCCTTTTTAAATATTGGTGTTACATTGGCTTTTCTCCAATCAGCTGGCACCATTCCAGTCAGTAGACTGTCTGTAAAAATTAGGAACAACGGTCTGGCAATCACTTGACTGAGTTCCCTAAGTACCCTCGGGTACAAGCCATCTGGACCCGGTGATTTATTAATGTTAAGTTTCTCAAGTCTAATTTTAATTCTGTCCTCTGTTAACCATGGAGGTGCTTCCTGTTATGTGTCATGAGGATAAACACTGCAGTTTTGGTTACTGAAGCCCCCCGATTCCCTCGAGAAGACTGAGGAGAAGAATAAATTCAATACCTTCGCCATCTCCCCATCCTTTGTAACCAGATGTCCTTCCTCTTTCTTTATGGGGCAAATATGGTCTGTCCTCCCTTTTTTACTGTTTACATACTTAAATAATTTCTTGGGATTTTTTTTTGCTCTCCTCCGCTATGTGTCTTTCATGTTCTATTTTAGCCGTCCTTATTGCACCCTTACATTTCTTGTTGCATTCTTTATAAAGTCTGAATGCTGATGATGATCCCTCAACCCTGTATTTTTTGAAGGCCTTCTCCTTTGCTTTTATATGCATTTTTACATTGGAGTTAAGCCATCCAGGACTTTTGTTCGCTCTTTTAAATTTATTACCCAATGGGATGCATTGGCTAATGCCCTTATTTAATATGCTCTTAAAGCAAACCCATCTCTCCTCCGTGTTCTTTGTTCCTAAGATTTTATCCCAATTTATGCCTTCTAGCAAGGTTCGTAGTTTAGGGAAGTTGGCTCTTTTGAAATTCAGTGTCTTTGTATTCCCTTTATGTTTCCTATTTGTGTGATTTATACTGAAACTAATTGACCTTTGATCGCTGTTACCTAAATTGCCCCGTATTTCCACATCCGTGATCAGGTCTGTATTGTTGGTAATCAATAGATCCAGTAACGCTTTATTTCTAGTTGGTGCGTCTACCATCTGACCCATAAAATTGTCCTGCAAGACATTAAGGAACTGGCGAGCCTTAGATGAATGCGCGATTCCCTCCGCCCAGTCTATGTCTGGATAATTAAAATCCCCCATTATGATAACACTTCCCATCCTTGCTGCTAATCCAAATTGTGATAGGAGATCTGTCTCCCCTTCCTCCCTCAGGTTAGATGGCCTATAGCATACTCCCATTATTATTTTCCCCTTAGCTTCATCCCTTTGGAGCTCTTCCCATAAGGATTCCACCTCCTCCCTAGATCCCTTAGTGATGTCATCTCTCACATTCACTTGTACATTATTTTTGATATATAGGCATACCCCTCCCCCTTTTTTACCCTCTCTATCCTTGCGATAAAGGGTATACCCTTGAATGTTTGCCAGCCAATTATGAGAGCTGTTGAACCAGGTCTCTGAAATGCCCACAAAATCCAAATCCTCCTCGTACAACAGTATCTCTAGTTCACCCATCTTGTCCACCAGGTTCCTGGCATTGGTGAACATGCCACATAGTTTAGACCGGTCGCATATTATCCTCGTATTGGGTGTCCTGAGATTGCAACCAGGACTTGCTACTATACTTACCTTGGGTTTTTGTGCTTTGGTCAACCTACCACTAATGCCCACAATACTGCCCTCTGGAATATGTTCCGCGCTGACTATCTCTACCTCTGGACCCTCCCCCCATCACCTAGTTTAAAAACCCCTCTAACTTTTTGGCCATCTTCATTCCCAGCTGATCTGCACCCTCCTCATTTAGGTGCAGTCCCTCCCTTCTATAGTACCGGTTATCGACTGAGAAGACGGCCCAGTCCTTCAGGAACCCAAACCCCTCCTTGCTCTTCAGCCACTTGTTTACTTCCCTAATCTCCCTCTGCCTTTCTGGTGTGGCTCGATGTACCGGTAGTATTCCTGAGAATACTAACTTGGAGGTCCCTTTCCTCAATTTAGCTCCTAAGTCCCTAAAATCGTTCTTTAGGACACTCCATCTGCCTCTGACTTTGTCATTGGTGTCAACGTGCACCATGACAGCTTCCTCAGCCCCTCCCAGTAATTTGTCCACCAGATCCGTGATGTGCCGAACCCGAGTGCCCGGTAGACAACATACTGTTCGGAGCTTCAGGTCTTTTTACAGATTGCCCTCTCTGTCCTTCTAAGAATTGAGTCCCCTACCACCAGAATCTGTCTTTCCTTTCCCTTCGCTTCCCCCCCCCACTCTCACTGGAGGAGTTCTTCCCCTGGCAGCTAGGAGAGTCCCTCAGCTCTAGCAGTGCTGGTCCCTGACTGGTTTCACCAATGTCACTCAATGGAGCATACTTATTGGGTAGCTCCAGCCCTGGATCGGCCTCCCTGGCACTTCCCCCTCTACCCTTCCTGGCTGTCACCCATCTACTCTTTGCTAGTGCCTGCACCTCTGTCTCCACCCGCCTCTGTGCTGGCCCCTGCCGTGTACGTTCCTGGCTCTCCTTTAGTATGGAGGGACTTCTCAGTGCTGACAGTTGCTTCCCCAGATTCAGAACTTGGGTTTCCATGGAAACAATGCACTTACATTTTGCACAGCAGTATTCACCCTCGATCGGATGATCAAGGAACGCATACATGCCGCAAGATGTACAAAGAGTCGCCTCTCCACACCCCCTGGGCATCGTACCTATTAAATTTAATGAGGATTGGGGATTATATCTTGTCCAAATTACCCAACAACTAGCTTCCTGACACTAATACTCAAGACAATACACAGGTACTGGCAGAACTACGGGCACTCGCAGAACACTCGCAGACCACTCGCAGACCTACAGGCACTCGCAGAACACTCGCCGACCACTCGCAGACCCACGTGCACTCGCAACCTACATGCACTCGCAGACCACTCGCACACCTATGTGCACTCGCAGACCTACGTGCACTCGCAGACCACTAGAAGACCTACGTGCACTCGCAGACCACTCGCAGACCACTCGCAGACCACTCGCAGACCTATGTGCACTCACAGACCACTCGCAGACTTATGTGCACTCGCAGACCTACGTGCAGACCTATGTGCACTCGCAGACCACTCTCAGACCTACGTGCACTCTCAATACACAAGTATACAATACACAATACTAAGGATCCACACACACTACTCAGACAACACTCAGGTACTCACACTACACAGGTACTATGACCCCTGTTATAACCTCCTGTTTTACACTCTGGTTTTAACTCACCACTTAGACCAGTTCCACTTGGACAGAGTTCCAGCAGACTCCAAAATGAGCAGGCTCAATATGAGTTCTACAATATGAGTTTTTACCTTACATCGAAGCCCTCGCAGTGGTCCTCGTACCCCCTCCGGATGGCGACATATCTCCCGGAGTTAAATCAATAAATAAATAAATAAATATGATGCGCTATAGTGTGCTAAGCGTGCCCTAATCCTGGCACACAGAGATACAGTGCATATACAACAGAGTATAAAATAATTTAACCCCAATATGTGCTATATCCCCCAAGATAAACAAACTTAATGTGCTCAAATAAACAGTGCAGTGAGCATGTGAAATGGTAATATCAACAAAAATGCTCCAAAATGAATCCGTGCAAACCAGGTGCTAAAAGTGCAATAAACAAATAAATAATAAAATAACGTTAATTCATAAATGATTCATATATGCAAACAAAAGAGTGTCACACAATGTATATACTTAATCGTCCATCATAAATAGACATATATTAAACACAAAAGTCCTTAATGAAAGTGATGACAACTGTGCTTTAGTGATGATGTTTTCAAACGTGCTGCGATTCCATGTGCCACATATCATGCGATGGTGAAACAAAAGGTGCCCCCCCCCCCCAAGGTAAAGCGCTCAGCTTAGGGAATGTGACTAAGTCGCTAGACAGAGTCAGGAAACATTTATGAGCCACCCAGGGCTCAGTGTGGATCACAGAAAAACAGGCTCCAGCATAGGCTCAAATCACAGTCAAAAAGAGAAAGGAACCATATGGTGTGATAACGTTTAAAAAGTGTTTATTAACAAGGTCAGATAAAAAACTATCCCCCAGAAGGGGGTACTCACATTTTGAGGGTGCGTCAGTGCACCACTCAAAAGAGGCATATGACCTGAATAAAACAATAGGTAATGGATATAGCAGTGAGGTTATGGAGACCGTCCCAGCAAAGACAGCTGTTGCTGGCTAACACTCCGTCCTGGCCCCTCCCCTACGCATCTTCGACACAGAGCATACGTGTCATCATCAGAGGGAATATAAAATATTTTACAGCGCACACATACAAGAATGACATTTCCTGCAGGGCTAGTTAAAAACACCTGAACATATTCAAAAAATACGGGGGTTTGGTCACACTATATGGTCATATAGTGCTAAGCCCACTTACTGCGACAAAGTACCCCGAATTAGTGGGTCCTACACTAGTAATAGAATGGAAGTTCCTCTGTCTCAACCATGGGAGCTGAACTCCTCTATTTGGGAGAACTGAAGGGGATACATCCTATACACTGGTGGCCACTAAATGGGAGGTAATGAGGAGGGGGGGGGGGGGTGCTCCAGCCCAAAAAACCTGGTCAGGGCCTATTACAATATACAAGAACATATTTGGGGGCACACCATACAATGCGTTTAAATTCAAGATGGTGCTGCTATAAGACCTACAAACAGTACAAAATATTTTACAGCGCACACATACAAGAATAACATTTCCTGCAGGGCTAGTTAAAAACACCTGAACATATTCAAAAAATACGGAGGTTTGGTCACACTATATGGTCATATAGTGCTAAGCCCACTTACTGCGACAAAGTACCCCGAATTAGTGGGTCCTACACTAGTAATAGAATGGAAGATCCTTTGTCCCAACCATGGGAGCTGAACTTCTCTATTTGGGAGAACTGAAGGGGATACATATATATTGTAACAAACCCCCGTATTTTTTGAATATGTTCAGGTGTTTTTAACTAGCCCTGCAGGAAATGTCATTCTTGAATGTGTGCGCTGTAAAATATTTTGTATTGTTAGTAGGTCTTATAGCAGCACCATCTTGAATTTAAACGCATTGTATGGTGTGCCCCCAAATATGTTCTTGTATATCATCAGGGGGAATGTCTCTCCCGGAGTTACTTCCGGGTATCGCGGGCTCAAGCGCTGTGATTGGCCGGAGCCGCGATAACGTCACTCCCGCGCATGCGCGCGAGAGCCACCGGTAACGGCACACTCACTGAAGCAACGGCACCTACGTGCCATTGCTTGAGTGCGAATGTGCCAATGACATCGGCACTTGCAGGAGACAAGCGATATCTCCTAAACCATTCAGGTTTAGGAGATATCTAGGGTAGCTACAGGTAAGCCTTATTATAGGCTTTCCTGTAGCAAAAAGTGTGTTGTAAGGGTTTACAACTACTTTAATAAAGAACAATAATATCGAGTAAATTCCAAAAAATAATAACATCCTTAATAAACATGAAACTAAGGGGGTTATTTACTAAAGGAAAATCCACTTTGCACTGCAAGTGCACTTGAAAGTAAAGTCGCTGATCCGAGGGGGACATGCAAGGAAAATAAAAAACAGCATTTTAGCTTGCACATGATTGGATGATAAAATCAGCAGAGCTTCCACTCATTTCAGATCTACCCCTTAGATTTAGAGAGACTGCACTTCCAAGTGCACTTTCAAGTGCGCTTGCAGTGCAAAGTGGATTTGCCTTTAGTAAAACACCCCCTAAGTATCCATCCCTTATGATGTTAACCCAAAAATTATTTAAATTAAAGCATCTCGTTAAGCCCTGGGAGTTTGGTAGCTTTTAAAGTATAAATGCATTTGATCTCCTTTCTTAAAATCTCTTGGTCTTAATCTCCTCCCCTTTCATTTCTCTAACAACTTACAGGACCACAAACTTGATATGTGATCTATCATAATTCTGGTACATACCTACATGGTAGGCTATAGGGGTAGAAATTTTGCCATTTTCAAAATAGTATACTTGATATTGAATCCTTTCATAAATATCCTTTTAGTCTTTCCAACCAAAAAATGCTCTGAATTTACATGTCATTAGATATACTATTCCTTTTGTTTCACAATTAGCCACATGTTTAGCCACAAAATAAAGCTAGATATGACCTTTTGGTTCATTTACCCTGCCTGTATTTACATGCATTATGGTACAGTTCACAAAAGAAGCAAAATTTATGGACAATAAATAATACAATTTTAAATTGGCCTCTTTCTTTCAAAATTGGAATGAAGAAGACTCCATGGAAGCAGGTATTTTCATGTGCATTTTACATGTAAATTATCCTTTTAGAACGCATCTATATAAAAGCAATGTAGTTTTTGTAGGCTCCCTAGGAATGGTTGACTTAAAACATTCGGTCACATGATGAGAATTTAAAAAAGCAGAGCTTGATTGTTTTGTATCCAACAATTGTCATCCCACTGCCCAGTGAGTGCATTACTGGCCATTTTGGCAAGCGCTTTGGACTAATGGCTAGCAATGAGATAGAGCTTAGTCTTGAACTCAGGGTAAGGCACACCCTAGTAACAAAGTGAAATGCCTGGCTATGCTCAAAAAAGCTCATGTGCTTTTCTGAGTGTAGGGTGTAGAGTGCAACGCAAGTGAGCGTATAAGTGTGAACAGGGACAATTAGAAAGAATGGGATTCTGCTTGTTGCATGTAGTCAGGCATAGGGAACCAAGCTGAAAAATGCTCAGGTGTGAATGGGGGCCAAGTGTATATGTTGTTTAAGTTCTGAGGGCTCGTCTTGATTAGGAAAGTTTACTCTTTGGCTTAACTTTTACAATAATCAGCCACACAATGATTTAATAACTTTCATTAACATGTTTTTGGTCTGGATCAATAAAAACGTAAATATACAATCTAACAGTTCCCAACATCTTCATTTTATTTTCTCTCTTCTATACTGATATTATGAAAAAGCTTCTTTTATGTATATATTGTTGACTGTAACTAAGAGGTTCTTCAAGAAAGAGTGATACTTACCATGCATTCAGGTTTCAAATCACTAAAGAGACCCTGTCACCAGACCAATAATTTTAACATAAATTTTCACTTAAAGAGGTTGTAAATGTTAAAGTGGAGTTCCACCCACTTTTACAACTCTTCAGCATCCCTCACTAAACTGTGCACTGTAAACAAATTGGATATTTTTTAATTTTTTTTCTCAGCACTTACTGTATATCTGCTGCATTCATGTTTCACTTCTTCCTCCCTGGCCGCGGCCCATCGCATCATTTCCTGTTTGCAATGCCTTCTGGGAAGGGGCAGCAACTTCCTCTGAAACTGCCGTTGCTATGGAAACCTGACCTGAAACCTATTACACTGCTTGTGCTGCACTGAGCATGTGCGAGATCTGCAAGGATGAGATCCAGGAAGAAATACAGTCTGGCTTCAGATGCCCACACTTAAGATGGCCACGGCCTGCTGTAAGTTTATAAAATCACAAACTACTGCTATAAACTAACAAAACAGACCTTAGTTTATAGACTAACTTTACTAGAATACATTAAGCTTGTGTATTATAGGGGTATTTTTGTTTAAAAAGTATAATTTCGGCCGGAACACCACTTTAATCTTGTACCTATAGGTAAGCCTATAATAAGGCTTGCCTATAAGTACTGTAAATATCTCCTAAACATGCATCGTTTAGGAGAAATTTACTATATATGCAGCCAATGACGTCATCAGCTCATGCGCTCTGAAGGAACGGCCACCCGGGGCCGTTCCTTCAGAATCGTGTGCCGTAAATGGTGGCTCCCCCGCACATGCGTGGGAGTGATGTCATTGCGGTTCCAGACAGTCACACAGCCGGAGTACGCGGACCCGGAAGAAAGACAAGGGAAGATGGAAGTGGCCCCCCAGCAATGACATTGCATCACTGGAATGCTTAGTTTTAGGTAAGTTTCACATAATGTGCTAGCATGCAATGCATAATAGCATATATGGCTTAACCTTGCAGGTGTGAAAAAGAAATGCACCAAGCGGTTTATAACTGCTTTAACATTATATGTGCATTTAACGTATTTAATGCATGTTATTTAACTATAAAAGCCTTCCTTATTTAAACTAAAGATAAGCAAATCTGTCCAGTGTCGGTTCACAGGGGCTTTTTGGAATGTTGTCATTGAAATTTGAGAAACCCAAACGTAGCAGTGAATCCCATTAAAGTCTAAGGGGTATATGGAGGTCTGGCAGTCCCAGACGTTCATAAATACTATCAAGCAGTCCATCTCGGTAGGTTGGTTGACTGGAACAGAAACGGAGCTCTAAAACTATGGACTCAGATTGAACAGAATCTGAGCTCCATCCCCTTAGCGAGAGCACCTTGGTGTTATGACTCCCTACCTAAAGATTTGAAATACCACCCCATCATCGGTCATACGACGAAGGTATGCTCTCTCTTGTTCAAAAAAGGGTCCACTTCGACCGAAAACTCGCCACTCTTCCCAATCTTGGGAAATCCCTGTTTTACTCCGGGATATCAAGAAGATCAATTTAAACAACTAATATCTACGGGCAACATCCAGGCTTCACATTTTCTTGTACAAGAAAGATGGCCATTACTACAAGAACTTACAAACCCGACGGGTACATTTAGACTAAAGTTCTGGAATGCCCTGCAAATCACACATTTCTTTAAGTCCCTCCCTCCACCGAACAAATTTGCTCGACCCCTTACAACCTTAGAAGAAATATGCTCCACAGAAGGAACATTCTCTCACACACTCTCATACATGTATAACCTTTTAATTACTCCTCCAGACACCTACTCACTAAAACACATTGCTGACTGGGAACGAGACCTGAATTACACCTTTAGTCCAAAACAGAAACAACGGATTATTCAGCTTACATACAAATCCTCTATCTGCACGAAAACACAAGAAACTAATTTTAAAATCTTGACCAGGTGGTACAGGACGCCTGAGAAACTACATAAAATATTTCCTGCATCATCAGATAGATGCTGGAGATGCCAGGAGGAACGAGGTACATTACTTCATGTGTTCTGGTCATGCCCGAAAATTAAACGATTCTGGCTAGAAGTCAAAAACATTACACAGAAATTTACAGAACAGCAAATACCAGATGACCCAGCCTTTTTTCTCCTCCATGTTTCAGATAGGTCAGTGAAAGCCTATAAAAAATCCATTATTTGTCATCTCCTCAACGCCGCCAAATCCTGCATTCCGCTTATGTGGAAATCCTCACAATCTCCGACGGTTAGGATGTGGCTTAGAAAGGTATCAGAAATCAATAAATTCGAAGACCTTATCCTTTCGGCTCGGAACCAACAAGAGAAATACTCTAAGACGTGGTCACTCTGGAACATGTTCGAATACTCAGACGAAGGCCAGACCTTACTCAGCTCCCCAGATGCAGATCAAGGTTTAAACATGGTAGGAGCCTAAAAGAAGTACAATCTCCCACCCTAGAGGTATAATATATATATACTCCCAATACTAAACAAGAAGAGATAGGTTCAGATGTCACAATACCCTCCCCCCCTTCCCTAATTCTTTCCTCTTCCCCACTATTACCCACTTACGTACTCTGCTGTTTATGTTTTGTTTCTCAGCTTTTTCTCTATACTAGTTTCCTCTACTTCTACCTTGTGCTGTATTCACACAGCGACAAGGATGCTTTTTGATTAAAATAAATGATAAGGGATGTCTATATGGATTATTTAACTAGACATTGTACTCCTCTTTGACGTTTGACAGATTGCTATATACTGATACATCATTTAACTTACTTGAACTATGCTGAACACATGTTTGTAAATGTATTCTGGGTCCATGGACCTCTCCCTTTGAATAAAAATAAAAATTTGTAAAAAAAAAAGTCTAAGGGGTAAGGGTCATGGCCTACTGTTAAAGCATATCTATGATCAAAATTTTAAATAATTTATTCATTTCCTCATTGAATTCCACCCATTTCTAGCCTACTCCTATTAATCTGAGCCACATTTACTTCCATGAATTCTGCAATATTTAGACCCCTTTCACACTGAAGGTGTTTTTCAGGCGATTTAGAGCAAAAAAAATGGCCCTCCCATTCCACCCCAGTGTGAAAGCCCGAGTGCTTTCACATGGGCGGTGCGCTTGCGGGACAAGAAAAAAAGTCCTGCAAGCAGCATCTTTGGGGCGGTTTGGGAGCCCTGTATTCACAGCTCCCAAACCGCCCTGCCCATTGAAATTAATAGGCAGCGCTGCTGTAAAAGGGTGCTGATTCTATAAGCTGGAATAGGGACATCTGGAAAGCCAGAAACTCTGCCAAGCCTGCATGGGAGTGTTTTGGGTACATTTTTCTTTTACTCCAGCACCCGCCGAAGAGACACCTGCCTTGAATAGGATGCTGCTGGACTCTAGTGGGTTTAGGAGAATTCTGCAGAAGTTCATGCCTTCATTTGAATGCGGGTGCAGCGGGGAACTGTGAACACAGGGAGTACACAAGAATATGTAATCCACCACACTGCAAGCCACATTAATTTAGTTCACTATAGCACTGTACAGCAGCCAACTCTCCCTACATAAATTTTTAGCTCTACCTAAACTACTCAAGCAAATACTGTAAATGGCTACCGAGAACCCACCTTTTAAAGGGGAAGTAAACCCTGATGGGTTTTACTTCCTCTTTATTTCCCTGCAAAAGTAAAGCAAAATGGGCTACTAATGCATCACTTTAGAAATGGCACGATTGCGTAGACATCGGCGCATGCACCGTAGACATCTGTGCACGGCTCTATTGTAAATAAACCGTGAAGGTTTAGCAGATATTTCCAGCACCTACAGGTAAGCCTTAATCTAGGCTTACCTGTAGGTAAAAGTGGTTGTACAGGGTGTACAATCACTTTAATAATGAGGGGACTAGCACATAACAAAGCCCCATTACTACCTAATCCAGATGGCCTACGTTCAAAGGTAGGGCAGCACATTAAAGTTACAATACAATACAGTCTGGCAAATTCACGCATTTATTCACATAGACTACAAACCTTGAACATGCAGGGTTCAAACTAAACCCATGATGGCAGTGAAACAGAACCTCATTCCCAGTGTAGACATCCAAAAGCCCTGAGACTGGTATTGGGTGCCACCATCTTAGATGTGATGTCAGCAGCCCCAGGAAATTATGACATGTCACTTAAGTGACACCTCTATTGTATTATCCTTCACTCCTCCTCTGGCAGTTAAATAAAAGGTTATGTAGGAAAGTGAGGAAAGGAGCAGAGATGCTAGGTCAGCAAAGACAGTAACTAGACATTTTTTGAAGGGAAGAGGGCTATGACGTGCAAGGAGGGAGTGGGGCTGTGCTAGGGATTTGACTCTTCCTCAAGTCAGGTTTAAAGGCTCATCGCAATTGGATACCAAATAGTTTAATTGAAATTTTTTGCAAGGTGGCAGGGTCTCTTTAACCAGTTCCCGACAGGCTCACGCAGATATACTGTGGCAGAATGGCTCTCCTGGGCGAAATCCTGTACATATACGGCTTTGCCCAGGAGTTTCATAAGAGGGCGGGCACAAAGTAGAAAACATGATCTGTCATCTCCTATAGTGAGTCCCCATCCCCCCACAGTTAGAACACACATTAGGGAACGCAGTTAACCCCTTGATTGTCCCCTAGTGTTAACCCGTTCCCTGCCAGTGACATTTACATAGTAATCAGTGCATATTTATAGCACTGATCGCTCTGGTCTCAAAAATGTGTCAAAAGTGTCCGACCTGTCCGCCGCAACGTCGCAATACTGCAAAAAATCACAGACCACCGCCATTACTAGTAAAAAAAAAAAAAAGCCATATAAATGCCATAAATCTTTCCCATAGTTTGTAGACTCTATAACTTTTGCGCAAACCAATCAATATATGCTTATTGCGAGTTTTTTTTTACCAAAAATATGTAGAAGAATACATATCGGCCTAAACTGAGGAAAAAAAAATTGGCATATTTACTATAGCAAAAAGTAAAAGATATTGGGGGTTATTTACTAAAGGCAAATCCACTTGAAATAGCACTGAAAGTGCACTTGGAAGTGCAGACCCTGTAGATCTGAGGGGGACATGCAAGGAAAATAAAAATCAGCATTTTAGCTTGTACATGATTGGATAATAAAATCAGCAGAGCTTCCCCTCATTTCAGATCTACCCCTCAGATTTACAGCGACTGCACTAGGGGGTGATCAAGGGGTTAAATGTTTCATAGGGACTGACTGGGAACAGAGAGAGAGCGCAGTTATTCCTGATTACTAGGAACAGCAGATCTCTCTCTACTTCCCTGACAGAACGGAAATCTGTCTGTTTACATTGATCCCCATTCTGTCTCTCTCAGGAGCGATCGCGGGTCGCAGCCACCGGCCACGCGCATCAGCTCCTACGTCACGCCTGCTGAGTCTATTTAAAGGGCCGCCACACTGCTACGGCGATTCGCCCAGGAGAACCAACCTGCCGCTCTATTATGACGGCGGCTGGTCGGCAAGTAGTTAAGGTTCTCTTTAATTGTGCATTTCTCTTTTGTAAGGGATTGATTAGCTCCCTTTCATCTCTTTACCTTCCCTGGTGTTTTGATCAGTGGCATCACTAGGGTAGGTATCACCTGGTGTGGTAAAACATGGCGTAACCTCCTCCCTGTGGTAAAACATGGTGTCACCACCACTCCCCCTTCATGGTAACACATGGTGTTATAACCCCAGCTCCTCCATGGTTAAACATGGTGTCACCCCCCCCCTTCCTACTGGATGGTATCACCTCTCTGGCGGGGGTCACTCGAGTGCGGTCCACACCACTTGCACCCTCACAGCAACACCACTGGTTTTAATATAAAAATTATTTCAAAATTTACCCCACCGCTAATCTGCACTGTAATAAAGAGTAACCCTTGCTCGAACATTCCTGGTCCCCAATACATTCAGTGGTGCGATCTGCCTACATCACTCTTGTGTCCTATTCTGTAGTGATGCAGGGGCTGACAGGTAAGCCCCCAGGAATTGTTGGATTCTAAGGCTCCATTCACATTTGTAGAACTCCAAAGTTGCGTCGACTTTGGAGTGCAACTTTGGATGGGTGCAACTTGGATACGGCTTTGACCAGTGATAATGGGCAACTGTTGCACAAATGTTGCATTGTATAATATTCAGGTATGACTTTTGTGAAACTTTTGAGGGTTAACATTGAAGTCTATGGCCCTCAAGTTGCATGAAAGTCGGACCAAAGTAGTGCATGAACTACTTTGAAGTTGCTGCAAATTTAAGTTGCACATATATGAATTGGAAAACATGGGGAACTACTTGTCATGTAACTATGATGTCCAAAGTTGCATGACAAGTCGCACAAGTGTGAACTAAGTCTAAAATTCTTGCAGTTCCTGTTAAAGTGGTATTAACCACTTCAGCCCCAGACCATTTGGCTGCCTAAGGACTAGAGGACTTTTTCCAATTTGGCACTGCGTCGTTTTAACTGCTAATTGCGCGGTCATGCAATGCTGTACCCAAACGAAATTTGCGTCCTTTTCTTCCCACAAATAGAGCTTTCTTTTGATGGTATTTGATCACCTCTGCAGTTTTTATTTTTTGCGCTATAAACGGAAAAAGACCGAAAATTTTGAAAAAAAATGATATTTTCTACTGTTTGTTATAAAAAAAATCCAATAAACTCAATTTTAGACAAAAAAAAAAATATTTACAAAAAGTTGTCACTAAATGATATATTGCTCACACAGGCCATGGGCCTATGTGGAATTGCACCCCAAAATACATTCAGTTGCTTCTCCTGAGTACGGGGATACCACATGTGTGGGACTTTTTGGGAGCCTAGCCGCGTACGGGACCCCGAAAACCAATCACCGCCTTCAGGATTTCTAATGGCGTAAATTTTTGATTTCACTCTTCACTACCTATCACAGTTTTGAAGGCCATAAAATGCCCAGATGGCACAAACCCCCCCCAAATGACCCCATTTTGGAAAGTAGACACCCCAAGCTATTTGCTGAGAGGCATGCTGAGTCCATGGAATATTTTATATTTTGACACAAGTTGCGGGAAAGTGACAAATGTTTTTTTTGGGGGTTTTTTTGAACAAAGTTGTCACTAAATGATATATTGCTCACACAGGCCATGGGCATATGTGGAATTGCACCCCAAAATACATTTAGCTGCTTCTCCTGAGTATGGGGATACCACATGTGTGGGACTTTTTGGGAGCCTAGCTGTGTATGGGGCCCCGAAAACCAATCACCGCCTTCAGGATTTCTGAGGGTGTAAATTTTTGATTTCACTCTTCACTGCCTATCACAAACATGCCATGGTAATATGTGAAATTACATCCCAAAATACATTCTGTTGCTTCTCCTGAGTACGGGGAGCCTATTCGAGTACGGGACTCCGAAAACCAAGCACTGCTTTCTAAGGGCGTAAATTTTTGATTTCACTCTCCACTGCCTATCACAGTTTCGGAGGCCATGGAATGCCCAGGTGGCACAAAACCCCCCAAAATGACCCCATTTTGGAAAGTAGACACCCCAAGCTATTTGCTGAGAGGCATGGTGAGTATTTTGCAGCTCTCATTTGTTTTTGAAAATGAAGAAAGACAAGAAAAAACATTTTTTTTTCTTTTTTCAATTTTCAAAACTTTGTGACAAAAAGTGAGGTCTGCAAAATACTCACTATACCTCTCAGCAAATAGCATGGGGTGTCTACTTTCCAAAATGGGGTCATTTGGGGGGGGGGGGTTTGTGCCACCTGGGCATTCCATGGCCTCCGAAACTGTGATAGGCAGTGGAGAGTGAAATCAAAAATTTACGCCCTTAGAAAGCGGTGCTTGGTTTTCGGAGTCCCGTACTCGAATAGGCTCCCAAAAAGTCTCACACATGTGGTATCCCCGTACTCAGGAGAAGCAACAGAATGTATTTTGGGATGTAATTTCACATATTCCCATGGCATGTTTGTGCAATATATCATTTAGTGAAAACTTTGTGCAAAAAAAAAAAATTGTCTCTTTCCCGCAACTTGTGTCACAATATAAAATATTCCATGGACTCGATATGACTCTCAGCAAATAGCTTGGGGTGTCTACTTTCCAAAATGGGGTCATTTGGGGGGATTTGAACTGTCCTGGCATTTTATGCACAACATTTAGAAGCTTATGTCACACATCACCCACTCTTCTAACCACATGAAGACAAAGCCCTTTCTGACACTTTTTGTATACATTTTTGCAAGAAAATTACTTTGAACCCCCAAACATTATATATTTTTTTAAAGCAAATGCCCTACAGATTAAAATGGTGGGTGTTTCATTTTTTTTTCACACAGTATTTGCGCAGCGATTTTTCAAACTCATTTTTTGGGGAAAAAACACACCTTTTAAAATTTTAATGCACTAAAACACATTATATTGCCCAAATGTTTGATGAAATAAAAAAGATGATCTTAGGCCGAGTACATGGATACCAAACATGACATGCTTTAAAATTGCGCACAAACGTGCAGTGGTGACAAACTAAATACATTTTTAAAAGCCTTTAAAAGCCTTTACAGGTTACAACTTTAGATTTACAGAGGAAGTCTACTGCTAAAATTACTCCCCCTGATCTGACCTTCGTGGTGGCACCTCACATGCATGGTGCAATTGCTTTTTACATTTGATGCCAGACCGACGCTTGCGTTCGCCTTTGCGTGAGAGCAGGGGGGGACAGGGGTGCTTTTTTTTTTTCTTCTTCTTCTTTATTATTTTTTTGCTTTTTTATCTTATTTTTAAACTGTTCCTTTCATTTTTTTTTTATTCATTTTTATTGTTATCCCAGGGAATGTAAATATCCCCTATGATAGCAATAGGTAGTGACAGGTACTCTTTTTTGAAAAAATTGGGGTCTATTAGACCCTAGATCTCTCCTCTGCAATCAAAGCATCTGACCACACCAAGATCGGTGTGATAAAATGCTTTCCAAATTTCCCAATGGCGCTGTTTACATCTGGTGAAATCTAAGTCATGAAATGCTCGTAACTTCCGGTTTCTTAGGCCATAGAGATGTTTGGAGCCACTCTGGTCTCTGATCAGCTCTATGGTCAGCTGGCTGAATCACCGGCTGCATTCTCAGGTTCCCTGTTGAGACAGGAGAGCCAGAGAAAAACACGGAAGACGGTGGGGGGGGGGGCATTCCCTCCCACTGCTTGTAAAAGCAGTCTACAGGCTAATTAGCCACTAGGATTGCTTTTACATGAAAGCCAACCGCTGGCTGAAAAGAATGATACCAAGATGATACCTAAACCTGCAGGCATCATTCTGGTATAACCACTCAAAGTCGTGAATGGCGTACCTGAAGACAAAAAAATGGTTAACAATAAAGCACAGTAAACAGTAAAGTATAAAAAACTGCATACCTGAAAAGCAAACATGATAAAACATAATAACAATAAAACATTGCAGAATAGAACACAGTAAAAAAGAGCAGAACAATAGAGAGAGAATAGAGAGAGAGAGAACAATAAAACAACAACTATTTTTTTTTATTTTATATTTTTTTTTGTTTTTTTTTGTTTTTTTACACAGTTTTTTGTAACTGTAACTTTTATAACTGTAACCGGTTCCAGGTTCGGGTCTCTCAAAATGCGATGGCATCTTGGGACACCCTGTGAAAGTGTGCCTAGTCTGTGCAATGCTGTACGCTATGCTAATACTCAACTAGTGAATGGTAGCGTTCAAAACATTCACCAATGCAAAGACCAGGATTATCAGGACAGGAGGGACAATAATAGCGGGTGTCACGCCTATATCCGTGCTTGCTGCAGACACAACATCTTTTTTGGGGGGGTTCGTTGGGTAGGGGTACTCGGGAGGACATAAAGAAAATGCCTCTCATGCAGCCGACTGCATTTGGTTGGGGATGTGAATGGGGGAAGTACGGGCGCTGCAGAAGTGGTGGGTTCCCAATTAGGATTGGCGAATGCAGCAGGAAGGGCATTATGGGCACGACGGGCCTGTGTTTGTCTTCTTCTTGGTGGCAGCGGGACCAGGGGCGGACTGACAACTCATAGGGCCCCCGGGCAATAGGAGATCCTGGGGCCCCCTGTCCCCGCTCATGTGTTCCCACCCACACTCAAGCCACACCCACACAAATCCCCACCTACATTTTGCACTGCCCACACTACATGCGTTCGTCACAGAATTACATTAAAGAAAGTGCAACAACAGTACCTTTCCAAAATCAAAGTGATTGTAAAGGCTCGTTTTTTTTTTTTTTTAAATAACAAACATATCATACTTACCTTCACTGTACAGCTCGTCTTGCACAGAGTGGCCCCGAACCTGGTCTTCTGGGGGTGGCTCTCCCAGCTCCTCCCCACATCAGATAACTCCCTAGGAGAAGCGCTTTCCCGGGGGGGTTATCTTGCAGGTGGGCTCCCGTGTCCAGCATTTGTGTCTATAGACACATGTTTACATACATGTGCTCATCCTACATAAAGCTTTTCATATAGAGCATGTGCGGGGATCATGGGGGTGCTTTACATTTTTTTTTAAATTATTTTTATTAACTTTATATAATTTTCACTGACCACCAATGTAAGGAACATTCTTCTCACTGACCACCAATGTAAGGAACATTCTTCTCACTGACCACCAATGTAAGGAACATTCTTCTCACTGACCACCAATGTAAGGAACGTTCTTCCCACTGACCACCAATGTAAGGAACATTCTTCTCACTGACCACCAATGTAAGGAACATTCTTCTCACTGACCACCAATGTAAGGAACATTCTTCTCACTGACCACCAATGTAAGGAACATTCTTCTCACTGACCACCAATGTAAGGAACAATCTTCTCACTGACCACCAATGTAAGGAACAATCTTCTCACTGACCACCAATGTAAGGAACATTGTTCCCACTGACCACCAATGTAAGGAACATTCTTCTCACTGATCACCAATGTAAGGAACATTCTTCTCACTGACCACCAATGTAAGGAACATTCTTCTCACTGGCCACCAATGTAAGGAACATTCTTCCCACTGATCGCCAATGTAAGGAACATTCTTCCCACTGATCACCAATGTAAGGAACATTCTTCTCACTGACCACCAATGTAAGGAACATTCTTCCCACTGATCACCAATGTAAGGAACATTCTTCCCACTGACCACCAATGTAAGGAACATTCTTCTCACTATTTATTTAATCCATATTGTGCACTATATTTGATTTGGCTGCTTCTGCTTGGCACACACGCACAATCACAATCAAGCACATGATGATGAAGTCATCATCGTGTGCGATTGTGCGTATTTGTCAGGCCTAAGCAGAAGCAAACAGCCAATCAAATATAGTGCTTAATATGGATTCAAAAAATATGCATAGCCATAGATATCATAAATGACTACAGGAGATGACCAAAGACTGCAAATGCAACTACAGGAAATAACCAGAGACTGGGGATGCGACTACAGGAGATAACCAGAGACTGCGAATGCGACTACAGGAAATAACCAGACTGCGAATGCGACTACAGGAGATAACCAGAGACTGGGGATGCGACTACAGGAGATAACCAGAGACTAGGGATGCGACTACAGGAGATAACCAGACTGGGGATGCGACTACAGGAGATAACCCGAGGCTGCGAATGCGACTACAGGAAATAACCAGAGACTGCGAATGCGACTACAGGAAATAACCAGACTGCGAGTGCGACTACAGGAAATAACCAGAGACTAGGGATGCGACTACAGGAGATAACCAGAGACTGCGAATGCGACTACAGGAGATGACCAGAGACTGAGGATGCGACTACAGGAAATAACCAGACTGCGAATGCGACTACAGGAGATAACCAGAGACTGCGAATGCGACTACAGGAGATGACCAGACTGCGAGTGCGACTACAGGAAATAACCAGAGACTGGGGATGCGACTACAGGAGATAACCAGAGACTGCGAATGCGACTACAGGAGATGACCAGAGACTGAGGATGCGACTACAGGAAATAACCAGACTGCGAATGCGACTACAGGAGATAACCAGAGACTGCGAATGCGACTACAGGAGATGACCAGAGACTGAGGATGTGACTACAGGAAATAACCAGACTGCGAATGCGACTACAGGAGATAACCAGAGACTGCGAATGTGAATACAGAAAATAACCAGACTGTGAATGCGACTACAGGAGATAACCAGAGACTAGGGATGCGACTACAGGAGATAACCAGAGACTAGGGATGCGACTACAGGAGATAACCAGAGACTAGGGATGCGACTACAGGGGATAACCAGACTGGGGATGCGACTACAGGAGATAACCCGAGGCTGCGAATGCGACTACAGGAAATAACCAGAGACTGGGGATGCGACTACAGGAAATAACCAGAGACTGGGGATGCGACTACAAGAGATAACCAGAGACTGCAAATGCGACTACAGGAGATGACCAGAGACTGGGGATGCGACTACAGGAGATAACCAGACTGCGAATGCGACTACAGGAGATAACCCGAGGCTGCGAATGCGACTACAGGAAATAACCAGAGACTGGGGATGCGACTACAGGAAATAACCAGAGACTGGGGATGCGACTACAAGAGATAACCAGAGACTGCAAATGCGACTACAGGAGATGACCAGAGACTGGGGATGCGACTACAGGAGATAACCAGACTTCGAATGCGACTACAGGAAAAAAACAGACTGCGAGTGCGACTACAGGAAATAACCAGAGACTGGGGATGCGACTACAGGAGATAACCAGAGACTGCAAATGCGACTACAGGAGATAACCAGAGACTGCGAATGCGACTACAGGAGATGACCAGAGACTGAGGATGCGACTACAGGAAATAACCAGACTGCGAATGCGACTACAGGAGATAACCAGAGACTGCAAATGCGACTACAGGAGATGACCAGAGACTGAGGATGCGACTACAGGAAATAACCAGACTGCGAATGCGACTACAGGAGATAACCAGAGACTGCGAATGTGACTACAGAAAATAACCAGACTGCGAATGTGACTACAGGAAATAACCAGACTGTGAATGCGACTACAGGAGATAACCAGAGACTGCGAATGCGACTACAGGAAATAACCAGACTGCGAATGCGACTACAGGAGATAACCAGAGACTAGGGATGCGACTACAGGAGATAACCAGAGACTAGGGATGCGACTACAGGAGATAACCAGAGACTAGGGATGCGACTACAGGAGATAACCAGACTGGGGATGCAACTACAGGAGATAACCCGAGGCTGCGAATGCGACTACAGGAAATAACCAGAGACTGCGAATGCGACTACAGGAAATAACCAGAGACTGGGGATGTGACTACAGGAGATAACCAGAGACTGCAAATGCGACCACAGGAGATGACCAGAGACTGGGGATGCGACTACAGGAGATAACCAGACTGCGAATGCGACTACAGGAAATAACCAGAGACTGGGGATGCGACTACAGGAGATGACCAGAGACTGCAAATGCGACTACAGGAGATGCCCAGAGACTGGGGATGCGACTACAGGAGATGACCAGAGACTGTGAATGCGACTACAGGAAATAACCAGACTGCGAATGCGACTACAGGAAATAACCAGAGACTGGGGATGCGACTACAGGAGATAACCAGAGACTGCGAATGCGACTACAGGAGATGACCAGAGACTGGGGATGTGACTACAGGAGATGACCAGAGACTGGGGATGCGACTACAGGAGATGACCAGAGACTGGGGATGCGACTACAGGAGATGACCAGAGACTGGGGATGCGACTACAGGAGATGACCAGAGACTGGGGATGCGACTACAGGAGATGACCAGAGACTGGGGATGCGACTACAGGAGATGACCAGACTGCGAATGCGACTACAGCAAATAACCAGACTGAGAATGTGACTACAGGAAATAACCAGACTGCGAATGCGACTATAGGAGATAACCAGAGACTGCGAATGCGACTACAGGAGATAACCAGACTGCAAATGCGACTACAGGAAATAACCAGACTGTGAATGTGACTACAGGAAATAACCAGACTGTGAATGCGACTATAGGAGATGACCAGACTGCGAATGCGAGTACAGGAAATAACCAGAGACTGCAAATGCGACTACAGGAGATAAGCAGATTGCGAATGCGACTACAGGAAATAACCAGAGACTGGGGATGCGACTACAGGAAATAACCAGAGACTGGGGATGCGACTACAGGAGATAAGCAGATTGCGAATGCGACTACAAGAAATAACCAGAGACTGGGGATGTGACTACAGGAAATAACCAGAGACTGGGGATGCGACTACAGGAGATAAGCAGATTGCGAATGCGACTACAGGAAATAACCAGAGACTGGGGATGCGACTACAGGAAATAACCAGACTGCGAATGCGACTATAGGAGATGACCAGACTGCGAATGCGTCTACAGGAGATGACCAGAGACTGGGGATGCGACTACAGGAAATAACCAGACTGCGAATGCGACTATAGGAGATGACCAGATTGCGAATGCGACTACAGGAAATAACCAGAGACTGCGAATGTGACTACAGGAAATAACCAGAGACTGCGAATGTGACTACAGGAGATAACCAGAGACAGCGAATGCGACTACAGGAAATGACCAGACTGCGAATGTGACTACAGGAGATAACCAGAGACTGCAAACGCGACTACAGGAGATAACCAGAGACTGGGGATGCGACTACAGGAGATGACCAGAGACTGCGAATGCGACTACAGGAGATGACCAGACTGCGAATGCGACTACAGAAAATAACCAGACTGTGAATGCGACTATAGGAGGTGACCAGACTGCGAATGCGACTACAGGAAATAACCAGAGACTGCAAATGCGACTACAGGAGATAAGCAGATTGCGAATGCGACTACAGGAAATAACCAGAGACTGGGGATGCGACTACAGGAAATAACCAGAGACTGGGGATGCGACTACAGGAAATAACCAGAGACTGGGGATGCGACTACAGGAAATAACCAGAGACTGGGGATGCGACTATAGGAGATGACCAGGTAGCCAGTTTTAAAATTTAAACTTTCAGCAATGCACAGCTATACAGGGGGGTAAACAACATTTCCAGGGATGGATTAGGGAAAAAAAGGGGTCTACAGGCTGTGTTTATACGGTAGGCACAAGGACCTACCTGACCAGTCGGGCTCACCTCCCGCTATCAAAGGTCCAGGGGCGGAGCTGTCGTTGGTAGGGGGCGGAGCTTTCGTCGGTAGGGGTGGAGCTTTCATTGGTAGGGGGCGGAGCTTTCGTCGGTAGGGGCGGTGATCTTTGTGGTCCAGAGCAGAGCTCTCAGAAGTGCAGGAGAGACGCTCTAATTAGGAACAGACTCAGACTACATGAGGAGGGGCGGGGCAGGGCAGGGTCAGAGCGTCAGTGGAGCTCCCTGCCCCGCCCCTCCCTGCTGACAGAGCCTCTCTCAGCCTAAGCCGAGGTCTGTTCGGGCAGCAGGCTGGCCGCTGCGCTGGGAGCAGTAATAATCCAGGACGGGGTTTTCGTGCGGTGCGGCGGGCGGCTTTTTTCCGCTGCTGACTGAGCCGCTCATGGGGCCCCTCCTGACGTCGGGCCCTCGGTCGGCGACCGAGTGACCGAATGGTCAGTCCGCCCCTGAGCGGGACACTACTTGTGCTTGCCACCTCACCAGCTTGAACTGCACTTATGGGACTCGCCACGTCACCAAGTGTTACTGCAGTGCTGGTTTGACTAGGACCGGGGTGTACTAGGCTGCTGGTGCTTGCCAGTTCACCAAAACGCTACCAAAAAAACTGTTAGCGATCGCAGGGATCAGGCCTGACTCTGCGAACGCTGCAGTTATGCGTTTAGTGTTTTGTAAGTGTCAGTGATCGATCGATACTGCACTTGGGTTGGCTGGGCTGGGCCGGGCGGAGGGGCAAAATGCAGGTGCTAGCGGGTATCTGGGCTGATCCCGCTAACACTGCGTTTTTGGGAACCCTAAACTGCTGGGGACGCTAGTATAGATCTGATTGGATCAGATATTGATCCGTTCAGATACTATACCACTAAGGGAGGTGTACGGTGCGTGCGTGGGTGTTAGCGGTACTGGTGCTAACCTGACGCTGCTTGGGGCTGGTGCTTGCCAGTTCACCAAAATGCTACCAAAAAAACTGTTAGCGATCGCAGGGATCAGGCCTGACTCTGCGAACGCTGCAGTTATGCGTTTAGTGTTTTGTAAGTGACAGTGATCGATCGATACTGCACTTGAGTGGGCTGGGCTGGGCCGAGGGGCAAAACGCAGGTGCTAACAGGTATCTGGGCTGATCCCGCTAACACTGCGTTTTTGGGAACCCTAAACTGCTGGGGACGCTAGTATAGATCTGATCGGATCAGATATTGATCCGTTCAGATACTATACCACTAAGGGAGGCGTATGCTGCGTGCGTGGGTGTTAGCGGTACTGGCGCTAATCTGACGCTGCCTGGGGCGACGCATATCACCGCCGGGCGATCAGGGGGCTAAACCTTTATTCGGTAACAAACGGCGGTGCCCTGACACTATAAAAAATAAACAAACTAACCAGCCTCACCCGTAACAGTTATACGGTGATCACTGGTGAAAGGGTTAACTAGGGGGCAATCAAGGGGTTAAAACATTTATTAGGTAGTATATGGGGGTCCCTGTCGCTATAAAACGCTGACGGCAAACCTATATATTTACCTCCCTAACTAGCGTCAACAGTAACACTAATACAGCGATCAGAAAAATGATCGCTTAGTGACACTGGCGACGGGGGGTGATCAAGGGGTTAAAACTTTATTAGGGGGGGTACCCTAGACCTAAAGGGGGCTAATACTAACTGCCCTACCACACTAACTGTCACAAACTGATATCATGCAGTAATCAGAAAAAAAAAAAAAACTGCTTGGTGTCAGTGTGACAGGGGGGGGAGGGGTGATTGGGGGGTAAAGGGGGGTGTTATGTGTGCCTGGCATGTTCTACTGGGATGTGTAGTGTTGTGCACTCACATTGCAGTCTTCTCTCCTCGGCGCCGGAAGGGAAAATACCGAGCCGAGGAGAGATGACGTCACATCCCCTGCCTCTGTGTACTATACAGAGGCAGGGGAAGATTCTGATTGGCTGGGAGCGAACGCGAGGTGGGGGCCACGAATGGATGGCCTCCCCCTCATCACTGAACGCTCCCAGACCAAACCTGACCGCCTCGGGCATCGGGGGGGTCCGATCGGACCCCCCGCCCGCGGGAAGGCAATCACGTACCAGGTCTTTTTCGGCGATGTAACCAACTGTGGGGCCTAAGATGTTCCCTACCAGCACCGCTGCGGGTGCTATGCTGACCGGAACCTTGCTTACAGACACCTAAAACCGCAGGGGAGGTTTGTTCTCTATACAATTGGAGATGTTGAAGGACTGGGCATGCTTTGTCACAAGTGTGAAGGACTGGTCATACATCTCCGTCCATTTGTTCGCTGCTCGCAATGTGGAGAATATTTGTTTGTGGTGGAGCAACCTACCATGTCACCCCGTGCTTATCGTATGGACTGGGCTACAGGTATCGCCACAGTAGAAGCTGCTACTACTACTGAAAAAGAACGGCAGGCCGTGATTTCGCCTGTTGTCACTGAAAGTGTTCCTGAGAGAGATACTGCGGTAACCGACTCATCAGCGGACATTACTTTGATTTCCGCATCCATTACGCCTATCCCCATTGTACCTGTCCAGAGGAAGGTGGGATATGTAAAGGCTTCCCGCGGCCGTGGTCGAGGCCTACCCCAGAGACTGCCCGAACCGGAGAAGTCCATGTCAGGAATGGGTGAGAGTTCACAGGGGAATATATCTGGGACTTTGTGTAGATATTTGCCGGCATAAGAGTTGAGAGATTCGGAGATAGATTCCATGTCGGATCTCTCCGATGATGATGATTTATTTGAGACAATGTCACGAGAACTGTTATGGGCTCAGGGTGAAGACGTTGCTTCTGCCTTGACTTTCTCAGAATGGACAGCCCTGGATTCTGGGAGAACATCACCTTGTGTGGAGCCACACAGTACTGTCGGGAAGACATTGCCTAAAGTTACTACTTTGTTGCCGACACCCGTCGGGCCTATGGTGTCATTGAACTCTTGTGTGCCCCCTGGTTTGGGGAAAAATAGATCGTTGCCTAAACTTGCACGTTTACAGAGAATGCTTAACAAACATGTGGCCAGGGAATATGGTTTGGAGTTCCCATATGTTACCCAGGACATTATGCACGAGATTGAAGCTAACCGGGAGCTTTGGTACAGTGAAGCTGTTTGGGACTATTTGTCTGTGCCTAAGCCTTTCCGGAAAACTGGATGTTCTGTCGCTATGGATGAACGCTTCAGTGGATGTTTCCTACACAGGAACTACGGTCGGCACATCTATGCTGACAAAGTGGTCATTTGCAGACCGGGAAAAGATGACATTGTGTACTTTATCACTACAGTGGATAAATTGGGAAAGAAACTGACATTGCCAGATCCTCGGTTCTACTGGTGATTATGGATAAAGAACTATGGGGTATGTAGATAGATAGTGTCAGTGTTTAGAGATCTTCGTGATCAAGATTTGATGTTCATCTCGGTGTTCTAAATCCAAGGACTTCTTTTTTGCTAGCCGGATTTCCTTATTGAAAGGATGTGATTTACCTAAAAAATATATAGGGATGGACTTCTAAAGTTTCTTTAGTTTGTTTCTTTAAAGGGAGAAAACATACGGGAAGAGAGTGTCATTCTCCTGCTGGAATGAGACTTTGCTCCCAAACTGTTATTGAGGATATTGTACATATTTAGTGTGTGTCTAACTTCATTTCTTTTTCAGGAGCAATTGGATCCTCCATCAAGCTGTTAGGATTTTCAGCTAGATAGATAGTGGGGTTGTGACAGTCATAATGTGATTTTGTTTGCGGATGTGAACATACTGTTACGTAAATGTTAAAACTGTATATCTCTATACTGTCTTTCCTTCTTCTTTGCCCTTATCCAAGTTTTAAGCTCAAATACCTGCTCTCAGGCTTGGGAGTTATTATTACTTTTCTGACAGACTTTGAGGACAACGTCTATTGTAGGGGGGGGAGTATGTAGCACTGGTAGATTTTCAATCTACCGCTGATAGGTAAATTTTGTGGGTTACTTGTTAGATGAAGTTCGATTTGCCTCTGTTCCAGCTTGGCTGAGTTGCGAGTAGTTTCACACTGTGCCGGTGGGTGTCATTGTCACCCTGGGCTGGTGTTGGAAAGGCAACGTGTTGAAGCGTATGAGTGCTCCTCTGTCCCGGAGACAACTCGGTGGAGGTGGTCCTCCGCATTGCATTCTGAGAGAGGGTATTTATGGGACAGATGCCATGTTTAGGTGTTCGTTTTCAGCCACCTGCTTGCCCTCCTGGCGGACAGGTATGTGTTAGGAATACCACCTCGTGGTCCTCCGTGCCGGAGGCCCACGTTGCTGTGGCGTGTGGGTGGGCCCAGAAGCCTGTCTGGGGCCTACCACAGCGGCAGAGGAATGGTCCTGAGCTGTCTATCCAGAGTGAAGAAGCTGGACAACCGAGGAGATCCCAGGGGAGGACCCGTCATGGAAGGATCATGCAGAGTGCTGGCCTGGAGAGGGGCCTGGTGACTCGGTTGGAGGACGTATCCTGAAGTAGTCTTGCTGCATAGTACTGCCGGGTTGGCTTAAAGGTTCAAGTACTGTCTGACATTTATCCCAAACCAATACATCCTGTGGCAGAGGATCGTACGGGTTTTATTCCAAACAAGTCTGTGGCAGAGACTTTTGTTCGTGCTATGTACTGGCTGCTAGACAAGTGAGAGAGGTCTATCCAGGCGGGCAAAGATTGAATCCCACAAGGGGAGTGCATTCAACTACAAGTGCTCAATTCCAAAGAATGTTCTAAAGAATACTAAGGAAAGGTATTTGAGCTTCCCTGCAGCTTTCCTTCTGCCTCTTTCCTGCTACTTCCTTCCTGCTACTACTTTATTACTTGTTCATTAAAGCATCGGAAAATATACTCAAGTGTTTGGTGTCTACATCGTCCAGAGGTAAACTCAACGGGACCCCTAGACCCGGTGCCAGTGAAACAGAGAGTGAAGGTAACAGCCCGCTTTAAACCAGCAGCTCCACCGAGAGTTAATGCTACATGTTTATCTCCCTTCCCAGCTACTGGTTCCCTGTTTATGACCCCGGCCTGGCTTGACTACGATTCTGGTACTCCCTCTTGCTACATATGCTGGTTGGTTTAATATCACTGTTTGGTTGTTCACTCTGCATTGGTGGTGTGTTCACATATGAATTTCCTTAATAAACTTACTTTCACCTATTTATGTCTGGTTCACTCTGTCGCAGTCACACAGTTCTGGTCACATCTGGTTTATGACACAGTAGCTGCGCATTTCTCACCCTAGGCTTATACTCGAGTCAGTAAGTTTTCCCAGTTTTTTGTGGTAAAATTAGGAGCCTCGGCTTATATTCGGGTCGACTTATACTCGAGTATATACGTTACTTGAAAAATCTACTTTCATGTTGTTAGTGCCGTCTGTCTGCTGAGCATCTCTTTCCACAACTTTCTGGATTCCCTGGATGCTTTGCAGCTTCTCCTCTGCTGTTTACTTTCCATTTCTATGTACTACATATCCCATGGTACCTTGCTGCCTGCAAGCAGTGATTTCTGTACCGATTCCGCCTCCTGAAACTCCTCCTCTCAGCACTCTGTAGTGCAGAAGGCGGGCTCTGTGAAATGTGTGACACAGCAGTGTCTACTCACAGGGCAGAGTGATATTTGTCACAGAATTCAAGGAAGGAAATGTGTAGAGATCTGTTGCCCTCTACTGTCTGAATTTAGAAATAGCTTTTGTTTGTTAGTTACCACAGAGTTAGTAGGTTACAGACAGGTACTTCCAGTTACTGCTAGCTGGGCCAGAAAACCATGATTGGAGGACTGTGTCACGATCTAGGATCAGGCTCAGAGGGTAGTGACTGTAGCAGTAGAAAGTTTCACAAGTAGTTAACTCTAAATTTACAAGCAGATCCCCCAAGCTGATAATGAGGGCTCAATTTAGGTACAGGGTCTAAGCACTAGCCAGTCTTCATCAGAGCTCCTGATGGTGGGGATGGGTTTCGCCGTGTGCTAATGCCAGGTAGTGGCCCTCTGGATTTCTCCAGAAGAGCAAGTAGAGATTGAGTAAAGCCGCGTACACACGGTCGGACTTTTCGTCTACAAAAGTCCAACGGACGCTGACGGACTAAAGCTGGCTGGTAATCCGATCGTGTGTGGGCTTCTCCGGACTTTCAACTGACTTTTTTAGCCTCAAATCCGACGTACTTTAGATTTGAAACATGCTTCAAATCTTTCCGACGGACTCGAGTCCGGTCGAAAAATCCGCTCGTCTGTATGCTAGTCCGACGGACAAAAACCCACGCTAGGGCAGCTATTGGCTACTGGCTATGAACTTCCTTATTTTAGTCCGGTGTACGTCATCACGTAAGAATTCGACGGACTTTTGTGTGATCGTGTGTAGGCAAGTCTGTTCGTTAGAAAGTCCGCCGCAAGTCCGTCGAAAGTCCGCCAAAAGTCCGTCGAAAGTCTGTCGGACAGGCTGTCGGACTTTTGTAGCTGAAAAGTCCGACCGTGTGTACGCGGCATAACAGATGAAGCAGGTAAAGAGCAAGTATAGGCATAGTTGATGAACAAGCCCAAATGTCAGTAACAAGTAGTGACTGGATGGGATCAGATGGAAGCACAGTCCATGAACTAGCCAAGGGTTGATTACGATTGGTAGCAAAGATAAGGACAGCAGCAGATATGCAAGGAGCAAGATATCAGCTGGAGAAAGGATAATAATCTGGCAAACAAGAAGTGCAGAGACATGGCTTAAAGTGATTATAAATGTTCTTTAAAAAATAAAAAAATTAACCAGGTCATACTTACCTGCTCTGTGCAGTGGTTTTGCACAGAGCAGCCCCAATCTTCTTCTTCTGGAGTCCCCTGCCAGCACTCCTGGCTTCTTGCTATGGGGGCACTTGTTCAGGCTTGCTTCTGAGCAGCACTGTGTGTGTCTATTGACACACACCTTGCAGCTTGGCCCTGCCTCCACTCCATCACTGGATTTGATTGACAAAAGCAGGGGACAATGGCTCTTGCTACTCTCCCCGGGATCCTGTGAGGGAGAGTATGGAGAAAGCCACTGCTCTTAGCCACAGCACTGGATTGAGATTTGGCTCATGTAAGTATTTAGGGAGGGCTGGGGGGAGCTGCACCTTAAGGGTTTTTTTACTTTAATGCAAAAAAACGCATTAAGGTAAGAAAAACTTTAGCCTTTATAACCACTTTAAATCAGGAAGTTCATGGGAGGAACAAAAGATTCCAGGTTCACCAGAAACAAAACACAAAGCAAGGTTGTCCATGGATTCAGGTAGGGAGCTCACCAGCATCCATAGTAGCACAGCAAGTAGAGCCACAGCCAGACACTGCAGAGGTCACAGGTTCAGATCTGGATCCTGATAGACTGATGTTATAAAAAGGGGAGTTATCATGAAGTAAACACACAGAACTGAGTCACATGTCCTTATACACAAAGGGGCTTCTGCTGTATTTTCGACCAGAGTATTCCTATGTTCTAACAGTTTAACTGTACCTGCCCATGGCTTCTTGAGTGTGTATGTGAATTCTATGACAGAGTACCTCTGTCCTATTGTTATTCCATAGCTCCCAACTGTCCCTGATTTCGAGGGACTGTCCCTCATTCCTCCTCATTTGTCCCTAATTTTGGTCTGATCTATATAGTTGTATATAAAATGCACTTTTTATCAAAAAAGTGTTTCCCAGCGCTAAACCTTTCATCCGATTTCTAAATTGCTGCATTTGTAAATTACAAAAGCCAATATAAAGGAATAGTAGTGGTAAAAAAAGCACTTTTGGGCTCAACCAATCTTGTTTTTTTTTTTGTACAATTAAGGGGGCGTGGCAAGGGGTGTGTCCTATGCCTGCATACTTTTGCTGATAGGTGTTCCTCATTCCCATCTCAAAAAGTTGGGAGGTATGTTATTATCTTACATGCACAATGCCAGATAGCTAGGTCTATGCATCTGTATTATTATTATTATTATTATTATTATACAGGATTTATATAGCGCCAACAGTTTACGTAGCGCTTTACAACTTGAGGGTAGACAGTACAAATACAATACACTTTGATACAGTAGGAATCAGAGGGCCCTGCTCCTTAGAGCTTACAATCTAAGAGGGAAGGTCAAGAGATACAAGAGGTAATAACTGTGGGTGATGTGCTGATTGAGAAGATAAATGTACAGTTGTTAGGTGGGGGCCAGATAGGCTTCTCTGAAGAGATGAGTTTTCAGGGATCGTCTGAAAGTGGATAAAGTAGGAGAAAATCGGACGGATTGGGGTAGAGCATTCCAGAGGATGGGGGAGGCTCTGGAGAAGTCCTGAAGGCGAGCATGGGATGAGGTGACAAGGGAGTTTGAGAGCAGGAGGTCTTGGGAGGAGCGAAGAGAACGATTAGGTTGGTATTTTGTGACTAGGTTAGAGATGTAGCTGGGGGCCAGGTTGTGGATGGCTTTGTAAGTTATAGTTAGTATCTTGAATTTAATTCGGTGACTGAGTGGCAGCCAATGGAGGGATTGGCAGAGGGGTGTAGCAGACGCTGAGTGGTTTGTGAGGCGGATGAGCCTGGCAGCAGCGTTCATGATGGACTGAAGTGAGGAGGGAGTTGCAATAGTCGAGGCAGGAGATGACCAGGGAGTGGATTAGAAGCTTTGTGGTGACATTGGTTAGGAAAGGGCGTATCTTAGAGATGTTGCGGAGATTGAGGCGGCAAGTTTTGGATAGTGATAGAATGTGGGGAATGTGGGGTATGTGTGTAGGGTCACCTTGCTGTTAATTACAACAGGGTATGTACGCAGCTCCTGTTATTTTAGTTAACCCTGTCCCTTCTGGTCTGGGATTCTATAGCTAGTTTTTATCTCAGGACTCAATAACCAGCATAGCTAGAGTCAAGTTAGGCATCTGATTGTCACTTTTTGTAGTTAGAGGTCTGGCTGCATGACAGATTTGAAACTACTGGGGACTAAGCACAGAGTAGATAGGCTGACTCTGAGTTTCATGCTACACCATGGTTTATGCTAATAAAAAGGTGCATTCCAGGTTGGTTGGACAACGGCTGGAAGGTCTCCGCATCATCCCACAGATCTTGTGTTAAGGTCTTCGACACCAAGATGAACACTGCATCATGATCATCTTCAGGGGCATGTTATATACTGGTTTCAGTAGTTCCTCTGTTCCCAATGACTTTGATTAGATTACTAGTTCATTTCCCAGGAAGGGAATCCCCTTTGTTCACAGAGGCTCTGTCCTGGGTGGAGACACTGCCAACTTTATTATCAAACCCACTCTTCTACATACTAAAGGTTTTGGTTCTCTTATTTACCTACAGGTTTATTGCATAATCCTGTTAAGGGTGGGCCATTTTGCCATAACCACCCTAAAAGAGGACTAGATTGGGGAGCACTGCTGAGACTGAAGTGGGATTAACAGTAGTATGGAAGAGCAATATACTCCAGAGCAGCATCCTTAACCTGCTCCTGAAACGCATAACCGCTCCTAGATTAAATGGTAGACTTAAAGTGGAACTTCACTCTCTCAATCAACATTGACTATTTTTAATCTTGATGCTGCTAGCATTAGTAAATAGATAGAAAAGTATATCATATTTACTTCATTTAAGTTTTTTTTCCCATTCCTTCAGTTACATCCTGGTTTCCATTCCTAGGCAAATTATGTTATACATCCCAGGAGTCTTCAGGAGGGAAGCATATCCTTCTGCAAGCTTGCCTGAGCTAAGAGCAGATGGATTCCAGGAAGTAATTGCTACATGAATCATCTGCCCTTACTCAAGATGGCCACAGCCAGAAATGCTAGGGGGGTGTTTTAAAAGTGAGTTCTCAGCAAACTAAGGCATGGAAACTTCGATGGATGGGGAGTTTGCTTTGAATACTACATATGAATTACCGTATTTATCGGCGTATAACATGCGCCGGCGTATAACACGCACCCCAAGTTTAGGAGAGAATTTTAAGGAAAAAAAATTTTTAGGAGGGAAGTTTAAGGAAAAAAAAACTTACATTAAAATGCCCATCAATGCAGCCTTATCTGTCCATCTGCAGCCTTTTCAGTGTCAGTGCAGCCTTGTCAGTGCAGCCTTGTCAGTGCAGCTTTGCCCCAGTGCAGCCTTGTCAGTGCAGCTTTGCCCCAGTGCAGCCTTGTCAGTGAAGCTTTGCCCCAGTGCAGCCTTGTCAGTGAAGCTTTGCCCCAGTGCAGCCTTGTCAGTGAAGCTTTGCCCCAGTGCAGCCTTGCCTCAGTGCAGCCTTGCCCCAGTGCAGCTTCGTTAGTGCAGGTCTGCCCCAGTCCAGCCATGTCAGTGCAGCTTTGTGCACTTGGTGTAGATTCAAAAAATGGCGCCGAGACTGCAGGGAGCCGAGATACACATACTCGAGTGTTCTCGGCTTTTTCCGGCGCCGCCGTCACGCCCAGTCCCGCCCCTGGACCTGTGTTATGTCCATCATAGGGCGGGACTGGGCGTGACTGTGAGCGGCGCCGAAAAAAGCCGAGAACACTCAGGTATGTGTATCTCGGATCCGACAAGAGCCGAGATACACATACCCGAGTGTTCTCGGCTTTTTCCGGCGCCGCCGTCACGCCCAGTCCCGCCCCTGGACCTGTGTTATGTCCATCATGGGGCGGGACTGGGCGTGACTGTGAGCGGCGCCGGAAAAAGCCGAGAACACTCGAGTATGTGTATCTCGGCTCCCTGCGGTCTCGGCGCCATTTTTGAATCTACCCACGGCTGTGTATGTCGGCGGCGACCGCGGCAATTGCCGCGATCGCTCCGATGACACAGAAATTGGCGGGGATCGGCCTATAACACGCACCCACGATTTTCCCCTGATTTTCAGGGGAAAAAAGTGCGTGTTATAGGCCGATAAATACGGTAACTACTTCCATTTTAAGCACCTGTATTAGCTAGCTGTTACCACAGGATGAATATGATAGTAAACAACCTAGTAAGAATGCAAGTGGTACTTTAGCCAAAATTAAAGGTTAGTACAGGGTTACAGCCAGTACATTACAGACAGTTAAATGTGTTTTCTGGTAATGTTCATGTGCCACAAGGAGAAGAAAGTGTTTGAAGTCTGGAAAGAGCACATTCTCCAATGTATAAGGGAGTAAAACTGTTCAGAACAGGGCAATTGAGAGCGTGTCACTGAAAGTCTGCAGTCCCCAGAATTAAACTGCCTATACTAAGACACTCATGAGGGAGTAAGTGCAAGAACTACATATACAGTGCCTTGCAAAAGTATTCGCCCCCTTGGCTTTTTACCTATTTTGTTACATTACAGCCTTTAGTTCAATGTTTTTTTAATCTGAATTATATGTGATGGATCAGAACACAATAGTCTAAGTTGGTGAAGTAAAATTAGAAAAATATATACATAAAACTATTTTTCAGAAATAAAAAACTGATAATTGGCATGTGCGTATATATTCACCCCCTTTGTTATGAAGCCCATAAAAAGCTCTGGTGCAACCAATTACCTTCAGAAGTCACATAATTAGTGAAATTATGTCCACCTGTGTGCAAGCTAAATGCCATATGATCTGTCATTACATATACACACCTTTTTGAAAGGCCCCAGAGGCTGCAACACCTAAGCAAGAGGCACCACTAACCAAACCCTGTCATGAAGACTAAGGAACGCTCCAAACAAGTAAGGGACAATGTTGTTGAGAAGTACAAGTCAGGGTTAGGTTATAAAAAAAATATCCAAATCTGTGATGATCCCTAGGAGCACCATCAAATCTATCATAACCAAATGGAAAGAACATGGCACAACACCAAACCTGCCAAGAGACGGCCGCACACCAAAACTCGCAGACTGAGCAAGAAGGGCATTAATCAGAGAGGCAGCACAGAGACCTAAGGTAACCCTGGAGGAGCTGCAGAGTTCCACAGCAGAGACTGGAGTATCTGTACATAGGACAACAATAAGCCGTACGCTCCATAGAGTTGGGCTTTATTGCAGAGTGGCCAGAAGAAAGCCATTACTTTCAGCAAAAAACAAAATGACACGTTTAAGGTTTGCGAAAAGGCATGTGGGAGACTCCCAAAATGTATGGAGGAAGGTTCTCTGGTCTGATTAGACTAAAATTTAAAAAATTTAAATGCTATATCTGGCGCAAACCCAACACATCACATCACCCAAAGAACACCATCCCCACAGTGAAACATGGTGGTGGCAGCATCATGCTGTGGGGATGTTTTTCAGCAGTTGGGACTGGGAAACTGGTCAGAGTTGAGGGAAAGATGGATGGTGCTAAATACAGGGATATTCTTGAGCATAACCCGTACCACTCTGTGTGTGATGTGAGGCTAGGACAGAGGTTCACCTTCCAGCAGGACAATGACCCCAAACACACTGCTAAAACAACACTTGAGTGGTTTAAGGGGAAACATGTAAATGTGTTGGAATGACCTAGTCAAAGCCCCGGCCTCAATCCAATAGAAAATCTGTGGTCAGACTTAAAGATTGCTGTTCACAAGGGCAAACCATCCAACTTGAAGGAGCTGGAGCAGTTTTGCAAGGAGGAATGGGCAAAAATCCCAGTGGTAAGATGTGGCAAGATCATAGAGACTTATCCAAAGCAACTTGGAGCTGTGATAGCCGCAAAAGGTGGCTCTACAAAGTATTGACTTTAGGGGGGTGAATAGTTATGCACATTGACCTTTTCTGTTATTTTGTCCTATTTGTTGTTTGCTTCACAATAAAAAAATTTCTTCAAAGTTGTGGGCATGTTCTGTAAATTAAATGATGCAAATCCTCAAACAATCCATGTTAATTCCAGGTTGTGAGGCAACAAAACACGAAAAATGCCAAGGGGGTGAATACTTTTGCAAGGCACTGTAGATACTGTCAGACCACTTTGAGTCATACTATGATCATGAAAAGATAGTTGCTGACTACTGTATGTCTTGTCAAAAAGAAGGGGAAGATGTTTCCACTTTTATTAATGAATCATAGTTACTCTTGTCATGTTTAGTGTATCACACTGCTATACCTCCTTCTGCAGTGGACTCTGAGGACCAGTCTGTCAGTAGGAGGCTTGCTGCCTCATCATCCTCTTACACAGATCCTCTAAATTATGTCACCTGACAGAATTCTTTCTCTGCATGAGTTAATGAAGTTAGTGAAGAAATAGGAGGCTGGCATTCATGTTGTACACCTAAGAAGATGGAATTAATTCCAAAAGAGGATCACCATTCTAACCCTTCTCAAAGAGAACATCTTGAGTCTTACCAATCCAAATCTTAGGTTGCTCAGTCAGTTGCTTCACAGAGGGGGGAGGGATTCTCTAAGGCGGGGTTTCTCAACCAGGGTTCCATGGAACTCTTGGGTTCCTCTAGAGGTTGCTAGGGGTTCCCTGAACAATGGTCAATTTCTGCCTCTCAGGTAAGTTCTCAAGGACACCATTGATGTTTTTTTTTAACAGAATTTTTTTATTAAACAAATCAGCATTACAATACAAGAATTTAGTACAGTCATTGCGGTGAGAATAAAGACAGTGAGAACAATAGCCATTATTTATCAGATATTCCAGATGTGCAAACGTCAGAAGTTTCACTTAACCATACCTCTCAAGGCTCAAATCATCATACATTTTTAGATAGTATAAAGTGAATAGCCCAATATTCAACCAAACCTGGTAGGGACAGCGGGGGGGAAAGCGGGGGGGGGGGGTAGGGAAAAAGGGGGAGGGGAGGGAGGAGGGGAAGAGAGGAAGAGGGGAGGAGGGGAGGAAAGGAGGAAGGGGGGGAGGGAGGAGAAGGAATGGGATGAAGGGAAACGGGCATAAGAAGAATAGACGTGAGATGTAGGATGTCCCCCATTATGTTTCACCTCCTGCTTATGGGGTAGGGGGTTCAGGGTCTCCGGAGGCGTTGACCCAGGACAACCAGATTTTATTAAACTTCCCTGGGCATTGCCTACTTTCATACGTCAATCTATACAGGGGGAGTACCTTATTCACCGACCTTATACACAAGGCCAGGGTAGGAGGCTCTACCATTTTCCATCGCAGTAGAATTTCCCGCCTAGCATAGTACAATGCGAAGGTTAGACACAATTTGCTATACCTATCACCCTCAACATCTTCCAGATGACTGAGCAATAGTATTTGGGGATCCACCTGTAAGTTTGATCCTATGACATTGCTCAGTGTGGATGCCACTGTTGACCAAAAGAGTCGGAGTCTGGCACAAGACCAGACCATATGCCAGAAAGTACCCACTTCCTGTCTGCATCTCTGACAATTGGGATCTCTCTGAGGGTAAATGCGCACCAACCTCTGTGGGGTAAAATACGCTCTGTGTAGGAACTTGAATTGTATGAACCTATCCTTTGCAGCGATCATGGAAGGAATGTAGGATATTAAACACTCCTTCCATTCCTCCTCTTCTAAAGAGGGAATATCAACCCTCCACTTTTCCCAGGTTTTAGTTAGTTTGGCATCGTACTCCACTGTCAGGTATAAGTATAGTGTAGAGAGGGGCTTCCCCATCACGCTGGAAGTCAAGAGCCTTTCAATAGAGTCTGGTTCCAGAATGAGGGGGGCAGGGAACTGAGCCTCAAAGGCGTGCTTCAGCTGCCAGTATCTGAATTGGAAGGAGGCCGGAATAGCAAAGGATTGTCTAAGGGCTTGGAAAGTCATGAGCCTGCCATCCTTGACTATATGCTTTAATGTAAGAATTCCCTTTTTTGCCCAGAGAGAGGGGTTCGGTAAAGTGTAAAAATGAGGGAGCATAGGGTTACCCCACAGGGGCATGTGAGGTGAAATGTAATTGGGCTTCCCATATATTTTCCTAGCCTCCTGCCAAACCCTTACAGTGGTTCGCATCGGGGTTGTCATGGACAAACTGGCCCTGAGACCACGAAACGGGAGATTGCTCAAGGCAGCAAAGGAACCCAGAATGACTGCCTCCAGAGTGACCGCCGGATTTTGCGTGGGCTGGGAGAACCACCACCGAATCGTGACCAGAACTGCAGCCCAATAGTAGATTTGAAAATTCAGTAGCGCCAATCCCCCCCCCCCCCGAAAGTGGGAGATATAAGATCTGCTTGGCCACCCTGGGTGGTCTCCCAGCCCAGACAAAGTGTATCAGCAGGCTCTCCAGCCTCCGGAAAAAAGTCCTAGGGATGGGTATGGGTGTATTGCGAAAGAAATATAGATATTTGGGAAGGTAAATCATGTTTAGCAAATTGACTCTGCCAACAGGAGTCAATGGAAGGGAACGCCAAGCAGCGCACCTAGCCGTAAGCTGTGTCATAAGTGGACGCAAATTGTTGTCCATGTAGTCTTGAACTTTACCGCTAATTTTTATCCCCAGGTATTTGAAATCATCTACCCATTTGAGCTGCGGGTGTGGTACCCTAGGGGTCGAGGGATGGAGCGGAAATAGGACCGACTTGTCCCAATTAATGCGAATCCCCAAATACCCACCGAATCGATTAATCAGACTGAGTGCAGTCTGCAAAGAGGAAAATAAAGCAGAGCATCGTCCGCGTACAGCGATAACTTCTCCTCAATGGGTCCTACCTGAAGTCCCCTTACCCCAGGGTCGGCCCTCAACAATATAGCCAGGGGCTTCATCGCCAGAGTAAATAGACCCAGGGAAAGGGGACACCCCTGTCGCGTGCCTCGAGACAATTGGAACTTCCCTGAGAGGCATCCATTGGTACGTATACTAGCTGAGGGGCCATGGTATAGCATGCGGAGCCATTTCGTGAAACCCGGGCCAAACCCGAATCGCGAGAGCACTTCCCATAAGTAGCCCCACTCGACTGAGTCAAAAGCCTTCTCCGCGTCGAGTGAGGCCACCGTCCCGTTAGTCACCTTGTCCGCCCTGTCTGTGTGAGTATGGAGGCGTCTGATATTAATGTCAGTTCCTCTGCCGGGCATGAAGCCTGTTTGATCCCTATGGATGAGAGCGGTAATTACCAGGTTAAGCCTATTGACCAATACTTTTTCCAGTACTTTTGCATTCACGTTCAGAAGGGATATAGGGCGGTACGAGGAGCACAACGTGGGGTCTTTCCCTGGCTTGGGGATCACTACCATGATCGCTTCGCTCATTGTGTCCGGGAGTTTTCCAAGGCGCGATGACTCAGAGAAGAGGACCTATAGTTTGTCAACTAGTTCTGTAGCATATTGTTTATAAAACTCCACAGGGATGCCATCGGGTGCCCTGGAGTTTTCCCTGTCTGCACTGATTTAAGTGCGCGTATCTCCAAGGACGTAATTGGAGCGTCAAGCTTGTTGCGATACGTTACTGTAAGGGTTGGGATATCAATGTCGTCTAGGTATGCCCCCAGAATCTTCCCCTCGATAGTCTACCCTGGACCTATAGAGGGATTCGTAGAACTCCGCAAAGCAACAATTGATCCCTTCCGGTGTTTGGATCAGCTACCATATGTGGGCCATGTTGCCTATCTGATTGCAACCTCTCCAACATAGTGGAGATTTGACTTGTTGAAATCTATGAGCTTTCTCAGGTGTTAGATACCATCTCACTAAGCACTTATAATTAATTTATGTCATTTTTATCAGTTGCGTATTCATGTACCCCTCCCATCACTTTAGCCACCTGTTGCTCATTCATTAGTGCACCCAACTCCCCTTCCCATTTTTCAATAAATGGAGGTCTTCCCAGTCCCTCTAGGTCTGCGAGTATCTCTTAAATCTGGGATATTCCATGTTTCAGTGTTGTCTGTACATTACATAATCATTCTATTGAATGTATTGCCTTGATAACAAGAGACTAGTGGGTGGGACAAGGAAAAATGGTAAAAAAATGTTGGAACGTGCCAGGCAACAGCCCCAATCCCATTGTGAGGGAGTGAAATTAAAAGAGATGTATGGAGGGTTTTTTTTTAGTATCATACTTACCTAGGTGGATGTAAAATTGGTCCGATGCTGCAACTGTCTCCCGGCGCTCTCTACACTGAGAACCCATCGATCAAACACCAATCACTCGGTTCTCACAGCTCCGGGCTCTCTGCTCTGTCCCTTCGCGCTCACTGGAGCGCGGTCTGTGGAGAGGGTGGGAGCAGCCTGCACAGGCTCTCAGCAGCTTGCTGCAAGGCTGACCCGGGTGCCGATCCAGGGATCTGGGTGGATTCTGACTCCATGGTTGTAAATACCCCCAAGCCTGGACCGACTACTCTGTGATGGGTCATAGGAGTGCAAAACTAACTGCACCCCTGTAATCCACAGGAGAAGTGTAGCTTAGACGTAAATATTGCTGATCCCTTGTTTTTACTATGGACGTCCTAGCCCCACCCCCTATTAGACTATAAAATGCTTAATGTGCCCTACACATCCCATGCTTGGGAAAGGAATGCGGCCTTTCGTCCACCAATGGCTAGCTGATTCTGAAACGCGTCGCATACGTGTGACGTCATTGCCAGGCGCCGTGCTGTTTTGCTCCCCAAGCCTCGTTTTGATTCTACACGCGGCCGTGTCATCTTACCACATTACCAAGGCACAACCACTAACTCTAGAGCCGCCTCCTTTGCAACCCATATCCTTGTATAATGGACACCATCCGTCCCCATCTGAGCAGGATATGAATTAGACTGGATTGCTGAAGAAGACTGCACCGTGCTGAGCCATCACACCCCTCTCCCTCTGGATTCTATGTGGAGCCAACCTTACAGGAACTGCTTTGACCTGTAGTCCCACTGCATCTCTCCAGCCCAGCTAACAGACCAGAACGCTACTCTTCTTGCCTTGATGTGAGTGGATATTGCTGTTTTAATAAATTGATTTTATGATACATACTCAGAGGCGCTCCTCTCCTTGTTTTTGTAAAACTTTGTTAGCAAGTTCTACCGAAATTGCAAGATTGGTCAAATTCGGGACAGGCGTGGCCCTGGATTGGGATTTGGCCAGAATGTAGTAGAATAGTAGAGGACCTTCCTTGCTTACATGTCTTGCACCGAGTGTAGTAGCGAAGTCGACTCTTAATAAGTGTCTCGAGACTTCAGTAGTATCTTCGTTAAGGAAATTGTCCAGTTTGCAGCTATTGCCAAGCTCTGATATGTTTCACTCCATCTCAACAGGCAGTTTTATTACATGATGAAGGGCTTGCCGATACCTTTCCAGGTGTTAATGTGGCTCTTAGAATATATTTGAGCATCATGGTCTTTAGTTGTTCCGGAGAAAGGTTGTTCAGCAAATTTGCACTGATAAAGAGTTATCTTAGAACCACGATGACCCGCGTACACACGATCGGACTTTCTAAAGGGAAATGTTGGATGTGAACTTGTTGGCCGAAAGTCCAACCGTGTGTAAGCTCCATCGAATATTTCTTGTCGGACTTTGCGCCAACAAATGTTGGCTAGCAGATTCTCAAATTTTCCGCCAACAAAACTTTGTTGTTGGACTTTCCGATCATGTTTACACAAGTCCGTCGCACAAAAGTTCACGCATGCTCGGAATCAAGTACGAGCTGGAAGCGCCCAGTCTTGTAAAGCTAGCGTTCGTAATGGAGATATCACATGACTATTGAACTTCCTTTTTATCGGCTCACCGTACATCTTGTACGTCACTACGTTCGTAATTGTTAGCCAACATTTGTGTGACTGTGTGTATGCAAGACAAGTTTGAGCCAACAATCTTCGAACAAAATTCCACGGTTTTGTTGTTGGAAAGTCCGATCGTGTGTACGGGGCATAAGTGCTCTGTGCCTGCTGGCTGTCTAGAGCAGTGTCCTCAAGATGATACAGTTTGATGATTTAAAGATTTTGCAGTTGCTAAGTGCAAGAAGAAAGACTTTTTGTAAATATTGTAATGCGATGAATAACTGTGATGTATGACTTGCCAGTTCCAATTACCTGTGTGATGTGTATTCTTATTCTTACAGTCAAAATTGAGAAAGTGTCTTCTTAACTTATATTTTTTTAGAACAAATGCAGTTCATCGTTTATTTCAGTTCATTGTTTTCAGTTCAATTTCAATGTTGAGGGGCCCTCAAACTGGAAGTGCCCTGGGCCCCCCAAAGCCTAAATCTGGCACTTACATTACATACATTAAACTTAACATTGTTCACTGTTCTATTTTCACCAACTTGTTTATAGTTTAGTCTGATATTGTACCTCATTTGGTCTGGGTCTGTCATATATCAGGTTCATGCTTGGAGCATTTTAGACAAACAGTGTGTGCCCAGGTTTTCAAAATTTGCGTGCAGAATAGGGGATATCGTGATTTGTCACAGGAACTTGGAGGGTGATAACGGTATTTTGTTAAAACTTAATGGGGTTCATTTGAATGACATTATGTTTGATATCTTCACCTCAGCCTTCAATCTGGTGTTGAGTAGGTGCTGGCTGCTGTGGGGTGCAGTTTTGTTTATGTGTGTTCACTAAAGCTGTGGCCTTGCCCCTTTCCAACTTAATCAGCCTCTGTATTATTTCTGGGAAAAGTATGGTTTTTAGTTGGTTGTGACTGAGCTTATCCCCTTCCAGCCGAGCGTACGCAGATGTGTGGCCTCGGTTTTTGGGGGTTATACCGGGATGATGCCCGTAGCTGCAGACATCATCCAAGTACCGTTGTTTAGAGCGGGCGATCGGCTGTTATCCCGGAGGAGCGGGAGGGGACATCCCCCCTCCCGCCGCCTCCCATCACTCTGAATGGGCCTCCCATCCTACTGGGAGACCCGATCGAGATCCACCACTTCCAGCGGCTAGGGACAGACTGGTACGAAGCCAGAAACGGCTTTGTTCCAGTCTCCTGATTGTAAACACGGAACCGATGTCACGACGTCACTTCCTGTTTACTCGGCTGCCAATGGCGCTGGTTTAAAAAAATATACAGTATTCAGAATCGCCGAAAACAGCGATCTGAATACTTTGAAGTGTAAAGGAGGGATCGGGGGTCTTTTAGACCCCTGATCCCTCCATAAAGAGTACCTGTCACCACCTATTACTGTCACAAGGGATGTTAACATTCCTTGTGACAGCAATAAAAGTTATCATTTTTTTTTTTTTTAAACACAATTTAATAATATAAAAATAAATAAAATAAATGAGATAAAAATGTTTTTTTTAAAGCGCCCCTGTCCCCGCAAGCTCGCGCAGCAAAGAAAACGCATACGGAAGTCACGCCCGCATATGTAAATGATGTTAAAATCACACATGTGAGTTATCGCCGCGATCATCAGACTGAGAGAGATAATTTTAGCACTAGACCTCCTCTGTAACTCTAACCTGGTAACTGTAAAAAAAATTTAAAGTGTCGCCTATGGAGATTTTTAGGTACCATAGTTTGTCGTCATTCCACAAGTGAGTGCAATCATGAATTGTGGCGCGTTTGGTATCTATTTACTCGGCGTAACATCATCTTTCACATTATACAAAAAAATTGGGCTAAATTTACTGTTTAGTTTTTTTAAAATTCATGAAAGTGTCCCTTTTCCCAAAAAGTTGCGTTTAAAACACCGCTGCACAAATACCGTGTGACATAAAATATTGCAATATTCGCCATTTTATTCTCTGCTAAAAATATATATATATAATGTTTGGGGGTTCTAAGTAATTTTCTAAAAATTCATAAAACAGAGGGGATGCAAGTGATTTAATATACTTTACTTTTACAGGAATAGCAGCAGGAGGGGAGGGGCAGGGGAGAGATTGGCTCTCACTACACAGACTACTAAACTGCCAGACAGGAGGGGAGGAGGAGAACAGCGGTGATTCAGGCGGGCAGTGAGAGATGATGTCAAATGCTGCAAACGGACCACGGCCCGGCACCAGGCCGCGGACCAGGGTTTGGAGACCCCTGACATAGGGGGATACAGGAGCAGGCAGGATTAACCAGGTATTTTACAACATAGAAAGGGACAAATTACACTACACAAGCACTATGCTATAGATCATGCTTTAAGGGAACAGGAGCATTTTTTGTTTAGGGTTACAACCACTTTAAGCTTATGATCTACGAAACACCCAGATCCTTATACACCATTGGTTCCCCCAGTTGTATGCCTCCTAGTATGTATGATGCATATTCTTAGCCCCCAAGTACATAACTACATTTATCAACATTAAACCTCATTTTCCACACAGTTGCCCAATCAGACAGTGCATTGAGGTCGGCTTGTAAATTGGAGGCATCCTGTAAGGACGTTATTCCACTGCATAGCTTGGTGTCATCTGCAAACACTGAAATTGTACTTTTAATCCCAGACCCAATATAATTTATAAATGAATTAAAAAGTAAGGGTCCCAGCACTGAACCTTGGGGTACACCACTGATAACCTTAGACCACTCAGAGTAAGAATCATTAACCACTACTCTCTGAATTCTGTCTTTTAGCCAGTTTTCTATCCATTTACAAACTGATATTTCCAAGCCTGTAGACTTTACCTTACACATGAGCCGTGTGTGGGGAACTGTGTCAAACACTTTTGCAAAATCCAAGTATACCACGTCCACAGCCACCCCTCTGTCCAAAGTTTTACTTACCTTCTCATAAAAAGAAATCAGATGGAAATGGTGACCAATAAACATTAGATTGTTCCCCAGTCTGGCTGAAAATGACTGGTAAAGAAGTTTTACCTAATGTCTATTGGTGGCATCATTTACACTGAATCGACCTGGGGGTCAATCAATATGCTTCCATTGATCAGTATTTTATGTCTGGTGATCTTTACCATGTATTCACTGTATTCCCTCTTATTCTAAAAGTCTGCCATCTGCTCCTTGACTCACCTTACCTTTGATATCCCTTCATCACCCATTATTTCAAATGTTTCATTTTTTTTTTGTAGAATCTTTCCCTTCCTTCTGTTATATTCTTATTTTATGAAATGCTGACTAATTTGCTTTTGATAGTACATTGGCATTTCAGCTGGCCATATATGGGTTGTTTTTTTTTCTTTATTTAGCCAACAGGCTGAGCAAAACAAACCTTCTGCATTCCTTCATTCACACAAGCAATGTGGATGGAGGAATTCCACCCCCCACCAGGACATTGTATTCTGACAGCGGGACTCTCCAACAAAAGTTTTTAAATATTCAACTCTGACAGAAGTTGATCTAAGAATTGACTTCTGTCAAGTGAGAACAGCCACACATGGATCAAAATTTGGCCACTCCCTACTGAAAAGGCTAAATCTCAATCCACATATATCCAGCTTTAAAGGTTGTTTTTTTTGGTTTTTTTTAGATATATTGATATAAATTAGAATTTAGGAAATCTTCTTCCTTTACACATGCTCACTTTCAGCTTAAAGTGGACCTTCACTTAAAAGTGAAAGTACAGCTTATCGGCCTCTCTCCCTCCTCCTCTTTAGTTTTTTGGGAGAGGGTAGCTTTTTCTGAGAGGTACCCACTCCCACTTCTGTTATTCTCACATAGGCAAGAATTATGTCAGCTTGGCCCCAAAGCAACCAACCAATCCCCTCCTTCCCCCCCATTCAAAATCTCCTGTGGCACCTCACATGGAGGAGGCTGCAGTACCAGTCTGCTAGCACTGTGCAATCGTCTGCATATGAAGTTGGGAGCTGGCTGCGAAGCACGTTCAAGATGGCAATGCCAGGGATCCCAAGCCCGGCAAAGTATCCATTCCAGTGAAGACAATGCTTGGCTCCATGGGGTCCAGTGTTTGTAGCTGCTGACGTTTAATTTTTTAATAGTTAAATAAAGCTTTTCTTTAAAAGTAGTTACTGGAAATTAAAGGCAGAACCTGATTATGACCTGATTAACTTAAGAACTGGAACCAAGAAGGAGGTAGAAGAAAACAGGTGGCTTTACAGCCAACCAAATCACTTCTGCTAAAAATGGATACTCTTCGATATTTATCACATGTGATCTGGATGAATATAAAGTCATCCAATGTCAGCAGGCCCCTAGACACACATCAGGTCCTAGGTGCTCGCCAAGGTATCCTGGTGGGCAATTGGCCCTGATTAAAGTTACTTGATAGCACATAACATTTTGGAGCTCCTAGATTTTGTGAAACTTTGTCCTTTGGTCAATGATAATAGAATTCGAACAATGTTTCTGTATGTTTCAGTTCAACCAAAGATCAAGATATCTCTACGGCATGAAGACCCCCATTCAGAGTATCACATGCTGGCGTGTAATGTGCACGGTTTCTACCCATCTGAGATAGAAGTAAAATGGTATCGGAATGGTGAGGAGGAAACTGCTCAGGTTCAGTCTACAGAGATCTTCCAAAATGGAGATTGGACCTTCCAGATCCTGGTGATGCTAGAGACAGAGATAGAAAAAGGAGATACCTTCACCTGTGAGGTCCTTCACAGCAGCCTGGAGACACCAGCCAGAGTAGATTGGCGTAAGTCTATTTCCATTATAAGAAAAGGAGGTTCTGTTTTTGCTTACATCATCCCTTTTCAGCTTAGTCCCTTTAACCCCCCCCCCCCCCCCCCACTCCAAATATTACATATTATTAGAAAGCAAAGACCCTGAATAAAATAGGATAAAATTGTGTTGCAATTTTTTATGTGTTATGATATTAGCGCAACGGTTTATAAAATATAAGGCTGCGTTGAATAAACAAACCTTAAACACGTCAAGCCCTACAATTGAAAGTGAAACAACAGCAAACTTCAGTACCCAAAATTGTCCATAGATGGTCATCAATTTAAAGTCAACCATGAATGATGGCTCTAGAAGTATTGCTCTTACTCTGACGTGTGCAGCAATATTCAGTATTTGATATGTGTAGCACAAACTTAATTTTGTACATAGGTACACCCGTACACCTCCCTGCCCGTCACCTCTGCGTTCGTGCCCGCCCCCTCCCCTCCTGCTGCTGAAATTACTGTTCAATTTTTACAGTATCCTCTCTGTTTATTCATGTAATCTGCTCCTGTATCTGTGCCTTTTATAAAAAAATGCAGCCATATACCTGATTTCGGAGCACCAGTCGGCGCTCACGTGACCCGCCACCCTCTCCTTCTCTTCTCCTCCCCTCCTGACTGACGTCAGCAAGGGATCCTCAGCCCTGCCTACTGCAGCTGTCAGGCCGAGAGAAGAGAGAGGCAGCAGGTTATGTAAGAGCCAATCGGCACTCTGAAAACAGGTTTATAGCTGCATTTTTTTATAAGGCACAGACACAGGAGCAGATTACATGAGAAAGCAGGGGTTAACAACCACTTTAAGATAATAAACCTTCTCCCTTTACAACCACTTTAAAGCGGTAGCAAACGTAGAAAAAAAAAAATCTCTTCCTGCAAGGTAAAGCTTATGAAAGACTTACCTTGAAACAAAACCCTCCAGCGGTGTGCTGTCACCACTACAGAGGCTTCCTTCACCCGGTCTTTTTTCGGGGTTCATGGGCTGCGACCACTTCAATGGCTGAGCCACGCATGTGCGCAGGAGTCACGGCTGGAAGCACAGTGCTCTGAAGGAATGGCACAGGTATGCTGTTCCTTCAGAGTGCCTGTGCTGGTGATATCACTGGCTGCTGCTCACTAGAATGTCTCCTAAACAGTGCACATTTGGGAGATATTCATTTAACCTACAGGTAAACTTTATTATAAGCTTATCTGTGGGTCAAAATGAAAACAGAGCATTTACTATTTCTTTAATTAGCTTCTTTCCCTGCCACAGTAGCTGAGGAATGACAGCTCTGGAACCAGAAATGACAATTTTGCTTCCGGCTTTATTCAGTGCAGAGGCAATCAGTGCCATGGCCATCCCGGGCACCCAGGAGGGGCAGTGGAGGTCAGGATACATAGCGAGGAGAGGGGATTTCAGGTGGTGAGGGTGGGCAACCTCTTTCCATACCTGTGAAATCACTTCCAGGGGAAGGCTGATAGTTGGCTAAGAAAGTACATGCACACTTCTGAATTCTGTCTGTTTAAAAGCCACCACTGCCACCAATGCAACCTCTACATCAGTGGTAGGAAAAGAGCTAAAGGACAACCCCAACCTTTACACCATAGCCATATATCAATACGTTTCAGAATAACTGTAAGAATATTGTAAGATTGTGTTTAGGATTTCTTAAATGCTTAGGGATTTATAAACAAATCACACATTGGAGTTGTGAGGCTTGGATGCTAACATGATTGTTGAATTCCAAATACATTATAACTTTGTCACTACACAAACTCTGGGCAGGCATATTTAGTAAGTGCTAATCAACATCCAATGTGTTATTAGTAGGCACTTGTCCTATTTCATTAGTGCATAATGAATTTAGGGCGAACCACAGGAGGGGACATCTTGCTCCATGTTACCAGCCTTTTTAAGAATTCTGTTAAGATCATAGTAAACCTTTTTAGGTGTATACTAAAAACTGAATTTCTAATATTTAAGCCTGGCATTAAGTCCCATAATTCATTATAAAGATTAGTTTGGTAATGCTATGGCAGAATTATACTCACCTCCCATCCAGCAATATGACATTCACAGGCTCCCTTGCTGATGCTGAAATCCTCTAAAGGTGATAATAACTGTAAGTGCATATACAAAAGATGCATACAATCCTGGGGGTATATAAAGTTAGCCAGCCATAAAGTCCATGGCCATAGTAGTGGCAGTCCAGGGGTTAATATAGTCTCTGATCGTTCAAGATATGAAGGGCTGGCTAGTGGGGTGGTTGGTCCTAAAGGCGGCTGCTGTCCTCAGAGAGCTGGCTCTGTGGTATTGCAAGAGGGGGTGGAGAAAAGGAAGCGCCACCTGAGTGCAGTATTAATATAAAAATTTAATGGCATATAAAAAATGAACACTTACAAGAAAGACAAATTAAAAAGGCTCATCTGTGAGTAGGCAGTGTGTATCTTCCTCAAGTTCCAGTCCGGAAGTTATATCAGCGTTGTAGGGCTTCAGATGGAAGCTTGTAGCTGGTATCTCTTCCTGTGGCCATCAGGGAGAAGCTGAGACCGGCGTGGAACGCACGGAGGAGGTGCGTGAGGTCACGGGTCATCCAAGGACTTCCGGGTACACTCCAGGGGGAGGGCTAACACCAAGGGAGGGTTCTGAAGGCTGAATGTGCTTGGCTACGCGCTCAGGGCTGCTGCTCCTTCAATAGGCCAGATCACTTTTCAGTGGGGTGGCAAAGTGTGCTGCACGTCTAAACTTCAGGGGCATAGATAAGGAGGGGTCAGGAGTATTCAAACCCCCCAAGATCATCCTGGCAAAATTCCCCCGACAGTGTCCCTGCTGTTTAGCCCCAGCATCAGCACAGTAGAAGCAATCAGTGTTTCAGGGTACAGCAGCCAGCCCCCTTCTATTGTGCCCCATCCCCTCAGTTTAATAAGGGGTCCCCCTGAAAAGCATGAAATGACTGCGAAGTCTCAGATGCCGGTGCCCTGTCGAGAACTGTCCCCCATTGGATAGTGTCCGCCCTGTACTGTGCAGGCGCAGCGCTTGCATAGTACGGAGGACAAAGGAGACGCCGAAAGTCTCCAAACGTGAACAGCTGCTCATGAGCTGTACACGGTGCATGCGCAGTTAACACAACATTGTGCCACACGCTCCCGATGCTCGTACAAGTCTGCAAGGGGCGGGTGTAGGGGTGAATGCATACAGAAGATGGCATCCGCCCCTTTGAGAAATCCACCACCATCGTATGAGCTCTGGCCATCTTCTGTATGCATCCGCCCCTACACCCGCCCATTGCAGAGTTGTACAAGCATCGGGAGCATGTGGCACAATGTAGAGTTAACTGCGCGTGTGCCGTGTAGAGCTCATGAACAGCTATTCATGTTCGAAGACTTTCCGCGTCTCCTTTGTCCTCCGTACTGCGCAGGCGTTGCACCTGCGCAGTACAGGACGGACACTATCCGATGGGGGGACCTTTCTCGTCAGAACACCGGCAATTGACAGTGCACAGTTGAGGGAACTCCTAGACTCCTCCTCAAGGTATCATATGACACAGCCGAAGGGAGACTGGGGATGCTAAATTTTTCTTTCTGTGCCATGCTGAATCTGAGGTCTGGTAAGTGGGGAGGCATCAATTTTCTGTTTTAGGAAGGAGGAAGTGAGAATTCCAGCCTGGGGGAGTTTCTTTTGGTGGGGAGTTAAGTAAAGGGGGGTGGGTTTGCTTTTGGAGAAGGGGGGAATTTCTTCTAGAGAAGTTTACAGGGGTGATTAATGGCAGGGATTTACTTCTGGGAGGGAGTTTGATTGGATGAAGAGAGATTTTCTTCATAATTAGGAATCTTTGCTGGGGGAGAGGGTGTTGACTGAGGGAGATATTTTTGCTTTGGGGGTCGGTTTAGAGACAGGGGGTTTAATTTTTTGGGGGATATTTGAGGGAGGGAGATATTTTACAGTAGGAATCTTTGCTCGAGGAGGGAGGGTTCTTAGGAGGGAGAGGGGGATTTTTTTTTCCTTTTTAAAAGATGTTTTTTTTATTATTATTATTATTTTACTTTCCTAGGTGGATGGAGCATCAATCCAATGTTGCATCTGTTCCCAGCTGCTTCTAAGACCAATAACAGAGCGATCAAAGACCGCTGATCACTCAGTTCTCAGCTTTCATTGAGCAAAGAGTGGTGACTGTCAGTTCCTGGCTCTGCCCCCGCCCCCAAGTTTACTGGAATGCCAGGCTGTCGAGGGGGCAGGAGTGGCTGGCTCAGGGTCTCTGCGGCTCACTGAGAGGCTGAGCGAGCTGCTGGTCCAGGCATCTGGGTGAATCCTCACTTTTTAAAGTTAGGATCTTTCCACAGCCTGGACCTGCTGAGCGATGTCAGCTGACAGGGGCTATAGCTGGCTGTCAGCTAAAAATGGGTCACAAAAGTGCAGAACGAACTGTGCTCCTCCCCAGGAGAAGTACAACCAAGCGGTATGCCGTCCCTTTAGAGCGCATGCACCGGTGACATCACCGGCTGCTGTCCATGTCAATATCTCCTAAACACCACAAGTTTAGGAGATATTCACTGTTCCTACAGGTAAGCGTTATTATAGGCTTACTTGTAGGTACAAGTTCAAATGCTGGGTTTACTACAGTTTAAAACTGAATAAAAGCCAACCATATTGACCAGGTGCAAAGGGCACCATCCTGTCGTAGGCAGTGCACAATAATTTTTCATAAAATTACTTAGGACACTTTTTTTAAGGTTTAACTAAATCACTGAATTTACTGCCTACCACAATATGTTGCCCATTGCACCTGCTCAACTTGCACAGTAAGGCTAGCTAAAATCCAGTCTTGGGTCTCATTCATACATCCTACATGACCATGGTGCAGCAAGTATACTGCAAATACCTGCACCCGGGATCGGATGTTCTAATATCTGCTCAGCCTGTACAACTGAGTGATGGGCTGAAAAGAGCCAAGGCTGTCTGCTGCTGTAAACATGTATCCACATATATCTGCACATCCAGTGGTTACCTGCGGGTAGGGATACCTTTTTTTGGCCTTGGATAAAATCTCTCTACATCCGGGGTCAGAAATTGGCCCTGAACAGCAGGTAACCACTGTGACCCAGGGTTGGTTAGTGTGTCACTCAGTCTCAATCGATGTGGGGAGTAATGTAGATGATACTGAATGTGCTGCAGGAGTGCCGGCGAGGGATGGAGCTCATCCCAGCTCCTGTAGTCACTGAAGGGAAGAGAGAAAAAACATCCCTGGTGCCGCACATCCACAGAGTCCTATGGTAATGTAGTAATGATGGGAGAGACCTCAGCCCGGGTTCCCACCAGGCCACACCCCAATGTGTTTTGCTTTGTCCCCCCCGGAGCTTAAACATGGGGACCACTGGATGTTAACAGCAGTGGCTCCTTTCAGCCCATCACTTAGGTGAACGGGCCGAGCAGCTGACAAAAATTGGAACATCTGGGATCCTGGCTGTAGGTATTCATGGTATATTTGCCATTCCATGGCCATTTAGAACATATAAATGAGATCTAAAGCCTGGTTCACACGGTAAGTTATTTTTAGTTCAACCCAGCCGGCTGAAAGAAAAAAAACTAGGGAGCTTAAGAGGAGCTTGCTGTCCTAATGAGTTCACTACCACAACTGTGTGCATTGTGTTCTATTCAGTTGAATGGGGATAATTTTTGCAGCGCTGCATTGCAAAGCCTCATGGCCCCACTCTGCTGTCACATGATTTTACCCAACATAAAAGTGTAAATGATGCCTTTAAGTTTGAAAGACCTGAACACCCCCAGGAAAAAAAATAATCTACGGCCCTGTACCTTATCAACGTCTCATATTTCTTTACAGACCCCCAGGAATCGGATTCAGCAAAAAAGAAGGTGGTAACTGGAATTGTGGGATTTGTGCTGGGAGCCATACTTATCGTTGCTGGTGTGGTTGTCTATATGAGAGGTCGCAAAGGTAACTACGAATTATCTTGTTGTCTTCCCAATAACTTATGGGGTTTTAATCATGTTAGTGACCATTTGTGTTCTTTTTACAGCTCAATTGTTATTCCGTGGACCACAGACTCAACGTAAGTTTTCTGTGTAATATTTATAAACCCCATTTACAAAATGCATTTGTAGTCAAAATATTTTAATTGAATACCCTTATTATATATAATATATATAATTATTAGAAACAGTTCCAGCACACCTGCAACAAAATTTTCTTTTGAAAAATAGTGTTTTAATAACCCACACAATTAATAACAGAGCCTCATCTATAGCAGGTTCTGAGTCCCCTTGATTCCAGGAATATTTTCATCATAGATCCTAGGAGTCTTTGGGCATTTTCTTTCATAACATGAGATTTAGCAAGCAGATAACTCGGGGGGGGGGGGGGGGGCGGGTTGTAAAATGGCTGGATGGCAGCTGAAGGAGGGCGGAGAGGTGCAGAGACGGACGAGGAAGTTAGACTCTTAACTGTGCACATACAGTGCTGTGTCCAAATTGCATATGTGTGGCTCTAGGACTGTAGGCCCCTGCTGCCTTACACCCCCCTCTGTTGCAGTATGCATGCACTGCACATCACCCTGAACACACCACCCCCACTGTGAAACATGGTGGTGGCAGCATCAGGTTGTGGGGATGCTATTCTTCAGCAGAAACAGGGAAGCTGGTCAGAGTTGATGGGAAGATGGATGGAGCCAAATACAGTACAATCTTAGAAGAAAACATGTTAGAATCTGCAAAAGACTTGAGATTGGGGTGAAGGTTCATCTTCCAGCAGGACAACGACCCTAAACATACAGCCAGAGCTACAATGAAATGGTTTAGCTCAAAGAATATTCATGTGTTAGAATGGCCCAATCAAAGTCCAGACCTAAATCCAATTGAGAATCAGTGGCAAGACTTGAAAATTGCTGTTCACATACGTTCTCCATCCAATCTGACAGAGCTTGAGCTATTTTGAAGAGAAGAATGGGCAAAAATGTCCCTCTCTAGATGTGCAAAGCTGGTAGAGACATCCCCAAAAAGACTTACAGCTGTAATTGCAGTGAAAGGTGGTTCTACAAAATATTGACTCAGGGGGGCTGAATACAAATGCACTCCACACTTTTCACATATTTATTTGTAAAAAAATTTGAAAACCATTTATCATTTTCCTTCCACTTCACAATTATTTGCTGCTTTGTGTTGGTCTATCACATAAAATCCCAATAATATAGATTTACGTTTTTGGTTTGTAACATGACAAAATGTGGAAAATTTAAAGGAATATGAATACTTTTTCATGGCACTGTATGCATGCACGGCCCCTGCTGCCATACATCCCCCTCTGTTGTAAAATGCGTGCACGGCCCCTACTGCCATACATCCCCCTCTCTTGTACTATGCATGAACTGCCCCTGCTGCCATACATCCCCCTCTGTTGTACTATGCATGCACGGCCCCTGCTGCCATACATCCCCCTCTGTTGTAAAATGCGTGCACGGCCCCTACTGCCATACATCCCCCTCTCTTGTACTATGCATGAACTGCCCCTGCTGCCATACATCCCCCTCTGTTGTACTATGCATGCACGGTCCCTGCTGCCATACATCCCCCTCTGTTGTACTATGCATAGAAGGCATAAAAGGCCCCTGCTGCCATACATTCCCCTCTGTTGTACTATGCATGCACGGCCCCTGCTGTCATACATCCCCCTCTGTTGTACTATGGATGAACGGCCCCTGCTACTATACATTCCCCTCTGTTGTACTAAATGGAGTCCCTGACCCCCCCCAACATTATGCTGTGCCCCACCATGTGCTAACCCCCCCCCCCCCCCCCCCCCAAAAAAAAATTATTTTTTTTATTTTTTTTTACAAAAAGGCAAAAGGCAATGTCTTTTTGTTTGCATTCGTAGCGGATGCGCCGCATCTTACTTGGGCCGCCGCTGGAGTAAGACAGTCTCTATTGAGAGGGAGAGCGTTCCCAGTCAGTGATTCCTCCCCCCTCCCTCTGCTCGTTGACACTGCATAATGTGAGCGCTCACACAACCATGGCCGCCCGATCTGCTCCTTCCCCTGCATCCTCATTGGCAGGGAGAAGAGCGAGTTGCAGGAAGGACTCCACCAGGACTCTCAGTTACTGAAAAAACAGACTGATTTCTCCCATCCTTAGGACAGGAGAACCAGCCTGTAAATTCCAAGAGATGCCAGACCAGCGCTGTCAATAGCAGGGGCAGGACAGCAAGAGGAGGCTGGAGAACCCCACAGTAGCAGAACACCAGGGCCCGGTGGCAAGACAACCTTTGCAACCCTGATAGTTCTCCCACTGCTTTGGATCCTTATATTTTCTTGGTATGCTGGTGACATATATCTCTTGTTTTCTGCCACCCTGGGGGGCCCCAATACAGTAGGAAGGGAGCTCACTGCAGAACATGTGAAAGGGCCCGTTGTGGGATCGCAGTAAAGGGTCCCAGGATATATATATATATAATTGCATTTTATAGTTGCCCCCTACTTTTGTCCCTGTCCCCCCCATGTGCCCCCCCTAAATATGAAAGCTGGAGACAGCACTGGTTGTACTATGCATGCACGGCCCCTGCTGCCATACATCCCCCTCTGTTGTACTATGCATAAAAGGCCCCTGCTGCCATACATTCCCCTCTGTTGTACTATGCATGAACGGCCCCTGCTGCAATACATCCCCCTCTGTTGTACTATGCATGCACAGCACCTGCTACCAAACTTTCCCCTCTGTTGAAATATGCATGCACGACCCCTGCAACCATACATTCCCCTCTGTTGTACTATGTATGCACGGCCCCTGCTGCAATACATCCCCCTCTGTTGTACTATGCATGAACATCCCCTGCTGCCATACATCCCCCTCTGTTGTACTATGCATGAACGGCCCCTGCTGCCATACATCTCCCTCTGTTGTACTATGCATGAATGGCCCCTGCTGCCATACATATCCCTCTGTTGTACCATGCATGCACGGCCCCTGCTGCCATACTAGGCATGCACGTCATTTGCCTTTACCAATTGTGGGTAAGCGACAGAATTATCAGAAAGTAAAAGGGCGCTGGCTTCAGCTGCTCTCAGTTAACATGGCCACGGCAATACTGGGGGGCCCCCAGATCCCAGCCCCCCACCCTTTGTGAATGAGTATGGGGTACATCGTACCCCTACCCATTCACCTAGGGAAAAAAGTGTCAATAAAAAAACACAGTACACAGGTTTTTAAAGTAATTTATTAGACAGCTCCGGGGTCTTCTTCCGACTTCGGGGGTCTCTCCGGCATCTCCTCCCGGTGTCCTGATCTTCTGCCGACTCCTCCGCTATCTTCTACAGCTCTATTGCTAGCGGTGGCCCTGGCTTCTGCCTCCTGCCTTCTTCTTTTCTTCCAATGTTGACACGACGCTTTCTCCGGCTGGAATGCTCTCTGTGCGCTCTGCTATGGCTTATATAGGCAGTGACCCCGCCCCCTTATGAGGTCACTGTCCGGGGGCATGCTGGGACTGTGCCGTCATAAGGGGGCGTGGTCAACATAACCTGGTGACCACGCCCCTAAAACATCACAGTCCCAGCATGCCCCGGGACAGTGACCTCATAAGGGGGCGGGGTCACTGCCTATATAAGCCATAGCAGAGCGCACAGAGAGCATTCCAGCCGGAGAGAGCATCGTGTCAACATTGGAAGAAAAGAAGAAGGCAGAAGCCAGGGCCACCGCTAGCAATAGAGCTGCAGAAGATAGCGGAGGAGGCGGCAGAAGATCAGGACACCGGGAGAAGACGCCGGAGAGACCCCCGAAGTCTGAAGAAGACCCCGGAGCTGTCTAATAAATTACTTTAAAAACCTGTGCACTGTGTTTTTTTATTGACACTTTTTTTCCCTAGGTGAATGGGTAGGGGTACGATGTACCCCATACTCATTCACAAAGGGTGGGGGGCCGGGATTTGGGGGCCCCCTTATTAAAGGGGGCTCCCGGATTCTGATAAGCCGCCCGCCCGCAGACCCTGACAACCAACGGCCAGGGTTGTCGGGAAGAGGCCCTTGTCCTCATCAACATGGGGACAAGGTGCTTTGGGGTGGGGGGCCCGCAGGGTGCCCCCCTGCCCCAAAGCACCCACCTCCCATGTTGAGGGCATGCGGCCTGGTACGGTTCAGGAGGGGGGGTGGCGCTCGCTCGTCCCCACCCCCATTCCTGACTGGCCGGGCTACGTGCTCGGATAAAGGTCAGGTATGGATTTGGGGGGGACCCCCACACCGTTTTTTCGGCGTAGGGGGTTCCCCTTAAGGTCCATACCAGACCCAAGGGCCTGGTATGCTCTTGGAGGGGGAACCCACGCCGGTTTTTTATTTAAAAATTGGCACGGAATTCCCCCTAAAGATTCATACCAAACACAGTGCCAGGCATTGGCGGGGATCCAAGTCGGATCCCCGTTCATTGAAAGTCGGACACATGCCAGCTTCATGTCGCAGGGCAAAGTCGGATCCAAAGTAGGACGGCTGTCGTGTCGCACCAGTGTGAACCCAGCCTAACTGACAATTGCGCGCTCATGCAACACTGTACACAAAAGACATTTTATATAATTTTTTTCACATAAATAGAGCTTACTTTTGGTGGTATGTGATCACCACTGAGTTTTTTATTATATAAACAAAAAAAGACTGAAAAATCTGAAAATAAACCCCGGTATTTTCTACTTTCTGCTATAAAACATATCTAATAAAAAAAATAAAATTTCTTCATTAATTTAGGTCAAAATTTATTCTGCTACATGTCTTTGGTAAAAAAAAAATCCTGAAAAGTGTATATTGATTGGCTTGTGTGACAGTTATAGCATCTACAAACTATGGTATATACATAGTATACTGGCAGGGCCATCTTTAATATTGATTGGGCCCTGGGCAAACCTTTTCTTGCCCCCATGCAATTTCGCCCCCCCCCCCCCCCCCAATCGCTACACAGGACCTTTCCCACAAACTACGCCCATTATTACACAGGATTCCCTCCCCCATTTTTACACAGTTCCCTCCTCCCCCATCAATACAGAGGACCCCTACCCTTATACTACCCCCAATTATTACACAGGACCCCCCTCCCACATTATTACACAGGTTTTCCTCCCTCATACTACCCCTATCATTGCACAGATTCCCTCCCCCATACAACCCCCATTATTACACAGGAGCCCCTCCCCCATACTACGTCACTACTAATAAACTGTTAGCGTGCTGCTGTTTCTGCAGGAAATGGGGTTATTGTTAAGGATGGATAGGTGGGGAGGGGGGTTATTGTTGGGGGTGGAGGTTAATGTTGAGCGTGCGGAGGGGGGTTATTGATGAGGGTGGAAACGCAGGAAGGGGGATTATTGTTGAGGGTGGAGTGGTGTGGAGGTGAATGTTGAGGGTGGGGAGGGGGGTTATTGATAAGCTCTTTAAATCAGTCCAAATTTATCCATTCATCACTTTGGTAGCTGAGCAACTGCACATCCTGCGCCCGACAGCTCAGGAGGAGTTTCATTAATTTGGGGTAGTAGCACCTTTCTTTGTTGTTTTATGGGTTATTGATAAGGGTGGAGACCCAGGGAGGGGGGTTATTAATGAGGGTGGAGAGGCAGGGAAGGGGATTGTTGATGAGGGTGGAGAGGTGGGAGGAGAAATATTGTTCGGGGTGGAAAGGCAGGAGCAGGGTAATTGTTGGGGGTGGAGAGGCAGGAGGGGGTTATTGTTGAGGGTGGAGAGGTGGGGAGAGGGTTATTGTTAATGGTGGGGAGGGAGGGTTATTGTTGGGAGTGGGGAGAGGGGTTATTGTTGAGGGTGGAGAGGCGGGGGTTATTGTTGAGGGTGGAGAGGCGGGAGGGGGGCATTTTTGAGGGTGGGGAGGGGGATTGTTGTTAGGGGTGCCGAAGCATGGGGTTATTGTTGAGTGTGAAGAGGTAGGGAGGTTATTGTTGAGGGTAGAAAGGCGGGAAGGTTATTGTTGGGTGTTGGGAGGGGGGTAATTATTGGGGGTGGGGGGATCATTGTTGAGGGTGGGGAGGGGAGTCATTGTTAAGGGTAGAAAAGTGGGGAGGGGGGTTTTTGTTGAGGGTGGAAAAGTGGGGAGGGGTGGTATTGAAGGTGGACAGGTGGGTAGAGGGGTTATTGTTGGGGGTAGAGAGGAAAGGAGGGGGTTATTTTTAAAGGTTGGGAGGGGGAGTATTTGTTCAGGGTGGAGAGGTGGCAGTCAGTCATTCCTGGTTGCCAGGAGACTTCACAAGCACCTATGGCCTCCACCCGCAGCTAGACACCAAAGCCCTATAACCTGGGCTAAACACCCAGCATGTATTGGGCTTAAGACAAGTCAACAGACAACAATCACCACCAGAACCTCTGTCCAGTGAGCTTGGAAGGTGTCCAGAACTCTAATATCAGTTTTGAATGATTGTAGGTTGGCTAGGTCAGTGTTTCTCAGCTCCAGTACTCAAGGCGCCCCAACAGGTCATGTTTTCAGGCTTTCCATTATTTTGCACAGGTGATTTGATCAGTTTCACTGCCTTAGTAATTACCACAGCTGTTACATCTGAAGGAAATCCTGAAAACATGACCTGTTGGGGCACCTTGAGGACTGGAGTTGAGAAACACTGGGCTAGGTGACACATTATTTTCTTATAACGCTGTAGAGTCCAGCAATGTGTGAACGGGGCCAACTCGCCCTACACGCGGCGACTCCCCTCACATTCTCATGTACGTGCTCACTAATGTAAAAAGAAAATAACTGCGCTGTTGTCTACAGAATCCCTAAGCAGCAGCTCTGCTGTGAGACATACACAGAAGGTTGTACAAAAGAAATTCAATTACTACACTCAGGTTGGCGCTTCCTGTTTCTCTCTCTCCATTGCATTCACAGAGTTGGCTTTTCTCTGGGGACAGCTGCCATCATTTCTCATTGGACTTTCCCTCTCCCCTCTCCCTTTTGTCATAGTAGTGTTATCCAGTGGCAGCTGGTGCTCAAAAGTTTTTTTGGGGGGCGCAAACAAACTGAAAAATTCTGAAAAAAACCCCCATCAATTGCAGCCACTGTGCCCATAAATTGCCGCCACAGCGTTCATCAATTGCCACCACTGTGCCCATCAAACGCAGCCACTGTCCCATCAAACGCAGCCACTGTGCCATATCAAATGCTGCCACTGTGCCATCAAATGCTGCCACTGTGCCACCAAATACTCCCACTGTTCCCCATCAAATGCTGCCACTGTGCCCCATCAAATGCTGCCACTGTGCCCATCTTATGCAGCTACTGTGCCCATCTCATGCAGCCACTGTGCAGCATTGAATGCAGCCACTGTGCCCATCATATGCAGCCACTGTGCCCATCATATGCAGCCACTGTGCCCATCATATGCAGCCACTGTGCCAATCAAATGCAGCCTCACTGTGCCCATCAAATGCATCCTCACTGGGCCCCATCAAATGCAGCCTCACTGTGTCCCATCAAATGCAGCCTCACTGTGCCCCATCAAATGCAGCCACACTGTGCCCCATCAAATTCAGCCTCACTGTGCCCCATCAAATGCAGCCTCACTGTGCCCCATCAAATGCAGCGTCACTGTGCCCCATCAAATGCAGCCTCACTGTGCCCCATCAAATGCAGCTTCACTGTGCCCCATCAAATGCAGCTTCACTGTGCCCCATCAAATGCAGCCTCACTGTGCCCCATCAAATGCAGCGTCACTGTGCCCCATCAAATGCAGCCTCACTGTGCCCCATCAAATGCAGCTTCACTGTGCCCCATCAAATGCAGCTTCACTGTGCCCCATCAAATGCAGCCTCACTGTGCCCCATCAAATGCAGCTTCACTGTGCCCCATCAAATTCAGCCTCACTGTGCCCCATCAAATGCAGCCTCACTGTGCCCCATCAAATGCAGCGTCACTGTGCCCCATCAAATGCAGCCTCACCGTGCTCCATCAAATGTAGCTTCACTGTGCCCCATCAAATGCAGCCTCACTGTGCCATATCAAATGCTGCTAGTGTGCCCCCCACCTCCCTGTCTCGGTGTCGGTGGGACAGCTCCTCGATGTCTTCTTCCGTTCTCTCTTCCCATCCTCTGCTATGATTTGACGCCTGATAGGCGTCCAATCACAGCGCCTGTCGTTTTAGCCAATCGGGTGACGGGTAACAGATCCGAGTGCCTGATTGACGGTGAGGCGGTTTAGTGTTAGTAAAGCAAATATCCATTCGCTTTTCTAACAGCTGAGTGACCTGCGAGTGCCCAGCATGGCGCTGGCAGGTTACCTTTTTTTACGCCTATTAGAGCCTATGCTCTAATCAGGTGCTTAAAAAAAAAAAACCCTGCCGCTGTAATTCAGGCACTCGGCGCCTGAATAGGGGTTGGCAGCGGTGGCTATAGATAGATTCATGCAATATATTGGTAATAGAGGGGTGGCAGGAGAGAGGGGGTAGCACCCTTGTGCCCTTATGGATGCACCGCCACTGGTGTTACCCCACTGTAGCTTATCTGTCTTAGTCTCATCTATCCACGTGCCCACCGATAAGAACTGTTACTATCGATAGGGCTGTATACTAATATATAGTATATAATTTTATTTATATTATATACTTGTTTGTTGTGCCAGCTTTTTATCTTCTTGTTCCATCTGATATTTATGGCTGGACATTTGATGACTGGGCCCTTAAAAAATAGAAGAAACCATCGGGTATATCCTGTAAGCTGCCTATGTGTGACACAATATGAGACATTTGGAGAACTTCTACCTCGGGCCAGGACTTACTTCCATTATTACCTAATCTGCTATTAAAGCAAACCTAGTGTTAAGGAGGACCTATATTATGGAAGCTGTACAAAAAAGAGGCAAACAAAAGACTAGTTGCTACTATTACCTGTGGTCTCCTTGCAGCTGATCTTTTCACCATTATTCCCTTATCGTGTCTTGTTCTGCGCTGCCAATCTGTGTGGAGATGGCCATCTTGAGGGGCAGAGCTTTGCTTCCTCATGTCAGAGTAGTCCTCCTGACCGGTAATCTAATAACTACTGGGGAAATATTCAAAAAGCAACAGGAGGCGTTGAGGAATCACAGATCTACAGAATGAATGAAGGTGACAGATCCTTGCACTACAGGTCCTCAGGTACAGATTCCTCTCCAGCAAGGAGAACAGTAAGCAGCACAGTAATGACATCACCAAGTATCTCCTGAGACGAATGCCCCGTACACATGATCAGACATTCCGACAACAAAATCCATGTTTTTTTTCCGACGGATGTTGGCTCAGACTTGTCTTGCATACACACAGTCACACAAATCTTGTCGGAAATTCCGAACGTCAAGAACGCGGTGCCGTACAACACGTACGACGAGCCGAGAAACATTAAGTTCAATAGCCAGTGCGGCTCTTCTGCTTGATTCCGAGCATGCGTGGAACTTTGTGCGTCGGAGTTGTGTACACACGATCGGAATTTACGACAACAGAAAAATTTGACATCCAGATCTCAAATTTTGTGTGACGGAAATTCCGATGGAAAATGTCCGATGGAGCCTACACATGGTCGGAATTTCCGACAACAAGCTCCCATCGAACATTTTTCATTAAAAAATTCGACCGTGTGTACGCGGCATAACAGTCTATACAGCTATGAAGCTCCAGTCACAGAAGTACCTAGGCACGGGCGGTGCATTGCTACTTTTCAGAAGGAATTCAAGGCAAAGGGTACATTTTCAGTGTACTACTTATGTCGCATACACACGAGCGGACTTTTCGACCGGACTGGTCTGACGGACCGAGTCCGGCAGACAATCCGATCATGTGTGGGCTTCATCGGACCTTCAGTGGACTTTTCCAGTCGAAAATCTGACGGACTTTAGATTTGAAACATGCTTCAAATCTTTCCGACGGGCTCGAGTCCTGATGAAAAATCCGCTCGTCTGTATGCTAGTCCAACGGACAAAAACCCACGCTAGGGCAGCTACTGGCTATCAACTTCCTTATTTTAGTCCGGTCGTACGTCATCACGTACGATTCCGTCGGACTTTGGTGTGATCGTGTGTAGGCAAGTCCGTTAGTTCAAAAGTCCGTCGGAAGTCCGTCAAAAGTCCGTCAGAAAGTCCGTCGGACCAGTCCGGTCGAAAAGTCCGCCCGTGTGTACGCGGCATTAGGCTCAGTTAACATTTCTGGATGTTTCTATTAAGATAGGAAATAGTCACTTTTTAAAGTTCAGGTTCACTATAAAATAGACAGCCACGACTGCAACCTACACCCTTTTTCTCCCTTTGTGACATAAAATTGTTCATTTATCACTGCTAAATTATATATTCAACTATGTATGTTGCTCTTCTTATGACTTTTTTACTAATGCTATTATTTCGTGTTCTATTACTTTTTCAGAATTCCTACACACATAATGGAGAGAAGTTGCTGATTTTAACTGCTTACTGTACAAATTCTGAAGCCATCCTGTTTGAGGTCTCATGCTATCTAAAGCCTAGCATATAATCAATCAATTAAATAAGAAATCTGTAACGTAAATGATGTTAATATATGGAAGTGACAGATGAAGGAGTTTTCATGGCCTGAGTGTAAAATCCATCATTGCCAATTCTCTTGAAATAAACAAAACGCTTGTAATTCAGATGCACTGGTTTTGGTATTTCGGTATTTTGTGTATTCAGGAAAGCTTTTTAATACTGATTGGGAGTGGGATGTAAAGTCTTATGCCGCGTACACACGAGCGGACTTTACGGCAGACTTTGCCCAGCGGACTTTTCGACGGACTTTACAAAGGACTTTCTGAATGAACGGACTTGCCTACACACAATCCACCAAAGTCCGTCGAATTCAAATGTAATGACATACGACCGGACTAAAACAAGGAAGTTCATAGCCAGTAGCCAATAGTTGCCCTAGCGTGGCTTTTTGTCCATCGAACTAGCATACAGACGAGCGGACTTTTCGACCAGACTCGATTTCAACGGATAGATTTAAAACATGTTTCAAATCCGTCCAACTTTTGAGAAAACAAAGTCTGCTGGAGCCCACACACGATCGAATTGTCTGACGAAATCCAGTCCGTCGGGCAAAGTCTGCCGTAAAGTCCGCTTGTGTGTACGTGGCATTAGTGTGTATTCTAAAGACTTGGTCAACTTTAAAATGGAGTTGTGTCCATGTGGGTTGCAATCAAATGGATAGCTTTATCTTCCACCAGCAGTAATGAGTTCAGGTATGTTCGGGCACAAGTCCAAGCCTGCCTGAGCTCTTCCACTGGGAAGCTGTCAAAGCCGATAGCTAGTCATAAGTGGAGGAGCCGTTCTCTGCCCCACAGCATGCCCCTTGCATGCGTGTGGCTGCAGGGTGGGGAATGTCTCTGCCACCTAAGATTGGCTGTAGGTTTTGACAGCTCCCTGGCGGGAGAGCTCAGGCAGGTTTGGACTTTTGTCCGAACCCTCCTGAGCTTATCCCTATCTACCAGGCAAATTGGCTTGTTTCCTATGATGTCCTTTCATACCAGCACATTGCTACAAAATAAATGGAAGTGCTGGATACAGAAAGTCATTTTTTTCAGTAATGAGAGTTCAATGCCTAATAAAACAAGATTTATTTTATTACATTCCTTTTTTTTTGTTCTTGCCCACCCAATTTGGTTCTCCTGAATGAAGATTGTTGTTCTTGTTGCAGTGTAAATACCTGAATGTGCCTTGGTATCAGCAAGTTATTCTAGCAATTTGTGTCTCTCTTTCATTGTCCAATCACAAGCTGGGGGCATAGAGGTGCCAGGCTGTTTTGCTTAGTTGCAGTACTGAAAAGTGTGGTCAACAGCCTAGCTGTGCTGCCTGGCAAAGTTTTGTAAATCTCAGAACTGGTTGAACAAAATTAAACATTATTTGGGAAACTTGAGGTTCTTACACAGTAGTTCTTATCTCTGTCCTTCCTACAAGGTTCTCTTCTACTCTCTGGAAGCTAGACAGCCCTGTTAATACTTTATTATACATTATGGAAAGTTCATCTTGCGGCATGATAGAAAATATATACATTTTGTTATTCATAAACATATCTAACAAAAAAAAATTTTATATGCAAAAACTAGGTCTTCACATATGCAAACGTACAAATGTGGATATGTGCACATTTCTTTTTTCAATTCTGAACAATAAAATATTGTTAAAAAAAAGAATTCTTGGACAGACCTAAACAGCATTTTTTAGCAATTAATACCAGAATTAAAAACAGGCCATGAAGACCATTTCCTGAGCTGTACTTCAAATCTGTGTTTGTTTAGATTATAGTAAAACCTAAAGGCTTTTGGAATACATCTTAATATCAGCAATAGCATTTTTGTACAATTAATCCACTAAAAAAAGTATGTGCTTAAAGATGACCTCCAGCCTACTCCCCCCATTTTTTTTTTTTATGACCCCGCTTACCTGAAGGTGGTATCTGCATAATTCAGATACTCACCCATCCAGTGGATCCAGAGTTGTCCCACTTAGATCCTCTCATGTCCGGCCACAGTTCCGTCCCACGTTGCCATGTTCAGTCTGGGTTCATCGAGAGGCCTGTCGGCTCTTTTGGGTTCAGCGGGCAGGCCTCACAATGACACGCAGATATGCCCGCCCCCCTTCCTTTCTTTAAATGGACAGCTAAGCCTCCCAGGATGCATGACATGCATATCCCAGAAGGCACAGCGGGCAGGATGCGTGTCAATTGCGGCGAATGACACAAATGAGGAGGAGGGGCCAAAAAAGGGTAAAAAAAAAACAATAATTCTGCGGGATGGGAGGAGGGGTGAAATAAAAGGAACTTGAGGAAGAGGGTGAAGGTCCGCTTTAAGCCTTTTAAATGTTGCTTGGTACATCAATTATTTTTCTTTCAAATGTTCTTTATTGATATCAATAAAGCCCAATTGAGTTATTTTAAAAAACTGCACCTTCATTACAGTGTGCACCAAATTACATGTTATAATTGTCTTACCTGTCATTTACACTACTATAAATACAGCCTGTGAGAACAGGGATCTCACTGCAGTGGTCCAACACACCCCTGAGTCAGACTGTTAGCTCTGCAGTCAACAGTGTGAACTTTGCTCATTGTAGAGCTCTCCATCTGATTAAGAAGGGGTTGTGTCAGACTGCTGTTCATACAAATAGAGCAGCAGTTCTTAGCTGCATTACTGGTGGGGGCAGGCTTTTTTCCTGGCACCATACAATAAAATGAAGAGGAAAACGTTAAAAACGTATTATTTGGTGCATCCTGGAATGATGGGTGCCATTTTATAAAAGTGTTCAACTGGGCTTTAAGGCTACATTTAAATGGCAGTTTAGCAGCAGTTTGTTTGCTGCATTCAGAGGTGACTAAATGCCACCCCAGGACTCCGCAACATGCTGTGCTATGGCTGCCTACAAAAAAGTTGATTAGCTGCGACCAGTTTGTGTGCAGCCAAAATTCTGCAGAAAAGCCAACCTTGGATGCACATTGTTTGTGTCTGAGGTCGGCTGAAGGCTGAACAGCGCAGCGCCAGCCATAGATTTGGACGCAGTACAAATCTGGTACTCGCCACTGACAGCTGCAACTGTTCTCACACAGTGTGTGCAGGCAGCGTTTACAACCCCCAGTAAGATTATACTGGTTTCTTGAACATGGCCGCTCCTGGCCATTGCTAAACTGCCATGTGAATGTAGCCTAAGTAGTATAAAAAATCTCTATGGGCTTGATGGAATAATTTTTCTGGGGTGCCTTGTTTTCTGTTTAAGTCACACCCTACTTAGTGCATCTATATATTTCATTTTATGTATTGTGTATTGTAGAGTTTACGGTCTGATTTTATTTTTGCTTAAAGAAATCACATGAGCATCAAAATGTTTGTTGTAAAGATTCAAGAAAATGCTTTTGGTTTGGATCAATAAATTTCTGAATATACAGCCTAGCAGTTGGAAAGTCTTTATTTTAGTTTAACACTAATCAAATAATATTGCTTTATTATTTTTGCTGAACATTTTTCCAAGATGCAAACTCAATTCTCCTGATTTAGCTTCACAATTGTTCCAGACAGCGACTTGCTAAATAGTGAACCAGGGTTTAAGTTGAAAGCACCAAGTTGGCACATTCAAATTACAAGTCAGCAGTGGCATTCCCATATTTTTAATCCTGACAGGTTCCCTTTCTCCCTTTCAATATTTTTTTCCAGAAAAAAATGAATCTGATCACTAGTCTAAACCAAAATGATTCTTAAACCACTTCCTTACCACACTATAGCCGAAAAATAGCTACAGCACGAGTCTGTTGTTTTGGGAGGACGTCCACAGACGTCACCCCAAAAGGATGCGGGGTCGCGCATTCGGCGTGCTCTGTGATCGCTGCGTCCTTCAGACACAGTGATCACTGATCGTGGTAAAGGGTCTATCATAGCAGCCCTTTACCATGTAATCAGCTGTGTCCAATCACAGCTGATCACAATGTAAACATAGTTGCCGGTTATCGGTTCTCCTTTCCTCACGCGATGTCACAGCATGAGGAGAGATGGTAACCGGCAATCCTGACAGGGGACATGTACACTGATTATCAGTACTGCATATCAGTGCCCATCAGTGCTGCATATCAGTGCTCATCTGTGCCACCTCATTAGTGCATCCTCACCAGTGCAGCCTATCAGTGCCCATCAGTTCAGCCACATCAGCGCACATCAGTGAAGGAAAAAAATGACTCATTTGCTAAATTTCCAAAATTTTCCATCTTTGTTTAGCAAACAAATAAAAAACCAAGCAATGATTAAATACCACCAAAAGAAAGCTCTATCTATCTCAAACAAATGCTAAAAATTTCAGTACAGTGTTGCATGACCGCGCAATTGTCATTCAAGGTGCGATAGTGCTGAAAATCGGCCTGGGTAGTAAGAGGGTATAAGTTCCCAGTAAGCAAGTGGTTAATTAAAAAAGAAAATGATAAAGTCTGTGATTCAGGGTAGAGATGAGATTAGAGTAAAGAAGATAATAGCAAACCCCCTAAACTGAAATCAATAAATAACACTACTACATATCCCTGTGTGCCATAACATACTCTAAAGCCTTGTACACACGATCGGATTTTCCGAGGGGAAATGTGTGATGACAGGCTGTTGGCGGAAAATCCGACCGTGTGTACACTCCATCGGACAATTGTTGTTGGATTTTCCGCGGACAAATGTTGGCTAGCAGGTTTTCAAATTTTCCGTGGACAAATGTGTGTTGTCAGATTTTCTGAACATGTTTACACAAGTCTGTGGGACAAAAGTCCAAAGTACAAACACGCATGCTTGGAAGCAAGGACGAGTCAGAAGCGGTCGGTCTTGTAAACTAGCACTCGTAATGGAGAATTAACGTTCGTGACAAATGATGAAATCTCGAAATACAGCGCATATTCTCTTCTTCTTTAATGGGATAATAATGAAGCTGCTTTGCTGGTGATACTGATGGAGTTATTGCAAACAAATTTTCAAAGGCTTTTTTTTCTAGTAATATCAAGAATAATATTATTATGCTTTTTTTTTTCTTTTTTGTTTTTTTTTGGGCAAGTTAACACAACACCATTACATTATTCCGTAGTTTTTAAGATCAAAGATACAACTATGTTGGTGTCCCTTGTTAATTTTACATTGTATTGTTTAAAATGTAACTGCCGACTCCAAAACTGTCATTTGAAGTTAAACACATAGCCAAGTATTATTCTACACAATTTATTTATTGTGCATTAACAAAAGAAAACAAATAAAATTAGACATGCTATCTGCCAATAGAACTTAACCAAAAAGTGCATTCTATGCATCCAAAAATATAGAAAATATACCAAATCAAATCATTATTATTCAACCAAAAAAATAATGTCAAAGCAATAACTCCAAAGCACGAAATGAAAAATGCGAACTTAAAAGCGCGAAAAGAAAAGCGCGAAAAGAAAAGCGCGAATCAACACTCACCAACAACACTAACACGAAATTAGCAGAAGGAGCCCAAAGGGTGATGCTAAAGAGCTGGAAAACAACGTAATACGTCACTACGTTCGTATTTGTTGGCCAACAATTGTGTGGCCATGTATATGCAAGATAAGTTTGGCCCAACGCCCTTCGGACTAAATTCCAGGGTTTTGTTGGCGAACAATCAGATCCTGCGTACAAGGCTTAGGGCTCAGGTCACACTTGTGCGTGGTGCGAGATCACATGTGATTCGCACCGCACTGCAGTGCAAATCACATGCGATGTCTGTGAGATTTGATTTCAGCCATACAGATAGTATCCGATTCATATCCAAACTGTCAGTTTGCAGTGCGATATGCGAGCTGAAATGAGGGTATCATTATTAACATTGTATTGACACTCCCAGCAGTTCGCATATGGCAGTGTTAACCGCACTGGATTTGCAGGGTTCCCAACATCACACAAGTATGAATCAAGCCTTAAAGCTTTTTTTCCAAACTATGAACACTGGATCCACACTGAATTCCAAATCTAAAATGTTGTCTTAATGTTGCCAGTCGGCGCTCAGTTCTGCAGGCACCGATCCTCCGGGTACTACATACCAGGTCGCTAACTGGGTGTTTTGCAGGTCCAGGGTGGTGAACCCCTTGGGGAGACTTGAGTCCCTGTAGACCATGCATGAGAGGTGAGGATGGCCCTCCTGGCCCTGCAGCATGGACTGGTGAGTGCCTCTGTAGTGGAGCATGTACATTGGGGCAGTGTAAGCTGTTTTTGCATGCAGCGTGATACAACACAGAGGCACTGTTCAAATGGGACGGGCCCGTGTAACACACATGCAATATTATGTGAACACATTCATCTGTGAATGTGCAGGCACCATTTTGGAAATTCCCTGGGTGCTTTAACACAAATATGATTGCAAGCTCTTGACTAGTAAAGTGCAGAATAGCTTCAGTGAGTCACACCCTCTGCCCCAGCCCTTGTAAAGCTGCAGCAACCTACATTACATGGAGTGGGGTGGCCACTCCCTTATAGGGTATTATAGTCTACTAACCCTTAGCAAGCCATAGCCTCATTCAGGCAGAGAGGTTGGGGGAAGTATGATGGGGTGGGCTTCCAAATCCCTCTACCAAGTAGGGAGGAACTCCTGCACAGTCCCCCTTGTACAGTAGCTGGCTCTGAATTATTTGCCTTATCTTGTATTTCCACTGTTCCTTTGGGATTGATTTACTTAAACTGAAGAGTGCAAAATCTGGTGCAGCTTTGCATGGAAAGCAATTGGCTTTCTTTTGGGGGCATTTTGTTTTTTAGGCTGGGTGCACAGCAGGGGTTCGGTGCGTGCTGGTTCACCGTTTCCTAAAATGGACCAAAAAGGCACACGTTTTTTTCAGCAAATCGCACCGGACCTGCTGGGGAGATATGTGAACCGGCTTCATAGAGAGCCAGTCACATTCTCCTGCTAAGTGTGAACCGGGCCTCAAAGCTTAATTGAACAAGCTAAAGTTAGAAGCTGATTGGCTACCATGCACAGCTGCACCAGATTTTGCACTCTCCAGTTTTAGTAAATCAAACCCTTTGTGTCAAGGGAGGACTTTTCTGCAGCCATCTGTGGTTTGCAGAATCAGTTCTCCAGGATTCCCACTGGTTTGAAACACCTGGGATACAAGAGTGTTCTCCTTCTCCTCCCCTTTTGAAGGAGGATGAGGCATCACAGGCATCTCAAGATTATTGGGAATCCTCTATAGATGAGTCCTCCCAGGAGAAATTTCATTGTCTGGGGCTGTTACAGGCACAGACCACAGTGGGCTTTGTGGCAGATGTGGTGTGCACTAACTTGAAGTTACCACTTCCGGAGTTCTTATCTCCAAAAGTCTCTGGGTTTGGGTCCTAGAGGGCACGCAAACATCACAAAAGCCTTTCCAGTGCACTCTCATTTGCAGAAAGTGATGTATGCCAATTGGGCTCACCTGGGGGGTGTTTTCACCTCAAAAGCGGTTAGCTTCATTCATTGAAGTTTTGAAAAAGTTTTGCATAGAGCAGGGATATGCAATTAGCGGACCTCCATCTGTTGCAGAACTACAAGTCCCGTGAGGCATAGAAAGACTCTAACAGCCACAAGCATAACGCCCAGAGGGAGAGGCATGATGGGACTTGTAGTTTTTCAACAGCTGGAGGTCCGCTAATTGCATATCCCTGATGTAGAACAAGACAATGGTACAAAAAACAGTAAGGCAATTCAACTGCCCAAACTCATGGGGTCTGCACCTCATGTGTGATCAGCCCCATCTACAACCTTAGGGAGGAGGTGATCCAGACACGACATGTGAGCCAGCAAGAAAAAAGCCCATTAAAGTGTTTGTAAACCCTTTACAACCACTTTAACCTACAGGTAAGCTTAGATTAAGGCTTACCTGTAGGTGCTTGAAATATCTCCCAGACCTACACGGTCTAGGAGATATTTGCAAATTGCCGCAGGGCGATTTCTTCTGCGCATGCGCCGGAGTTAGAAGGATCATGCTATGCCGTTTCTAGCTCGGGTCATGCGGTTAAAGGCGGCTCAAGCGCTCATGCGTGGCAGTGACGTCACGCGACTCTGGCCAGTCACAGAGCCGGAGTTCGCGGCCCCAGAAGGAAGAGGGGTGAAGAATGAACGCTCGCTACTAGCGAGGAAGACGGGGACATCACGGGCTTCTCCTGAAGGTAAGTGTCACATAATGGGTTACTATGCGATGCATAGTAGCCCATTATGCTTTACCTTTGCAGGGAAACAAAGAGGAAGTAACACCCATCAGGGTTTACTTCCTCTTTAAGGCCCAAAAATAAGAATACAGCATGTAATGAGAAGAAAAGAGAGAAAATGAGGAATAAGGGGAGAAGGGGGTCCCGCAGGATGCAACCATACATCCACAGCTGAGAACTGCTTCAGAATCATCAAGTCAAATACAAAGAGCGGTCCAGGTTCAGATTGTTATTATATATGATCCACAGTTCCCAAACCTTCAGATATTGAGCATGCTAGATGTTCAGAATGGAGGTGCGCTTCTCGTGCATAGTCCCCATGAGTCGTTGTTTGACCTCCGTTAAATGAAGATACTGCTCACACCAGACCTTGGCCAGCGTCTGACAAGAAGACAAAGCCCACCCACTTCCACTGGTGTTTAGACAAAGCCACTATAGGCTTATGTAGCAGAGCCTCCCAAGGATTACACACTAAGGACATGTTCAGCACAGTTCTTATCAAGGTGTACACTTGAGTCCAGAATCAGATCACCTTAGGGCAAGTCCACCAAATGTGGAGAAAGGTACCCTGTTCTCTACAACCTCAAGAGCTCATTGGAGACGCATTAGGGACAAACCAGGATATGCGATCAGGAGACATATACCAACTAGAGAGTAACTTAAATGCATTCTCCTGAGCGAGGATATTTTGAGGATATTTAGAAACCAGCCAAATATTGTGTCCCAGGTATGTTCGAGTGAACGTTTCCTGTTGGTCAATAATCATTCATATAACTGCACATGCCAATATGTTTTGGGATGGAAGTTTTACAACTCCACCGCAGCTTCGGTCCATCGGTGACTTCAAAGATTTTTGTGGATTGACCCCAAGGAGCCAATGCAAATAAGGATTTTGTCTTCCATATTCATAGAGGAAACTGTTGCATGGAACATCCAGTGCACACACATCCTATGTTTTCTATGTCCCTATGTCTCTGGGTATATGTAAAAATTACAATAAAAATATATTCTCAGAAAATTGCATGTGAACCCCAGTTGAGGTGGTATTTCGGATTAAGAGGGTACTTCTAGTTGGTAATGTAAAATCAATTATTGAAGTTTTGTTTGTTTTTAAGAATAACTATGAAGTATGTGTTTAATGCTTCGTATATGTTCTATATGCCTGTACAGGGCCTGCATATTGACATCCCCATGACCTGCAGCTGCTGCGAACAGTTGCCCATTAAAATGCATTAGAAGGGCTGGCTGTGCGATGAGAGTTGAATAAAGCATCAGCATCAGCATGTGCGCTGACATATGCTTCAAACACAGATAGTCCAAATGTAGCATACGCTTACCGGGTACACTCCCCCTTCTAATGCATGCCAATGGGCAGCTGTTCATAGTGACAGCAGGTCCGACAGCAGGTCCTGGTGATTTAATTATTCAGGCTCTGCATGCTGTACAGCCCCTGTATGGCCATATGCATAAAGCCTAACTGTAATACCACAAGGGATTGATTGGAAAACATGAATACAGAATTATGAAATGTGGAAAATAAAGAGATATTCATGTTTTTATATATATATATATATATATATATATATATATATATATATATATATATATATATATATATATATATATGTGTGTGTGTGTGTGTGTGTGTGTATATATATATACACACACACACTATCTTACCAAAAGTATTGTGACGCCTGCCTTTACACCCACATGAACTTTAATGGCATCCCAGTTTTAGTCCATAGGGTTCAATGTTGAGTTGGCACATCCTTTGCAGCTATAACGGCTTCAACTCTTCTGGGAAGGCTGCCCTCAAGGTTTAGAAGTGTGTCTATGGGAATGTTTGACCATTTTTCCAGAAGCGCATTTGTGAGGTCAGGCACAGATGTGGACAAGAAAGTCTGGCTCGCAGTCTCCACTTTAATGCATCCCAAAGCAAGGTCCATAAAGGCATGGATGAGCGAGTCTGGAGTGAAGGAACTTGACTGGCCTGCTTAGAGTCCTAACCTTAACTCGATAGAACACCTTTGGGATGAATTAGAGTGGAAATTGTGAGCCAAGCCTTCTCGTTCACATCAGTGCCTGACCTCACAAATGCGCTTCTGGAAGAATGGTTAAACATACCCATAGACACACTCCTAAACCTTGTGGACAGCCTTCCCAGAAGAGTAGAAGCTGTTATAGCTACAAAGGGAGGGCCAACTCAATATTGAACCCTACGGACTAATGCCCATACACACGGTCGGACATTGATCGGACATTCCGACAACAAAATCCTAGGATTTTTTCAGACGGATGTTGGCTCAAACTTGTCTTGCATACACACGGTCACACAAAGTTGTCGGAAAATCCGGTCATTCTGAACGTGGTGATGTACGTCGGGACTATAAACGGGGCAGTAGCCTTCATCTCTTTATTTATTCTGAGCATGCCTGGCACTTTGTGCTTCGGATTTGTGTACACACGATCGGAAATTCCGACAACGGATTTTGTTGTCGGAAAATTTTATAGCCTGCTCTCAAACTTCGTGTGTCGGAAAATCCGATGGAAAATGTGTGATGGAGCCTACACACGGTCGGAATTTCCGACAAGGTCCTATCACACATTTTCCGTCGGAAAATCCGACCGTGTGTACGGGGCATTAGACTGGGATGCCATTAACGTTCATGTGCTTGTAAAGGAAGGTGCCCCAATACTGTTGGCAATATCGTGTATATGTATATATAGAAATAAAAATGACTTTATGGACCAACTTGGTCTTTTTTCTGCTGTCACGCTTCTATGTTTCTATGTGGATAAACTTTGGATACTTGGTAAGCATTGGCTTTTACAAATGGGTCCTCCTATGTAATTTAATGAAATTTATAGACACTATTGTGCAGAAAACCTGAAATTGTCTCTGTGCTGCGATGCTTTACCCAGCAACAAGTGACCTCGGAGAGATGAAATCCTTAATTGGTTCCCGGAATCAATCTGCTCGGTGGCTTGGCTGGAAATATGATCTGTTTACGATACTTATTCTTTGGCTCTGGGCCAGGGACTTTTTCCTCAGAAATCACCTTCCTCCTCCTAGTAAGCCGCAGTCCTATAGAAAATGCTGCTGTCAGTCCAGTATTGCACAATTGCAGAACCGAAAGCATTGGGCTTGTGTGTTTTATGTGGCCATGGATCTGTATTCACAGTAATTGCACAGAAACAAAAAAAAATTACTTGCCCTTCATTACATACTGTATATTATATACCTGCCTAGACTGAACAAACCATTGCACAGCTAGATCTGTATACAAATTGTATTCATTTAGAACTCCAACCCAATCATGAGCTATCATCAAATTATGATTAAGGTCATTATCTTTTCTGGGAAATAATTCTGCTTTAGATATCTTTCTTCTCAATAATGTTGGCAGCAGGTCCCATTTTATTGGACAAACCAGTAAAATATAGGACAAGTGTTAACCCAAATGATGATTATGGATAATGGTCATATACGGTAATTCAAAAAACAGAAGGGAAAATTGATATTTAGGTGGAAATGAAGTCATATAAACCATATTTTATAACAACTTATAAATCTTTATTTGTACATAAACCTCAACATTTAACAAACTAGAGCTATCATAAAAAAGGAAAGGGTCCTTTAAATATGTACACAGTGTCCTACAAATATAAGGACTCTTAGTATACTTATCAATATCTTACATTATGATGATCAATAGCAAAGTAATTGATATCCAAATAAATGGTGTCCAAAATATACATCAATAGATATACTGTATATAATTATGCACATCTCGTTATTCATTCAACAAGTTTCGTGGAACAGCATCCACTTTATCAAGGATGTACAGTATGTGCGTCTAATAGTGTGTCCTTTAAAAAGAAACACATACACATAATTAATTATTACACAGTATGTTTTCCCAGTATACTGTGGCCGTTATCCAGCCCAATAGCGCATAAATCAACATACCTCATATGGAGTTATCCTTTAACATATTTTCACACCCTTATGGTGAATTAAAGCAATTTATACAGATACACCTTGCTTCCCTATCTGCAGGTGCTAAAAGAAGTGCCAAAGGTCTGCAGATAGGTGGGGGAAAAATTAGTCCAATAAACAAGCACAATAACACAGGAGGCCATGGAGCACCCCATTCCTTTCCATAAGTGAGACCAAACCAAAAAAATCCACCCAATGTTGCATCACACTTATTGATACTAATGAGACCAAAAAACAAAGAATTTCATGTCAAGAGAGTTTTTTATTTCTGTAGTAATCACACTATGGCAGAGCAATATTCTTTCCCAAATATTCTGTGCATCCCTCATTGGCACTTCTTACTGCAGCTTTTCAGATGGGTCCCTACAGGTTCCAGGGCCACCTGCTAGTCAGTGTGCCCAACTGAAAATGCTTCCCCTGTCATGGAAAAGATCTTATCACCACTCCACTAGTGCCTCTTCAGTTACAGATAGCAAACCACCCATCTAGAGATACTGTTGTACAAGGAGGATTTGGATTTTGTGGGAATTTCAGAGACCTGGTTCAACAGCTCTCATGACTGGCTGGCAAACATTCAAGGGTATACCCTATACCGCAAGGATAGAGAGGGTAAAAAAGGGGGAGGGGTATGCCTATATATCAAGAATAATGTACAAGCGAATGTGAGAGATGACATCACTGAGGGAGCTAGAGAGGAGGTGGAATCCTTATGGGTAGAGCTCCAAAGGTATGAAGCTAAGGGGAAAATAATACTGGGAGTATGCTATAGGCCCCCTAACCTGAGGGAGGATGTGGAGACGGATCTCCTATCACAAATTGGATTAGCAGCAAGGATGGGAAGTGTTATCACAATGGGGGATTTTAATTATCCAGACATAGACTGGGCGGAGGGAACCGCGCATTCATTTAAGGCTCGCCAGTTCCTTAATGTCTTGCAGGACAATTTTATGGGTCAGATGGTAGACGCACCAACTAGAAATAAAACATTACTGGATGTACTGATTACCAACAATACAGACCTGATCACAGATGTGGAAATACGGGGCAATTTAGGTAACAGTGATCACAGGTCAATTAGTTTCAGTATAAATCACACAAATAGGAAACATAAAGGGAATACAAAGACACTGAATTTCAAAAGAGCCAACTTCCCTAAACTACAAACCTTGCTAAAACGCATAAATTGGGATAAAATATTGGGAACAAAGAATACGGAGGAGAGATGGGTTTGCTTTAAGAGCATATTAAATAAGGGCATTAGCCAATGTATCCCATTGGGTAATAAATTTAAAAGAGCGAACAAAAATCCTGGATGGCTTAACTCCAATGTAAAAATGCATATAAAAGCAAAGGAGAAGGCCTTCAAAAAATACAAGGTTGAGGGATCATCCTCAGCATTCAGACTTTATAAAGAATGCAATAAGAAATGTAAGGGTGCAATTAGGACGGCTAAGATAGAACATGAAAGACACATAGCGGAGGAGAGCAAAAAAAATCCCAAGAAATTCTTTAAGTATATAAACAGTAAAAAAGGGAGGACAGACCATATTGGCCCCATAAAGAATGAGGAAGGACATCTGGTTACAAAGGATGGGGAGATGGCAAAGGTATTGAATTTATTCCTCTCCTCAGTCTTCACGAGTGAATCGGGGGGCTTCAGTAACCAAAACTGCAGTGTTTATCCTCATGACACAACACAGGAAGCACCTCCATGGTTAACAGAGGACGGAATTAAAATTAGACTTGAGAAACTTAACATTAATAAATCACCGGGACCAGATGGCTTGCATCCGAGGGTACTTAGGGAACTCAGTCAGGTGATTGCCAGACCGTTGTTCCTAATTTTTACAGACAGTCTATTGACTGGAATGGTACCAGCTGATTGGAGAAAAGCCAATGTAGCACCAATATTTAAAAGGGCCCAAAAAACATCCCTGGGAATTACAGACCAGTTAGCCTAACATCAATAGTATGTAAACTCTTGGAGGGGATGATAAGGGACTATATACAAGATTTTAGTAATAAGAACGATATCATTACCAGTAATCAGCATGGATTCATGAAGAATCGTTCTTGCCAAATCAATCTATTAAGCTTCTATGAGGAAGTGAATTGCCATCTAGATAAAGGAAGGCCCGTAGACGTGGTGTATCTGGATTTTGCAAAAGCATTTGACACAGTTCCCCATAAACGTTTACTGTACAAAATAAGGTCCGTTGGCATGGACCATAAGGTGAGTACATGGATTGAAACCTGGCTACAAGGGCGTGTTCAGAGGGTGGTGATAAATGGGGAATACTCAGAATGGTCAGGGGTGGGTAGTGGGGTTCCCCAGGGTTCTGTGCTGGGACCAATCCTATTTAATTTGTTTATAAACGATCTGGAGGATGGGATAAACAGTTCAATCTCTGTATTTGCAGACGATACTAAGCTAAGCAGGGCAATAACTTCTCCGCAGGATGTGGAAACCTTGCAAAAAGACCTGAACAAATTAATGGGGTGGGCGACTACATGGCAAATGAGGTTCAATGTAGAAAAATGTAAAATAATGCATTTGGGTTTTCAAAAATATGAATGCAATCTATACACTGGGGGGAGAACCTCTGGGGGAATCTAGGATGGAAAAGGACCTGGGGGTCCTAGTAGATGATAGGCTCAGCAATGGCAGGCAATGCCAAGCTGCTGCTAATAAAGCAAACAGAATATTGGCATGCATTAAAAGGGGGATCAATTCCAGAGATAAAACGATAATTCTCCCGCTCTACAAGACTCTGGTCCGGCCGCACCTGGAGTATGCTGTCCAGTTCTGGGCACCAGTCCTCAGGAAGGATGTACTGGAAATGGAGCGAGTACAAAGAAGGGCAACAAAGCTAATAAAGGGTCTGGAGGATCTTAGTTATGAGGAAAGGTCGCGAGCGCTGAACTTATTCTCTCTGGAGAAGAGACGCTTGAGAGGGGATATGATTTCAATTTACAAATACTGTACTGGTGACACCACAATAGGAATAAAACTTTTTTGCAGAAGAGAGTTTAATAAGACTCGGGGCCACTAATTACAATTAGAAGAAAAGAGGTTTAACCTTAAACTACGTAGAGGGTTCTTTACTGTAAGAGCGGCAAGGATGTGGAATTCCCTTCCACAGGCGGTGGTCTCAGCGGGGAGCATTGATAGCTTCAAGAAACTATTAGATAATCACCTAAATGACCGCAACATACAGGGATATGTAATGTAATACTGACACATAATCACACACATAGGTTGGACTTGATGGACGTGTGTCTTTTTTCAACCTCACCTACTATGTAACTATGTAACTATCTCTTTCTGCCTTGTTTTTCACTCTCTAACCCCAACTGACCCTGTACTTTTGATCTCTTTGAACAGTGTACAATAGCTAATATATTTTTTTTTTTTTCTTTTTTGTTTGTTAACATTTTAGAGAAAAAGAATATGTGTACATTGTTTGAAACTACACTTATCCTTTAACCGCTTGCCAACAGACGCACACACATATACATCAGCAGAATGGCACAGGCAGGCAAATGGGCGTCAGGTACGTCCCTTTAAATTTGCCGCCTTTTGGGTGCATGCCGCCGCCGCACGCCACGGGAGCGTGCCCGCGGGTCCCAGGAACGCGATGTTCTCCGGCGACCCGCGATTGCGGTAGGGAGAGGTAGAACGGGGAGATGCCTATGTTAACAAGGCATTTCCCCGTTCTACCTTGTGACATGACAGAGATCCACTGCTCCCTGCCATTGGGAGCAGTGATTGCTGTCATGTCCTAGGTAGCCCATCCCCCCCACAGTTAGAATCACTCTCTAGGACACACTTAACCCCTTGATCGTCCCCTAGTGTTTAACCCCTTCCCTGCCAGTGTAATTTACACCGTAATCAGTGCATTTTTATAGCACTGATCGCTGTATAAATGACAAAGGTCCCAAAATAGTGCCAAAAAGTGTCTGATGTGTCCACCATAATGTCGCAGTCACGATAAAAAATAGATTGCCGCCATTACTGATAAAAAAAATAAAATAATAAAAATGCCATAAAACTATCCCCTATTTTATAGACGCTATAACTTTTGCGCAAACCAATCAATATACACTTATTGCGATTTTTTTTACCAAAAATATGTAGAAGAATACATATCGGCCTAAACTGAGAAAAAAAAAGGTTTTTTATATATTTTTGGGGGATATTTATTATAGCAAAAAGTAAAAAATATTGCTTTTTTTTTCAAAATTGTCGCTCTTTTTTTGTTTATAGCGCAAAAAATAAAAACTGTAGAGGTGATCAAATACCACCAAAAGAAAGCTCTATTTGTGGGAAAGAAAGGACGTCAATTTTGTTTGGGTACAACGTCGCACTACTGCGGAATTGTCAGTTAAAGCGACGCAGTGCCAAATCGCAAAAAGTGCTCTGGTCAGGAAAGGGATAAAATCTTCCGGGGCTTAAGTGGTTAAGGGCACTTGAATGGGCAGCCAATAGAAAGGGATCAGGCAGACTTTATCTTACAATAAAATTAGTGTGTTTTATCTGGAAGACAAAAGCCACACATATTGTTCAGTGGCTGCACAGTATATAAGCAGCTTGGCTAGGCCACAATATAATAGGGGGAGACAAGGCTGGTTTTATGTTAAAATAAACATTATAGTGTATTATTTGAAAGACAATAGTCACAAATATCATTCAGTGACTGGGGGTATACAGTATAAGCAGGTTTCTTTGGCCACTATATAAGAGGAAGAAACAACACTGCTTTATCTTGAAACAGAAGTTAGAGTGTATTATATGAGATTATACAGTGGGGACGGAAAGTATTCAGACCCCCTTACATTTTTCACTCATTCTTATATTGCAGCCATTTCCTAAAATCATTTAAGTTAATTTTTTCCTCATTAACCACTTCAGTACCCGCGTATAGTAATATGACGTCCACAGATGGGATCTCCCATCCTGGGTGGACGTCATATGACAGCCTCGGGTTCCCAGCCGTCTAGGGGGCGCGCGCCCGCCGCATTGCTCGGGACCCGGTGCGTGTGCCCGGTGGCCGCGATGCCCGCCGGGCACCCGCGATTGCCTGTTACCCGGGCCGGACCGTGGATCTGTGTGTGTAAACAAACAGATCCATGTCCTGTCAGCTCAGAGGAGAGCGATCTGTGTTCCCAGAACAGCGGAACACTGATCGGTCTCCTCCCCTTGTTCGTCCCCGCCCCTTACAGTTAGAAGCATTCCCTAGGAAACACATTTAACCCCTCCCCGCCCCCTAGTGGTTAACCCCTTCACTGCCTGTCACATTTACACAGTAATCAATGCAATTTTATAGCATTGATCGCTGTATAAATGTGAATGGTCCCAAAAATGTGTCAAAAGTGTCCGATGTGTCCGCCATAATGTCGCAGTCACCAAAAAATATCGCGATCGCCGCCATTACTAGCAAAAAATAAATAAATAAAATTTTTTTTTTTAAAAAATGCCATAAATCTATCCCGTATTTTGTAGACGCTATTACTTTTGCGCAAACCAATCAATATACGCTTATTGCGATTTTTTTTACCAAAAATATGTAGAAGAATACGTATCGGCCGAAACTGAGGGAAAAATTAGGTTTTTTTAAAAAAAATTGGGATAATTTATTATAGCAAAAAGTAAAAAATATTGTGTTTCTTTCAAAATTGTCGCTCTTCTTTTGTTTATAGCGCAAAAAATAAAAACCGCAGAGGTGATCAAATACCACCAAAAGAAAGCTCTATTTGTGGAGAAAAAAAAGACGTCAATTTTGTTTGGGTACAACGTCGCACGACCGCGCAATTGTCGTTTAAAGTGTGACAGCGCTGAAAGCTAAAAATTGGTCTGGGAAGGAAGGGGGTGAAAATGCCCTGTATTGAACTGGGTAATGTACACACAGCACCCCAGAAAAACACTGAATTTTTGACATTTTTGCTGATTTATTAAAAAAGAAAAACTGAAATATCACATGGTCCTAAGTATTCAGACCCTTTGCTCAGTATTTAGTAGAAGCCCCCTTTTGATCTAATACAGCCATGAGTCTTTTTGGAAAAGATGCAACAAGTTTTTCACACCTGGATTTGGGGATCCTCTGCCATTCCTCCCTGCAGATCCTCTCCAGTTCTGTCAGGTTGGATGGTAAACGTTGGTGGACGGCCATTTTTAGGTCTCTCCAGAGATGCTCAATTGGGTTTAAGTCAGGGCTCTGGCTGGGCCATTCAAGAACAGTCACAGAGTTGTTGTGAAGCCACTCCTTCATTATTTTAGCTGTGTGCTTAGGGTCATTGTCTTGTTGGAAGGTAAACCTTCGGCCCAGTCTGAGGTCCTGAGCACTCTGGAGAAGGTTTTTGTCCAAGATATATACTTGGCCGCATTCATCTTTTCCTTGATTGCAACCAGTCGTCCTGTCCCTGCAGCTGAAAATCACCCCCACAGCATGATGCTGCCACCACCATGCTTCACTGTTGGGACTGTATTGGACAGGTGATGAGCGGTGCCTGGTTTTCTCCACACATACCGCTTAAAATTAAGGCCAAAAAGTTCTATCTTGGTCTCATCAGACCAGAGAATCTTATTTCTCACCATCTTGGAGTCCTTCAGGTGTTTTTTAGCAAACTCCATGTGGGCTTTCATGTGTCTTGCCCTGAGTAGAGGCTTCTGTCGGGCCATTCTGCCATAAAGCCCTGACTGGTGGAGGGCTGCAGTGATGGTTGACTTCCTACAACTTTCTCCCATCTTCCGACTGCATCTCTGGAGCTTAGCCACAGTGATCTTTGGGTTCTTCTTTACCTCTCTCGCCAAGGCTCTTCTCCCCTGATAGCTCAGTTTGGCCAGATGGCCAGCTCTAGGAAGGGTTCTGGTTGTCCCAAATGTCTTCCATTTAAGGATTATGGAGGCCACTGTGCTCTTAGGAACCTTAAGTACAGCAGAAATTTTTTTGTAACCTTGGCCAGATCTGTGCCTTGCCACAATTCTGTCTCTGAGCTCTTCAGGCAGTTCCTTTGACCTCATGATTCTCATTTGCTCTGACATGCACTGTGAGCTATAAGGTCTTATATAGACAGGTGTGTGGCTTTCCTAATCAAGTCCAATCAGTATAATCAAACAAAGCTGGACTCAAATGAAGGTGTAGAACCATCTCAGGGATGATCAGAAGAAATGGACAGCACCTGAGTTAAATATATGAGTGTCACAGCAAAGGGTCTGAATACTTAGGGCCATGTGATATTTCAGTTTTTCTTTTTTAATAAATCTGCAAAAATGTCAACAATTCTGTGTTTTTCTGTCAATATGGGGTGCTGTGTGTACATTAATGAGGAAAAAAATGAACTTAAATGATTTTAGCAATTGGCTGCAATATAACAAAGAGGGAGGAATTTAAGTGGGTCTGAATACGTTCCGTCCCCACTGTATATACAGTATCTCACAAAAGTGAGTACACCCTTTACATTTTTGTAAATATTTTATTATATCTTTTAATGTGACAAAACTGAAGAAATGACACTTTGCTACAATGTAAAGTAGTGAGTGTACAGCTTGTATAACAGTGTAAATTTGCTGTCCGTTCAAAATAGCTCAACACACAGCCATTAACCACTTGACGACCGCCGGACGAGGATATACGTCCTCAGAGCAGCACGGGCAGGCAAAAGGACATAAATATAAATACATCCTTGCCTTCCCGCGGTGCCAGCGGCGGTCGCCTTTGGTCTGGGAGCGTTCAGTGATGAGGGGGAGGCCATCCGATTGTGGCCCCCCCCCTCGCGATCGCTCCCAGCCAATGAGAATCCTCCCCTTCCTGTGTGTAGTACACACAGGCAGGGGATGGGATGTCATCTCTCCTCGGCTCGGCAGTTTCCGTTCCGGCGCCGAGGAGAGAAGACTTCACTGTGAGTGCACCAAACACACACACAATAGAACATGCCAGGCACACTTTACACCCCCGATCCCCCCCGATCGCCCCCCGATCACCCCCCCCCCCCCCGTCATACTGACACCAAGCAGGTTTTTTTTTTTTTTTATTACTGCATGGTGTCAGTTTGTGACAGTTACTGTGTTAGGGCAGTTAGTGTTAGCCCCCTTTTGGTCTAGGGTACCCCCCTAACCCCCCCTAATAAAGTTTTAACCCCTTGATCACCCCCCATCACCAGTGTCACTAAGCGATCATTTTTCTGATCGCTGTATTAGTGTCGCTGGTGACGCTAGTTAGGGATGTAAATATTTAGGTTCGCCGTCAGCGTTTTATAGCAAAAGGGACCCCCATATACTACCTAATAAATGTTTTAACCCCTTGATTGCCCCCTAGTTAACCCTTTCACCACTGATCACCGTATAACCGTTACGGGTGACGCTGGTTAGTTCGTTTATTTTTTATAGTGTCAGGGCACCCGCCGTTTATTACCGAATAAAGGTTTAGCCCCCTGATCGCCCGGCGGTGATATGCGTCGCCCCAGGCAGCATCAGATTAGCGCCAGTACTGCTAACACCCACGCACGCAGCATACGCCTCCCTTAGTGGTATAATATCTGATCCGATCAGATCTATACTAGCGTCCCCAGCAGTTTAGGGTTCCCAAAAACGCAGTGTTAGCGGGATCAGCCCAGATAACTGCTAGCACCTGCGTTTTGCCCCTCCGCTCGGCCCAGCCCAGCCCACCCAAGTGCAGTATCGATCGATCACTGTCACTTACAAAACACTAAACGCATAACTGCAGCGTTCGCAGAGTCAGGCCTGATCCCTGCGATCGCTAACAGTTTTTTTGGTAGCGTTTTGGTGAACTGGCAAGCACCAGTGGCCTAGTACACCCCGGTCGTAGTCAAACCAGCACTGCAGTAACACTTGGTGACGTGGCGAGTCCCATAAGTGCAGTTCAAGCTGGTGAGGTGGCAAGCACAAGTAGTGCCCCGCTGCCACCAAGAAGAAGACAAACAGGCCCGTCGTGCCCATAATGCCCTTCCTGCTGCATTCGCCAATCCTAATAATTGGGAACCCACCACTTCTGCAGTGCTGGTACTTCCCCCATTCACATCCCCAACCAAATGCAGTCGGCTGCATGAGAGGCATTTTCTTTATGTCCTCCCGAGTACCCCTACCCAACGAACCCCCCCAAAAAAGATGTTGTGTCTGCAGCAAGCGCGGATATAGGCGTGACACCCGCTATTATTGTCCCTCCTGTCCTGACAATCCTGGTTTTTGCATACACTAGTTGAGTATTAGCGTAGGGTACAGCATTGCACAGACTAGGCGCACTTTCACAGGGTCTCCCAAGATGCCATCACATTTTGAGAGACCCGAACCTGGAACCGGTTACAGTTATAAAAGTTAGTTACAAAAAAAGTGTAAAAAAAAAATATATATATATATATATAAAATAAAAAAAAATAGTTGTCGTTTTATTGTTCTCTCTCTCTCTCTCTATTCTCTCTCTATTGTTCTGCTCTTTTTTACTGTATTCTATTCTGCAATGTTTTATTGTTATTATGTTTTATCACGTTTGCTTTTCAGGTATGCAATTTTTTATACTTTACCGTTTACTGTGTTTTATTGTTAACCATTTTTTTGTCTTCAGGTATGCCATTCACGACTTTGAGTGGTTATACCAGAATGATGCCGGCAGGTTTAGGTATAATCTTGGTATCATTCTTTTCAGCCAGTGGTCGGCTTTCATGTAAAAGCAATCCTAGCTACTAATTAGCCTCTAGACTGCTTTTACAAGCAGTGGGAGGGAATGCCCCCCCCCCACCGTCTTCCGTGTTTTTCTCTGGCTCTCCTGTCTCAACAGGGAACCTGAAAATCCAGCTGACCATAGAGCTGATCAGAGACCAGAGTGGCTCCAAACATCTCTATGGCCTAAGAAACCGGAAGCTACGAGCATTTCATGACTTAGATTTCGCCGGATGTAAAAGGCGCCATTGGGAAATTGGGAAAGCATTTTATCACACCGATCTTGGTGTGGTCAGATGCTTTGAGGGCAGAGGAGAGATCTAGGGTCTAATAGACCCCAATTTTTTCAAAAAAGAGTACCTGTCACTACCTATTGCTATCATAGGGGATATTTACATTCCCTGAGATAACAATAAAAATGATTTAAAAAAAAATGAAAGGAACAGTTTAAAAATAAGATAAAAAAGCAAAAAAATAATAAAGAAAAAAAAAAAAAAGCACCCCTGTCCCCCCCTGCTCTCGCGCAAAGGCGAACGCAAGCGTCGGTCTGGCGTCAAATGTAAACCGCAATTGCACAATCCTGAAGGTGGTGATTGGTTTTCGGGGCCCCGTACGCGGCTAGGCTCCCAAAAAGTCCCACACATGTGGTATCTCCATACTCAGGAGAAGCAGCTAAATGTATTTTGGGGTGCAATTCCACATATGCCCATGGCCTGTGTGAGCAATATATCATTTAGTGACAACTTTGTGCAAAAAAAAAAAAAAAATATTTGTCACATTCCCGCAACTTGTGTCAAAATATAAAATATTCCATGGACTCAACATGCCTCTCAGCAAATAGCTTGGGGTGTCTACTTTCCAAAATGGGGTAATTTGGGGGGGTTTGTGCCATCTGGGCATTTTATGGCCTTCAAAACTGTGATAGGTAGTGAGGAGTGAAATCAAAAATTTACACCCTTTTAAAACCAGGCGGTGATTGGTTTTTGGGGCCCCGTACGCAGCTAGGCTCCCAAACAGTCCCACACATGTGGTATCCCCTTACTCAGGAGAAGCAGCTGAATGTATTTTGGGGTGCAATTCCACATAGGCCCATGGCCTGTGTGAGCAATATATCATTTAGTGACAACTTTCTGTAAATATTTTTTTTTTGTCATTATTCAATCACTTGGGACAAAAAAAAATAAATATTCAATAGGTTCAACATGCCTCTCAGCAATTTCCTTGGGGTGTCTACTTTCCAAAATGGGGTCATTTGGGGGGGGGTTGTACTGCTCTGCCATTTTAGCACCTCAAGAAATGACATAGGCAGTCATAAACTAAAAGCTGTGTAAATTCCAGAAAATGTACCCTAGTTTGTAGACGCTATAACTTTTGCGCAAACCAATAAATATACGCTTATTGACTTTTTTTTTACCGAAGACATGTGGCCAAATGCATTTTGGCCTAAATGTATGACTAAAATTGAGTTTATTGGACTTTTTTTATAACAAACAGTAGAAAATATCATTTTTTTTCAAAATTTTCGGTCTTTTTCCGTTTATAGCGCAAAAAATAAAAACGGCAGAGGTGATCAAATACCATCAAAAGAAAGCTCTATTTGTGGGAAGAAAAGGACGCACATTTCGTTTGGGTACAGCATTGCATGACCGCGCAATTAGCAGTTAAAGCGACGCAGTGCCAAATTGGAAAAAGTCCTCTGGTCCTTAGGCAGCATAATGGTCCGGGGCTGAAGTGGTTAGAGTCTTAACTGCTGGCTAGGGATAAGCTTCGTGTTCGAGTCGAACCCATGTTCGTCTTGAACATCGGCTGTTCGATCGTTCACCGAATTGCGAATGATATGGGCCGTTCGTGCCAAATTCGTGTGGCGCGTCACGGCCCATAATTCACTGCGGCATCGCAGTGCATTGCTGGCTGATGATTGGCCAACCATGCACTATGACCCGTATGCTTGGCCAATCACAGCGCCGTCTGTAGAGAGAGCTGTAATTGGCCAAAGGCAGGGTGCCTTTGGCCAATTATGGCTCAGGGGGTTTAGAACACGCCCCACACCATATGAGGCTGCCTGCAGGGCGGCCTTGTGTAGTTTGTTCCGGCTTGAGAGAGAGATAGACAGAGAGAGAGACAGTGGGGCTGATTTACGAAGCATTTGCGCCAGGTCTTGCGATGCACGCCGATGCGCAAATGACATTTTCGTATTTACAAAGCATTTGCACCGGTAACCCTGGCCGGTGGTTGTGGGGGTCTGCTTATCGGAATCTGGAAGCCCCCTTTAACAAGGGGACCCCCAGATCCCGGCCCTCCCCCCTGTGTGAAATGGTAAGGGGGTACAAAAGTACCCCTACTATTTCACAAAAAACTGTCAAAAATGTTAAAAATGACAAGAGACAGTTTTTGACAATTCCTTTATTTAAATGCTTCTTCTTTCTTCTTTCTTCTATCTTCTATCTTCCTTCGGTTTCTTCCTCCATCTTCTTCCTCTTCTGGTTCTTCTAGTACTTCTGGTTCTTCCTCCGGTGTTCTCGTCCGGCATCTTCCTCTGCGGTGTCTCCTTCCCTTTTTCTCCTCGGGCCGCTCCGCATCCACGATGGCAATAAGGAAGGCTCCCGCTCTTCTCTTCATCTTCTTCTCTTCATCTTCTTGTCTTCATCTTCTTCTCTTCATCTTCTTGTCTTCATCTTCTTCTCTTCATCTTCTTTTCGGGCCGTTCCGCATCCATGCATGGAGGGAGGCTCCCGCTGTGTGACGCTTCTCCTCTTCTGACGGTTCTTAAATAACGAGGGGGCGGGGCCACCCGGTGACCCTGCCCCCCTCTGACGTCACGGGGAACGCCACAGGGAAGTCCCCGTCAAGTCCCCGTACGTCAGAGGGGGGCTGGGTCACCGGGTGGCCCCGTCCCCCCCCCGTTATTTAAGAACCGTCAGAAGAGGAGAAGCGTCACACAGCGGGAGCCTCCCTCTATGCATGGATGCGGAGCGGCCGGAAAAGAAGATGAAGAGAAGAAGATGAAGACAAGAAGATGAAGAGAAGAAGATGAACACAAGAAGATGAAAAGAAGAAGATGAAGAGAGAAGCATCACATAGCGGGAGCTTTCCTCCATGCCATCATGGATGCGGAGCTGCCCGAGGAGAAGAAGGGAAGGAGATGCCGCGGAGGAAGATGCCGGACGAGAACACCGGAGGAAGAACCAGAAGTACTAGAAGAACCAGAAGAGGAAGAAGATGGAGGAAGAAACCGAAGGAAGATAGAAGATAGAAGAAAGAAGATAGAAGAAAGAAGAAGCATTTAAATAAAGGAATTGTCAATAACCATCTCTTGCCTTTTTTAACATTTTTTACAGTTTTTTGGTGAAATGGTAGGGGTACCCCCTTACTATTTCACACAGGGGGTAGGGCCGCGATCTGGGGGTCCCCTTGTTAAAGGGGGCTTCCAGATTCGGATAAGCCCCCCGCCCGCAGACCCCCACAACCACTGGGCAAGGGTTGTGGTGATGAGGCCCTTGTCCCCATCAACATGGGGACAAGGTGTTTTGGGGGGCTACCCCAAAGCACCCTCCCAATGTTGAGGGCATGTGGCCTGGTACGGTTCAGGAGGGGGGGCACTCTCCATGCACATGCATGGATTGTGCATATGCTGCCATGGATAGTGACCAGGAAAGTAACATTTCAGAGTGGTAAGTATTCAATTTTCTTTTTGAGCAGTGGTTTTCAGCCTCAGTCCCCCCCCCCCCCCAAAGGACATGTTTAGGAAATTTTATCTTATCTAAAATAGCTGTCCAAAATACAAAGCCATTGACTTTGATTTAAAGCACCTGTGCAAGATGAAGGAAAACCTGCAAACATGGCCTGTTGGGGGGTACTTGAGGACAGGGTTGAGAAGCACTGAACTAAAATCAAGCTGAAGACAATCCCATTCTAATTGTGGACATTTGAGGGAAATTTTTTTTTTTTTTTTAGGTTGGGCTTTGTGTCCCTTTTTCTTAAAATTGGCTTCACTTCCTGTCACATAGCCAAACAGGAAGTAAAAGTAAAACCCTAATAATATTTTTCCTTGGGGACACACAGGTCAATCTAACTAATGCCCCTATTATGCAAATTGCGCTCTAGCACTTTGTTGTGTACACCCCAAATTATTAGGTATTTTGGGGTTTATTAAAGGCAAATTATTTCTGCAATACAAGTGTAGTTTATGAAAATCAGAGGGGTAGCACTGGTGATTTTCTTATCCAATCATGTAGAGGCAAAGATGCTGTTTTTTCTTTTCCTTGCATGTCCCCTTCGGATCTCCAGCAACTGCACTTCTAATGCCGCGTACACACGGGCGGACTTTACGGCAGACTTTGCCCGGCGGACTGGATTTCGTCAGACAATTCGATCGTGTGTGGGCTCCAGCGGACTTTGTTTTCTCAAAAGTTGGACGGACTTAGATTTGAAACATGTTTTAAATCAATCCGTCGAAATCGAGTCCGGTCGAAAAGTCCGCTCGTCTGTATGCTAGTTCGACGGACAAAAAGCCACGTTAGGGCAGCTATTGGCTACTGGCTATGAACTTCCTTGTTTTAGTCCGGTCGTACGTCATCACGCACGAATTCGACGGACTTTGGTGGATTGTGTGTAGGCAAGTCCGTTCATCCAGAAAGTCCGTCGTAAAGTCCGTCGAAAAGTCCGCCGGGCAAAGTCTGCCGTAAAGTCTGCTCGTGTGTACGCGGCATTAGTGCACTTGTAGTGCAAAGTGGATTTACCTTTTAGTAAATAAACCCCAAGATACATAATAATTTGGGATGTACATGGCAAAAAGCTAGAGTGCAATTTCCCGAATGAGGAAACTATTTAGATGGACCTGTGTGTCCCCAAGGACATACATTGGTAGGGTTTTACCCTCACTTCCTGTTTGGCTATGTGACAGGAAGTGAATTTTGAATGAGAAATTGGCAAAATTTGGGAGGTGTCTTCACCCTATCAGGGGTGTAGACCTCCACCAAAACTTCTAATCCCTCTGCAGTCTATCCCCAAGCAAAAATAAGAAAGGATTTTAATGAGTTTAACTTTGCAAAGACACATTCCTAAGTTCAATTGTGATGCATGTTAATGGCCCATTTAGACCTTTAATAGAAAGTCATCAGTTGCCTTTGACTCTAAACATTATTTTTGGCCAGTCCTAGAAATCTGCATCTGTTTTTCTATTAACCACTTGGTGTCTGTGCTATAGCCAAACGACGGTCACAGCGTGGACCTGAATTTCTGGGAGGCTGTCATAGGACGGGGTCTCCGTGTGTTCCCTGCAGGACTCACTGAGACTCAGGTGATCACAGATCGAATTCATGGCCCATCCTGGCCCCTTACCACGCGATTAGCTGTCAGCCAATGACGGCTGATCACATGATGTAAACTAAAGCTCGGTAATTGTTTATTTTTTCTCCTCACGCTGACAGCATGAGGATAAAAATAAAAGCTGATCACCGGCTTAGGTGCAAGGGACATTGGTCCCGAAGAGGCAATTCTGCCTCATCTGTGCCCACCAGTACCACCTGCCAGTGCCACCTATCAATGCCCACCAGTGGTCCCAAGCAGTGCTGCCTATCAGTGTAACCAATCAGTGCCCATGAGTGCCGCCTCATCAGCATACATCAATGAAGGAGACAAATTACCTGTTTGCAAAATTTAATATCAAAATATACAAAAATATACAAAATTATTTTTAAAAATCTGTATTTTCTTTTTTTTTTGGAACAAAATAAAAAAACCACAGAGGTGATCAAATACCACCAAAAGAATGCTCTATTTGTGGGAAGTTAAAAAAAAAAAAACATTTGGCTAAGTATGTCCGCGAAATTGTCATTCAAAGTGCATCAGCGCTGAAAGCTGAAAATTGGTCTGCACAGTGGGGGGGTTTAAGTGCCCAGTAAGCAAGTGGTTAATTTCCATGCCAAATATGGATTTCTGTAATAAAGATGTGTGCCCGCTGTGTATACGGCATGTGAGTAAGCAAGTCGCACACATATGAACGGTACCCATTGCAAATCATGGGGTACAACTTGTGATGCAACTTTTCAGTCCCAAGTGGCCTTAGGCTCTCTTTCCACTACTGCGAGTTGTTGTGCGACTTGACACATGTGAAGTCGCAGGACAAGTCAAAACACATGTATTTCAATGTTCCCCGTTCTAATTGGTGCAACTCCAAAAATAGGTCTTGCACTATTTTGTTCCAACTTCAGTGCGACTTTTTCTCAGATGTTTTGAATTAGTCGCATGACAGGGCATTAAGGCTCGGTTTCCACTATTGCAAGCGCAAAGTTGCGTGTTTTTTGCCGTGAGTTTCCTGCAACTTTTTGACGAAACTTGAAGCAATGCCTGTGTATTTTTGAGGTCTATGGACCTCAAGTCGCATCAAAGTGGACCAAAGTAGTGCAGGGACTACTTTGAAGTTGCTGCGACTTGAAGTCGCACACATACGAACGGTACTCATTGTAAATCATGGGGTAGAACTTGTGATGCAACTTTTCAGTCCCTAGTGGCATGACAAGTTGCAATGCGGTGAACTCACTGCTCCTCCCCATTAAAATCAATGGGGCAGCGATGTGATACCGCCGGCAAAATGCCGATCCAGCGGCGTTTTGCGGGCGGATTTAACCCCTTTATGGCCGCTAGCAGAGGGGTTAAAACCGCCCCGTGGGGGGTTACAATCGCCCCGCTAGAAGCCGAATAACGCAGCTAAAATGACAGTAAAGCGGTACTAAAAATAGTGCCGCTTTACCGCAGACGCCCCCACCACCCCAGTGTGAAAGGGGCCTTAGGCTCTATTCACACTAATGCGTTTTTTGATGCATTTTGCATTTTGCAGAAATGCATGGGAATTTTTTAACATGGGTCCCTATGGAACATGTTCACATCAATGCATTTTTGTGCCTCTGCGTTTTTGGAAAGGGTCGGGGACTTTTTTTCCCGCAAAATGCAGCGTTTTGCTTGTAATAGATTTCACTGGACCTGCATCCAAAACAGAAGTACCGCGTTTTTACCACGATTTGCATTTTTTTAATTTCTTTTTTTACGCTGTATATAGCTGGTTGCTAAGAAGGGGGCCGGGAAGCCGGCCGCCGCGTCCTTAACCACTTCCCGCCCGCCGTATGCAGAATGACATCCGGGAAGTGGTTCTGTTATCCTGACTGGGTGTCATATGACGTCCAGCAGGATAACATGCCGGCACGCGCCTGCAGGGGCACGCATCAATCACAGCTGAACATCGCGAGAACCAGGAAGGCGTGGTCAACATCACCCTGTGACCACGCCCCCTAAAACGTCACAGTCCCAGCATGCCCAGGGACTGTGACGGCTTAACGGGGCGGGGACACCACCTATATAAGTCAGAGCGGAGCGCTCAGAGAGCATTCCAGCCGGAGAGAGCGTCGTGTCAACATCAGAAGAAGAGAAGAGGGAAAAAGGCAGCAGACTGGGCTCCTCTGCTAGCAAAAGAGCGGCAAAAGAGCAGAAGATAGTGGAGGAGCCCATCAGAAGACTCGGAGAGCGCGGAGAACAGGTCGACCAGCAGAAGAAAAGGCCGGAGACAGCGGAGAAGAACCGGAGAGACCCCCGAAGCCGGAAGAGGACCCCCCCGGAGCTGTCTAATAAATTACTTAAAAAACCTGTGTAGTGTGTTTTTTTTATTGAAACTTTTTCCCTAGGTGAATGGGTAGGGGTACCATGTACCCCATACTCATTCACATAGGGTGGGGGGCCGGGATCTGAGGGCCCGCTTATTAAAGGGGGCTCCCGGATTCCGATAAGCCCCCCCCCGCAGACCCCGACAACCAACGGCCAGGGTTGTCGGGAAGAGGCCCTTGTCCTCATCAACATGGGGACAAGGTGCTTTGGGGTGGGGGGGGGCTGCAGCGCGCCCCCCTTCCCCAAAGTACCCATCCCCCATGTTGAGGGCATGTGGCCTGGCACGGTTCAGGAGGGGGGGCGCTCGCTCGTCCCCACCCCCTTTCCTGACCTGCCGGGCTGCGTGCTCGGATAACGGTCTGGTATGGATTTGGGGGGAACCCCCACGCCGTTTTTTCAGCTTAGGGGTTCCCCTTAATATCCATACCAGACCGAAGAGCCTGGCATGCACCCGAAGGGGGAACCCATGCAGGTTTTTCTCGCGCTGCCTTAATAGGAAGATGTCTTTTTCGTATTGCAGCGAGCGCTAGATGTACCTCGCCGAGAACCAGCGCGGTCCTATCGCGCTGGAAACATTCTCGCGTGCAGGTACTCCTGTGTGTGCGCTGGTTCACACGCTACATAGTTACATAGTAGGTGAGGTTGAAAAAAGACACAAGTCCATCAAGTCCAACCTATGTGTGTGATTATGTGTCAGTATTACATTACATATCCCTGTATATTGCGGTCATTCAGGTGATTATCTAATAGTTTCTTGAAGCTATCAATGCTCCCCGCTGAGACCACCGCCTGTGGAAGGGAATTCCACATCCTTGCCGCTCTTACAGTAAAGAACCCTCTACGTAGTTTAAGGTTAAACCTCTTTTCTTCTAATTGTAATGAGTGGCCACGAGTCTTATTAAACTCTCTTCTGCGAAAAAGTTTTATCCCTATTGTGGGGTCACCAGTACAGTATTTGTAAATTGAAATCATATCCCCTCTCAAGCGTCTCTTCTCCAGAGAGAATAAGTTCAGTGCTCGCAACCTTTCCTCATAACTAAGATCCTCCAGACCCTTTATTAGCTTTGTTGCCCTTCTTTGTACTCGCTCCATTTCCAGTACGTCCCTCCTGAGGACTGGTGCCCAGAACTGGACAGCATACTCCAGGTGCGGGCGGACCAGAGTCTTGTAGAGCGGGAGAATTATCGTTTTATCTCTGCAGTTGATCCCCCTTTTAATGCATGCCAATATTCTGTTTGCTTTATTAGCAGCAGCTTGGCATTGCATGGCATTTTTGCCACCCAAATGCATTATTTTACATTTTTCTACATTGAACCTCATTTGCCATGTAGTCGCCCACCCCATTAATTTGTTCAGGTCTTTTTGCAAGATTTCCACATCCTGCGGAGAAGTTATTGCCCTGCTTAGCTTAGTATCATCTGCAAATACAGAGATTGAACTGTTTATCCCATCCTCCAGGTCGTTTATGAACAAATTAAATAGGATTGGTCCCAGCACAGAACCCTGGGGAACCCCACTACCCACCCCTGACCATTCTGAGTACTCCCCATTTATCACCACCCTCTGAACACGCCCTTGTAGCCAGTTTTCAATCCATGTACTCACCCTATGGTCCATGCCAACGCACCTTATTTTGTACAGTAAACGTTTATGGGGAACTGTGTCAAATGCTTTTGCAAAATCCAGATACACCACATCTACGGGCCTTCCTTTATCTAGATGGCAACTCACCTCCTCATAGAAGGTTAATAGATTGGTTTGGCAAGAACGATTCTTCATGAATCCATGCTGATTACTGCTAATGATATCATTCTTATTACTAAAATCTTGTATATAGTCCCTTATCATCCCCCTCCAAGAGTTTACATACTATTGATGTTAGGCTAACTGGTCTGTAATTCCCAGGGATGTTTTTTGGGCCCTTTTTAAATGTTGGTGCTACATTGGCTTTTCTCCAATCAGCTGGTACCATTCCAGTCAACAGACTGTCTGTAAAAATTAGGAACAACGGTCTGGCAATCACCTGACTGAGTTCCCTAAGTACCCTCGGATGCAAGCCATCTGGTCCTGGTGATTTATTAATGTTAAGTTTCTCAAGTCTAATTTTAATTCCGTCCTCTGTTAACCATGTAGGTGCTTCCTGTGTTGTGTCATGAGGATAAACACTGCAGTTTTGGTTACTGAAGCCCCCCGATTCACTCGTGAAGACTGAGGAGAAGAATAAATTCAATACCTTTGCCATCTCCCCATCCTTTGTAACCAGACGTCCCTTCTCATTCTTTATGGGGCCAATATGGTCTGTCCCTCTTTTTTACTGTTTACATGCTTAAAGAATTTCTTGGGATTTTTTTTGCTCTCCTCCACTATGTGTCTTTCATGTTCTATCTTAGCCATCCTAATTGCACCCTTACATTTCTTATTGCATTCTTTATAAATTCTGAATGCTGTGGATGATCCCTCAACCTTGTATTTTTTGAAGGCCTTCTCCTTTGCTTTTATATGCATTTTTACATTGGAGTTAAGCCATCCAGGATGTTTGTTCGCTCTTTTAAATTTATTACCCAATGGGATACATTGGCTAATGCCCTTATTTAATATGCTCTTAAAGCAAACCCATCTCTCCTCCGTATTCTTTGTTCCTAATATTTTATCCCAATTTATGCCTTTTAGCAAGGTTTGTAGTTTAGGGAAGTTGGCTCTTTTGAAATTCAGTGTCTTTGTGTTCCCTTCATGTCTCCTATTTGTGTGATTTATACTGAAACTAATTGACCTGTGATCGCTGTTACCTAAATTGCCCCGTATTTCCACATCTGTTATCAGGTCTGTATTGTTGGTAATCAGTAGATCTAGTAATGTTTTATTTGTAGTTGGTGCGTCTACCATCTGACCCATAAAATTGTCCTGCAAGACACTAAGGAACTGGCGAGCCTTAAATGAATGCGCGGTCCCCTCCGCCCAGTCTATGTCTGGATAATTAAAATCCCCCATTATGATAACACTTCCCATCCTTGCTGCTAATCCAATTTGTGATAGGAGATCCGTCTCCACTTCCTCCCTCAGGTTAGGGGGCCTATAGCATACTCCCAGTATTATTTTCCCCTTAGCTTCATCCCTTTGGAGCTCTACCCATAAAGATTCCACCTCTTCCCTAGCCCCCTCAGTGATGTCATCTCTCACATTCACTTGTACATTATTCTTGATATATAGGCATACCCCTCCCCCTTTTTTACCCTCTCTGTCCTTGCGGTATAGGGTATACCCTTGAATGTTTGCCAGCCAATCATGAGAGCTGTTGAACCAGGTCTCTGAAATTCCCACAAAATCCAAATCCTCATTGTACAACAGTATCTCTAGTTCACCCATCTTGTCCGCCAGGCTCCTGGCTTGGGGGAACATGCCACATAGTTTAGACCGGTCGCATATTGTCCTCGTATTGGGTGTTTCAAGATTGCAACTTGGACTTGCTACTATACTCACCTTGTGTTTTTGTGCTTTGGTTAACCTACCACTAATGCCCCCAATACTACCCTCTGGAATATCTTCCGCGCTGGCTATCACTGTCTCTGGACCCTCCCCCCCATCGCCTAGTTTAAAAACCCCTCTAACTTTTTGGCCATCTTCATTCCCAGCAGATCTGCACCCTCCTCATTTAGGTGCAGTCCGTCCCTTCTATAGTACCGGTTACCGACTGAGAAGTCGGCCCAGTCCTCCAGGAACCCAAACCCCTCCTTACTACACCAGCTCTTCAGCCACTTGTTTACTTCCCTAATCTCCCTCTGCCTCTCTGGTGTGGCTCGATGTACCGGTAGTATTCCTGAGAACACTACCTTGGAGGTCCTTTTCCTCAATTTAGCTCCTAAGTCCCTAAAATCGTTCTTTAGGACACTCCATCTGCCTCTGACTTTGTCATTGGTGCCAACGTGCACCATGACAGCCGGGTCTTCCCCAGCCCCTCCCAGTAATCTGTCCACAAGATCCGTGATGTGCCGAACCTGAGCGCCCGGTAGACAACATACTGTTCGGCGCTTCAGGTCTTGGTTACAGATTGCCCTCTCTGTCCTTCTAAGAATTGAGTCCCCTACCTCCAGAATCTGTCTTTCCTTTCCCTTTGCTGCCCCCCCACTCTCACTGGAGGAGTTCTTCCCCTGGCAGCTAGGAGAGTCCCTCATCTCCAGCAGTGCTGGTCCCTGACTGGTTACACCAATGTCACCCAATGGAGCGTACTTATTGGGATGCTCCAGTCCTGGATCGGCCTCCCTGGCACTTCCCCCTCTACCCCTCCTGACTGTCACCCATCTACTCTTTGCTAGTGCCTGCACCTCTTTGTCTCCACCCGCCTCTGTGCTGGCCCCTGCCGGCACCTGCCGTGTACATTCCTGGCTCACCTTTAGTATGGAGGGACTTCTCAGTGCTGACAGTTGCTTCCCCAGATTCAGAACCTGGGCTTCCAGGGAAACAATGTGCTTACATTTTGCACAGCAGTATTCGCCCTCGATCGGATGATCAAGGAACGCATACATGCGGCAAGATGTACAAAGAGTCGCCTCTCCACACCCGCCGGGCATCGTACCTATTAAATTTGGTGAGGATTTGGGGATTTTACCCTGTCCAAATTACCTAACAACTAGCTTCCTGGCACTAATACTCAAGACAATACACAGGTACACGACAAGACAATACACAGGTACACAATACACAAGTACTAACGATCCACACACACTACTCAGACAACACTCAGATACTCACACTACACAGGTACTATGACCCCTGTTATAACCTCCTGTTTTAAACTCTTGTTTTTAACTCCCACTTAATCCAGCTCCACTTAAACCAAGCTCCACAGCTTCAAACTGAGCACCCACGCTGGATTAAGCATCTATGCAGCGCACCAATTAAGGTTGGAACCAGCGCAGTGCATTCATCTTAGTAAATGACCCCCAGTGTCATTTGATTTAAGTTAGATAGATTAGGCAGGACAGTCAGTCAGTTAGCTGCACTTACAGTGTATTGTGTATATATATGCATCCCAGGTGTTGTGTATATATCTCTATATATATATACACTGTATTCAGTTTAGCTAGATCCGTTCCTGTTATCTTCCTACTGACAGGAAGGCTTGTGTTGTTACAGTATTGAAGCTACCTGAAGAAAATTGCTGATGTTCTTTTGATCCTTTTAGTACCACAGTCAGGCAGCTAGACTATTTACAGTTAGTGTAGTGCGTCCTCCTCACAGTGTTCAGCTAAAGCTACAATTTAGTTTAGTGTGACCTCTGCACATTGTTCAGCTAAAGCTACAACTTAGTGTAGTAAGTCCTCCTCACAGTGTTCAGCTAAAGCTACAAGTTAGTTTAGTGTGACCTCTGCACAGTGTTCAGCTAAAGTTACAAGTTAGTGTAGTGCGTCCTCTGAACAGTGTTCAGCTAAAGCTACAAGTTAGTGTAGTGCACAGTGTTCAGCTAAAGCTATAAGTTAGTGTAGTGCGTCCTCTGAACAGTGTTCAGCTAAATCTACAAGTGAGTGTAGTGCGTCCTCCTCACAGTGTTCAGCTAAAACTACAAGTTAGTTTAGTGTGACCTCTGCACAGTGTTCAGCTAAAGCTACAAGTTAGTGTAGTGCGTCCTCTGAACAGTGTTCAGCTAAAGCTACAAGTTAGTGTAGTGCGTCCTCCTCATAGTGTTCAGCTAAAGCTACAAGTTAGTTTAGTGTGACCTCTGCACAGTGTTCGGCTAAAGCTACAAGTTAGTGTAGTGCGTCCTCTGAACAGTGTTCAGCTAAAGCTACAGGTTAGTGTAGTGCACAGTGTTCAGCTAAAGCTACAAGTTAGTGTAGTGCATCCTCCTCACAGTGTTCAGCTAAAGCTACAAGTTAGTGTAGTGCGTCCTCCTCACAGTGTTCAGCTAAAACTACAAGTTAGTGTAGTGTGTCCTCTGAACAGTGTTCAGCTAAAGCTACAAGTTAGTGTAGTGCGTCCTCCTCACAGTGTTTAGCTAAAGCTACAAGTTAGTGTAGTGTGTCCTCCTCACAGTGTTCAGCTAAAGCTACAAGTTAGTGTAGTGCGTCCTCTGAACAGTGTTCAGCTAAATCTACAAGTTAGTTTAGTGTGACCTCTGCACAGTGTTCAACTAAAGCTACAAGTTAGTGTAGTGCGTCCTCCTCACAGTGTTCAGCTAAAGCTACAAGTTAGTGTAGTGTGTCCTCTGCACAGTGTTCAGCTAAAGCTACAAGTTAGTGTAGTGCGTCCTCTGAACAGTGTTCAGCTAAAGCTACAAGTTAGTGTAGTGCGTCCTCTGAACAGTGTTCAGCTAAAGCTACAAGTTAGTGTAGTGCACAGTGTTCAGCTAAAGCTACAAGTTAGTGTAGTGCATCCTCTGAACTGTTTTACAGCTAAAGATACAAGTTAGTGTAGTGCACAATGTTCAGCTAAAGCTACAAGATAGTGTAGTGCGTCCTCTGAACAGTGTTTAGCTAAAGCTACAAGTTAGTTTAGTGTGACCTCTGCACAGTGCTCAGCTAAAGCTACAAGTTAGTGTAGTGTGTCCTCTGAACAGTGTTCAGCTAAAGCTACAAATTAGTGTAGTGCGTCCTCTGAACAGTGTTCAGCTAAAGCTACAAGTTAGTGTAGTGCACAGTGTTCAGCTAAAGCTACAAGTTAGTGTAGTGCATCCTCTGAACAGTGTTCAGCTAAAGCAACAAGTTAGTGTAGTGTGTCCTCCTCACAATGTTCAGCTAAAACTACAAGTTAATGTAGTGCGTCCTCTGAACAGTGTTCAGCTAAAGCTACAAGTTAGTGTAGTGCGACCTCTGCACAGTGTTCAGCTAAAGCTACAAGTTAGTGTAGTGCGTCCTCTGAACAGTGTTCAGCTAAAGCTACAAGTTAGTGTAGTGCGTCCTCTTCACAGTGTTCAGCTAAAGCTACAAGTTAGTGTAGTGCGTCCTCTGAACAGTGTTCAGCTAAAGCTACAAGTTAGTTTAGTGTGACCTCTGCACAGTGTTCAGCTAAAGCTACAAGTTAGTGTAGTGCGTCCTCCTCACAGTGTTCAGCTAAAGCTGCAAGTTAGTGTAGTGCATCCTCTGAACAGTGTTCAGCTAAAACTACAAGTTAGTGTAGTGCGTCCTCTGAATAGTGTTCAGCTAAAGCTACAAGTTAGTGTAGTGCGTCCTCTGAACAGTGTTCAGCTAAAGCTACAAGTTAGTGTAGTGCGTCCTCTGAACAGTGTTCAGCTAAAGCTACAAGTTAGTTTAGTGTGACCTCTGCACAGTGTTCAGCTAAAGCTACAAGTTAGTGTAGTGCATCCTCCTCACAGTATTCAGTTAAAGCTACAAGTTAGTGTAGTGCATCCTCTGAACAGTGTTCAGCTAAAACTACAAGTTAGTGTAGTGCGTCCTCTGAACAGTGTTCAGCTAAAGCTACAAGTTAGTGTAGTGCGTCCTCTGAACAGTGTTCAGCTAAAGCTACAAGTTAGTGTAGTGAGTCCTCTGAACAGTGTTCAGCTAAAGCTACAAGTTAGTTTAGTGTGACCTCTGCACAGTGTTCAGCTAAAGCTACAAGTTAGTGTAGTGCGTCCTCTGAACAGTGTTCAGCTAAAGCTAAAAGTTAGTGTAGTGCGTCCTACTCACAGTGTTCAGCTAAAGCTACAAGTTAATGTAGTGCGTCCTCTGAACAGTGTTCAGCTAAAGCTACAAGTTAGTTTAGTGTGACCTCTGCACAGTGTTCAGCTAAAGCTACAAGTTAGTGTAGTGCGTCCTCCTCACAGTGTCCAGCTAATGCTACAAGTTAGTGTAGTGCGTTCTCTGAACAGTGTTCAGCTAAAGCTACAAGTTAGTTTAGTGTGACCTCTGCACAGTGTTCAGCTAAAGCTACAAGTTAGTGTAGTGCGTCCTCCTCACAGTGTCCAGCTAATGCTACAAGTTAGTGTAGTGCGTCCTCTTCACAGTGTTCAGCTAAAGCTACACGTTAGTTTAGTGTGACCTCTGCACAGTGTTCAGCTAAAGCTACGAGCTAGTGTAGTGCGTCCTCCTCACAATGTTCAGCTAAAGCTACAAGTTAGTGTAGTGCGACCTCTACACAATGTTCAGCTAAAGCTACAAGTTAGTGTAGTGCGTCCTCTGAACAGTGTTCAGCTAAAGCTACAAGTTAGTGTAGTGCGACCTCTGCACAGTGCTCAGCTAAAGCTACCTGTAGAAGGTTGATGGTGTTCTCATACTACAGGCAGGCAGTTGATTTTGCTAGCTGCAGTATCAGTATATATATATATATATATATATATATATATATATATCCCAGCTTAGTGCAGCTACAGGCCATTAGTATGTCTGGAAGGCCAACAAGGAGAGGCAGACAGTCACAAGCCAATAAAAGAGGACAAGCAGGCTCTGTGTCAGGCAACAGTGCTGGTCGTGGAGACGGTGCATCCTCTTCAGCACGTGGCAGTGGGACACGCTTGGCCTTTTTTTCGGCAGCTGGCCGTGTTGAGCCGCAACATGTGGAAGACTTGGTCGAGTGGATGACCAAGCCGTCCTCATCCTCCTCATCCTCTCTCACCCATGCTCAGGGTACTTTGTCTGGCAAAGCAGCTGCCAGCGCGGCCTCTTCCCTCGGCTCAATGGCATCAGTGACTCCTTTCCTAGCCCCACCATGACCTCCGGAGGAGTCCCTCGAACTGTTTGACCACAGTGTTGGGTACATGCTCCAGGAGGATGCATAGCGTTTAGAAGTGCTCTGATGCTGATACTGAGCTGATCAAGGTAGTAACGTGAGCACGGACAGAGGGGGTGCCCAAAAAGGACAGCAATCTGGCAGCCATGCTCCCCCTGCTGCAGCATACTGCCTGGTTTGCTCCAGTGATGAGGAGGAAGGGGATGATGAGGTCACTGACTCAACGTGGGTGCCTAATAGGAGAGAGGAGGAGGAGGAGGAGGCACATCACCAACGAGGCAGGATGCCACCCAGGGGCCAGCCTAAGGGCAGCACACTGACTGCATCACACCGCACAGCTCCGCATGTGCAGGGCGCTGCTGTCTCTGCACGTTATTCTAAAAGTTCTTTGGTGTGGGCCTTTTTTGAGACGAGTGCATCAGATCGCACCGCTGCTATTTGCAACATATGTCTCAAGAGTATCTCGCGTGACCAAAACATCTCCCGCTTGGGCACCACATGCTTGACCAGACATATGTTGACCTGCCATGCAGTTCGTTGGCAAGCGTATCTAAAAGACCCACACCAAAGAACAAAGAGGACCTCTCCTTGTTCCTCATCAGCTGAGATCTCCAACCCCACTATACCATCAGTCCTCTCTGAGACCTGCACTGAGAGGAATGAAGGTGTAGAATTAGGTGTGTCACAGTCAAGTACTTGTGGGCAATCTGCTTTCGGTACACCGACGTCAGATTGTACCAGGCAAATTTCCCTGCCCCAGCTGCTGCAACGCCGAAAGAAGTTCGCTCCTAGCCATCCACATGCCCAGCGGTTGAATGCTAGCTTGGCTTTTCAGTTGGTAGACGCTGCCCCCTTCCGTGAGTTTGTGGAATGTGCGGTTCCTCAGTGGCAGGTACCAAACGCCACTTTTTCTCAGGGAAGGCGATGCCGGCTCTCTACCGGCATGTGGAAGGCAATGTCTTGGCCTCGCTGGACAGGGTGGTCAGTGGTAAGGTGCATATTACCGCTGACTCATGGTCCAGCAGGCATGGACAGCGACGTTACCTAAGTTTCACGGTGCATTGGGTCACTCTGCTGGCAGCTGGGAAGGATGCAGGACAAGGTGCAGTAGTGTTGGAGGTTGTTCCGCCACCACGCCTCCAAAATGCCACTACTAATGATTGTGACACACCTCTCTCCTCCACCCCCTCCTCTTCTTCTTCCTCCATGGCCTCTTCCTGTGCTTTGTCCTCGGAACCAGCGGTGCTCCGTAGGTGTTCAAGGGGCTACGCAAGTACGCAGGCCAAAAGATGCCATGCGATGCTTGAGCTGGTGTGCTTGGGGGACAGGAGCCACACCCATGTGTTTGGCTCACGTCCTTAACTTGGTGGTGCAGCGGTTCTTGGGCAGGTACCCGGGCTTACAGGATGTCCTGAGGCAGGCCAGGAAAGTCTGTGTGCATTTCCGCCGGTCATATAGTACCTGTGCGACTATGGCACCAGGACAGGGTCAGGGGAGCTTGTTTTTTTTTCCCCACACCAGTGGGCCATGATCAGGGATGCATGCACTGTCCTGTCACCATTTGAGGAGGCCACGAGGATGGTCAGCAGTGACAGTGCATGCATCAGTGACGCTGAGTGTCCACCTGTTGGAGCACACGCTGCATGGAATAATGGACAGGGCACTTGAGGCAGAACAGAGGCAGGAAGAGGAGGACTTCCTTAGCTCTCTAGGCCCCCTTTATCCAGACAGTGTTCCTGCGTGCCCGCCGATCATACAGGAAGAGGACGAGGAGGAAGAGGACGAGGATTGTGTCAGTATGGAGGTGGAGCCCGGCACTCAGCATCCGCAGCAGTCTTTAAGGGATCAGTCCCAAGAAACACATGGACTTGGCTGGGAGGAGGTGACTGCGGATCATGTCGTCCTTAGTGACCCAGAGGACTCCGGACCAAATACCTCAGCAAACCTACGCTGCATGGCTTCCCTGATCCTGCAAAGCCTGCGTAAGGATCCTCGTATTCGTGGTATCAAGCAGAAGGACCAATACTGGCTGCCAACCCTCCTTGATCCACGTTACAAGGGTAAGGTTGCGGACCTTATCTTGCCGTCGCAGAGGGAGCAGAGGATGAAACATCTTCGGGAGGCCTTGCAGAAAGGTCTGTGCAATGCGTTCCCAGAGACTGGGAGGTTACAAACTCCTGTTTCTGGACAACGTGTTGCTAAGGCTTCGATCAATCAAAGAAGGAGCAGTGGAGAAGGTGGCCGTCTGACCGATGCGTTCAGACAATTTTTTAGTCTGCAGCCCCAAGGTATGATCGGTTCCAGCGTCTGTTTTACATGGTGCAGGAATACCTAGGGGCAAGATCTGACTTGGACACCTTTCCCACCGAAAATCCTCTGGGTTACTGGGTCTTGAGGATGGATCACTGGCCAGAGCTTGCACAGTATGCAGTTGAGCTACTGGCCTGTCCTGCATCCAGCGTTCTTTCGGAACGCACATTCAGTGCTGCTGGAGGCTTTGTAACCGATCACAGGTTGCATCTGTTCACCGACTCGGTCGATCGACTGACCTTCATAAAAATAAATCAGTCTTGGATCATCACCAGCTACCAAGCACCTGATGCTGATGTAACCAAATAATTTTTTTTTGATGCAATTCTTTGCAGCAGGGCTAGTTCCTGCGCTCCAACTAGAGTACCTGTGAGGGGTTGCAGTGTTGTGGCACCAGTGCCTAAGGCCCAATTTTTCAGCCCCTGTTAAACAGGGGCGTGTAATTACAATTTTGATGCAATACTTTGCAGCAGGGCTCGTTCCTGCGTTCCAACTAGAGTATCTGTGAGGGGTTGCAGTGTTGTGGCACCAGAACCAGTGCCTAAGGCCCAATTTTTCAGCCCCTGTTTAACATAGGTGTGTAATTGCAATTTTTGATGCAATTCTTTGCAGCAGGGCTCGTTCCTGCATTCCAACTAGAGTATCTGTGAGGGGTTGCAGTGTTGTGGCACCAGCACCAGTGCCAAAGGCCCAATTTTTCAGCCCCTGTTTAACAGGGGCGTGTAATTACAAGTTTTAATGCAATACTTTGCAGCAGGGCTCGTTCCTGCGTTCCAACTAGAGTATCTGTGAGGGGTTGCAGTGTTATGCAACAGCACCAGTGCCTAAGGCCCAATTTTTCAGCCCTTTTTAACACGGGCAAGTAATTACAATTTTGATGCAATACTTTGCAGCAGGGCTCGTTCCTGCGTTCCAACTAGAGTATTTGTGAGGGGTTGCAGTGTTGTGCCACCACCACCACCACCATCACCAAAGGCCCAATTTTTCAGCCCCTGTTCAATAGGGGCATGTAATTACAATTCTTGATATAATATTTCACAGCAGGGCCCGTTCCAGCGCCCACCAAGAGTAACTGTGAGGACTTACAGTGTTGTGCCACCAGCACCACCACCACCACCAAAGGCCCAATTTTTCTGGCCCTGTTCAACAGGAGCATGTAATTACAATTATTGATCGAATATTTCACAGCAGGGCCCGTTTCTGCGCCCACCAAGATTAACTGTGAGGACTTACAGTGTTGTGGCACCACCACCACCAAAGGCCCAATTTTTCAGCCCCTGTTAAACAGGGGCATGTAATTACAATTCTTGATCTAATATTTCACAGCAAGGCCCGTTCCAGTGCCCACCAAGAGTAACCGTGAGGACTTACAGTGTTGTGGCACCAGCACCACCATCACCAAAGGCCCAATTTTTCTGGCCCTGTTCAACAGGGGCTTGTAATTACAATTCTTGATCTAATATTTCACAGCAGGGCCCAGTGAGGGCTTACAGTGTTGAGGCCACAACAACACCTAAGGCCCAAATTTCTGCTGAGTATATGGGGCAGGCCCCTACTTTCAAACATCCAACTTACAAATGACTCCTACTTGCAAACAGAAGGAGACAACAGGAAGTGAGATTAAATCTACCCCATAGGAAGGGAAATTCTCTCCTGTAAGAGTTAATATGTGAAAAACTTTTCTCCTTTCCACTGATGATCACCAATCCTTGTTTCACTAAAAACCTCAAATTTTCAAAAAACATTTGTCATTGGCTACAAAAAGTGAGGTGAAATCTTCTGAAGAGGAGCACAGACAGCAAAACAAATGTCACAGAGGTGATAACCCTTCCCTATGTTTTCCAAAAAGCTTAAAAACAGATTTTTTGGCTGGAGATTCACTTTAAAAATGTACCAGTTCAAAATTAGAAACAGATTCTACTTAACAACAAACCTACAGTCCCTGTCTTGTTTGCACCGCCTGTATACTGCTGTTCAGAGTATATAGGTCCTGGGGGCCCCACGCCTTTCCTTTTTTTAATTTGGGTGCGGGGTTCCCCTTAATATCCATACAGGACCCAAAGGGCCTGGTAATGGACTGGAGGGTACCCATGCCGTTTGTCTCACTGATTTTCATTCATATTGCCAGGACCCGACATTACATTAAAGCCGCAAGCAGTTTTAAATGACTTTTTTTCCTTTAAAAATGTCATTTTGTGCAGGTACTGTTCTAAGCACGGGAAACAAGCATCAGTATTTGGTTCAGATGGTGTCAAGCATGTGTGGTGGCAACCAGGTGAGGAGTACAAAGACAAATGTGTCTGCCTACAGTGAGTGTGTGTTGCCTACAGTCAAGCATGGTGGTGGGAGTGTTATGGTCTGGGACTACATGAGTGCTGACGGCACTGGGGAGCTACAGCTCATTGAGGGAACCATGAATGCCAATATGTACTGTGACATACTGAAGCAGAGCATGAACCCTTCCCTTCGAAGACTGGGCTGCAGGGCAGTATTCCAACATGATAACGACCCCAAACACAACTCCAAGACGACCACTGCCTTGCTAAAGAAGCTGAGGGTACCCTATTGAACATCTGTAGGGCATCCTCAAATGGAAGGTGGAAGAGCGCAAGGTCTCTAACATTCACCAGCTCCGTGATGTTGCCATGGAGGAGTGGAAGAGGACTCCAGTGGCATCCTGTGAAGCTCTGGTGAACTCCATGCCCAAGAGGATTAAGGCATGCTGGAAAATAATGGTGGCCTCACTTGATATTGACACTTTGCGTCAAATTTGGACGTTTCCACTTAGGGGTGTACTCACTTTTGTTGACAGCGGTTTAGACATGAATGTTGTGTGTTGAGTTGTTTTGAGGGGACAGCAAATTTACATTGTAGCAAAATGTCATTTCTTTAATGTTGTCACATGAAAAGATAAAATAAAACATTTACAAAAATGTGAGGGGTGTACTTACTTTTGTGAGATACTGTAATACAGAGTTGCCAGTTCACCTTACTCCTTTCCTCACGCGCTGTCACAGCGTGAGGAGAGGAGAGCCAGTATCCGGAAATCCTGACAGGGGACATGTACACTGTTAATCAGGACACTAATTATCAGTGCCCATCTGTGCTGCCTCATCAGTGCAGCCTATCAATGCCCATGAGTTCAGCTACATCAGTGCACATCAGCGAAGGAGAAAAATTACTAATGTGCTAAATTGTATAACAGAAACTAAAAAAAAAAGTTTTTTTTTTTTAATTTTCCATCTTTGGTAGAAAAATAAAAAACCCAGTGATCATTAACCACTTGCTTACTGGGCACTTAAACCCCCCTCCTGTCCAGACCAATTTTCAGCTTTTAGCGCTGTCGCATTTTGAATGACAATTGCGTGGTCATACAACACTGTACTCAAATGAAATTTTTATCATTTTTTTTCCCCATAAATAGAGCTTTCTTTTGGTGGTATTTGATCACCTCTGTGGTGTTTATTTTTTGTTAAAAAAATTGAAAAAGACTGAATTAAAAAAAAAAAACATTTATATATTTTTTATATTTTGTTATAAAATTTTGCAAACAGGTAATTTTTCTCCTTCATTGATGTACGCTGATGAGGCGGCACTGATAGGCACCGATAGGTGGCAGTGATGGGCACTAATGGGTGGCAGTGATGGGCACTGATGGGTGGCAATAATGGGCACAGATTGCTTACACTGATGGCAGCACTGCTAGGTGGCACTGATTGGCACCACTGGTGGGCATTGATAGGTGGCACTTGTGGGCATTCATAGGTGGCACTTGTGGGCATTCATAGGTGGCACTGCTGGGCACTGGCAGGTGGCAATGACAGATGGCACTGGCAGGCTCAGATGAGGCATATGTGCCTCCTTCCTCTTCGGGACCGATGTCCCTTTACCATAAGCCGGTGATCGGCTTTTTTTTCTCCTCACGCTGTCAGCATGAGGAGAAAAAGAAACCAATTACCGAGCTTTTGTTTACATCATGTGATCAGCTGTCATTGGCTGACAGCTGACCACATGGTAAGGGGCCGGGATCTGCCCCTTACTCAGATCTGTGATCATCCGCGTCTCCGTGACTCGGTGATCACAGCGCGTGCATCGCGCGCCCTGCAGGGTACGCGCGGTGCGCGTGCACAGGGGAGGACGTCCCATGACGGCCTCCCGGAAATTGAGGTCCGCGCTGTGGCCGTCATTCGGCTATGGCCCGGACCTCAAGTGGTTAAATACCACCAAAAGAAAGCTCTATCTGTTTGAAAAAAAAAGCTAAAAATGTCACAAGCAAGGTCCATAAAGACATGGATGAGCAAGTTTGGGGTGGAGGAACTTGAATGGCCTGCACTCAACCTGATAGAACACCTTTGTGATGAATTTAAGCGGAGACTGTGAGCCAGGCCTTCTCATCCGTGGCTTACCTCACAAATGCGCTTCTAGAAAAATGGTCAAACATTCCCATAGACACACTCCTAAACCTTGTGGACAGCCTTCCCAGAAGAGTTGAAACTGTTATAGCTGCAAAGGGTGGGCCAACTCAATATGGAACCCTACGGACTAAGACTAGGATGCCATTAAAGTTAATGTACGTGTAAAGGAAGGCGTCCCAATACTGTTGGCAATATAGCGTATATGTATATTGATGGACCAACTTGGCCTTTTTCTGCCGTCACTCTTCTATGTGGATAAACTTTGGATACTTGGTAAGCATTATTTTTTACAAATGTACTTTATATTCTTTTTTTTTTTCAAATATAAAGTTTATTACACTCCAAACATAGGCGGGGGACCCACCAATACAAATTGTTACATTTGAGGAACAAACCATGGTACATCTATTATTCGTAGAGGAGCGGTATATAGATTGGTATAATGTAGGTATGCAAGTATAACAGTTATATACATATGCAATAGCTACCATTGGGTTATATTCTATGGCAGTCCTCCGTTCAAAGTGGGAGTTCCTGTTAGTGGTGGACCCCACCTAACTTTTCACTTTCCATTAAAAAAGGGGAAGGAGGGGAAAAAAAAAAAAAATAAATAAAAAAAATAAAAATCAATAAATAAAATACTTATAGAGTATAGAAAAGATATGGAAGGAGGTAGGTGGAGAATGAGCGAAGTAAGGGGGGGGGGAGAAGAGATTTAGAGGGGGGGGAGGACACGGCGGCGGATGGTAACCTCCATTAATTCCAGTCAGGGGGCGTCGCCGCCAAAGGGGTCAGGTCAGAAGTTGTTGACCCTCATCCGAAAATATGAACATGTTCCAAATGTCCCATGTCTGCTTAAATAACTCTTGCTTATGTTGTGCTGTCAGTATCAAGTCCTCCATCTGTTTAATTTCCTCTACTCTCCGGAGCCAGGATTTTATAAGGGGGGGGTAGGACTGCTTCCATAAAATGGGAATGCAACCCTTCGCTGCATTAGGGAGATGTCGGACAAGTGATTTTTTATAAGTCTTAATGGGGACCGGAGAGAGGTGGAAAAGGAAGAATGCGGGGTCGTCTGGTACTACGTAGTCGGTGAATTTTTGTGTAATTCCCCTAACCTCGCTCCAGAAGGTCTGCATCTTGGGGCAGGTCCAGAAGATATGGATCAAGGTTCCCTCTCCCTCCTCGCAACGCCAGCACAAACCAGAGGAATTCGGGTAGCATTTTCTAAGTCTAGATGGCGTCATGTACCACCTAGTGAGCAGTTTAAAGTTGGATTCCTGTACTTTAGAGCAGAGCGAGGACTTGAGGGAGAGGGAGATGATCCGGGTCCTCTGTGAGGGGGAGAAGGTGCGTTTTAGATCCTCTTCCCACCTGGTTAGGCAAGTCAAGTGAGGTTGCTTCTTTGGTGTGTTTAGTAATATGTACATTTGTGATAAGATGTGGGCCAATGGAGAGTCCTCAGCACAGAGTACCTCAAATGGCGTTAATTCTCAAGCGAAATTGTGTGGTTCTGGGAGTGAGTGGAGGAAGTGGTGTAATTGTAGGGCTTTCCAGAAAGTTAGGCGGTACGGGCCTGCCGGGTTACCTAAATCCTCTAAGGTTGGCCACCTCCCTTCGCAAAGAAACTTAATTGCACAATCTTTGCCGTTTTCTCTGAGAGGCATGAATTCCGCCGCTTGCATACCCGGCTCGAATTTGGGGTTGCCCAAGATGGGGAGGAGGGGCGAAGTCGTGGAAGTGAGAGTTGCATGTACCACTGCCTGGTGGCTATTTCTCAGAGTGGTACCTATAAGGGGGTGGGTTTTTAGAGAACTTGGAAGGTCGCCAACACACCACAGTGCTCCTCCCAGAGGCACCGCCGACTGTGATTGCTCCAGTTGTATCCACAATTTGGAGGCACCATTTCTCCTCCAATCGAGGATGCGTCCTAGGTGCGAGGCCATATAGTATAGACGAATATCGGGCATTGCCAGTCCTCCACAATGTTTGGGTAGAATCAGTTGTGAGCGGCGTAAACGCGGTCTTTTGTGTGCCCAAATGAATCTGGTGAAGAGTGTGTGGGTCTGCCTGAAAAAGGAGGGTGGGATGTGGATCGGTAAGGCTTGGATCAGGTATAAGAATTTTGGTAGAATACTCATTTTGAGTAGGTTGCATCTCCCGAACCAGGAGTGAAAGCCTGTGTGCCATCTGTCTAGTAAAGTCCGGGTCTTTGTCAGTAATGGGGGGAAGTTTAGGTCAAACGTCTGTGTCACGTCGGGGGGGATAAGCGTGCCCAAGTATTTAAGAGCTGATGAGGTCCACTTAAATTTAAAGTTTGATTGAAGCTCCATTAGGATGTTATGGGGGACCGACACTCCCATTGCCTCAGACTTAGAAAAGTTTATTTTTAGGTTCGAGATCTCTCCATATATTTTGAATTCGCGCATTAGATTGGGGAGTGAGATTCTAGGGTTCGTTAGGGAGAACAGAAGATCATCAGCGTACGCTGAGATTTTGCAGTTCGTATTGCCCAATTGGAGACCTGCTATGTCTGGGTGTGACCTAATTTTACAGAGGAAGGGTTCGAGGGAAAGGGCAAAGAGTAGGGGGGACAAAGGGCACCCCTGTCTTGTGCCATTTCTGATGGGAAAAGGGTTGGACAGTATACCATTGGCCTTTACTTGTGCTGATGGGGTCGAGTAAATGCTGCCAATCCATTTCAGCATTCTGTCTCCCAGACCGACATGACGGAGGACCGAAAACATGTAGTTGTACTTTATATTCTATTTACTTTAATGAAGTTTATAGACACTATTTTGCAGTAAACCTGAAATTGTCTCTGTGCTGCGATGCTTTACCCAGCAACAAGTGACCTCGGAGAGATTAAATCCTTAATTGGTTCCCGGAATCAACCTGCTCGGTGGCTTGGCTGGAAATATGATCTGTTTATGATACTTATTCTTTGGCTCTGTGCCAGGGACTTTTTCCTCAGAAATCACCTTCCTCCTAGCAAGCCGCAGTCCCATAGAAAATGCTGCTGTCAGTCCAGTATTGCACAATTGCAGAACCGAAAGCATTGGGCTTGTGTGTTTTATGTGGCCATGGATCTGTAATCACAGTAATTGCACAGAAACAAAAAAATTAACTTCCCCTTCATTACATACAGTATATTATATACCTGCATAGACTGAACAAAACATTGCACAGCTAGATCTGTATACAAATGTGTTCATTTAGAACTCCAACCCAATCATGAGCTATCATCAAATTATGATTAAGGTCATTATCTTTTCTGGGAAATAATTCTGCTTTAGATATTTTTCTTTTCAATAATGTTGGCAGCAAGTCCCATTTTATTGGACGAACCAGTAAAATATAGGACAAGTGTTAACCCAAATGATGATTATGGATAATGGTCATATAATTCAAAAAAGAGAAAGGAAAATGGATATTTAGGTGAAAAATAAAGTCACATGAACCATATTTTATAACAATATATAAATCTTTATTGTACATAAACCTCAACATTTAACAAACTGCAGTCTTCAAGTCATTCCACAGATTTTTAATGGGGTTTAATTCTGGGCTCTGACTAGGCCATGCAAGGACATTCAGCTTTTTCTCCTTCAACTACTGCGTGGTCATTTTTGCTGTGTGCTTTGGGTCATTGTCATGTTGGAAGGTAAACCTTCTTTTCGTTGACAACTTTCTGGCAGAGGGCAGCAGATCTTCCTCAAGAATTTGATGGTATTTTGCCCCATCCATTTTTCTTGCTATCCTGACAAGTGTCCAGTCCCTGCTGCAGAGAAACACCCCCATAACAGGATATTACCACCTCCGTGGTTTACTATAAGAATGTTGTTATTTGGATGGTGAGCTGTATTGGATTTCCACCAGAGATATCGTTTGGTGTTGAGGCCAAATAATTCAAATTTAGTCTCATCTGATCACCTTAAAGGGGTTGTAAAGGTAAAAATGTTTTCACCTTAATGCATTATATGCATTAAGGTGCAAAACTTTTGACAATACCGCCGCCCCCAGCCCCCCCGTTTTACTTACTTGACACCTCGAAACTCAGCCGCTCGCTCCCGACATCTCTATTGCCGCTCAGCCTGGTCGCTGATTGGCTACAGTGGATGGATTGAAAGCAGCGCAGCCATTGGCTCGCGCTTCTGTCAATCACATCCAATGACGCGGCGCGCCGGGGGGCGGGGCCGAGTGATACAGTGAGCGGCTATAGCTGCCGGCTGTATCACGGGAGCGCGCCCGCAATAACTAACCACCATGCGAGGGAGCTCACATTAAGGTGTTTAGTTCTTGCGGGGAGGAGCTGAAACAGCCGCCGAGGGACCCCAGATGAGCAGGTTCGGGGCCACTCTGTGCAGAACGAGCTGCGCAGTGAAGGTAAGTATGACATGTTTGTTATTTTTTTTTTTTTTTAATTACCTTTACAACCCCTTTAAACACACCTTGAAGATTCTGAGGCCGCATGAAAAAAGGTGTCATGGTCAGATTATTTTGTTTGGAGGCACTGAGCTCAGTTTTCCTTTGATTTCGTTTGCATAATAAAAAGAGTGAATGTTTGCAGAAACTGATGGGCGAATCCTGTCGAATCTTTTGGGGAAATATTCACTCAGCGAGTTTCTTTGACGAATCCCTAATAAATATACCCAATAGTGAGGTTTACTGGAAAGTTTGCAAACTTCAAGCAAGATTCATGAAGCTGTTTGTGAAGTGAACCTCAGGCAGATTTACTCATCATTATTAGCTCAAGATGGGGCACAGAGTGCCTTTAATTGGACAATGCCTGAGATCTGTGAAATGTTTCTTTCAGTTCTATACTGTTAAAAAAAAGTTAATACAGGAAAAAAAAGGAAAAGAAGACAATTTTTTTTAAAATTAGTATAGTAGCAGCACTCACCAAGATAATTCAATTTAATGGGTTCAGAATATATAGGAGGGAGGGATTGGGGGGGGGTCGGATAAGGGAACACGGTATGTCATGGTGGAACCAGAGTGGCAGCTCTAGGCAGTTACCCCTGAGCCTACCCCCCTAACCCACAATAAATAGTTCAAATTTTTTATGATAAGTTTTTTATGATAAGTTATGGGTTTGTTTGTTTTTGTTTTTGGAGTGTTTTTTTTTTTCCTCTCTCTCTTTCTTAGGAGGGCCCTAGAAAGCGGGGCAAGGAAAGAGAGGAGGAGAAATGAGAGAAAGGGAAAGAGATAGAAAGAAAAAGGAGAAAAAAAAGGTGATTACTATTAGGTTAGGAGGAAGATTGGAAAAAGTATCCATGTTTTAAAGATAAGGATTTGTCTTTGTTCTTTATTTTCTTTCCTTTTTATGCGATGAATGTCGATAATTATATGTGTATTGTGGGGTAGACAGAATCCCTTCAATTTTTTTTAATGCTTTTTTTGTACATGTTTCATGAATACTACCTGTGTTTTTGATTGTATTGTCTTGTTATGTCTTTTTCTAAATTTAATAAAAACAATTGAAAAAATAAAATAAAAAATTCTATACAGTTTCATGAGAAAGACAATGATCCAATCCAGGAGCAAGGGTATTCTGGGATGTCGTGTCTGCCTTGTTAAAAGGAAGAGAAAAAATATCCATAGTTCTAAACCAGTGGTCTCCAAACTGCGGCCCCTTGCTTGCTTTTATCCAGCCCTTGGGACACTTTTTCTGCCACTGGTGCAATTCACTATTCCTCCCACTGACACCAACAAATTGGCATAATTCCTTTTACTAACATCAACAATGGGGCACTATTTCTCCCATTGACACCAATGTAGGGGCACTGTTCCTCCCACTGACACCAACAATAGGACACTATTCCTCTCACTGACACCAACAATGGGGCACTATTCTTCTCACTGACACCAACAATGGGGCACTATTCTTCTCACTGATACCAACAATGGGGCACTATTCTTCTCACTGACACCAACAATGGGGCACTATTCTTCTCACTGATACCAACAATGGGGCACTATTCCTCCCCCTGATACGAATGATGGTGCACTGCTCCTCCCCCTAATGCCAAAGATGCACTGCTTACTCCCGCTGGTCACAGTCCAGCCCCCCTTAAGTCTGAAGGACAGTAAACAAGTCCTTAGAAGGTTTGGAGACCCCTGTTCTAAACAATTCGAATACTTTGTTAAAGGTTATTGGATATTGCTCTTTAATTCAAATAACTGAAAAGTTACAAAGGGGTTAATATCAGTGGGAAAAACCCGACGCTTTACCGAGTCACATTCCAAGCCAGCAGCAAAGAGTCCCTATTGTCAGCTTGGCTGGGAATGTAATATTGTGTTAGTTGACATTCTACGTGCCAGAAGAACATGAAATTCCCCGAACTGGCTTTAGTTGTCTGTTTGTGCACTGGCTCCCCCTATTTGTCTTCACTGGAACAGCAGAGTTCTTGTTTTTTTACAAATAAGGAGGTCACATGGTGGACTAGGCGCGTCCGTGTTTATATTTTTAGCTTGGGACTTTCTGCTTGAGAAATCACCTTCCTTTCCCGTAAACCGCAGACTGCAAGAAAGTGCAGCTGCGTTCCTTTTTCATTGCACAATTGTTGAAATGAAAGTAAGTTGTTTTTCTCCAGAAACAAGAACTCTTTTAATCACTGTAATTCTGTGTAACCCTACACTTAAAGGGAACCATGTTAAATTATTAAAGGAGACCTACGCTGAGAGAAATACATGGGCTGCTATTGTAGTAGACCTTCCAAAATGTCACTAAATTCTCCTGTGACCTCAGTCTGATGCAGAAAAAGAATACAGCAAGCAAAGTCTAAACTCCATATCTCCATATTTTATCTGGGTCAGAAACAAGGAAAGCATTGCAGCCAAGAGAGTTTTATGACAATCAGGCACATAGAATTTTGGATGGGGGCCACCATCATATTTCTTTTAGCATAGGTTCCGTCTGATATTCCTTTGCCCTCCCTCTAGTAATCTTCAATTATCCTTTTCTTCTAGGTTTGAGCTTCTTTTCACATCTTTTCCTACTTTGGTCAAAAAAGCTTGCTGCTTACAGAACTCAATAGCTCAATCAGAAATGTCTACCTACAATGGAGTGACTCACCCCCTTCGTCTGCATGCCCAAATTAGATGAAGCTCATGGAGTTTAATTTAGCAAGAAAGGGTCTTAAGGCAAATGCTGTTCTCTTTTTGTTTTATGAATCCAGTACAATGGATTTCCCTCACATTAAGGGCTAATTAATTCCAGCCGCTGTGTCGCAATGCACCAGTTGATGTGTGGTGCAGTCCAGCCAGATCAGCAGAGTGCTGATGCGCCAATATTGGTGCATCGCACTGTTCACTTTTTTTTTTTTTTTTTAACAAACTTGATTGAAATGTCACACAGACAGTGACTTCAATTGCCGCTGCATGGTGCAAAGCAGTGGATTTCCTCACAATGTGCTGTGCTGAAAAACATGCAGTCCTTTTTTCACCCCACACTGCCCACACACCACTGCAACACACCTAAGGAGACGAGGCATTTTGCTTTGTCATGCGGTGGCACTGTGCTGGAATGGCCGGCCAACGCAGTCCCACAGCATGTGGTGTGAATATATTATAAACGTTTATTTGTGTAAAGATTTTAAATATGTACAGTATATCGTAATATGGGGAGCCTGGGATCACCACTCAACCACTTGTAAAGGTAAATAGTCTTTATTTCCCTTCCAAAACCATCCAAACAAAACTGCTTTCTTAAACAAATTAAACAAAAAAGTCCAAAACTCTGGTATCCAAAATAAAGACTTGACTCACCACCTGAAAAACCTGTCCCATAACAGGGTTACATCCCCGCCTGCCTCAGCGGTCCCAAAGAGCAAGATCACTAGCAGCTTAGCAGTGTCTCAGTCAGAAGGTCCACCACTCTATTCTAAGTGTATCATGCTTCACCTCATAGGCACCTACTGATGGTTGAGGAAATCATCAGTAGGCCCAATTCTTTTTGGGCCTCTTCAGGCGGGTTAACCCTTTCAGGACAAAAGTCCCTATAATCAAAGTTGAAGGCTCTTTCCCACTCAAAGTCTATCTGAGCCTTCAACTTCCAAATCCCATACAAGGACTTAACAATCTTGGGAAACTGTAAGTAATTTTCCCCATTTCTAATGGGTACCCCTCACCGTGCATTCGTGAGAATCCCTGAGTACTCCAAACTGTACCCAAATCACCCAACTTAAAGGTATCACAAGCCAAGTAATGGGGAAACATACTTGCCTTCCCGAAGCCATCCCTGGTGTCCTGTACAATATAGCATAGATAGAGAGATAGATAGCTTTATGACCACTGAAAGGTAAAGTGAATAACATTGATTATCTCATTACAATGATATCTGAAAGTGGGTGGGATATATTTTGCTTTTGGTCCCCATCCAGGGAAGAGATATGATGGACTCATAGTTGTATGTGCGTTCCACACTGACCCAGAAGTGCAGCGGCCACCTTGCCCTCGTGCTCCACCTTCCCAATGGCTTCTGGCCAGCTGTGCAGCTACGGACAGACTGTCACAAGAGCTCATCCAGAGCTATGATTTTGTAAGTCTGATTTCCATCGACTGCTTTTCCTAATCTTGTGTCTTAAATTGTTGCAATATTGCACTTTCTGTCTTAAACATGTTATCCCTGAAGTTGATTTTTTGAAAGCAGAAAAAAACGGACAAACGTAAGAATTTGGGAGATTTTCACAAGGGCCAAATTGTAATGGATAGATGACTGGGTCAGAGCATCTCCAAAACTGCAGCTCTTGTGGGATGTTCCCAGTCTGCAGTGGTCAGGACCAACCAAAAGTGGTCTAAGGAAGGAAAACCAGAGTCATGGGTGGCCAAGGCTAATTGATGCATGCAGGGCCGCTGTCAGAAATCATGGCGCACCATACAGCCTACTTGACGGGAGCCTCTTCGACCCCGCCTTCCACCCCACCCCGGGCCCCTCCCCTGACCCTTCCTCAAAACAAAACACAGTTTTGTCTTGGGGGGGGGGGGTCATACAGTGCAGTGGTTGTGGAAGTGATTGGGTGGCTTTAGAGCTGCTCCTATCACTTCCACATGAAATAAGACAGTTGCTTTTAAAAATACAGTATACACATGCTCCTGGCTGTGGACCCCAGCTAGGAGTGTGTGTATGTCTTTAAAAACACGTGTTTGCAGCAAGGTCCCAGACTAAAGTGGTTAAAGGGGAGTGGTTGGGGGGGCAGTAAAAACTCTGATCAGTTGCACGCTTTTACTGCCCCCCTTCTCCCCCCAAATGCAAGTGTAAAGTAACATATCACTGTGCTTTATGATCTTTACCATTAGAATAATCATTTACACAGCACAGCAGGCGTCCAGCACTGTCGGAATGCTCACTTATGGCTGTACTGAGTTATAGTCTTTAACACACACTACAACCATAACTTAACAAAATGAGCACCCAACAGCGTGTGACAGAACTGACCACCTGCTGTGCTGTGTGAATGATTATTCTAATGGTAAAGATCATAAAGCACAGTGAGGATTCTATTAAAGAATATATATGGTGTATGGCATCTGACTCACTGGGGTTGATTTACTAAAGGCGAAAAGACTGTGCACTTTGGAAAGTGCAGTTGCACACGGCAAGAGCAGTTGTTCCAGAGCTTAGTAAATGAGCAGAAGCTCTGCTGACTTTCATCAACCAATCATGTGCAAGCAAAAATGCTGTTTTTTTTCATTTTCCTTGCATGTGATTGGGTATTCTTTGCAAAGTGAAGCTTTGCCTCATTTACTAAGCTCTGGAGCAGCTGCACTTGCAGAGTGCAATTGCACTTTCCAAGGTGCACAGTCTATTGGCCTTTAGTAAATCAACCCCACTGTGTGCTGCCATTGCCTGCCACGCTGACCGCCGCCAGAATTCGTGTTACTGCTCCCTCCCTGTCCGTCACCTAACATCAGTTGCAGCCAGCACCTGAGAGAGAGGAGCAGCTACAGTGCATAGAGATTACTCCGCCAGGAGCTGGGAAAGGAAGAGAGCAGCCGGCCGAACTATAGAGAATGCAGCACTGTGCAGGATGATGTACCTTCACCCCAAAATGAAAAAAAAAGTCCATTCAATGCTCCCACCTCCTGGGCATCTCTGGTTACTTGATGGGGCCCAGTAAAATGAAATTGTAACCCCCTAAGCAAGTAAGAGTGGGGGTGATTTTAGTAAGCCCTATAGGTTTTATTTACAAGAAAAAACTACAAAGCTATAGGTAAGCCTTATTATAGGCTTACCTATAGGTAAAAGCAAGAGATGGAAGTTTACTTTTACTACTTTACTTTAAGGAGAAAAATTGGTGCTTTTTCCAAAAGACCTGCCTTCCTCTGGAGGAGACATACAGCCACCCGTTCCATGTTTTCGGAGGTCCCAAACTGAAATCCCTTCATTAGGAGAGCAAATAAGGGCAACAGAATGATAAAAACATTGGAACACATAATGAGAATTTCAGGGGGCAGAATCAGTCATAAGGTGTTACCGGGGGAACCATGATAATATCTGCCCATCAGATTGTAGTTATGTAAAAGAGGTGAGAGGGTCCCTTTAACGTGTAACTAAATTCAATATTTGCAGGTCATGTTTAGCGGGGGGTTAAATCGGCCTCCCTAGGCTGCTGAGAATAGTTGGCAAAGCTTTGGAGAAAATAGCTAATCAGTTGCAAAACTCATACGCTCCAAGCGCTGGAAAAGCTTCTGCATGCCAACGCCCTGCAAATGAGGACTTACCTTCACTTTTACTTTGGTTCAGAGAATTCTTGTGCTTTTTTATTGCCATCTAGTGGTGACGTGAGATATATTAATGATTCCCTTTTAAAATATTCTAGAATAGTTACAGAAAATATCTTATTTCAGGCAGTACCACCGTACCACGATTGATATTATCAAGTTGTACAAACCTAGACTTGCAGTTTTATTCTAATTATTAACTGTGTGTCCCTCATTCCTATCACACATTACCATGCATAGTTATTTTTCTTACAGATCATAAGGACATGTATTTGCAATGGAGATTTTGAGGGTGCCCAAGCCTGTTGTGTGCTATGGGTAATATATTTTTAGCAGTGGGAGATCATTCTACTTAGATTTCAATGTGGATCTTTATTTTATGGTACTGCTAATCACAGTGCAGAAAAGTATATATGTTTAGCATGAGTTAAAGTGGAGTTCCACCCACTTTTACAACTCTTCAGCATCCCTTACTAAACTGTGCACTGTAAACTAATTGGATATTTTTTTAATTTTTTTTCTCAGCACCTACTGTATATCTGCTGTATTCATTTTTCACTTCCTCCTCCCTGGCCGTGGCCCATCGCATCATTTCCTGTTTGCAGTGCCTTCTGGGAAGGGGCAGCAACTTCCTCTGACACTGCCGTTGCTATGGAAACCTGACCTGAAACCTAAAGAAAAATTACGGAAAAAGAGGAAAATTCAATAGCACCACATCCCAAGTATTCACTTTAAATGTAAGAGAGGGGCGTTGAGGCCATTGTATGGTCCTCAGGGACTTTTAACGGTGCTTAAGTCAAATGATATATCCAACATATCATAAAATCATATTTTATTAAACAATCTTATAAAAGGAAACAGACATGATAAAGGACAATATACAAAACAGAAAAAAAAGGGGGGAGGATAACCCTTTGATACACAAATTAATACCACTTTCTCAACATGTTTCGCTTGCATAAGCTTCTTCAGGAGATATATTTGTGATATTAAGGTCAACTATAAAAAATAAAAAGAATATCCGTAAATAATACATATACATGTCTGCTAATACCTCATACAATCATGATATTGAAGTATAAACAATATACAAAATAAATCTAGTAATTAAATCTGCATGTGTGTAAGCATTATATATTAAAGCAAAAAAAAAAAAAAAAAAAAAGGAAAAGGGAGGGGGGGGGGGGGGTTTGCATTATCATAATTCAGCTCAAAAGAGCTTACCTGTAGAGAAAGGTCTACAATTCACATGAACATTGCGTAATGGCAAAATGCTTCCTCCTCGATTCTCACCTCACTAGGGAGGCATGCAGAGAGAGATAAAAATCTTTAAGCATAAGCTCTTCTTAGAAGAGAAAGAAAATGAAAACACGTAAGTCTAGGTAGTTAGAGTAATTATCCATGATAATTATATGTAAATATAAAATAATTTCAATCCAAAAATACCTCAATAGAATCAATTCAAGATAAAAAGAAGGCTACATCCAGAAGATGGTAGATTGCAAAATTGCTAACAGAAGTAAAAGATGGTTCTGATGTTGTAGTGGAGTAGCAAACACAGAGGGGGGCGGTATACGTCCATACACACCTGATGGCTAAGCTGGACCTGGAGGTATTAGGCTCGATTCACACCTATGCATGTTGCTTTTGAGCGTTTTTGGAGGGTTTTTTTTCATGCTTGCCACGTTTTTGAGCAGCGTTTTTGTAGCGTTTTTGCGGCGTTTTTGCCGCGATTTGCGTTTTGCGTTTTTTTTTTTTTTCATTTTTTTTTACAGTCTTACAAAAAAATTACAAAAAAAAAAAAATAAAAAAAACGACAAAAACGCACCAAAAACGCATCAAAAACGCTGCAAAAACGGTGCACTTGCGTTTTTGATGCTTGTCCATTGAAAACCATTACATGCAAAACGCTGCTTTTTGCATGAAAAAAAGTCCCCGACCCTTTCCAAAAACGCAGAGATACAAAAAAGCATTGATGTGAACATGTTCCATAGGAACCCATGTTAAAAAATTCCCGTGCATTTCTGCAAAATGCAAAATGCATCAAAAAACGCGCTAGTGATGGCGCATGCGCGGATGCCTGAGAGGTTAGATATGCCTGCTTAGAGCTCCGCTCCAGGGCCGTTTTCGCCGGAGGACTACAGGTCCCAGAGACGCCGAAAAGCATCAAAACCACCTGGCACTTACCTGTAAAGCACTCAGGTACTATAAGAATGGTTTTGAAAGGCACCAAATCTAAAATTAAGTCTGGTAGCATTAAGGAAACACCGGCCCGTCAGTTATCCAAGATGGCGGCGGCAGTTACCTCACAGCCCAGCACCTCACATACTGCCAAGCCACTGAAACTCAATACAAGCACCATAGATTTTTCTGGAGAGTCTGATACAGACATAGGAGACACACAAACAGCATTACAAACGGATTTATTTAAAAAATTTGAGCGAATATTACAAAAAGCCCTGAAACAGACGTCAGACCACATAACAGATAAATTAACAAGGGAAATTAGAGACCTGGGGCAAAGAACAGCTGAGTTAGAAATAAGGATGGATGATTTGGAAAGTCAAACACAGCAACATGAATCAGAATTTATGAACCTGAAAGAAGAAAATGCTGTATTACAGTCACGTTTAGAGGACCAGGAGAATAGGGATCGTAGGGCTAACTTGCGGATTAGAGGTATCCCTGAGAATGTCCTTGATGTTCAAGCCACTATTACTGCACTATTTCAAGAACTACAACCTGGTATTCCAATTGAGAGATTAGAAATGGATAGAGTGCATAGAGCTTTAGCTCAACGTAGAATAAATGGCCCTCCTAGGGACATAATTGCTAAAATGCATTATTATCGCACTAAAGAACAATTGCTTGCAGCAGCCAGAGGAAAGGATTCTCTCACCTTTCAGGGTCATGTATATCAGCTTTTTGCAGACCTTTCTCCTATTACAGTGGCAAAAAGACGTGCACTTAAACCCCAGTTACAAGTACTTCAACGTCATCAAATTACTTATCATTGGGGTTTTCCTTTTTCGCTCAGATTTACACATTTAGAAACTAAATATATATGTCGCTCTTCAGAGGAATTGCAGTCAGCCTTGATTGAGTTGGGCCTAAGGGACCAGGATTCATCTAAAGATTTACCACGCAGAAGGTCAGCCTCAGGATCACCTCAGCAAAATGCAACAGGAGTACATAACTCTTCCACCTCTTCGCGTCAACATCTACATAAGCGAGGCCGTTTTGACAACTCTTCCCCTAATAATGAAGACTCAATGGACTGATATATATGTTTTTTTTTCATATATATATCTGTTAAAGAATGTTTTCTATTTGACTCTTCAGTAATATATTACAACCTATTTCAGTGAACCCACTATTCACTATACCAAGGTTTCAGGTTTTTGGACTTCCAGTCTAAATCTTGTTTTTAAGGTCTATGCCATCCATAACTTTTTTGTGTGAAAATATATATATTTTTTTTTTTTTTTTTTTTTTTTTTTTTTACAAGCTTTTTAGTAATAATTTTTTTTTGATTACACTTTGGTACTTGGATATGACCAGCACTTAATATCCTATCTGTTAATAAAGTGTATGCGTATGTTCATATATGCATGTATACATAAGTGTATGGATGTATATATGTTTGCATATATATATTTTTATTTTATTTTTTATTTATTTTTTTAATATTTTTATTTTTTATTTTTTTATTATATATATATGTATGTATAAATATATATATATATTATTTTTTTTTATTTATTTATCTATTTATCTATTCTTATTTATTTATTTATTTATTTTTAATTTATTTACTTTGTATATGTGTATGTATGTGTATGTATTTGTGTGTATGAGCACGTGTATGTATATGTGTAATTATGTGTAAGTGTATGTATGTATGTACGTATATGCGTATGTATATGTATATGTATATATATATGTATATGTATGTATATGTATGTGTGTATGTATGTGTGTATTTATAATATATATATAAATTTATCTATTTATGTATTTATTTATTTAAAATTTTTTTTTTTTTTTTTTTTTTTTTTTTTTTTTTTTTTTTTTAATTTATTTATTAAATTTTTAGTATTATATGTATATATTTTTTTTTTTTTTTTTTTTTTTTTACTAATTTATTTATTTTTTTTATTTCTTGCCACGATTATTATAGAAATTAATAATCTTAAGGCCGGTAGCGATTTAAATAATTTAGTTTGCCTAAGATTGCGTCTAATATTATAAGTTATAGTAGTATATTTTAATGGAGCTGTGGTTCTCCGGCGAAGTTCGTCCTTTCGGAATTTCTTGTTGCCCCCCTCTCCATCCTCAGATTCTCGCTGCTATCATGTGGGAGTCTGCGGATGGTTTTGGAGCCACTTGGAGTCTTTTGATTACACCTCCAAGTTGCTCCCTTACCCTAGCATTTTGCTTTTCTTTATACTTAATATGTTATCATATTGGGGTTACTCGATTGCTAATTATTCTCTCCTATTCTGTCCTTTCTTTTCCTTTTCTTTCTCTCGGGGTGGTGTCCTCGACTCTAGTTATTAATTGTATTTCATATGGTGTGATAGTCATCTTTGTTCTATTATGGCCCCGATAAATATTCTATCCTTGAATGTTCAAGGATTTAATATTCCGCATAAACGCACAAAAGCAATGAGATCTTTCTCAGCCAAGAAGGCACACATTATTTGTCTGCAGGAAACTCACTTTACAGATAAAGCTACTCCTAAATTTCTTTCCCCCTCTTATCCACAATTTTATACCGCCTCAACCACAGTTAAACAACGAGGGACTCTTATCGGATTTCATCGTTCTATGCCATTTACCCTTTTAACTCAACTAAAAGATCCGGAGGGAAGATACTTACTTCTCGCAGGATACATATTGGATATGGCTGTCACAATAGTATCATATTATGCACCCAATAAGAAACCAGAATCCTTTTTGTCCCATCTTTTCCAAATTGTAGAAACCCACAAATTTGGCACTGTAGTTTTATGTGGAGACTCAAATACAACAGTTTTCCCCTTCTTAGATAAGTCTCCGCCGGCACCCATCAATAGGTCTACTAATGTAACCCTTCAACATCTACTTACTAAACATGGTTTGGTGGATACATGGCGAGAGCTTAACCCTACTAGTAGACGTTTTACACATTATTCCTACCCACATAAATCATTCTCACGCATTGACCATATCCTAATCCCTTATAGCATGACCCCTGAAATTTTATCTTCAAACATCCTACCCTTTACATGGACAGATCATTGTGCGATATGCACATCCATTGCATCTACTATACCCAGATCCCACGATACTAATTGGTGTATTAATGACTCCACATTAACTCACCCTTCCCGTCGTAGTGAAATTGAAATTGCGCTAAAGGATTATTTTTCCTCCAATGATACCGGAGATACTTCTGACACCACGTTGTGGGAAGCTCACAAAGTGGTTATTCGTGGTAGACTAATACAACAAGCTACAAACCTCAAAAGAGAACGTAAACTTTTGTTTGCAAAGTTGGAAGATAACTTTAACTCTTGTCATTCCGCCTTTCAATCATACCCGAATGCCATTAATAATACTAAATTAGACAAAGCGCGTCTTGATCTAGATTTATTTTTAACTGACTCAGCAGACAAACTTATACGTAAACGACAACACATTCAATACCTTAATGCCAACAAACCCACCACCTCCTTGGCAAGAAATTTGAAATCAATAGATCAAATACGGACCCCTATACGACTGAAAACGTCAAGTGATGCGTACACTAGCAATCCAATTAAAATATTAGAAATATTTCGATCTAATTTAGCTAAAGTATATTCCTATACTCATGATTTTAATCAAACCAATGCAGATACTCTTTTCTCCAATATCAAACTCCCTACTCTAGCTATTGAACAACGAGAGAGACTCGAGTGTCCTATCACAAATATTGAAGTTCAGAATGCTATAAAAAGTTTGAAACTTCATAAAAGACCGGGCCCCGACGGGTTTTCGGCATCATATTATAAAAATTTTGAACACATCCTAACTCCAGTCTTGACTAGAGCCTTCAATTCTATCTTAGCGGGACACTTATTTCAATCTGAGACATTAAAATCTATTATAGTTATGATTCCCAAACCCCGTTCAGATACTACCTCTTGGACTAATCATCGCCCTATATCTCTACTCAATTTAGATATTAAGTTGCTTGCTAAGATATTGGCATCTAGATTGAATAATATTATAGGTCAACTCATACACAGGGACCAAACGGGTTTTATGCCCAAGAGACAAGCAGGAGATAATATAAGAAGATCCCTTTTACTCATCCATGCAGCTAAATCCAGACGCATCCCAACCTGCCTCTTATCTTTAGACATCAAAAAAGCATTTGATTCAGTCACCTGGCCTTATATGCAGTATATGCTTCAAAAATGGGGTTTCGGAATACATTTTCTGACTTGGGTTTCCTCTCTTTATAACAATCCGAGGGCTTATATTAAATATGCCGGATACAAATCGACAGTGTTCGATATTAGAAGAGGCACGAGACAAGGCTGCCCCCTTTCCCCGTTGCTTTTCGCTCTGCTTATAGAACCTTTAGCACAACTAATCAGATCTAATCCAGACATCAAAGGTATTGAATTGGGTGGTTATCAACATAAGCTTTGTCTTTTTGCTGACGATATTCTTATTTTTTTATCACATCCCCATATTTCCGCCCCTAATCTTCTTAACGTACTTGATAAATTTGCACATATTTCCGGGCTCTTTGTAAACCCCGTTAAATCAAATGCGCTAAATATATCTTTACCACTATCAGAGCTTCAACAGGCTCAAATTTCCTTACCATTTAATTGGGTCTCTCATAAATTACCATACTTAGGAGTATACCTCACATCCTCACTTTCTGATCTTTTTGCAGTTAATTATCTACCCCTATTGAAACAAACCACAGGCCTCATGAAACAATGGTCCTCTCTCCCATTGTCATGGTTGGGACGGATAAATACTATAAAGATGACGTTATTACCGAAATTTTTATACCTATTTAGGGTACTTCCGATTTCTATACCATCATATTTCTTTAGAATTACACAAAGTAAAGTGTTGTCGTTCATCTGGGGTAACATTAAACCCCGTATATCTAAATCCACTCTGTACCTTAGCAAAACATGTGGGGGCCTGGGGTTACCAAACTTTTCCTCTTATTACCATGCTGCACAAATTTCAATTTTAACTAAATACCATTCTAGGGAAGAAATACCCCTTTGGGTAGCTATTGAATCTATTGATAGCGACCCCATATCTGTAGCCAATTTGTTATGGATGCAACCTAGAGATAGATCTCATCTTATTAATCCCATTACAAAACATTCATTAACTATTTGGGATAAGTTTAGTAAAATCCATATGCTTCAATCTATGCACAATCCCCTTCTTTCTTTTCTAGGGAACCCAGCTTTTTATCCTGCTTGGATATTTCCAAAGTCATTTTCAGCTTGGTCCTCTACAAACTTGGTCAGATTATATAAGCTAGTCTCTAACGATAAATTTCAAACATTCTCTACTTTATGTGATAACAATGAATTACCTTGTAATGAAATATTTCGTTATTTACAAATCAAAAATTTTTATACGCCTTTGCTTAGGACCGGTACCATGCTTAATCAATTGTCTCAATTTGAGCATATTTGTATGAGTGACCCACATGTTAGAGGGATTATTTCACTCATTTATCAAAATCTCATTAATACTCCTAATGATATACTTCCGCCTTATACTGCTAAATGGGCAACAGATTTAGGACGGACGTTCACCATCAATGACTGGTCTAACATATGGATGGCTACCAAATCCTCATCCCCTAATTGCTTTGCTCTTGAAACTAACTTCAAAGTTTTGGCGCGTTGGTATCTAGTACCAGCTAGGATTGCTAAATTTACTCCTTCATATCCTAATAATTGCTTCCGAGGTTGTTCCTCACCAGGTACCCACGTGCACATATGGTGGCAATGCCCAATTGCGCAAGAATTCTGGAAAAAAGTATTTGCCATGGCATCTAAAGCTTTAGAAATTCCTATAACATTAGATCCAGCCATTGCACTCCTCAATCTTAAACCAGACAACATAACCTGTAATCAATTCAAATTGCTTATTCAAATCAATACTGCAGCTAAACAAACTATAGCCAAAGCATGGAAGTCCAATACACTGATTGTGGCAGAAGTCAAACATAGAACTAACAAGGCCCTCATTTTCGCAAAAATGACAGCTATCAAAGACAATAATATTAATAAATTTAGTAGGATTTGGCAGCCTTGGGTTAAGCACTTCTTTTCTTCCGATTTCGACCAGTCATTGATGTTACCCTATTAAAATTCCTGAAATATTGATGTATTATTGCTTATCTATGTCGGGAGCCGGGACACCACTCCGGGGGATTCTTTCTTTTCTTCTTTTTTCCTTTTACCTTACTACCTTTTTCTCTTAAGATCGCTTTAATTTCTAGGGCAAACCCATGTAATTTTATTTAATATTCAGCACTATGATTAAAATGCCCGTATAAATCTCATATTCTTTTCTCTTCCTTCTCTACTATCTTTTCCTTTATCATTTATTAAGCGATTGATAATTATGGGATATTTTTACAATTTACTTAAGTGACTCATATCTCATTATCAATGAGTAATGTCTCTCTGCATATTAGACTTTCATAATTTTTCTCCTCCGATAGTTAAATATAGTCAATAATTTGTAATGAGAGTATCACTCCTTTTTTCCGTTCTTCATTTAAATTTCTTTCATCTTCTCTCAGGTGTACTATATGGATTAATTGCTATTTGTAATATTAATTTCATTTTTGATTATCCATGCCCCCATCTATCCACAGTTTGAGCCCAAGCGGGGTGGATAGGTGGTCTGGAGGCATACTTTATATATTTCATATATAAATATAGATTCATATTTTGATTCACAATTTATTGACTAATTTAAAATTTTATTTACCTCTGATTTCACCTCGCCTGTGAGATTTGTTTTTGTAAAAGCCATATAGATATGTCTCTATTGTTCATATATATATCCCTTGATACAATATATGATATACTTTGTTTTTTCTTATGCAAAATTTCAATAAAAATATTGAACAAGTAAAAAACGCGCTAGTGTGAATGGGGCCTTACTGCAAACTAACCACAGAGAACCTAAAAAATATATATATAAGGACATATTGTAGAAATGTCTCTGAGTATCATCGATATTTGTGCATAATTAATGTAGAAAGCAGAGACTTACTATGATGATCAAAGTTCTTATTAAATTACCATGGCCCGTCCGGGAGATCTCTCTGCCCCATGTGTCAAACAGGAACTGACAGAGATGGCGGGGGATGAAGCCCCGCTTTTAAAACCCTCCAGCGTGACGACGTCTGACTCGTCGTCACGCTGCGGACACAAGGAAGACGCCCGCGCATGCGCACACCTCTGACTCCCGTACATCGGACAGCGTGAGTGACGTCAAATACTGGTAGATGGACTCGCGGCCATCTTTAAAAATCCAGCGTCCTGAGTATGGTAGTAAGGAGGCTCGCAAGGCTCAAAGGAAAGAAGCAACAATAAAGTTGAATTGTAATAGGTAAATGTGATGGAATTGATAAAAATTAAAGATCACTAAAATAGCCAAAATTGGGGATTATGCAGAAATGGTCTGAAGTTGAGAATGAGAGCCTCTTGAGCCCATCGGGAGAGAGAGCCCTGACTGATGGGGGCATGACCAGGGAGGAGTTGCAGTAAAGTTGTTATAACTTAGGATTGGTACAAAGGGGGAAAAGGGTTGGGCCTGAGCTCAGGAGTTTGGCACCCCAGGGGATTATGGTCCTTTTCGGACGGAAGCATGGAAGAGCTCGGACCTGACCCTGCGGCTCCAGCTATGGACACGGATCACCTTCTGGCTAAGGTCCGTGAGCTGGCCCTCAGGGGTCAGGCTGACTGGCTCTTTGCCCTCCTATCCCCTGGGGTGCCCTCTCCTGCCCCTTCCACTGCCCCTTCCCCTGTTCCTCCTCCCGAGTCAGATGGACGCAGGGCCCGCAGACGCGCCCGTCCACCTTCTCGTTTTAGCCCCAGTCCCTCTGCGGCCTCTCACTGCTCCCCCCCTCCCCCCCCCATCCATCCCTCTCCGGTGCGGGTTCCCAGGGCTCCAGCAGCCAGGAAGCGGGGGTCGGCCGCCCGCTCTCGGCGTGCCCCCCCTCGTCGGTCACCTTCCCCGGCCATCCGGAGTAACGTGCAGCCCCCCCCTCGGTGTCCCCGTTCACGTAGCCCCCGCTCAGCAGCACCCCCCTCGCCCCCCTCCCCTTCCCTGTGCATGGCGCGAGGCCTGGATGGAGCTGGAGCGCTCCAGCCCACGGCCTCGAGCCGTTTGGTACCTGCTTCCGCCCCTGCTAGCAGCGGGGGGGCGGCGGGTGTGCGGCCGCTCCGCTCCTCGGCCAGGCTGTCCTCTCGCAGGGCGGCTGGAGGGGGCCGGAGCTGTTCGCCTGCTCCGGCGGCGGCTTTCGTTCCCTCGGGCGGCGGCGATTCGATTCCATACCGGCTCCCCCTAGCGGCCAGTTCGCTCCCTGCGCCTAGACAGGCGGGAGAATTCGAACTGGCTGTGCACAGCTCCAGCAATGCATGTGCCCAGCACCCCTCTGCGCCCGGCTGGGCGGGGGGTGATGGTGGGGGCATTCGCAGGGGAGCATATGGGTGCGGGCTGCCCCATCCTGCGCCCTCCAGGGCGGGGTCGCAGCCGGCTCAGGATTCCCATGGCCAGGGCGCCCTACAACATGTGGCCCTTTCAGCACCCGGCTGGGTGGGGGGTAATTCGTCCCGGGATGGAAATCGTGCAAACGTGGCCAGGTCGCAGGGTCCCCCGGCGCCTTCATGGGCGGGGCCCTCAGCGGCTTCTGGGCCATCGGGAGCGGGCTTTTCGCAGGGCAGGACTCCCATTGCACCCGGACGGGTGGGGGACAGGTCCCAGATCCGGGCCGCGCCATGTCATCTAGCATCCCGGATGGGATGTGCCCCCCCTGCGCCTGGCAGGGCGGGTGCGGGTTTATCTGCCCTCACGGATGCCATCCCCCCCCGTGCTCTCGGACGCCCTCCAGCGCCCGGTTGGGCGGAGGGCTCGCGGATTCCCCCCCTCCAGTCTCCGGGGTCTAACCCCTCCTACGCGGTCAACATGGCGGGTAACGCCAGTCTCCCTGCGCCCAGCTGGGCGGGAGATTCCGGATCCGGGCTGGCGGCAGCTTCCGCCCCGGATCAGCCGGTCAGAATCCAGAGGCACTCCTGCTCCTGCACAGTCGCTGCCCTCGGCCAGGGGGACCCTTCAGTGTCCGTGGCGGGATCCCCGCCTTTGGATCTATCAGTCGGCCGAGACGGCCCGAACATACACGGCCCCGTTGCTCCTCACGGTGCTGGCCGTTCCAGCCTGCAGTCTCCTGGAGTCGCATGGGACACCGCCTCGCCCGTTGATCGTCCATCAGTGATGCCCCCGAGGATCAGTGAGTATGATTGTGAATTGATTTGGGGGAGGTCTGTTGATGATTCCGTATCGGGCCCTGAAGACCGTATAGTGTCGGTGGTCAGGTCGGTTCTTTCTAGTATGGGTGTTTCAGGCGCGGCGGCAAATCTTTCCCCTCCTTCCGGAGGGGCCTTGTGGGCTGTAGCCCCCACGGGTGCCCACATACCGGAGGAGACGAAGGAAAGAATTTGGCGTCGGGATTTCGTTGATTTCCTCGCTCTAGTTCCATCGGACAGGGAAACGGTCGACAAATCCCGTCGGGTAGACGTCGCTACGCAGGGCGATAAAGTCAAGCAGCTTCCTAGAACATTTGGGAACTGGCTGCAAGGTTTTTGTGCCTACGCGGGTGTGCTCTGTGAGCGTTACCCAGAGTTGGCGACCTCCTTGTTCTGCTACCTGGACCTTATCTGGGGAGCGTACAAGGTTTATGGGGGTCAATGCTGGTTCCAGTATGACACCCAGTTTAGACAGAAGATGGCGGCGCGCAAGGAGCTTCGTTTCGACTGTCAGGATGGTAGCCTATGGCTGTTGCTAATGTGCCCTCATAGGCCGGCGTCCTTTCAGTCCGCGGTCGGCGCTCCTCAATCCGGAGCGTCGACCGCCTCCAAAAAAGGTGTCTGTTGGCTTTTCAACGAAAGCCACTGTAAGTGGTACTCCGCCTGTCGCTTCAGGCATGAGTGCTCTAGCTGTGGGGGCGCTCACCCCTCCAGCCGGTGTTTCAGGAAGGGTAAACAGACACTTTCCAGAGCGGGAGCCAAGACCGACCTTCCTAAGCCGGAGGACGCCGGTGAACGTCCTAGAGATGTCGCCCTGGCTAGACCGGTACCCCCTTCGTAGGGAGGCCCTGATCCTAAAGGATGGCCTGGATCGAGGTTTTTGGATACCGTTTTCCCCATCGAACGCGCCTACCATGTCGGCTAATTTAAAATCGGCTGTTGAATTTGAATCAGTAGTGGCCGAGAAAATCCAGAAAGAGCTGGAACTGGGGCGCATGGCGGGCCCCTTTGATCTTCCCCCATTTCACAACCTGCGGGTGTCCCCACTGGGCGTGGTCCCCAAAAAGGCGAGTGGTAAATTTCGTTTAATTCATCACTTATCTTACCCTTCCGGCTCCTCTGTCAACGACGGAATTGATCGCGAGGAATCGCGGGTGCATTATGCGTCGTTTGATAAGGCTCTTCACCTCGTCAGGGCAGCAGGGCGTTCCGCTCTTTTGGCAAAAGCGGACATTGAATCCGCTTTTCGCCTTCTCCCGGTCCACCCGGATTGTTTCCACCTCCTGGGTTGCTACTTTCAGGGAAGCTATTTCTTCGATATGTGCCTGCCTATGGGTTGCGCCATCTCGTGTTACTTCTTCGAGTTATTTAGTAGCTTCCTTGAGTGGGTGGTCGCCCGGGAGGCCGGATCTCAGTCCATGCTGCACTACTTGGATGATTTCCTTTTTGTGGGCCCCTCGGACAGCGGGCAGTGTCAATGCTTGCTCTCTTTTTTCAAGATATTTGTCGGCGTTTCACTGTTCCACTGTCCGTGGACAAAACCGAGGGTCCGGTAACGGTACTATCCTTTTTGGGTATTGAGATTGACACAGTGGCCATGGTCTTTCGCCTGCCGAGGGAGAAGCTGACCAGGCTTTTATCCTTGGTTCGTTTGGCGAAAGGGTCCAAAAAACTTCAGCTGAAACAGCTACAATCTCTGCTGGGGCACCTAGTATTCGCGTGCAGGGTCATACGTATGGGGAGGGCTTTCTGCAGGCGATTGTCTTGGGCCACGAAGGGCGTTACGGCCCCGCACCACCACGTTCGGATCACCAAGCCCATGCGGGCGGATTTGGACATTTGGCTAACCTTTTTGCAATCCTACAACGGACAGTCTTGTTGGTTGCGGGAGGAGGTACCGAACTCACAGCTGGAGTTGTACACTGATGCGGCAGGCTCCTGTGGTTTCGGTGCCTTCTTTCGGGGGGAGTGGTCTGCGGAATGTTGGCCGGCCTCATGGGCCCGCATGGATTTATTGCGCAATCTCACCCTTTTGGAGCTTTTCCCGATCATTGTAGCGGTGGAGCTCTGGGGTGAACAGTTGCGCAATCGTCAGGTGATCTTTTGGTCAGACAATATGAGCGTAGTGCAGGTAGTGAACAAGCAATCGGCCAGTTCCCCCCCGGTCGTATCACTGTTGCGTTTTTTGGTTTTGAAATGTTTGCAATTTAACATTTATGTTAGGGCAAAACACGTTCCGGGAGTTTCTAATGACATTGCCGATGCTCTTTCCCGCCAACAGTACCCCCGTTTTCGTTCCCTGGCTCCGTCGGCTTCGCTGGAGGGCCTCCCCTGTCCGGCCCACTTGTGGAACCTCGTTTCCGGGGATTGTTAGAACTGCTTCGGTCGTCGCTTTCTCCGAGGACGTGGGCGTCGTATTGTCGGGTCTGGCACGAGTGGTCACAAGCGTCGGGCGGTGAGTTCTCTATTTCATCTCCGGATGATAGACGTTTGATCCTTTTTGCTTACCTGGTCCAGTTACAGGATAAGGGAGTGTCGGGTTCCACTGTCTCTTCGGCCATGTCCGCCTTATCCTTTTGGTTTCAGCTTCTGGGGTGGGGGGATGTCACAAAAGCCTTTCCAGTGCGTCGGATATTGAGGGGCTGGAAACGCATCACTCATCTGCCTGATTCCAGGCGCCCCATTTCTTTACAGATTTTATCGGATGTTTTGGCTATGTTGCCAGAGGTGTGCTCATCCGAGTTTGAGATTTTGCTGTTCCGAGTAGCTTTCTCATGGGCGTTTTTTGGGGCTTTTCGCATCGGGGAATTAGTTGCAAAATCCAGGTCTTCCACTGGGGGTATTCGATCGGAGGATGTCGTCCTGTCGGAGCGCAGTGTCACCATTTTATTGCGCTCCTCGAAGACTGACAGCCTTGGCAGGGGCCGCCGAGTGGTGCTGCACCACTGTGGCGGCCCATTCTGTCCTGTGTCTCTGGCCGTTCCTTTTCTTTCCGCGCGCCCCCCATCTCCCACTTTTTTCGTGCACGCTGACTCCTCCTCTTTGAGTCGCTTCCAATTTTTAAAAGTTTTTCGTTTTTGCCTCGAGGCTTTAGGCTTACCAGCGGGCGATTTTTCAACTCACTCATTTCGCATAGGCGCTGCCACCGCCGCTTCTGGCTTAGGGTTTTCCGATACGGAACTTCAGCGGCTGGGTAGATGGGAGTCGTCTCGTTTTTCGCTGTATGTTCGCCCTCACCTTTTGTGTTAATTTCAGGTTTTCCCCCGACTCAAGTTTGGATTTTGGGTGATTCCTTTGTCTTCTGGGCGGCTCGTCGTGCAGAGATCCGGAACTATGGGAGAAATTTGGGACTCTCTTCGACCGTGGCAAGGATTCGCTGGCTGGGCCTGCGCGGGCTGCGTTGGCATCAGGTACTGTGGGAATGTTGGCACCTCCGTACCCGCGTGTCCGGTCACATTGTCCTGGTGGTTCACGCCGGCGGGAATGACGTAGGTTACACCCGGTCCGTGGATCTCATTGCTGCCATGAAAGGTGATATTGCTCAATGCCTTGCAATGTTTACCAGTGTGACTTTTGTATGGTCAGAGATTGTCCCTCGTTCTATTTGGGCTAGAGAAGTTCCGGGACCCTGTTTAGAAAATTTTCGGAGGAAGGTCAACGCCCAGGTGTCCAAATTTGTTCGGAGGATCGGGGGGGTCGTTGTCCGTCACAAAAGATTTGGAGGGAAACAACAATGACTTGTTGAGGAGGGATGGTGTTCACCTCAACGACATTGGCATGGATATATTTAACCTGGGACTTCAGAGGGGGGTGGAACAGGCGCTGGCTGCGGTGGGGCGCCCGTCAGTGGATCACTGACTGGCTGGTGGCGGTTTTGGTAACCTTGCCAGCAAATATGGAACCCCTTTGATGCCCGGATGGTAATTGGGAGATTGACGGCCGGTCCGGCACTGATGGTAAGGACAGGCCCCTCCTTCATCTCCCTTTTACATTGGTAGTTGAGTGCTCACAGTACAACTGTGACTGGCACGGTTCTAAAGGTTAATGTTAATGTTGATTTAAATAAAGCTGTGGCCTTGCCCTTTCCAACGTTATTGGTTGTATGTGTGGTTCTTATTGGTTGAGAAGAAGGGGTAAGGTATGACAAGTGATGGTTGGGACCTGGGCTTATTGCACCTCAGCAGTCATGAGAGCCTCTTGAGCCCATCGGGAGAGAGAGCCCTGACTGATGGGGGCATGACCAGGGAGGAGTTGCAGTAAAGTTGTTATAACTTAGGATTGGTACAAAGGGGGAAAAGGGTTGGGCCTGAGCTCAGGAGTTTGGCACCCCAGGGGATTATGGTCCTTTTCGGACGGAAGCATGGAAGAGCTGCCCACCCTCCCGCCCTAATTTTGATGGTATGTCACAGCGTGTTGCGGTTTTGGTAACCTTGCCAGCAAATATGGAACCCCTTTGATGCCCGGATGGTAATTGGGAGATTGACGGCCGGTCCGGCACTGATGGTAAGGACAGGCCCCTCCTTCATCTCCCTTTTACATTGGTAGTTGAGTGCTCACAGTACAACTGTGACTGGCACGGTTCTAAAGGTTAATGTTAATGTTGATTTAAATAAAGCTGTGGCCTTGCCCTTTCCAACGTTATTGGTTGTATGTGTGGTTCTTATTGGTTGAGAAGAAGGGGTAAGGTATGACAAGTGATGGTTGGGACCTGGGCTTATTGCACCTCAGCAGTCAAGCCCTCAGATAAATTATCACTAATTGAATAAAATAATCAATACCGTGTGCACGAATAAATCAGTGCAGAAAAGTATATATGTTTAGCATGAGTTAAAGTGGAGTTCCACCCACTTTTGCAACTCTTCAGCATCCCTTACTAAACTGCGCACTGTAAACTAATTGGATATTTTTTTAATTTTTTTTCTCAGCACCTACTGTATATCTGCTGTATTCATTTTTCACTTCCTCCTCCCTGGCCGTGGCCCATCGCATCATTTCCTGTTTGCAGTGCCTTCTGGGAAGGGGCAGCAACTTCCTCTGACACTGCCGTTGCTATGGAAACCTGACCTGAAACCTATTACACTGCTTGTGCTGCACTGAGCATGTGCGAGATCCAGGAAGAAATACAGTCTGGCTTCAGATGCCCACACTTAAGATGGCCACAGCCTGCTGTAAGTTTAAAAAATAACAAACTACTGCTATAAACTAACAAAACAGACCTTAGTTTACAGACTAACTTTACTAGAATACATTAAGCTTGTGTATTATAGGGGTACTTTTATTTAAAAAGTTTAATTTCGGCCGGAACACCACTTTAAAGTGGTTATTAGCCTCATGATATATGAACAAAGCATATCCTTCTATAGTGTGTATTGGTCCAAGTCCAAAGCACTAAGTATAATTTCTGTCTGCTTGCCCCATTTCCCTGCTATCTGCATGAGTCTCTTCTTAAAGGTTTTTGATCACCTCTGCGGTTTTTATTTTTTGCGCTATAAACATATATACAAATAGGGACAATTTTGAAACAAACGCATTATTTTTTTACTTTTATATATATATATAAAACATTTTTTTTTTTCCTCAGTTTAGGCCGATACGTATTCTACATATTTTTGGTAAAAAAAAAATCGCAATAAGCGTTTATGATTGGTTTGCGCAAAAGTTATAGCGTCTACAAAACAGATGATAGTTTTATGGCATTTTTATTAATAATTTTTTTTTTTACTAGTAATGGCGGCGATCTGCGATTTTTTTTCTATCGTGACTGCGACAATTATGGCGGACAATTTTGACACATTTTTGGGACCATTCTCATTTTTACAGCGATCAGTGCTATAAAGTTGCACTGATTACTGTAAAAATGACACTGGCAGCGAAGGGGATAACCACTAACTGGCTAGGAAGGGGTTAAGTGTGTCCTAGGGAGCGATTTTAGAGGGGCGTGGCTACGAGTGACACGTCACTGATCTCTGCTCCCGATCACAGGGAGCTGTGATCAGTGACGGTGTCTGAAATGATTGTAATAATATAAATGAACTATAAAGACTCCATTTTGTGAAAAGCCGCCATTTTATATATATATTGTTTGTTTAGAAGTATTTTTCCCTTGCTGTTTATCTTGTATATCTGTATAGGAATGTTTGTATGGCAACACACCCCTATTGTGTTTGTTTAAAGAAGTAAAACCTGTTTACTTTGAGGCAGGAAGCCTAGATTTATCACTTAATGGTTGGGTTGTCATATAACTGTTTATAGCAAAACTTGTTTTGGCCCCTCCCCTATCTTTTGTCCTATTAGTGTATATATACTGTATGTCTTCTCAGTACAATCAGACATCATACGAAGGCAACCTGCCTCTTGTCTCTCATTAATATGATGTCTCCAGATCTGTAAGGCCCCTTTCACACTGAGGCGCTTTGCAGGCGCTAAAGTGATAAAAATAGCACCTGCAAAGCGCCATGAAAGAGCTGTTCAATGCACTCCAATGAGAAAGCCCTCAGGGCCTTCACACTGGAGCGGCGCGCTTGTAGGGCGGTCAAAAAAGTCCTGCAAGCCGCATCTTTGGAGCGCTGTAGGAGCGGTGTATTTACCGCTTCTGAAGCGCCCCTTCCCATTGAAAACAATGGGGCAGCGCTGCAAACCCACCCGCAAAGCGCCGCTACAGCAGCGATTTGCGGGCAGTTTTAACCCTTTTTCGGCCGCTAGCGGGGGGGTTAAAACTGCCCCGCTAGCGCCGCTAAAGTGATGGTAAAGCAGCGCTATATTTAGCGCCGCTGTACCGCCAGCACACCTCAGTGTGAAAGTAGCCTAAGGGCGCTGTTGGGAGACCTATAAGAAGAATGGTTTGTCCAGAATAACTAATATTTCCTTTCAGATGGGGGCTCGTTTTGCCGGGATAAGATAATTATCCATGGTGGGTAGACCTTTGTCTATTTTTGACGAATTCTTCCTTACCCTGGCTCTGATAAAATCTTAACCTTTTAAATTTAAAGAGAAAGGAAGGACGGACCACGCCACATCTTAGACACACTCACAGGAGTATAACATTGTAGGGTCTGTGGGAGACCCGAGTCTTTATTTAACCGCTTCAGATCCGGGCCATTGCCAAATGACGGCAACAGCGCGGATCTAAATTGCCGGGACGACGTCCTGCAGGGCGCACGCGGTGCACGCGGTGATCAGCGAGTCTATGAGACTCGCCTGATCACAGATCAGAGTAAGGGGTTGGTCCCGACCCCTTACCACATGATCAGCTGTCAGCCAATGACAGCTGATCATGTGATGTAAACAGAGCTGGCAATCGGCTATTTTTCCTCCTCGCGCTGATAGCGTGAGGAGGAAAAAAAAAACCCAATCACCGGCAGCCATGATCAGGACATCACAAAGCAATAGGCAGCAGTGCTGCCTACCAGTGCCCACCAGCGTCACCCATCAGTGCCCACAGTGCCATCAATCAGCGCCACCCATCAGTGCCCACAGTGCCACCAATCAGTGCCCACAGTGCCACCCATCAGTGCCCACAGTGCCACCCATCAGTGCCACCCATCAGTGCCACCCATCAGCACCCACATCAGTGCCACCCATCAGCACCCACATCAGTGCAACCTACCAGTGCCCATCAGTGTCACCTACCAGTGCCCATAAGTGCCCATCAGTGCCGCCCATCAGTGCCCCCCATCAGTGGTACCTATCCGTGCCGCCCATCCGTGCCGCCCATCAGTGCCGCCTTATCTGTGCCCATCAGTACCGCCTTATCTGTCCCCATCAGTACCGCCTTATCTGTTCCCATCAGTGCCGCCTTAACTGTGCCTATCCGTGCCCATCAGTGTAGCCTATCAGTGCCCACCAGTGCCGCCTCATCAGCGCATATCAATGAAGGAGAAAAATTACCTGTTTGCAAAATATTATAACAAACTATTAAACATGATTTTTTTTTTTTTCAAAAATTTTTTGTTTGTTTAGCAAAAAATAAAAACCCCAGCTGTGATTAAATACCACCAAAAGAAAGCTCTATTTGTGGGAAAAAAATGATAAAAATTTCATTTGGGTACAGTGTTGCATGACCGCGCAATTGTCATTCAAAGTGTGACAGCGCTGAAAGCTCAAAATTGGTCTGGGCAGGAGGGGGGTTTAAGTGCCCAGTAAGCAAGTGGTTAAGACTCCATATATTAGAAACTGCAGTTCAGTATCCTTTTGGGAAGGGTATTTAGGTAACCAACAGCGCCCGCTAAATCTTTGCTTTTCTTTCTGTCGCATAGAAGTAAGGCCCCTTACACACTGGGGTGGGAGGTGCATCGGTGGTAAAGCCTTGCTATTATTAGCGGCGTTTTACCGTTGTTTTAGCGGCAGTATTCGCCCGCTAGCAGGGCAGTTTTAACCCCCGCTAGCGGCCGAGAAAGGGTTAAAAACCACCGCAAAGCGCCTCTGCAGAGGGGCTTTGCCGGCGGTATAGTCGCGCTGTATTGGAGTATTTGATCACCTCTGCGGTTTTTATTTTTTGCGCTATAAACAAAAGAAGAGTGACAAGTTTGAAAAAAACACAATATTTTTTACTTTTTGCTATAGTAAATAAATATCCAATTTTTTTTCTTTAAAACAAATTTTTTCCTCAGTTTAGGCTGATATGTATTCTTCTACATATTTTTGGTAAAAAGAAAATTGCAGTAAGCATATAATGATTGGTTTGCGTAAAAGTTATAGCGTCTACAAAATAGGGGATAGATTTATAACATTTTTAGTATTATTTTTTTTTTTTACTAGTAATGGCGGAGATCTTATATATAGTTACATAGTTACATAGTAGGTGAGGTTGAAAAAAGACACACATCCATCAAGTCCAACCTATGTGTGTGATTATGTGTCACTATTACATTGTATATCCCTGTATGTTGCGGTCATTCAGGTGATTATCTAATAGTTTGTTGAAGCTATCAATGGTCCCCGCTGAGACCACCGCCTGTGGAAGGGAATTCCACATCCTTACCGCTCTTACAGTAAAGAACCCTCTACGTAGTTTAAGGTTAAACCTCTTTTCTTCTAATTGTAATGAGTGGCCCCGAGTCTTATTAAACTCTCTTCTGCGAAAAAGTTTTATTCCTATTGTGGGGTCACCAGTACAGTATTTGTAAATTGAAATCATATCCCCTCTCAAGCGTCTCTTCTCCAGAGAGAATAAGTTCAGAGCTCGCAACCTTTCCTCATAACTAAGATCCTCCAGACCCTTTATTAGCTTTGTTGCCCTTCTTTGTACTCGCTCCATTTCCAGTACATCCTTCCTGAGGACCGGTGCCCAGAACTGGACAGCATACTCCAGGTGCGGCCGGACCAGAGTCTTGTAGAGCGGGAGAATTATCGTTTTATCTCTGGACTGCGATATTGCGGCGGACACATTGGACACTTTTGACACATTTTTGGGACCATTCACAGTTATACAGCGATCTGTGCTATAAAAATGCATTGATTACTGTACAAATGTGACTGGCAGGGAAGGGGTTAACACTAGGGGGTGATCGAGGGGTTAATTATGTTCCTAGGGAGTGATTCTAACTGTAGGGGGAGGGGATTCACAAGGGGAGGAGACCGATCGGTGTTCCTCTGTACTGGGAACACACCATCGGTCTCCTCTCCTCTGAGAGGACCGTGGATCTGTGTGTGTAAACTTGCTCGGTTACTGGGCAATCGCGGGTGCCCGGCGGACATCCCCAGTGACACGGCGGGCGAGCGCCCCCTGGTGGGCCGGGAAAACGAGGGCGTCATATGATACCCGTCAATTGACAGCCGGCGGTCGGCAAGCAGTTAAAATGTACACAAATAGTTGTCTCATATTGTGTTTTCTTGTTCTGGGAGTAGAGGTTATTGGGCCCATGTTCCTGATAATATATATTTCCCCAGAAGTTTGGGATTAAATTAAATTTCATGATGAGGAAATTTGTTTGAATAACAGCCAGAGTGACTATTCTGGATATTTACCTTTTGAATTCCCAGAGTTTCAATCGTGAAGTGTTAATGAAAAGTGCAAAGTTGGGAGGCTGACTTCTGAGTCAGAATATGTGTTGGGTAAAATGTTCTGTTCTGAGTTCCTCGGGTCCACTTGGGTCCCGGGAACAGAGGAAACTAAAGGTGTTTAAGTTCTGTTGAAATCCTGCTGGAATACTGGATTGGAAGAAAAAAAAATATCTAGTTAAATATATTGAATCTATATAATGAACACTGTTGCTGAGAAACATTTTTTTGTTCTGTGCAAAAAAGGGGGTATATTGGTATATGATAAATCTAGTAGTGGTGATAGGTGCACCAATGTGACATGCTGCAGGGGACATCGATAAGTGGTATCATCAAAATGCAACACTGTAATTTAATAAATAATAGTAGTCAGGTGCTAATTAATAGGTAATAAGTCAGTGAGTGACAATAAATATAAAAGATTACAACTGTGGTCTCATGTGTAAATATTGATAAGGTGACCACTGATAATGTGAAAAAGTGTCAAGTGCAATACAATATTCCAGCCCCCGCTGGATGGTGAAATTAACTGCAAATATTAAATTAAAATAAAAAGTAACCACAATCCTCTATAGTGAGAAACCAAAAATGCCAAACAGTATGTGTAAAAAATATATATATACGTCATACACAAACAGGAAGTCTGTACACAACCATATGCATAAAAAATGTGTAAAAAATGTGTAAAGGTGGAAGGTTTCCACAGTCCTCTGTAATGAAGTGCTAGGAATACAAAACAATGTATAAAAAATGGATACGTGGAAAAAATAAAATAAAATAAAAAATGTGCAGATATTTAAATTGGTGAATAGTTAATAATAAAGGTATGTCTCTAATACCCTGATGGTAAACCAATATAGAGTCTCATATGAAGGTGGCAAAAAAGTTCATGTGATGTCTTCCACAGAATTTCCTCCAAATATTTAGACAAACTCCCCCCGATGTGATCCCACTCACCGGAACGCTGTACCCCTGCAGGGGTATAAGCATAGGAAGTATGTGCGCCAGATGCCGATCAAATCCAGGTGTCAATCAGATCTTTGCATGTTGGTATCCTCTCAACCCGGATCAGCCACTCGTGAAGGAGATGGGGGAAGATGACAATCCCCTGTAGTAATCCTATTTCCGGCCGGACATCCACTCCAGAGTATTATATGAAAAGAAGGGGATGCTCCACATAGCGTAACTCCATAAAGTAATTTTTATTTATAGATACTTCAACAATCCAAAAAGGAGCATATTAAATCCAAGGAGATAAAACAAAATTAAAAAGAGAGGAGGGAGCATACAAGCTCTCTACCTCCCCTAGCCGTTCCGGGACGCAGCGTAGTAACACAGCTGCCGCTTGCGTTCCACCGGTCCGCTATCGAAAACCACAGTAACAGGAAGTGACGTTGTGCGTGCCAAGATAGTCCCGCCTTACGCGTTTCGTCACACGGACGTCATCGGAGGCGCTGCCATCTTGGTCCTCTCAACGTCTTATATCTGGATGCAGTACATGCCGCGGCCAATCCCGCACTAGATGTTAAGTGACAGGCATCATGTAAGTCCAATCGGAAAATTCGCTCAATTATGGAAACAAAATCCAAAGACTCTACACGCTCAATATCGTTAGACCAAAGGAAATCCTGAGTAGAGTCTACTTGAGCGCCATCTAGTGGGAGTTTTATAATACTTGTAATTTATATGGAATAGCGGCCGTGGGGGAATGTAATTTGCAAACCAGATACTATCTGGTAAAGATATTCATATAGCATAACAATCGAATAACTAAAAACCCAAGAGCCAACAATGAAAAGGTATAAAATATAATTGCCTCAAGAGGTATTTAGGCAGAGAGAGAGTGTTTTTTTTTAAAAATCTATTATGCATTAAAAACATATATCTAAAAAAATTTTTTAAAATATATATGTATATATGAAATATTAATACTGTACACATAAAAAAGGACGATGTATTAAAAAGTCTTTGTAAAAAGATGTATGAAGAGGAGTACGTTGTATAATCGATGCTGGTATGAACCAGAGGCAGAAGAGAATATGTTAGTATGTCAATAAGTATGTTAGTTTGCAAACCAAGAGAAAGAAGAAAGTATCTTAAATTATCGATAAATATGTAAGACTATACTAGAAGTAGTGATGGATCATATATATACCATCTAGAAATATTGGAATCATCGGGAAATCAGGGGATCTTAATTTATCGATAAATATGTAAGACTATACTAGAAGTAGTGGTGAGTCATATATATACCATCTAAAAATATTGGAATCCTTGGGAAATCAGGGGATAGGATAGGGGCACGTGTATATTCCACCTATTTAATTGAGTAAGGAGTAATCCAAAACTGATTATGGAAGTGGGTTAGGGGCATAAGATCTACAATTTTTAAAAATTAGATAAAAAACAATTCAGATCAATGTCTACATTTAGCCCTCTGGGAACAAGGCTCCCTAGGCGGTATATCCACTTAGTTTCATTCTGGGACACTTTTATTCTTTTATTACCGCCTCTCCAGTGGTCTTTGATCAGATCTATGCCATAAAAGATTAATCCTGTGGGGTTTCTATTGTGGACCTCGTCAAAATGCCTAGAGAGGTTGTGCTTTGGGAAGCCTTTTTTAATGTTGTTTATATGCTCTCTAATCCTAACGCGGAGGGGCCTAGTGGTTCTTCCCACGTACTGAAGCCGGCAGGGACATTCGATCACATATGTGACGTGAGTACTTTCACAGGTGATCAATTCCCTGATTTGATACTCTTTCCCTGTTCTTGACTTAAAGAGTAGTTTTTTCTTTGGTTGTCTATTGCTTACACGGCAGGGTAAACACTTTTGGCATCTAAAAAAACCTTTTAATTCGGGGAATAATTTAACCGGTTTAGGTGGGTCGATCACGTTATGCACCAACTGGTTCCTCAGGTTGGGGGCCTTCTTGTAAATAAATCTTGGTTTTTTGGGGAGTATCTTCACCAAAGTTCTGTCGGATTTTAAAATGGGCCAGTATTTCCTAAAGATGTGTTCAATTGACCGATATTGATTATTAAAACCAGTAATAAAAGCCATATCCATCTTGCAGTGGTTATCAGTTTTCTCCTTCTTTCTCAGTAGGAGATCACGATCTAAGCTCCCTATTTCCATCTTATATCTCATTAGGGGTTCTTTGTGGTATCCTTTATCAATGAATTTTTTAATCAGAGTGTCGGCTTGATTGTAATAATCATCTATCCTATAGCAATTTCTTCGCAACCTCATTAATTGGCCTTTCGGAATGTTCTGCTTCCACTTCGGATGATGGCAACTGGATGTTGGAATGTAGCCATTACGATCCGTAGCCTTGAAAAAAGTTCTAGTGTGTAATTCGTTGTTCTCTTTAAAAATCTGTACATCTAGGTAATCGATTTCTTGAGGATCGCATGTCCCACTGAAAGTGATGCCGTATTTATTTTGATTCATTGCTCCTAGGAAATCGTGAAATGACTCTGCCGTGCCCCTCCACACTATAATCACGTCATCAATATAACGACGGTAAAATTCAATCTCCGGGCGTGGACTCCTATATATATTTTCTTCTTCCCACATGTCCATGAATAAATTAGCCACGCTTGGGGCATATCTGGCTCCCATAGCGACACCCTTGGTTTGCACATAGTAATCCTTCTGATACCAGAAATAATTGCTTTCCATTGCTAATTTTAAAGCCTCTAAAATAAAATTGATCTGCTCTTGTTTGAGGTTGGCGTCTTTATAAAGTGCTTTCTCTACTCCTTTTAGGCCATGTTTTTGTATAATGCTGGTATATAAGGAGTTCACATCTATCGTCGCGAGAAGACAATCTTCAACCCCAGTTATACTTTTTATTTCGTTGATCAATTGTGTACTGTCCTTTAGATATGATCTACCTTTAATTACCATTGGTTTTAGAAAGCAATCAATATATTCTCCCAGTCTAGAGAACAGGGAATTAATCCCACTTATAATCGGTCGTCCCGGGGGTTTCTCCAATCGTTTATGTACTTTGGGTAAGTAATATATAACTGGTGTTTTGGTGGACTCGCAAATCAAGTATTTAGCTTCCTTTTTATTTAAAATTCCTCTGTCTTTCCCTTTTTTGACGAGAGCTTTCAGTTTCTTGCTGTAAAGTTGTTTGGGGTTTCCTTTAAGTTTCTTATAAGTATTTTCTACTCTAAGGAGGTTCTTCATTTCCTCCTCATAATCTTCTTTCCTTAATATAACCAGCCCACCCCCTTTATCTGCAGGGCGTATAACTACTTCTTTTCTCTTTCCGATTTCTTTGATGGCTTTCCATACATTCCTATTATTAGAAGTCTTACTTTCGAGTTTCGTAAGATCACTCTCCACCATCTTCTTAAAGGCGTTCATACACTGGTCACCCGGAACCTTCGGATTAAAAACGGAATTATTTCTAAGGCTGGTGTGTGTAAAGCCAGATGGTTCTTCTGCTGGTTTCTCATCTTTATTTAAGGCGTAGTGTTTCTTTATTCTTAATTTGCGTATAAATTTTTGCAAATCAACAAAAACCTCAAACTTATCAATATTCTTGTCTGGTGCGAATTTTAATCCTAAATCTAAAACTCTCAGTTCTTCATCAGTAAAAACAGCATCACTCAAGTTAAAAATTCCTTCTCCTAATATTCTCTTCTCCTTTTTCTTCTTCTTTCCTCCTCGTTTTCCTCTTGCCTGTAACCTCTTTCTGTATCTCTTAGGGTTTGATCTGACCCTCTGCCAGGATTCCTGTACGGTCCATTCCTCGTCTGCTGCAGTTGTCCGTAGGTGCCGAAATTCCTCTGCTGTGGATGTCCGTAAGTTCCTATATCCCTCTGTTCTCTGTACACGGGTGGACCCCAATGCCTCTGGAAGTCTCTGTTGGTCTCTGGTTGCTCTTTCCAACCTTGTCTCCTGTATGGAGGTCGTGCTTTCCATCTTCCACTACGCCTTAAATAAAGATGAGAAACCAGCAGAAGAACCATCTGGCTTTACACACACCAGCCTTAGAAATAATTCCGTTTTTAATCCGAAGGTTCCGGGTGACCAGTGTATGAACGCCTTTAAGAAGATGGTGGAGAGTGATCTTGCGAAACTCGAAAGTAAGACTTCTAATAATAGGAATGTATGGAAAGCCATCAAAGAAATCGGAAAGAGAAAAGAAGTAGTTATACGCCCTGCAGATAAAGGGGGTGGGCTGGTTATATTAAGGAAAGAAGATTATGAGGAGGAAATGAAGAACCTCCTTAGAGTAGAAAATACTTATAAGAAACTTAAAGGAAACCCCAAACAACTTTACAGCAAGAAACTGAAAGCTCTCGTTAAAAAAGGGAAAGACAGAGGAATTTTAAATAAAAAGGAAGCTAAATACTTGATTTGCGAGTCCACCAAAACACCAGTTATATATTACTTACCCAAAGTACATAAACGATTGGAGAAACCCCCGGGACGACCGATTATAAGTGGGATTAATTCCCTGTTCTCTAGACTGGGAGAATATATTGATTGCTTTCTAAAACCAATGGTAATTAAAGGTAGATCATATCTAAAGGACAGTACACAATTGATCAACGAAATAAAAAGTATAACTGGGGTTGAAGATTGTCTTCTCGCGACGATAGATGTGAACTCCTTATATACCAGCATTATACAAAAACATGGCCTAAAAGGAGTAGAGAAAGCACTTTATAAAGACGCCAACCTCAAACAAGAGCAGATCAATTTTATTTTAGAGGCTTTAAAATTAGCAATGGAAAGCAATTATTTCTGGTATCAGAAGGATTACTATGTGCAAACCAAGGGTGTCGCTATGGGAGCCAGATATGCCCCAAGCGTGGCTAATTTATTCATGGACATGTGGGAAGAAGAAAATATATATAGGAGTCCACGCCCGGAGATTGAATTTTACCGTCGTTATATTGATGACGTGATTATAGTGTGGAGGGGCACGGCAGAGTCATTTCACGATTTCCTAGGAGCAATGAATCAAAATAAATACGGCATCACTTTCAGTGGGACATGCGATCCTCAAGAAATCGATTACCTAGATGTACAGATTTTTAAAGAGAACAACGAATTACACACTAGAACTTTTTTCAAGGCTACGGATCGTAATGGCTACATTCCAACATCCAGTTGCCATCATCCGAAGTGGAAGCAGAACATTCCGAAAGGCCAATTAATGAGGTTGCGAAGAAATTGCTATAGGATAGATGATTATTACAATCAAGCCGACACTCTGATTAAAAAATTCATTGATAAAGGATACCACAAAGAACCCCTAATGAGATATAAGATGGAAATAGGGAGCTTAGATCGTGATCTCCTACTGAGAAAGAAGGAGAAAACTGATAACCACTGCAAGATGGATATGGCTTTTATTACTGGTTTTAATAATCAATATCGGTCAATTGAACACATCTTTAGGAAATACTGGCCCATTTTAAAATCCGACAGAACTTTGGTGAAGATACTCCCCAAAAAACCAAGATTTATTTACAAGAAGGCCCCCAACCTGAGGAACCAGTTGGTGCATAACGTGATCGACCCACCTAAACCGGTTAAATTATTCCCCGAATTAAAAGGTTTTTTTAGATGCCAAAAGTGTTTACCCTGCCGTGTAAGCAAGAGACAACCAAAGAAAAAACTACTCTTTAAGTCAAGAACAGGGAAAGAGTATCAAATCAGGGAATTGATCACCTGTGAAAGTACTCACGTCACATATGTGATCGAATGTCCCTGCCGGCTTCAGTACGTGGGAAGAACCACTAGGCCCCTCCGCGTTAGGATTAGAGAGCATATAAACAACATTAAAAAAGGCTTCCCAAAGCACAACTTCTCTAGGCATTTTGACGAGGTCCACAATAGAAACCCCACAGGATTAATCTTTTATGGCATAGATCTGATCAAAGACCACTGGAGAGGCGGTAATAAAAGAATAAAAGTGTCCCAGAATGAAACTAAGTGGATATACCGCCTAGGGAGCCTTGTTCCCAGAGGGCTAAATGTGGACATTGATCTGAATTGTTTTTTATCTAATTTTTAAAAATTGTAGATCTTATGCCCCTAACCCACTTCCATAATCAGTTTTGGATTACTCCTTACTCAATTAAATAGGTGGAATATACACGTGCCCCTATCCTATCCCCTGATTTCCCAAGGATTCCAATATTTTTAGATGGTATATATATGACTCACCACTACTTCTAGTATAGTCTTACATATTTATCGATAAATTAAGATCCCCTGATTTCCCGATGATTCCAATATTTCTAGATGGTATATATATGATCCATCACTACTTCTAGTATAGTCTTACATATTTATCGATAATTTAAGATACTTTCTTCTTTCTCTTGGTTTGCAAACTAACATACTTATTGACATACTAACATATTCTCTTCTGCCTCTGGTTCATACCAGCATCGATTATACAACGTACTCCTCTTCGTACATCTTTTTACAAAGACTTTTTAATACATCGTCCTTTTTTATGTGTACAGTATTAATATTTCATATATACATATATATTTTAAAAAATTTTTTTAGATATATGTTTTTAATGCATAATAGATTTTTTTAAAAAAAACACTCTCTCTCTGCCTAAATACCTCTTGAGGCAATTATATTTTATACCTTTTCATTGTTGGCTCTTGGGTTTTTAGTTATTCGATTGTTATGCTATATGAATATCTTTACCAGATAGTATCTGGTTTGCAAATTACATTCCCCCACGGCCGCTATTCCATATAAATTACAAGTATTATAAAACTCCCACTAGATGGCGCTCAAGTAGACTCTACTCAGGATTTCCTTTGGTCTAACGATATTGAGCGTGTAGAGTCTTTGGATTTTGTTTCCATAATTGAGCGAATTTTCCGATTGGACTTACATGATGCCTGTCACTTAACATCTAGTGCGGGATTGGCCGCGGCATGTACTGCATCCAGATATAAGACGTTGAGAGGACCAAGATGGCAGCGCCTCCGATGACGTCCGTGTGACGAAACGCGTAAGGCGGGACTATCTTGGCACGCACAACGTCACTTCCTGTTACTGTGGTTTTCGATAGCGGACCGGTGGAACGCAAGCGGCAGCTGTGTTACTACGCTGCGTCCCGGAACGGCTAGGGGAGGTAGAGAGCTTGTATGCTCCCTCCTCTCTTTTTAATTTTGTTTTATCTCCTTGGATTTAATATGCTCCTTTTTGGATTGTTGAAGTATCTATAAATAAAAATTACTTTATGGAGTTACGCTATGTGGAGCATCCCCTTCTTTTCATATAATACTCTGGAGTGGATGTCCGGCCGGAAATAGGATTACTACAGGGGATTGTCATCTTCCCCCATCTCCTTCACGAGTGGCTGATCCGGGTTGAGAGGATACCAACATGCAAAGATCTGATTGACACCTGGATTTGATCGGCATCTGGCGCACATACTTCCTATGCTTATACCCCTGCAGGGGTACAGCGTTCCGGTGAGTGGGATCACATCGGGGGGAGTTTGTCTAAATATTTGGAGGAAATTCTGTGGAAGACATCACATGAACTTTTTTGCCACCTTCATATGAGACTCTATATTGGTTTACCATCAGGGTATTAGAGACATACCTTTATTATTAACTATTCACCAATTTAAATATCTGCACATTTTTTATTTTATTTTATTTTTTCCACGTATCCATTTTTTATACATTGTTTTGTATTCCTAGCACTTCATTACAGAGGACTGTGGAAACCTTCCACCTTTACACATTTTTTACACATTTTTTATGCATATGGTTGTGTACAGACTTCCTGTTTGTGTATGACGTATATATATATTTTTTACACATACTGTTTGGCATTTTTGGTTTCTCACTATAGAGGATTGTGGTTACTTTTTATTTTAATTTAATATTTGCAGTTAATTTCACCATCCAGCGGGGGCTGGAATATTGTATTGCACTTGACACTTTTTCACATTATCAGTGGTCACCTTATCAATATTTACACATGAGACCACAGTTGTAATCTTTTATATTTATTGTCACTCACTGACTTATTACCTATTAATTAGCACCTGACTACTATTATTTATTAAATTACAGTGTTGCATTTTGATGATACCACTTATCGATGTCCCCTGCAGCATGTCACATTGGTGCACCTATCACCACTACTAGATTTATCATATACCAATATACCCCCTTTTTTGCACAGCGCCATTCCCTACTTTGCTATATTTATCTGTGTTAGGGTACACGTTAGTGTCCCTTGTTTACATAGGGGGGCTGCAGTTGCAATTACACCCTGTAGCGCGGATCCACTGACAAAATTATCATTTTTTTGTTCTGCATGCTTTACTTAAGTTTGAGTTAATGAGGAATGTTTTTAATACAGTGGAACCTCGGATTACGATCATAATCCATTCCAGGAGTATGCTCATAATCCAATGTACAGTACTCGCATATCAAAGTGAGTTTTCCCATTAAAGTCAATGGAAACAAAAATAATTTGTTCCGCATTGACTTCAATGGGATGCAATACTGCATACGGCCAGAGTCGGGGGGCGCCGGAGAGCCTTGGAAATGGCCGAAAAGGCCTGAGGGACACTTCGGCTGACCTTGGCAAACCTCGGAAAGACTCAGTTCACGAGCCTTTCCGAGGTTTGCCGAGGTCAGCCAAACTGTCCTCGGGCCTTTCCGTGCATTTCCGAAAGGCACCGATTGGCGACTTTCGGCTCTGCTCGGCTCCGGCGCCCCCCACCTCAGGCCAAAAGAGGTACAGCACACCGCTTTTGGCCTGAATCCTGCTTGTTTTGCGAGACAACACTCGCAAACCGAGTTAGGATTTTTAGAAATACAGTGCTCGGTTTGCGAAACGCTTGTTAACCGCGTTACTCGCAAACCGAGGTTCCACTGTACCTCCAATGGTTAAGGCCTGAATTGATCAGGTAGATTCTGTGATTATTCATGTTGGATGAGGAATATCTGCCCCAGCCAGCCAGTATTCAACCCCAGCCCCATGCACATGAAGAAATGCCCACCCCATTCATACCCTACCCTATACCCTATCTGGATGAAGAGATGTCTACAGTTTTTACATGGAAATCTTCGTTGTTCATCTTGGTTGTTCAAATGCCATGGGAGGTGCTGAAATGAGTAAAGGCGGACTCCTGCTGGAAAATGTTCCTGGAATGACACCTTGAGGGTTAGCCAAATGACGCACGCCCAAGGCCTATGAAATTCCAGTGAGCACCACATGAGAGAGATCCAGATATGCCAGCCCAAAGATCCACGTCTAGCCCAATGCATCAGTTCCAGTCTGTCTGAGGCAGGGTTTTGGGGTAGAGGATCTCTGTAAAATATGGACGAACACAGAATCAAACAAAAAGTTTTGGGAAAAGTTTAGGAGAATGAGAATTAAATTGTGGACATTTTATTTTCCTTCCCTTTTATGAATTTATCGGCCATTCAGAAGCCATACAAGAGATTTTTTATGTGCTTTTCTTTGGCACCAAAGCCAAGAGTCTCGGAGTTATCTTTGACTCAGAAATGACAATGGATGCACAAATAGGATCAGTAGTTAGCGGATCTCACCATCTCCTCCGCCTGCTACACAGACTCATCCCCTTCATCCCAGAAGAGGACAAAGCAGCAGTAGTTGGAACAATCATCAATTCCCGACTCAACTACACAAACTCGCTCTACATAGGATTACCCCAATATCAGCTTGCGCACCTATAGGCCATACAAAACGCGGCGGCAAGACTGCTAACAGGAAAAAACCCTGGGAGTCCATTTCCCCATCCCTGGGGAGCCTACATTGGCTAACCGTAAAGAATCGGATCACATTCCAGACCCTCTGCCTCACCCACAAATGCATACAAGGTAACGCCCCTCAATACCTTAGAGAGAAAATAAAACACTACACACCCAATCGCAATCTGCGATCATGTAACCAAAACCTCCTCCTCATTCCCAAATACCGCTACAAAGCAAGGGGAGAACGAAGATTCACAGTCCAGGGACCTCGGCTATGGAACACTCTTCCGGCTCACATCCGCATGAACGAAAACCATCTGGCCTTCAGAAAAAAACTCAAGACCTTCCTCTTCTAAGAAGCTGACAACACAAAACGCATTTAGCGCCTTGAGGCGATTCAGTTCACATTTGCAGCGCTTTACAAATCATTCATTCAATTATTCATTCATGGGGGCCACCATCATATTTCTTTTAGCATAGGTTCCGTCTGATATTTTTGCCCTCCCTCTAGTAATCTTCAATTATCCTTTTCTTCTGAGCTTCTTTTCACATCGTTGGACTTCTTTTCCTACTATGGTCAAAAAAGCTTGCTGCTTACAGAACTCAATAGCTCAATCAGAATTGTCTACCTACAATGGAGTGACTCACCCCCTTCGTCTACATGCTCTAATTAGATGAAGCTCATGGAGTTTCATTTAGCGAGTAAGGGTCTTAAGGCAAATGCTGTTCTCTTTTTGTTTTATGAATCCAGTACAAGGGATTTCCCTCACATTAAGGGCTAATTAATTCCAGCCGCTGCGTCGCAATGCCCCAGTTGATGTGTGGTACAGTCCAGCCAGATCAGCAGAGTGCTGATGCGCCAATATTTTTTTTTTTTTAACAAACTTGATGGAAATGTCACACAGACAGTGACTTCAATTGCCGCTGCATGGTGCAAAGCAGTGGATTGCCTCACAATGTGCTGTGCTGAAAAAAAGCAGTCCTTTTTTCACACCACACTGCCCACACAACACTGCAACACACCTAAGGAGACAAGGCATTTTGCTTTGTCATGTGGTGGGACTGTGCTGGAATGGCCGGCCAACGCAGTCCCACAGCATGTGGTGTGAATATATTATAAACTTTTATTTGTGTAAAGATTTTAAATATGTACAGTATATCTTAATATGGGGAGCCTGGGAAAACCACTCAACCACTTGTAAAGGTAAATAGTCTTTATTTTCCTTCCAAAACCATCCAAACAAAACTGCTTTCTTAAACAAATTAAACAAAAAAGTCCAAAACTCTGGTATCCAAAATAAAGACTTGGCTCACCACCTGAAAAACCTGTCCCATAACAGGCTTAAATCCCCGCCTGCCTCAGCGGTCCCAAAGAGCAAGATCACTAGCAGCTTAGTAGTGTCTCAGTCAGAAGGTCCACCACTCTTCCTTCTAAGTGTATCATGCTTCACCTCATAGGCACCTACTGATGGTTGAGGAAACCATCAGTAGGCCCAATCCTTTTTGGGCCTCTTCAGGCGGGTTAACCCTTTCAGGACAAAAGTCCCTATAATCAAAGTTGAAGACTCTTTCCCACCCAAAGTCTATCTGAGCCTTCAACTTCCAGATCCCATACAAGGACTTAACAATCTTGTGAAACTGTAAGTAATTTTCCCCATTTCTAATGGGTACCCCTCACTGTGCATTCGTAAGAATCCCTGAGTACTTTAAAATGTACCCAAATCACCCAACTTAAAGGTATCACACGCCAAGTAATGGGGAAACATACCTGCCTTCCAGAAGCCATCCCTGGTGTCCTGTACAATATAGTATAGATAGATAGATATACAGTGTATACACTGATTAGCTATATGACCACTGAAAGGTAAAGGGAATAACATTGATTATCTCATTACAATAATATCTGAAAGTGGGTGGGATATATTTTGCTCTTGGTCCCCATCCAGGGAAGAGATATGATGGACTCATAGTTGTAAGTGCGTTCCACACCGACCCGGAAGGGCAGCGGCCATCTTGCCCTTGTGCTTCACCTCCCCAATGGCTTCTGGCCAGCTGTGCAGCTACGAAGAGACTGTCACAAGGGCTCATCCAGAGCTATGATTTTGTAAGCCTGATTTCCGACGACTGCTTGTAAGTTTTCCTAATCTTGTGTCCTAAATAAACTGCTGCAATACTGCACTTTCTGTCTTAAACATGTTGTCCCTGAAATTCATGTTTTGAAAGCAGAAAAAATGGACAAACGTAAGAATTTGGGACATTTTCACAAGGGCTCTGGAGCAGTTGCACTTTCCAAGGTGCACAGTCTATTGGCCTTTAGTAAATCAACCCCACTGTGTGCTGCCATTGCCTGCCACGTTAACCGCCGCCAGAATTTGTGTTACTGCTCCCTCCCTGTCCATCACCTAACATCAGTTGCAGCCAGCACCTGAGAGAGAGGAGCAGGTACAGTGCATAGAGATTACTCCGCCAGGAGCCGGGGAAGGAAGAGAGCAGCCGGCCGAACTATAGAGAATGCGGCACGGTGTAGGATGATGTACCTTCGCCCGAAAATGAGAAAAAAGGCCATTCAATGCTCCCACCTCCTGGGCCTATCTGGTTACCTTATGGGGCCCATTAAAATGAAATTGTAACCCCCTAAGCAAGTAAGAGTGGGGGTGATTTTAGTAAGCCCTATTGTTTTTATTTACAAGAAAAAACTACAAAGCTGCTCGGGCCCCTCCTGCTGACCGGGCCCGGTACAACAGGGTTGGTTGTACTGCCCTATCAGCAGCCCTGGATGCATGTGGGGAGCAAAGGCTGAGAAGAGCTGCTGTAGGTCAAATTGCTGAAAGAGCAATGGAAGAAGGTGGCCTGATCTGATGAATCATGTTTACCTTTTACATCATGTGGATGGCCGGGTGCATGTGCATCACTTATCTGGGGAAGAGATGGTACCAGGATGCATAGCTCCCAACTGTCCCTGATTTGGAGCAATGTCCCTCTGTCCCTCTTTCCTCCTCATTTGTCCCTCATTTTGGTCTGATCTATATAGTTGTATATAAAATGCACTTTTTATCTTTCAAAAAGTGTTTCCCAGTGCTAAACATTTCATCCAATTTCTAAATTGCTGCATTTGTACATTTTTAAAGTCAATATAAAGGAATAGTAATGGTAAAAAAAAAGCACTTGTGGATTTGATTAACCTTTTTTTTGGGTTAATTCGCCTTTAAGGGGGTGTGGCAGGGGGTGTGTCCTATGCCTACATACATTTGCTAGTAGGTGTCCCTCTTTCCCATCTCATAATGTTGGGGTGTATCAGGATGCTGTATGGGAAGAAGGCAAGCACAGAGGCAGTGTGATGCTAATGTGTGTGCTTGTCTAGTGGAGTCCATGCCTCAAGGGGTTGGGGCTGTTTTGGCAGCAAAAGGGGGACCTACTCAGTTTTAGGTGGGTGGTCATAATGTTATGGCTGATCAGTGTATGCAGTTTGTGTGTGTGTGTATATATTTATATATATAGATATATAATAAAAATTTTATTAACACTAAAAAATGGAATTACTTTGACAATTATAGTTTCCATTAAAGCGGTTGTAAACCTTTTTGTAAACCTAAACTTTTTTTGTATGCATACTAGCACATTATGTTAAACTTACCTTAAAACAAAGCATTCCAGCTGCAGGGGCTCCCATCTTCACCAGTCTTGCTTCCAGGCTCCGGCTCTGTGACTGGCCAGAGCCACGATGACGTCACTCCCGTGCATAAGCGCAGGAGCCACTGTTTACAGCACAGCACGCGTGGCCGTTCCTTCAGAGCACATGCGCCAGTGATGTCACTGGCTGCATTTACAGTAAATATCTCCTAAACGGTGCAAGTTTAGGAGATATTTGCACTACCTATAGGTAAGCCTTATTATAGGCTTACCTATAGGTAAAAGCAAGAGATGAAAGTTCACTTTTACTTCTTTACTTTAAGGAGAAAAATTGGTACTTTTTCCAAAAGGCCTGCCTTCCTCTGGAGGAGACATACAGCCACCCGTTCTATGTTTTCGGAGGTCCCAAACTGAAATCCCTTTATTAGAAGAGCAAATAAGAGCAACAGAATGATAAAAACATTGGAACACATAATGAGAATTTCGGGGGGCAGAATCAGTCATAAGGTGTTACCGGGGGAACCATGATAATATCTGCCCAACAGATTGTAGTTATGTAAAAGAGGTGAGAGGGTCCCTTTAACGTGTAACTAAATTCAATATTTGCAGGTCATGTTTAGCGGGGGGTTAAATCGGCCTCCCCAGGCTGCTGAGAATAGTTGGCAAAGCTTTGGAGAAAATAGCTAATCAGTTGCAAAACTCATACGCTCCAAGCGCTGGAAAAGCTTCTGGATGCCGACGCCCTGCAAATGAGGAATTACCTTCACTTTCACTTTGGTTCAGAGAATTCTTGTGCTTTTTTATTGCCATCTAGTGGTGACGTGAGATATATTAATGATTCCCTTTTAAAATATTCTAGAATAATTACAGAAAATATCTTATTTCAGGCAGTACCACCGTACCACGATTGATATTATCAAGTTTTACAAACCTAGACTTGCAGTTTTATTCTAATTGTTAACTGTGTGTCCCTCATTCCTATCACACATTACCATGCATAGTTATATTTTTTTACAGATCATAAGGACATGTATTTGCAATGATGAGGGTGCCCAAGCCTGTTGTGTGCTACCCTGTTTCCCCGAAAATAAGACCTAGCATGATTGTCGGTGATGGCTGCAATATAAGCCCTACCCCCCCCAAATAAGCCCTAGTTAAAGTCCTTGTAGGTCTTATTTTCAGGGTAGGGCTTATTTTCAGGGAAACAGGGTAGGGCTTATTTGGGGGGTAGGGCTTATATTGCAGCCATCACCGACAATCACGCTAGGTCTTATTTTCGGGGAAACAGGGTATATGGGTAATATATGTTTAGCAGTGGGAGATCATTCTACTTAGATTTCAATGTGGGATCTTTATTTTATGGTACTGCTAATCACAGTGCAGAAAAGTATATATGTTTAGCATGAGTTAAAGTGGTTGTAAGCCTCATGATATATGAACAAAGCATATCCTTCTATAGTGTGTACTTGTCCCAGTCCAAAGCACTAAGTATAATTTCTGTCTGCTGCCCCATTTCCCTGCTATCTGCATGAGTCTGTTCTTAAAGGTTTTAGATCACCTCTGCGGTTTTTATTTTTTGCGCTATAAACAAAAAAAATAGGGACAATTTTGAAACAAACGCATTATTTTTTTACTTTTTGTTATAGTAAATATCCCCAAAAAATATATATAAAAAAAGTTTTTTTCCTCAGTTTAGGCCGATACGTATTCTTCTACATATTTTTGGTAAAAAGAAAAATCGCAATAAGCGTTTATGATTGGTTTGCGCAAAAGTTATAGCGTCTACAAAACAGATGATAGTTTTATGGCATTTTTATTAATAATTTTTATTTACTAGTAATGGCGGCGATCTGCGATTTTTTTTTTATCGTGACTGCGACATTATGGCGGACACGTCGGACAATTTTGACACATTTTTGGGACCATTCTCATTTTTGCAGCGATCAGTGCTATAAAATTGCATTGATTACTGTAAAAATGACACTGGCAGTGAAGGGGTTAAGCACTAGCTGGCTAGGAAGGGGTTAAGTGTGTCCTAGGGAGTGATTCTAGGGGGGCGTGGCTGCGAGTGACACGTCACTGAACTCTGCTCCCGATCACAGGGAGCTGTGATCAGTGACAGTGTCTGAAATGATTGTAATAATATAAATGAACTATAAAGACTCCATTTTGTGAAAAGCCGCCATTTTATATATATTGTCTGTTTAGAAGTATTTTTCCCTTGCTGTTTATCTTGTATATCTGTATAGGAATGTTTGTATGGCAACACACCCCTATTGTGTTTGATTAAAGAAGTAAAACCTGTTTACTTTGAGGAAAGAAGCCTAGATTTATGATTTAATGGTTAGGTTGTCATATAACTGTGTATAGATAAGCAAAACTTGTTTTGGCCCCTCCCCTATCTTTTGTCCTATTAGTGTATATATACTGTATGTCTTCTCAGTAAAATCAGACATCATACGAAGGCAACCTGCCTCTTGTCTCTCGTTAATATGATGTCTCCAGATCTGTAAGGGCGCTGTTGGGAGACCTATAAGAAGGATGGTTCATCCAGAATAACTAATATTTCCTTTCAGATGGGGGCTCGTTTTGCCGGGATAAGATAATTATCCATGGTGGGTAGACCTTTGTCTATTTTTGACGAATTCTTCCTTACCCTGCCTCTGATAAAATCTTAACCTTTTACATTTAAAGAGAAAGAAAGGACGGAGCACACCACGTCTTAGACACACTCATGGGAGTATAACATTGTAAAAATATTTTTAGGGACACTTTTTTGGCTGTAGGCGGAGTCGCACTATAATTAGGGGGCGGCGCATGCATTTGTGGGCGTGACATAGTTGAAATAAAAAATGTGGTGCGCGCCGCGCCGACAAATGGGTGTGGTTTACGTGGGGAAAGTGGGCGTGGCTTAAATGGGCGTGGCTCAAATGGGGTGTGGTTAGAGTCTGAGATGAATGAGGGATAGAGAGGAAAAGGGGGAAAGGGGGGAACAGGGAGGGGAGGACAGGGATGGAGAGACAGCAGCCCCAGATCCCACACCACAATAGAAATGTGTATTCCAGAGTTTAACAATCAGCAGATAAAGATACTCCAAACACCTGGTGTTAGAGCTTCAATCATCCCAGCACCATGTTTGTTATGGTGTCAGAATGATTGAAGCGCATTATTTCTATTATCACATTGTAATATAATGTGATAATAGAAATAATTATCACCATAATGCAGAATCAGTGGGACCCCTAAATGTGTCACCTGCCATGTTGCCTGCCACCAGATGCCATCAGGTGTCCCCAGCGGAGCCTTCCTTACATCTGTGTCCCCATCAGTCCTCCTCACATCTGTGTCCCCAACAGCAGAGTCCTCCTTACATCTGTATCCCCATCAGTCCTCCTTACATCTGTGGCCCCCTGTGACATCCAGACTGGCCCCCCCTGTGACATCCAGACTATACGGCCCCCCCTGTGACATCCAGACTATACGGCCCCCCGTGACATCCAGACTATACGACCCCCCCTGTGACATCCAGACTATACGGCCCCACATGACATCCAGACTATACGGCCCCCCTCTGTGACATCGAGACTATACAGCCCCCCCTGTGACATCCAGACTATACAGCCCCCCCATGACATCCAGGCTATACAGAGGAAATAGGGAGTCCGCGCTAATGGGTGTAATTAGAAGCCTAGGTGGGAAGTATATTCCTAAATTGATAGACTGCTGCCCTCACATACGCTGACTCCACAGGGGGTGGAATGAGCGGAAAAAGTGAAAAAAGAAAAGTGTGTGAGTGTGGCGCTGTCCCAAAGTTGCAAAAGAAATGTCTGCATATATACAGTTTTATCAAAAGTGTCACGTGTGTATTCCTTTAAGTGAAATATGTATGGCAGTTATTACCACTCCTGTGGGTTAAAGTGACTGGTGATTTAAACATGAGAAGCATAATGAGTGCAATAAATCGCATCCAAGGTGTCTAGTGCTATATTCCCTCAAAAGGAAAAAACAGTATTAACCACTGCTAAGAGCATGAAGCGGTCTGTGTCTAAACACTAGAAAACAAAAAGTTGCAATAAATACATCACACGTGACATGCAAAAAATTCTAAAGTGTCTAGTGCTAAATAAATAAATATTAAAATGTTGTTCTACAAACGTTGCAAATAACAAAGTGACAAGTGCCCTATGAAGAGGTCACTCTGAAAAGTGCTAAACACACGTGCCATGCAAATGGTTCTATGATAGTAAACAGTTCATATGGGTAAGTCCCCGGTGCACTATAAGTGAAAAAACGCGTCCTTTGTGGGATTCCTCAAAGCATACAACAGGTGTTAATCCAGTGCTGGTGTCTCGTGTTGTGATTGTGCAGAGACTCACTTAGTCGCTCCCGTAGAAGTCCGAGTGACGAAACGTACGTAGGGCGTGGCCTTTGACTGAACGCCTTGCTGACATCTCCCTGCAAAGCTGACGCTTAGGAACATCTTTGTAAGCATTGTACACCGCTCATTTTTTCCATTACAATGTGAGTACCCTTTTTATCTGACCTAATAAATAGTGGTTTTAAACGGTTTCACACTATGGAATCCTTTCTTCTTATGTCCTTATGATATCATCCTGGTCCTGGTCTTGCCAAGTACTGCTGCACAGTGGCACATACTGTGACTACTCGTTACCCCTGCAGGGGATATACAGCTGGTGAGTCTCTGCACAATCACAACGCGAGACACCAGCACTGGATTAACACCTGTTGTATGTTTTGAGGAATCCCACAAAGGACGCCTTTTTTCCCTTCTAGTGCACCGGGGACTTACCCATATGAACTGTTTACTATCATAGAACCATTTGCATGGCACGTGTGTTTAGCACTTTTCAGAGTGACCTCTTCATAGGGCACTTGTCACTTTGTTATTTGCAACGTTTGTAGAACAACATTTTAATATTTACCGTATTTATCGGCGTATAACACGCGCCGGCGTATAACACGCACCCCAAGTTTAGGAGGGAATTTTAAGGAAAAAAACTTTTAGGAGGGAAGTTTAAGGAAAAAAAACTTGCATTTAAATGCCCATCAATGCAGCCTCATCAGTGTTCATTTGCAGCCTTTCCCCAGTGCCCAGTGCAGCCTTGTCAGTGCAGCCTTGTCAGTGCAGCTTTGCCCCAGTGCAGCCTTGTCCCCAGTTCAGCTTTGCCCCAGTGCAGCCTTGTCCCCAGTGCAGCCTTGTCCCCAGTGCAGCTTTGCCCCAGTTCAGCTTTGCCCCAGTGCAGCCTTGTCCCCAGTGGTCTGTGCAGCTTTGTCGCCGCCGACATACAAACGTTTAGTTTGTCTTTTTAAACATGGCGCCGCGGAGTTCGGAGGGACTCGGGGGCGCTCGTTCAGCTGAACGAGCGCCGCCGAGGACACAGTGACTGGGTGGAGCCGAGATACACATAGCCGAGGGTTCTCGGCTATTCTTGGCGCCGTTCACAGTCAGGCCCAGTCCCTATGATGGACATAACACAGGTCCAATGGCGGGACTGGGCGTGACTGTAAACGACGCCGAGAAAAGCCGAGAACCCTCGGCTATGTGTATCTCGGCTCCGCCCAGTCACTGTGTCCTCGGCGGCGCTCGTTCAGCTGAACGAGCGCCGCCGAGTCCCTCCGAACTCCGCGGCGCCATGTTTAAAAATACAAGCTATGTGAATGTCGGCGGCGATCGCGGCGATCGCTCCGACAGATCACAAAGTAGCAGGGATCGGCGTATAACACGCACCCACGATTTTCCCCTTATTTTAAGGGGTAAAAAGTGCGTGTTATACGCCGATAAATACGGTATTTATTTAGCACTAGACACTTTAGAATTTTTTGCATGTCACGTGTGATGTATTTATTGCAACTTTGTGTTTTCTAGTGTTTAGACACAGACCGCTTCATGCTCTTAGCAGTGGTTAATACTGTTTTTTCCTTTTGAGGGAATATAGCACTAGACACCTTGGATGCGATTTATTGCACTCATTATGCTTCTCATGTTTAAATCACCAGTCACTTTAACCCACAGGAGTGGTAATAACTGCCATACATATTTCACTTAAAGGAATACACACGTGACACTTTTGATAAAACTGTATATATGCAGACATTTCTTTTGCAACTTTGGGACAGCGCCACACTCACACACTTTTCTTTTTTCATCCAGACTATACAGCCCCCCCTCTGTGACATCCAGACTATACAGCCCCCCATGACATCCAGACTATACGGCCCCCCTCTGTGACATCCAGACTATACAGCCCCCCTGTGACATCCAGGCTATACGGCCCCCCTCTGTGACATTCAGACTATACGGCCCCCCTCTGTGACATTCAGACTATACGGCCCCCCGTGACATCCAGACTATACGGCCCCCCTCTGTGACATTTAGACTATACGGCCCCCCTCTGTGACATCCAGACTGGCCCCCCCTGTGACATACAGGCTATACAGCCCCCCGTGACATCCAGACCAGCCCCCCCGTGACATGCAGACTGGCCCCCCTGTGACATCCAGACTGGCCCCCCGTGACATCTAGACTGCCCCCCCCTGTGACATCCAGACTATACAGCCCCCCGTGACATCCAGACTATACGGCCTCCCTATGACATCCAGACTATACAGCCCCCCCTCTGTGACATCCAGACTATACGGCCCCCCGTGACATCCAGACTATACGGCCCCCCCTCTGTGACATCCAGACTATACGGCCTCCCTATGACATCCAGACTATACAGCCCCCCCCTCTGTGACATCCAGACTATACGGCCCCCCGTGACATCCAGACTGGCCCCCCGTGACATCCAGACTATACGGCCCCCCTCTGTGACATCGAGACTATACAGCCCCCCCCTGTGACATCCAGACTATGCGGCCCCCCCTCTGTGACATCCAGACTATACGGCCCCCAAAGACATCCAGACTATACGGCTCCCCTCTGTGACATCCAGACTGGCCCCCCCTGTGACATCCAGGCTATACAGCCCCCCCGTGACATCCAGGTAAGACAAAGACAATTCCATAGCTCAACTCACCAACCAGTCTGCTGACCAACCAAATTAGCCTGTCTAACCGTCTGATAAAAGCAGGGGTTTAGTTAGCACACATTTGCAAACGCATGTGAAAGCTGCAAGGCCTCGTCAAGGCACCCTGTATTACTTGCAGTCCTAACACTACTAAATTTATAAGTGTCTCCACAGTGGAAGCACATGCATTGAATGGATAGGTGTGAGACAGGTGAGCCTGGAGGCTGCCCTAGCCCCCTTAAAGGGACAGGAGCACACTGGACACCAAGCAAGAGCAAAATGGCAGCAAAGGTGTCCAGTGTGTCCCCGACCCACATTTACGAACAGTAACAAAACACTGGCCACCGCCCACACCCATAACTGGCCTTCACAGTAAGGAGCACATGGAGGGCATATACATGTAAGACAAAGACAATTCCATAGCTCAACTCACCAACCCCCCGTGACATCCAGACCAGCCCCCCCGTGACATGCAGACTGGCCCCCCCATGACATCCAGACTGGGCCCCCCCTGTGACATCCAGACTGGCCCCCCGTGACATCCAGACTGGCCCCCCTGTAACATGCAGACTATACAGCCGCCCCTGTGTCATCCAGACTATACGCCCCCCCCTGTGAAATCCAAGCTATACAGCCCCCCGTGACATCCAGACTATACGGCCCCCCTTTATGACATCCAGACTATACGGCCTCCCGTGACATCCAGACTGGCCCCCCATGACATCCAGACTATACGGCCCCCCCTGTGACATCCAGACTATACGGCCCCACATGACATCCAGACTATATGGCCCCCTCTGTGACATCCAGACTATACAGCCCCCCCTGTGACATCCAGACTATACGGCCCCCCCTTTGTGACATCCAGACTATACGGCCCCCCATGACATCCAGACTATACGGACCCCCTCTGTGACATCCAGACTGGCCCCCCCTGTGACATCCAGGCTATACAGCCCCCCCGTGACATCCAGACTGGCCCCCCTGTGACATCCAGGCTATACAGCCCCCCCGTGACAGCCAGACTGGCCCCCCCTGTGACATCCAGACTGGCCCCCTGTGACATCCAGACTGGCTCCCCCCCTGTGACATCCAGACTATACGGCCGCCCCCTGTGAAATCCAAACTATACAGCCCCCCGTGACATCCAGACTATACGGCCCCCCTCTGTGACATCCAGACTATAGGCCCCCCCCCATGACATCCAGACTATATGGCCCCCCTGTGACATCCAGACTATACGGCCCCCCAGTGACATCCAGACTGACCCCCCCTGTGACATCCAGACTATACGGCCCCCCCTGTGACATCCAGACTGGCCCCCCCTGTGACATCCAGACTATACAGCCCCCCTGTGACATCCAGACCGCCCCCCTGTGACATCCAGACCACCCCCCCTGTGACATCCAGGCTACACGGCCCCAAAGTTGGTCAAGCGGAGCCACATGGTTACAGTAGAGATTGAGCTGTGGCGCCGCCCATCCCCCACTTCTTTCCATAACAGGTCACAGAGACTGGCAGCGGGGCGGAGCGGGTCGGGGGGTGGTTGGCGCCGCAGCTCAATCTCTATTATAGCCATCTAGCCAGCCTACTTCTACGGTCTTCTTGAAAATCGTGGCCGGCGGAGACGGCGGACCTCTAGCGGCCGGTGGCGCGAACCTCGGCGGCGAAAATCGAAAAAAAACGAATTTCTTGGGACATCTCCCTGGAAACGATTAAATCGGGAAAAGGGTCTAAACCCTGGTAATGTCCCGGGAAAAACGGGACAGTTGGCAAGTATGATTGTAGGGTCTGTGGGAGACCCAAGTCTTTATTTAAGACTCCATATATTAGAAACTGCAGTTCAGTATCCTTTCGGGAAGGGTATTTAGGTAACCAACAGCGCCCGCTAAATCTTTGCTTTTCTTTCTGTTGTATAGAAGTAAGGCCCCTTTCACACTGGGGTGGGAGGTGCGTCGGCGCTTTACCGTCGTTTTAGCGCCGGTATTCGGCCGCTAGCGGGGTGGTTTTACCCCCCGCTAGCAGCCGAGAAAGGGTTAAAAACCACCGCAAAGCGCCTCTGTAGAGGCGCTTTGCCGGCGGTATAGCCGCGCTGCCCCATTGATCTCAATGGGCAGGAGTGGTGTATACACCGCTCCTTCACTGCTCCGAAGATGCTGCTAGCAGGACTTTTTTTCCCATCCTGCTAGCGCACCGCTCCAGTGTGAAATCCCTCGGGGTTATCACACTGGAGACACAGCAGCAGCTGCTTCGGGTCGGTTTGCAGGCGCTATTTTTAGCGCAATAGTGCCTGCAAACCGCCCCAGTGTGAAAGGGGTCTAATAAGATAAATTGTAATTTGACTGTAAGGTAGGACAGTCAAAGTGATCTACAGTATTTTGAAATTTTGTAGCAGCTTGGAGTTTCTATAATGTTATGCCCGGGTTGGCTTTAAGCATTTTGGTAACGCAGTAGAAGTGTTTTGGGAATGCAATAGAAGCGTTTTGGTAACGCAGTAGAAGCATTTTGGAAACGCAGAAGAAGCGTTTTAGGAACGCTGTAGAAAAGAGTACACGCCCATTGGAAGCTTGGTGCTCCTGAAAAAAAAAAAAGAGAGATGATCGATCAGGAATTTTAGTCAGAAATAGGGGAAAAGTAATTTGAAATCTCCCTTGCTTATATCCAAATATCGTGAGAGTGGTAAGTACATTTGTATGTATGTTTATAAATGTTGTTGCTGTGGTGCAGATGGGACAAAGGTGTGTTAGCTATACTATACAAGTTATTGTTGGTATAGGGAATTCTCTTCCTCTGCTCAGAGAAATGCTTACATTATGTGTTTTTTTGTTTGTTGTTGTCTTGGAATTCCAATTTAAAGTATAAGTTGTTTTTTTCTTCTGAATGCAGATGGATTGTTGAGTAATTGATATATGTCCTATGATCCTGCCAAGATGGAGAGCGTTGCTAAAGTGGGCAGGTGAGAGGGACAGAGTAGGATAGGATATTTATCTGTGTGTGGGGCTTTAAGAGGATTGAGTCACAGATTTAGACAAGGATAAGTTACTATTTGAGTGATTCCTCCTATTCAGAGTATTGTTTAGCACAATACATAGAGCTATATATCCGCTTGCATAAATCTGCCATTTCGCTTCAAGTAAAAAAGGGAATCAAACCACCGACCAGGCCTTCCCCACCGCTTTTGCACAAAGCATACCGCTATATTTGCATTCCATATTCAGCGAGTCTGAGAGACTTGCTGAGGTGGAGAGTGAATGTTAAAAAAGGATTTAATTCAGAAAAGTTATCTGTATAGATTAAAAATACATATTTATTGTTAAAATGTTGCAACTATTGTCAGTCTATTCATGAAATATGTTGGGCACATATTAAGCCCATGCCCAATACATAGTTAATTGGAAACATTCAGGCTAGGTTTCCACTAGTGCGACTTTTCATGCGATTTGGGACTGAAAAGTCGCATGACAAGTCGTACCCCATGATTTCCAATGAGTACCGTTCATATCTGTGCAACCTCAGGTCGCTGCGACTTCAAAGTAGTCCCTGCACTACTTTGGTCCCACTTTGATGCGACTTGAGGTCTATAGACCTCAAGAATACACAGGCATTTCTTCAAGTCGCGGTAAAAAAATTGTGGCACAATCGCACGACTTTGGGGACGCAATAGTGGAAACATAGCCTCAAAGGGTAATGCGATACGTCACTGATAAATTACATGTATGCACTGGTACCAAATGTTTTTTTTTTTTTTTTTGAGGAATCTGATCAGATACAAATTTTTAGTAGCGTTTCAATTTATACATAGGGGTATTTTGATTATTTCAGTTAGAATCTGACTTTAGGGACTGCTTTCATTGTGTAATTGCCTATCCTTGCGTTATTGAAGTTGAAAGGTTTTTTGTTTTCTCTGTTTTGTGTTTAATGAATGCACAAGGTATTATTTTATTAGTAAAGTATCTTATGTGTTTGTTTAAACACCTCAATACACTGCATTTTCACCCCCTTCCTGCCCAGGCCATTTTTCAGCTTTCAGCGCTGTCACAATTTGAATGACAATTGCGCGGTCATACAACACTGTACCCAAATGAAATTGTTATAATTTTTTTTCCCACAAATAGAGCTTTCTTTTGGTGGTATTTGATCACCTCTGCAGTTTTTATTTTTTACGCTATAAAGAAAAGAAGAGTGACAAGTTTAATAAAAACACAATATTTTTTTACTTTTTGCTATAGTAAATATCCCATTTTTTTTCTTTAAAACACATTTTTTCCTCAGTTTAGGCTGATACGTATTCTTCTACATATTTTTGGTAAAAAAAAATCTCAATAAACATATATTGATTGGTTTGCACAAAAGTTATAGCGTCTACAAAATAGGGGATAAATTTATAGCATTTTTAGTATTATTTTTTTTTATCTAGTAATGGCGGCGATCTGCGATTTTTATCGTGACTGCGATATTGCGGCGGACATATCGAACACTTTTGACACATTTTTGGGACCATTCACATTTATACAGCAATTCGTGCTATAAAAATGCATTGATTAATGTATAAATGTGACTGGCAGGGAAGGGGTTAACACTAGGGGGTGATTGAGGGGTTAATTATGTTTCCTAGGGAGTGATTCTAACTGTAGGGGGAGGGGATTCTCAAGGGGAGGAGACCGATCGGTGTTCCTCTGTACTGAGAACGCAACATCGGTCTCCTCTCCTCTGTCAGGACCTGGATCTGTGTGTTTACACACACAGATCCACGGTCCTGCTCAGTTACCGGGCAATCGCGGGTGCCCGGCGGACATCGCGGCCGCCGGGCACGCGCACCGGGTCCCCTGTGACACGGTGGGCACGCCCCCTGGTGGGCCGGTAAAACGAGGGCGTCATATGATGCCCGTCAATTGACAGCCGGCGGTCGGCAAGCAGTTAAAATGTACACAAAGAGTTGTCTCATATTGTGTTTTCTTGTTCTGGGAGTAGAGGTTATTGGGCCCATGTTCCTGATAATATATATTTCCCTAGAAGTTTGGGGTTAAATTAAAATTCATGATGAGGAAATTTGTTTGAATAACAGCCAGAGTGACTATTCTGGATATTTACCTTTTGAATTTCCAGAGTTTCAATCATGAAGTGTTAATGAAAAGTGCAAAGTTGGGAGGCTGACTTCTGAGTCAGAATATGTGTTTGGGTAAAATGTTCTGTTCTGAGTTCCTCGGGTCCACTTGGGTCCCGGGAACAGAGGAAACTAAAGGTGTTTAAGTTCTGTTGAAATCCTGCTGAAATACTGGATTGGAAGAAAAAAATATCTAGTTAAATATATTGAATCTATATAATGAAGATTGTTGCTGAGAAACATTTTTTTGTTCTGCATGCTTTACTTAAGTTTGAGTTAATGAGGAATGTTTTTAATACAGTGGAACCTCGGATTACGATCATAATAAATTCCAGGAGTATGCTCGTAATCCAATGTACAGTACTCGCATATCAAAGTGAGTTTTCCCATTAAAGTCAATGGAAATGAAAATAATTTGTTCCGCATTGACTTCAATGGGATGCAATACTGCATACGGCCAGAGGCGGGGGGCGCCCGAGAGCCTTGGAAATGGCTGAAAAGGCCTGAGGGACACTTCGGCTGACCTCGGCAAACCTCGGAAAGACTCCATTCACGAGCCTTTCCGAGGTTTGCAGAGGTCAGCCAAACTGTCCTCGGGCCTTTCCGTGCATTTCCGAAAGGCGCCGATTGGCGACTTTCGGCTCTGCCCGGCTCCGGCGCCCCCCACCTCAGGCCAAAAGCGGTACAGCACACTGCTTTTGGCCTGAATCCTGCTTGTTTTGCGAGACAACACTCGCAAACCGAGTTAGGATTTTTAGAAATACAGTGCTCGGTTTTCGAAACGCTTGTTAACCGCGTTACTCGCAAACCGAGATTCCACTGTACCTCCAATGGTTAAGGCCTGAATTGATCAGGTAGATTCTGTGATTATTCATGTTGGATGAGGAATATCTGCCCCAGCCAGCCAGTATTCAACCCCAGCCCCATGCACATGAAGAAATGCCCACCCCATTCGTACCCTACCCTATACCCTATCTGGATGAAGAGATGTCTACAGTTTTTACATGGAAATCTTCGTTGTTCATCTTGGTTGTTCAAATGCCATGGGAGGTGCTGAGATGAGTAAAGGCGGACTCCTGCTGGAAAATGTTCCTGGAATGACACCTTGAGGGTTAGCCAAATGACGCACGCCCAAGGCCTATGAAATTCCAGTGAGCACCACATGAGAGAGATCCAGATATGCCAGCCCGAAGACCCACGTCTAGCCCAATGCATCAGTTCCAGTCTGTCTGAGGCAGGGTTTTGGGGTAGAGGATCTCTGTAAAATATGGACGAACACAGAATCAAACAAAAAGTTTTGGGAAAAGTTTAGGAGAATGAGAATTAAATTGTGGACATTTTATTTTCCCTCCCCTTTATGAATTTATCGGCCATTTAGAAGCCATACAAGAGATTTTTTTTGTGCTTTTCTTTGGCACCAAAGCCAAGAGTCTCAGGGGTTATCTTTGACTCAGAAATGACAATGGATGCACAAATAGGATCAGTAGTTAGCGGATCTCACCATCTCCTCCGCCTGCTACACAGACTCATCCCCTTCATCCCAGAAGAGAACAAAGCAGTAGTAGTTGGAACAATCATCAATTCCCGACTCAACTACACAAACTCGCTCTACATAGGATTACCCCAATATCAGCTTGCGCACCTATAGGCCATACAAAACGCGGCGGCAAGACTGCTAACAGGAAAAACCCCTGGGAGTCCATTTCCCCATCCCTGAGGAGCCTACATTGGCTAACCGTAAAGTACCAGATCACATTCAAGACCCTCTGCCTCACCCACAAATGCATACAAGGTAACGCCCCTCAATACCTTAGAGAGAAAATAAAACACTACACACCCAATCGCAATCTGCGATCATGTAACCAAAACCTCCTCCTCATTCCCAAATACCGCTACAAAGCAAGGGGAGAACGAAGATTCGCAGTCCAGGGACCTCGGCTATGGAACACTCTTCCGGCTCACATCCGCATGGACGAAAACCATCTGGCCTTCAGGAAAAAACTCAAGACCTTCCTCTTCTAAGAAGCTGACATTTAGCGCCTTGAGGCGATTCAGTTCACATTTGCAGCGCTTTACAAATCATTCATTCAATTATTCATTCATGGGGGCCACCATCATATTTCTTTTAGCATAGGTTCCGTCTGATATTTTTGCCCTCCCTCTAGTAATCTTCAATTATCCTTTTCTTCTGAGCTTCTTTTCACATCGTTGGACTTCTTTTCCTACTTTGGTCAAAAAAGCTTGCTGCTTACAGAACTCAATAGCTCAATCAGAATTGTCTACCTACAATGTAGTGACTCACCCCCTTCGTCTACATGCTCTAATTAGATGAAGCTCATGGAGTTTCATTTAGCGAGTAAGGGTCTTAAGGCAAATGCTGTTCTCTTTTTGTTTTATGAATCCAGTACAAGGGATTTCCCTCACATTAAGGGCTAATTCATTCCAGCCGCTGCGTCGCAATGCACCAGTTGATGTGTGGTGCAGTCCAGCCAGATCAGCAGAGTGCCGATGCGCCAATATTTTTTTTTTTAACAAACTTGATTGAAATGTCACACAGACAGTGACTTCAATTGCTGCTGCATGGTGCAAAGCAGTGGATTGCCTCACAATGTGCTGTGCTGAAAAAAAGCAGTCCTTTTTTCACACCACACTGCCCACACACCACTGCAACACACCTAAGGATACAATGCATTTTGCTTTGTCATGCGGTGGGACTGTGCTGGAATGGCCGGCCAACGCAGTCCCACAGCATGTGGTGTGAATATATTATAAACTTTTATTTGTGTAAAGATTTTAAATATGTACAGTATATCGTAATATGGGGAGCCTGGGAAAACCACTCAACCACTTGTAAAGGTAAATAGTCTTTATTTTCCTTCCAAAACCATCCAACAAAACTGTTTTCTTAAACAAATTAAACAAAAAAGTCCAAAACTCTGGTATCCAAAATAAAGACTTGACTCACCACCTGAAAAACCTGTCCCATAACAGGGTTACATCCCCGCCTGCCTCAGCGGTCCCAAAGAGCAAGATCACTAGAAGCTTAGCAGTGTCTCAGTCAGAAGGTCCACCACTCTTCCTTCTAAGTGTATCATGCTTCACCTCATAGGCACCTACTAATGGTTGAGGAAACCATCAGTAGGCCCAATCCTTTTTGGGCCTCTTCAGGCGGGTTAACCCTTTCAGGACAAAAGTCCCTATAATCAAAGTTGAAGACTCTTTCCCACCCAAAGTCTATCTCAGCCTTCAACTTCCAGATCCCATACAAGGACTTAACAATCTTGTGAAACTGTAAGTAATTTTCTCCATTTCTAATGTGTACCCCTCACTGTGCATTCGTGAGAATCCCTGAGTACTTTAAACTGTACCCAAATCACCCAACTTAAAGGTATCACAAGCCAAGTAATGGGGAAACATACCTGCCTTCCAGAAGCCATCCCTGGTGTCCTGTACAATATAGTATAGATAGACAGATATACAGTATATACACTGATTAGCTATATGACCCCTGAAAGGTAAAGGGAATAACATTGATTATCTCATTACAATAATATCTGAAAGTGGGTGGGATATATTTTGCTCTTGGTCCCCATCCAGGGAAGAGATATGATGGACTCATAGTTGTAAGTGCGTTCCACACCGACCCGGAAGGGCAGCGGCCATCTTGCCCTTGTGCTTCACCTCCCCAATGGCTTCTGGCCAGCTGTGCAGCTACGGAGAGACTGTCACAAGGGCTCATCCAGAGCTATGATTTTGTAAGCCTGATTTCCGACGACTGCTTGTAAGTTTTCCTAATCTTGTGTCTTAAATAAACTGCTACAATACTGCACTTTCTGTCTTAAACATGTTGTCCCTGAAATTCATGTTTTGAAAGCAGAAAAAATGGACAAACGTAATAATTTGGGAGATTTTCACAAGGGCTCTGGAGCAGCTGCACTTGCAGAGTGCAATTGTACTTTCCAAGGTGCACAGTCTATTGGCCTTTAGTAAATCAACCCCACTGTGTGCTGCCATTGCCTGCCACGTTAACCGCCGCCAGAATTTGTGTTACTGCTCCCTCCCTGTCCGTCACCAAACATCAGTTGCAGCCAGCACCTGAGAGAGAGGAGCAGGTACAGTGCGTAGAGATTACTCCGCCAGGAGCCGGGGAATGAAGAGAGCAGCCGGCCGAACTATAGAGAATGCGGCATGGTGCAGGATGATGTACTTTCGCCCGAAAATGAGAAAAAAGGCCATTCAATGCTCCCACCTCCTGGGCCTATCTGGTTACCTGATGGGGCCCAGTAAAATGAAATTGTAACCCCCTAAGCAAGTAAGAGTGGGGGTGATTTTAGTAAGCCCTATTGTTTTTATTTACAAGAAAAAACTACAAAGCTGCTCGGGCCCCTCCTACTGACCGGGCCCGGTACAACAGGGTTGGTTGTACTGCCCTATCAGCAGCCCTGGATGCATGTGGGGAGCAAAGGCTGAGAAGAGCTGCTGTAGGTCAAATTGCTGAAAGAGTAATGGAAGAAGGTGGCCTGATCTGATGAATCATGTTTACCTTTTACATCATGTGGATGGCCGGGTGCATGTGCATCACTTACCTGGGGAAGAGATGGTACCAGGATGCATAGCTCCCAACTGTCCCTGATTTGGAGCAATGTCCCTCTGTCCCTCTTTCCTCCTCATTTGTCCCTCATTTTGGTCTGATCTATATAATTGTATATAAAATGCACTTTTTATCTTTCAAAAAGTGTTTCCCAGTGCTAAACCTTTCATCCAATTTCTAAATTGCTGCATTTGTACATTTTTAAAGTCAATATAAAGGAATAGTAATGGTAAAAAAAAAGCACTTGTGGATTTGATTAACCTTTTTTTTGGGTTAATTCTCCTTTAAGGGGGTGTGGCAGGGGCGTGTCCTATGCCTACATACATTTGCTAGTAGGTGTCCCTCTTTCCCATCTCAAAATGTTGGGAGGTATGAGGATGCTGTATGGGAAGAAGGCAGGCACCGAGGCAGTGTGATGCTAATGTGGGTGCTTGTCTAGTGGAGTCCATGCCTCAAGGGGTTGGGGCTGTTTTGGCAGCAAAAGGGGGACCTACTCAGTTTTAGGTGGGTGGTCATAATGTTATGGCTGATCAGTGTATGCAGTATGTGTGTGTGTGTATATATATAATTTTATATATATATATGTATATAAATAATTAAAATTTTATTAACACTAAATAATGGAATTACTTCGACAATTCTAGTTTCCATTAAAGCGGTTGTAAAACTTTTTGTAAACCTAAACTTTTTTTTTTTTTGGACCCTGCAAGGTAATGTTATATTGTGCTAGTATGCATCGCATACTAGCACATTATCTTAAACTTATCTTAAAACTAAGCATTCCAGCTGCAGGGGCTCCCATCTTCACCAGTCTTGCTTCCAGGCTCCGGCTCTGTGACTGGTCAGGGCCGCGATGACGTCACTCCCGCGCATAAGCGCAAGAGTTGCTGTTTACAGCACAGCACGCGTGGCCGTTCCCTCAGAGCACATGCGCCAGTGATGTCACTGGCTGCATTTACAGTAAATATCTCCTAAACTGTGCAAGTTTAGGAGATGTATACACTACCTATAGGTAAGCCTTATTATAGGCTTACGCTTACCTATAGGTAAAAGCAAGAGATGCAAATTTACTTTACTACTTTACTTTAAGGAGAAAAATTTGTACTTTTTCCAAAAGGCCTGCCTTCCTCTGGAGGAGACATACAGCCACTCGTTTCATGTTTCGGAGGTCCCAAATTGAAATCCCTTCATTAGAAGAGCAAAAAAGGGCAACAGAATGATAAAAACATTGGAACACATAATGAGAATTTCAGGGGGCAGAATCAGTCATAAGGTGTTACCGGGGGAACCATGATAATATCTGCCCATCAGATTGTAGTTATGTAAAAGAGGTGAGAGGGTCCCTTTAAAGTGTAACCAAATTAAATATTTGCAGGTCATATTTAGCGGGGGGTTAAATCGGCCTCCCCAGGCTGCTGAGAATAGTTGTCAAAGCTTTGGAGAAAATAGCTAATCAGTTGCAAAACTCATACGCTCCAAGCGCTGGAAAAGCTTCTGCATGCCAACGCCCTGCAAATGAGGAATTACCTTCACTTTCACTTTGGTTCAGAGAATTCTTGTGCTTTTTTATTGCCATCTAGTGGTGACGTGAGATATATTAATGATTCCCTTTTAAAATATTCTAGAATAGTTACAGAAAATATCTTATTTCAGGCAGTACCTCGATTGATATCATCAAGTTGTACAAACCTAGACTTGCAGTTTTATTCTAATTATTAACTGTGTGTCCCTCATTCCTATCACACATTACCATGCATAGTTATTTTTCCTACAGATCATAAGGACATGTATTTGCAATGGAGATTTTGAGGGTGCCCAAGCCTGTTGTGTGCTACCCTGTTTCCCCGAAAATAAGACCTAGTGTGATTGTCGGTGATGGCTGCAATAAAAGCCCTACCCCCCAAATAAGCCCTAGTTAAAGTCCTTGTAGGTCTTATTTTCAGGGTAGGGCTTATTTTCAGGGAAACAGGGTAGGGCTTATTTGGGGGGTAGGGCTTATATTGCAGCCATCACCGACAACCACGCTAGGTCTTATTTTCGGGGAAACAGGGTATATGGGTAATATATTTTTAGCAGTGGGAGATCATTCTACTTAGATTTCAATGTGGGATCGTTATTTTATGGTACTGCTAATCACAGTGCAGAAAAGTATATATGTTTAGCATGAGTTAAAGTGGTTGTAAGCCTCATGATATATGAACAAAGCATATCCTTCTATAGTGTGTACTTGTCCCAGTCCAAAGCACTAAGTATAATTTCTGTCTGCTGCCCCACTTCCCTGCTATCTGCATCAGTCTCTTCTTAACGGTTTTTGATCACCTCTGCGTTTTTTATTTTTTGCGCTATAAACAAAAGAATAGGGACAATTTTGAAACAAATGCATTGTTTTTTACTTTTCGTTATAGTAAATATCCCCAACAAATATATAAAAAAAAAATGTTTTTTCCTCAGTTTAGGCCGATACGTATTCTTCTACATATTTTTGGTAATAAAAAATCGCAATAAGCGTTTATGATTGGTTTGCGCAAAAGTTATAGCGTCTACAAAACAGATGATAGTTTTATGGCATTCTTATTAATATTTTTTTTTTACTAGTAATGGCGGCGATCTGCGATTTTTTTTTAATCAAGATTATGGTGGACACATCGGACAATTTTGACACATTTTTGGCACCATTCTCATTTTTACAGCGATCAGTGCTATAAAATTGCACTGATTACTGTAAAAATGACACTGGCAGTGAAGGGGTTAACCACTAGCAGGCTAGGAAGGGGTTAAGAGTGTCCTAGGGAGTGAATCTAGGGGGGCGTGGCTGCGAGTGACACGTCACTGATCTCTGCTCCCGATCACAGGGAGCTGTGATCAGTGATAGTGTCTGAAATGATTGTAATAATATAAATGAACTATAAAGACTCCATTTTGTTTAGAAGTATTTTCCCTTGCTGTTTATCTTGTATATCTGTATAGGAATGTTTGTATGGCAACACACCGCTATTGTGTTTGTTTAAAGAAGTAAAACCTGTTTACTTTGAGGAAAGAAGCCTAGATTTATGACTTAATGGTTGGGTTGTCATATAACTGTTTATAGATAAGCAAAACTTGTTTTAGCCCCTCCCTTATCTTTTGTCCTATTAGTGCATATATACTGTATGTATTCTCAGTAAAATCAGACATCATACGAAGGCAACCTGCCTCTTGTCTCTCGTTAATATGATGTCTCCAGATCTGTAAGGGCGCTGTTGGGAGACCTATAAGAAGGATGGTTTGTCCAGAATAACTAATATTTCCTTTCAGATGGGGGCTCGTTTTTCCGGGATAAGATAATTATCCATGGTGGGTAGACCTTTGTCTATTTTTGACAAATTCTTCCTTACCCTGCCTCTGATAAAATCTTAACCTTTTAAATTGAAAGAGAAAGAAAGGACGGAGCACGCCACGTCTTAGACACACTCACGGGAGTATAACATTGTAAAAATATTTTTAGGGACACTTTTTTGGCTGCAGGCGGAGTTGCATTATAATTAGGGGGCGGGGTATGCATCTGTGGGCGCGCCGACAAATGGGCGTGGTTTACGCGGGGAGATGAATGAGGGATGGAGGGGGAAAGGGGGGAACAGGGAGGGGGGGACAGGGATGGAGAGACAGCAGCCCCAGATCCTACACCACAATAGAAATGTGTATTCAAGAGTTTAACAATCAGCAGATAAAGATACTCCAAACACCTGGTGTTAGCGCTTCAATCATCCCTGCATCCCATGATTGTTACGGTGTCAGGATGATTGAAGCGCATTATTTCTATTATTACATTGTAATATAAAATGAAATCATTCAACTCACCATAATGCAGAATCAGTGGGAGCCCTGAGCGTGTCACCTGCCACGTTGCCTGCCACTAGATGCCATCAGGTGTCCCCAGCGGAGCCTTCCTTACATCTGTGTCCCCATCAGTCCTTCTTACATCGGTGTCCCCATCAGTCCTTCTTACATCTGTGTCCCCATCAGTCCTTCTTACATCTGTGTCCCCATCAGTCCTTCTTACATCTGTGTCCCCATCAGTCCTTCTTACATCTGTGTCCCCATCAGTCCTCCTTACATCTGTGTCCCCATCAGTCCTCCTTACATCTGTGTCCCCATCAGTCCTCCTTACATCTGTGTCCCCATCAGTCCTCCTTACATCTGTGTCCCCATCAGTCCTTCTTACATCTGTGTCCCCATCAGTCCTCCTTACATCTGGTGCCCCCCTGTGACATCCAGACTATACGGCCCCCCTGTGACTTCCAGACTGGCTCCCCCTGTCACATCCAGACTATACAGCCCCCCCGTGACATCCAGACTATAAGCCCCCCTGTGGCATCCAGACTATACGGCCCCCTGTGACATGCAGACTATACGGCCCCCTGTGACATGCAGACTATACGGCCCCCCTGTGACATCCAGACTATACAGCCCCCCGTGACATCCAGACAATACGCCCCCCCTGTGACATCCAGACTGGCCCCCCCGTGACATCCAGACCGGCCCCCCTGTGACATCCAGACTGGCCCCCCCTGTGACATCCAGACTATACGGCCCCCCCTGTGACATCCAGACTATACAGCCCCCCGTGACATCCAGACTATACAGCCTCCCCTGTGACATCCAGACTATACAGCCCCCCCCATGACATCCAGGCTATACGCCCCCCCTGTGACATCCAGGCTATACGGCCCCCCCTGTGACATCCAGACTATACGGCCCCCCCTGTGACATCCAGACTATACAGCCCCCCCTGTGACATCCAGACCATACGGCCCCCCGTGACATCCAGACTGGCCCCTCCTGTGACATCCAGACCGGCCCCCCTGTGACATCCAGACTGGCCCCCCTGTGACATCCAGAAGGCCCCCCGTGACATCCAGACGGCCCCCCCCGTGACATCCAGACCGGCCCCCCCGTGACATCCAGACTGGCCCCCCCGTGACATCCAGACCGCCCCCCCCCCGTGACATCCAGACTGGCCCCCCCGTGACATCCAGACTATACGACCTCCCCCTGTGACATCCAGACTGGCCCCCACGTGACATCCAGACTGCACCCCCCCCGTGACATCCAGACCGGCCCCCCGTGACATCCAGACCGCCCCCCCCCGTGACATCCAGACCAGCCCCCCTGTGACATCCAGACTATACAGCCACCCGTGACATCCAGACTATACAGCCCCCTGTGACATCCAGGCTATACGCCCCCCCTGTGACACCCAGGCTATACGGCCCCCCCTGTGACACCCAGACTATACGGCCCCCCCTGTGACATCCAGACTATACGGCCCCCCTGTGACATCCAGACTATATGGCCCCCCGTGACATCCAGACTATACGGCCCCCCCATGACATCCAGACTATACGTTTCCCCCTGTGACATCCAGACTATACAGCCCCGCCGTGACATCCAGACTGGCCCCCCTTGTGACATCCAGACTATACAGCCCCCCCATGACATCCAGACCGGCCCCCCCGTGACATCCAGACCGGCCCCCCCGTGACATCCAGACCGGCCCCCCTGTGACACCCAGACTGGCCCCCCGTGACATCCAGACTGCCCCCCCCTGTGACATCCAGACCGGCCCCCCCGTGACATCCAGACTGGCCCCCCCGTGACATCCAGACTGGCCCTCCGTGACATCCAGACTATACGACCCCCCCTGTGACATCCAGACTGGCCCCCACGTGACATCCAGACTGGCCCCCCGCCTGACATCCAGACCGCCCCCCCATGACATCCAGACTGGCCCCCCCCATGACATCCAGACTGGCCCCCCCCATGACATCCAGACTATACGACCCCCCCTGTGAATTCCAGACTATACAGCCCCCCCCTGTGACATCCAGACTATACAGCCCCCCTCTGTGACATCCAGACTATACAGCCCCCCCAGGACATCCAGACTATACGGCCCCCCTGTGACATCCAGACTATACAGCCCCCCACGACACCCAGACTGCCCCCCCGTGACATCCAGACCGCCTCCCGTGACATCCAGACCGCCCCCCGTGACATCCAGACCGGCCCCCCTGTGACATCCAGACCGGCCCCCCGTGACATCCAGACCGCTCCCCCTGTGACATCCAGACCGCCCCCCCGTGACATCCAGACTATACGCCCCCCTGTGACATCCAGACCGGCCCACCCTGTGACATCCAGACCGGCCCCCCCTGTGACATCCAGGCTATACGGCTCCAAAGTTGGTCAAGCGGACCCGCATGGTTACAGTAGAGTTTGGGCTGCGGCGCCGCCCATCCCTTGCCCCTTTCCATAACAGGTCACAGAGACTGGCAGCGGGGCGGAGCGGGTTGGGAGGTGGGCGGCGCTGCAGCTCAATCTCTATTGTAGCCATCTAGCCAGCCTACTTCTACGGTCTTCTTGAAAATGGCGGCCGGCGGAGACATCGTCTCCGCTTGCCACGGACGTCTAGCAGCCAGCGGCGCGAACTGCGGCGGTGAAAATCGTGAAAAAAACTAATTTCTCGGGACATCTCCCGGGAAACGATTAAATTGGGAAAGGGTCTAAATCCCGGGAATGTCCCGGGAAATTCGGGACAGTTGGCAAGTATGATTGTAGGGTCTGTGGGAGACCTGAGCTTTTCTTTCTGTCGCAAAGAAGTAAGGCCCCTTTCACACTCGGGCAGGAGGTGCGTCGGCGGTAAAGCGGAGCTTTACCGTCGTTTTAGCGGCGGTATTTGGCCGCTAGTGGGGCGGTTTTACCCCCGCTAGCGGCCAAGAAAGGGTTAAAACCACCACAAAGCGCCTCTGCAGAGGCGCTTTGCCGGCGGTATAGCCGCGCTGCCCCATTGATTTCAATGGGCAGGAGCGGTGAAGGAGCGGTGTATACACCGCTCCTTCACTGCTCCGAAGATGCTGCTAGCAGGACTTTTTTTCCCGTCCTGCTGGCGCACCGCTCCAGTGTGAAAGCCCTCGGGGCTTTTACACTGGAGACACAGCTGCAGCTGTTTCGGGTCGGTTTGCAGGCGCTATTTTTAGCGCAAGAGCGCCTGCAAACCGCCCCAGTGTGAAAGGGGTCTAATAAGATAAATTGTAATTTGATTGTAAGGTAGGACAGTCAGAGTGGTCTACAGTAGTTTGGAATTTTGTAGCAGCTTGGAGTTTCTATAATGTTATGCTCAGGTTGGCTTTAAGCGTTTTGGTAACGCAGTAGAAGCGTTTTGGGAATGCAATAGAAGCGTTTTGGTAACGCAGTAGAAGCATTTTGGAAACGCAGTAGAAGCATTTTGGGAACACAATAGAAGCGTTTTGGGAACGCAGTGTAAGCGTTTTGGGAACGCTGTAGAAAAGAGTACACGCCCATTGGAAGCTTGGTGCTCCTGAAAAAAAAAAAAAAGAGATGATCGATCAGGAATTTTATTTAGAAATAGGGGAAAAGTAACTCCCTTGCTTATATCCAAATATCGTGAGAGTGGTAAGTACTTTTGTATGTATGTTTATAAATGTTGTTGCTGTGGTGCAGATGGCACAAAGGTGTGTTAGCTATACTATATAAGTTATTGTTGGTATAGGGAATTCCCTTCCATCTGCTCAGATGAATGCAAATGGATTGTTGAGTAATTGATATATGTCCTACGATCCTGCCAAGATGGAGAGCGTTGCTAAAGTGGGCAGGTGAGAGGGACAGAGTAGGATAGGATATTTATCTGTGTGTGGGGCTTTAAGAGGATTGAATCACAGATTTAGACAAGGACAAGTTACTATTTGAGTGATTCCTCCTATTCAGAGTATTGTTTAGCACAATACATAGAGGTACATATCCACTTGCATAAATCTGCCATTTCGCTTCAAGTAAAAAAGGGGATCAAACCACCGACCAGGCCTTCCCCACCGCTTTTGCACAAAGCTTACCGCTATATTTGCATTCCATATTCAGCGAGTCTGAGAGACTTGCTGAGGTGGAGAGTGAATGTTAAAAAAGGATTTAATTCAGAAAAGTTATCTATATAGATTAAAAATACATATTTATTGTTAAAATGTTGCAACTATTGTCAGTCTATTCATGAAATGTGTTGGGCACATATTAAGCCCATGCCCAATACATAGTTAATTGGAAACATTCAGGCTAGGTTTCCACTAGTGCGACTTTTCATGCGATTTGGGACTGAAAAGTCGCATGACAAGTCGTACCCCATGATTTCCAATGAGTACCATTCATATCTGTGCGACTTCCAGTCGCTGCGACTTCAAAGTAGTCCCTGCACTACTTTGGTGCCACTTTGATGTGACTTGAGGTCTATAGACCTCAAGAATACACAGGCATTTCTTCAAGTCGCGGTAAAAAAATTGTGGCAAAATCGCACGACTTTGGGGACGCAATAGTGGAAACATAGTCTCAAAGGGTAATGCGATACGTCACTGATAAATTACATGTATGCACTGGTACCAAATGTTTTTTTTTTTTTAAGGAATCTGATCTGATACAAATTTTTTTTTTTTTAATTCTCTTTATTGATTTTTAATAGATTTACAAGAACAGAACCTTGGGGCATTCCCCGGCTCAAAGAGTAACATGTAAATCGGAACCTAACAACAGATTATCTGCCTAAACAGTGCTTTTATCGACAGAAAAACAGACAAAAAAACAAAAAAACAAAACAAAAACAAGATATCACTGCTCAGCCACTCCATTTGGAGAGATTATGAAAGGAGAATGTGCAACTCGTCTTCGATAGAGGTGAGATTTCCCAAGAGGGGATTCTGGTACTAGGCCTAGGATATTAAAGGTTCAACTATAGGGGTGTCACAAGGGTCTTAGCAAGTGTTAGCACAGTAGGGGGAGTTAATGGGTGTCAGATATACCATCTACTCTTGAGCGGCATTAGCGGAGGCAGAGTCAAGCCATAGTTTCCATACTTTGTCAAATTTAGCAGTACACCCACGGGAGTGGTATGTGGCTTTATATAATGGTATTGTAGAATTGACCAGGGCTTTCCAAGAGTTCAGAGAGGGCGCATCAGATTGTTTCCATTTTACTAATATTGCTTTACGGGCGTAAAAGAGCAGAAGTCCTATGAGGGTCTTATTTGCTGTGCGGTGCACTAAAGAGCCCACCAGGCCAAATCCGATACAAATTTAGTAGCGTTTCAATTTATACATGGGGTATTTTGATTATTTCAGTTAGAATCTGACTTTAGGGACTGCTTTAATTGCGTTATTGAAGTTGAAAGGTTTTTTGTTTTCTCTGTTTTGTGTTTAATGAATGCACAAGGTATTATTTTATTAGTAAAGTATCTTATGTGTTCGTTTAAACACCTCAATACACTGCATTTTCACCCCCTTCCTGCCCAGGCCATTTTTCAGCTTTCAGCGCTGTCACACTTTGAATGACAATTGCGCGGTCATACAACACTGTACCCAAATGAAATTGTTATAATTTTTTTTCCCACAAATAGAGCTTTCTTTTGGTGGTATTTGATCACCTCTGCAGTTTTTATTTTTTACGCTATAAAGAAAAGAAGAGTGACAAGTTTAATAAAAACACAATATTTTTTTACTTTTTGCTATAGTAAATATCCCATTTTTTTTCTTTAAAACACATTTTTTCCTCAGTTTAGGCTGATACATGTTCTTCTACATATTTTTGGTAAAAAAAAATCTCAATAAACATATATTGATTGGTTTGCGCAAAAGTTATAGCGTCTACAAAATAGGGGATAAATTTATAGCATTTTTAGTATTATTTTTTTTTATCTAGTAATGGCGGCGATCTGCGATATTTATCGTGACTGCGATATTGCGGCGGACATATCGGACACTTTTGACACATTTTTGGGACCATTCACATTTATACAGCAATTCGTGCTATAAAAATGCATTGATTAATGTATAAATGTGACTGGCAGGGAAGGGGTTAACACTAGGGGTGATCGAGGGGTTAATTATGTTCCTAGGGAGTGATTCTAACTGTAGGGGGAGGGGATTCACAAGGCGAGGAGACCGATCGGTGTTCCTCTGTACTGAGAACGCACCATCGGTCTCCTCTCCTTTGTCAGGACCTGGATCTATGTGTTTACACACACAGATCCACGGTCCTGCTCAGTTACCGGGCAATCGCTGGTGCCCGGCGGAAATCGTGGCCGCCGGGCACGCGCACCGGGTCCCCTGTGACGCGGTGGGCACGCCCCCTGGTGGGCGGGAAAGCGAGGGCGTCATATGATGCCCGTTAATTTACAGCCGGCGGTCGGCAAGCAGTTAAAATGTACACAAATAGTTGTCTCATATTGTGTTTTCTTGTTCTGGGAGTAGAGGTTATTAGGCCCATGTTCCTGATAATATATATTTCCCTAAAAGTTTGGGGTTAAATTAAAATTCATGATGAGGAAATTTGTTTGAATAACAGAGAGTGACTATTCTGGATATTTACCTTTTGAATTCCCAGAGTTTCAATCGTGAAGTGTTAATGAAAAGTGCAAAGTTGGGAGGCTGACTTCTGAGTTAGAATATGTGTTTGGGTAAAATGTTCTGTTCTGAGTTCCTCAGGTCCACTTGGGTCCCGGGAACAGAAGAAACTAAAGGTGTTTAAGTTCTGTTGTAATCCTGCTGAAATACTGGATTGGAAGAAAAAAATATCTAGTTAAATATATTGAATCTATATAGTGAAGACTGTTGCTGAGAAACATTTTTTTTTTCTGCATGCTTTACTTTAGTTTGAGTTAATGAGGAATGTTGTTTTTAATACAGTGGAACCTCGGATTACGAGCATAATCCATTCCAGGAGTATACTCATAATCCACTGTACAGTACTTGCATATCAAAGCGAGTTTTCCCATTGAAGTCAATGGAAACGAAAATAATTTGTTCCGCATTGACTTCAATGGGATGCAATACTGCATACGGCCAGAGGCGGGGGGCACCAGAGAGCCTCGGAAATGGCTGAAAAGGCCTGAGGGACACTTCAGCTGACCTCGGCAAACCTCGGAAAGACTCCGTTCACGAGCCTTTCCAAGGTTTGCCGAGGTCAGCCAAACTGTCCTCGGGCCTTTCCGTGCATTTCCAAAAGGCACCGATCGGCGACTTTCGGCTCTGCTTGGCTCCGGCGCCCCCAACCTCAGGCCAAAAGTGGCCTGCTCGTTTTGCGAGACAACACTCACAAACCGAGTTAGGATTTTTTTAAATACAGTGCTCGGTTTGCGAAACGCTCGTTAACCGCGTTAATCACAAACCGAGGTTCCACTGTACCACCAATGGTTAAGGTCTGAATTGATCAGGTAGATTCTGTGATTATTCATGTTGGATGAGGAATATCCGCCCCAGCCAGCCAGTATTCAACCCCTGCCCCATGCACAAGAAGAAATGCCCACCCCACACATACCCTACCCTATACCCTATCTGGATGAAGAGATGTCTACAGTTTTTACATGGAAATCTTCGTTGTTCATCTTTTTATTTTCCTTTACTTTTATGAATTTATCGGCCATTCAGAAGCCATACAAGAGATTTTTTTTGTGCTTTTCTTTGGCACCAAAGCCAAGAGTCTCTGAGTTATCTTTGACTCAGAAATGACAATGGATGCACAAATAGGATCAGTAGTTAGCGGATCTCACCATCTCCTCCGCCTGCTACACAGACTCATCCCCTTCATCCCAGAAGAGGACAAAGCAGCAGTAGTTGGAACAATCATCAATTCCCGACTCAACTACACAAACTCGCTCTACATAGGATTACCCCAATATCAGCTTGCGCACCTATAGGCCATACAAAACGCGGCGGCAAGACTGCTAACAGGAAAAAACCCTGGGAGTCCATTTCCCCATCCCTGAGGAGCCTACATTGGCTAACCGTAAAGAATCGGATCACATTCCAGACCCTCTGCCTCACCCACAAATGCATACAAGGTAACGCCCCTCAATACCTTAGAGAGAAAATAAAACACTACACACCCAATCGCAATCTGCGATCATGTAACCAAAACCTCCTCCTCATTCCCAAATACCGCTACAAAGCAAGGGGAGAACGAAGATTCACAGTCCAGGGACCTCGGCTATGGAACACTCTTCCGGCTCACATCCGCATGAACGAAAACCATCTGGCCTTCAGAAAAAAACTCAAGACCTTCCTCTTCTAAGAAGCTGACAACACAAAACGCATTTAGCGCCTTGAGGCGATTCAGTTTACATTTGCAGCGCTTTACAAATCATTCATTCAATTATTCATTCATGGGGGCCACCATCATATTTCTTTTAGCATAGGTTCCGTCTGATATTTTTGCCCTCCCTCTAGTAATCTTCAATTATCCTTTTCTTCTGAGCTTCTTTTCACATCGTTGGACTTCTTTTCCTACGATGGTCAAAAAAGCTTGCTGCTTACAGAACTCAATAGCTCAATCAGAATTGTCTACCTACAATGGAGTGACTCACCCCCTTCGTCTACATGCTCTAATTAGATGAAGCTCATGGAGTTTCATTTAGCGAGTAAGGGTCTTAAGGCAAATGCTGTTCTCTTTTTGTTTTATGAATCCAGTACAAGGGATTTCCCTCACATTAAGGGCTAATTAATTCCAGCCGCTGCGTCGCAATGCACCAGTTGATGTGTGGTGCAGTCCAGCCAGATCAGCAGAGTGCTGATGCGCCAATATTTTTTTTTTTTAACAAACTTGATGGAAATGTCACACAGACAGTGACTTCAATTGCCGCTGCATGGTGCAAAGCACTGGATTGCCTCACAATGTGCTGTGCTGAAAAAAAGCAGTCCTTTTTTCACCCCACACTGCCCACACACCACTGCAACACACCTAAGGAGACAAGGCATTTTGCTTTGTCATGCGGTGGGACTGTGCTGGAATGGCCGGCCAACGCAGTCCCACAGCATGTGGTGTGAATATATTATAAACTTTTATTTGTGTAAATATTTTAAATATGTACAGTATATCGTAATATGGGGAGCCTGGGAAAACCACTCAACCACTTGTAAAGGTAAATAGTCTTTATTTTCCTTCCAAAACCATCCAAACAAAACTGCTTTCTTAAACAAATTAAACAAAAAAGTCCAAAACTCTGGTATCCAAAATAAAGACTTGGCTCACCACCTGAAAAACCTGTCCCATAACAGGATTAAATCCCCGCCTGCCTCAGCGGTCCCAAAGAGCAAGATCACTAGCAGCTTAGTAGTGTCTCAGTCAGAAGGTCCACCACTCTTCCTTCTAAGTGTATCATGCTTCACCTCATAGGCACCTACTGATGGTTGAGGAAACCATCAGTAGGCCCAATCCTTTTTGGGCCTCTTCAGGCGGGTTAACCCTTTCAGGACAAAAGTCCCTATAATCAAAGTTGAAGACTCTTTCCCACCCAAAGTCTATCTGAGCCTTCAACTTCCAGATCCCATACAAGGACTTAACAATCTTGTGAAACTGTAAGTAATTTTCCCCATTTCTAATGTGTACCCCTCACTGTGCATTCGTGAGAATCCCTGAGTACTTTAAACTGTACCCAAATCACCCAACTTAAAGGTATCACACGCCAAGTAATGGGGAAACATACCTGCCTTCCAGAAGCCATCCCTGGTGTCCTGTACAATATAGTATAGATAGATAGACAGTATATACACTGATTAGCTATATGACCACTGAAAGGTAAAGGGAATAACATTGATTATCTCATTGCAATAATATCTGAAAGTGGGTGGGATATATTTTGCTCTTGGTCCCCATCCAGGGAAGAGATATGATGGACTCATAGTTGTAAGTGTGTTCCACACCGACCCGGAAGGGCAGCGGCCATCTTGCCCTTGTGCTTCACCTCCCAAATGGCTTCTGGCCAGCTGTGCAGCTACGGAGAGACTGTCACAAGGGCTCATCCAGAGCTATGATTTTGTAAGCCTGATTTCCGACGACTGCTTGTAAGTTTTCCTAATCTTGTGTCTTAAATAAACTGCTGCAATACTGCACTTTCTGTCTTAAACATGTTGTCCCTGAAATTCATGTTTTGAAAGCAGAAAAAATGGACAAACATAAGAATTTGGGAGATTTTCACAAGGGCTCTGGAGCAGCTGCACTTGCAGAGTGCAATTGCACTTTCCAAGGTGCACAGTATATTGGCCTTTAGTAAATCAACCCCACTGTGTGCTGCCATTGCCTGCCACGTTAACCGCAGCCAGAATTTGTGTTACTGCTCCCTCCCTGTCCGTCACCTAACATCAGTTGCAGCCAGCATCTGAGAGAGAGGAGCAGGTACAGTGCATAGAGATTACTCCACCAGGAGCCGGGGAAGGAAGAGAGTAGCCGGCCGAACTATAGAGAATGCGGCACCGTGCAGGATGATGTACCTTCACCCGAAAATGAGAAAAAAGGCCATTCAATGCTCCCACCTCCTGGGCCTATCTGGTTACCTGATGGGACCCAGTAAAATGAAATTGTAACCCCCTAAGCAAGTAAGAGTGGGGATGATTTTAGTAAGCCCTATTGTTTTTATTTACAAGAAAAAACTACAAAGCTGCTCGGGCCCCTCCTGCTGACCCGGCCCGGTACAACAGGGTTGGTTGTACTGCCCTATCAGCAGCCCTGGATGCATGTGGGGAGCAAAGGCTGAGAAGAATTGCTGAAAGAGCAATGGAAGAAGGTGGCCTGATCTGATGAATCATGTTTACCTTTTACATCATGTGGATGGCCGGGTGTGTGTGCATCACTTACCTGGGGAAGAGATGGTACCAGGATGCATAGCTCCCAACTGTCCCTGATTTGGAGCAATGTCCCTCTGTCCCTCATTCCTCCTCATTTGTCCCTCAATTTGGTCTGATCTATATAGTTGTATATAAAATGCACTTTTTATCTTTCAAAAAGTGTTCCCCAGTGCTAAACCTTTCATCCAATTTCTAAATTGCTGCATTTGTACATTTTTAAAGCCAATATAAAGGAATAGTAATGGTAAAAAAGAACTTGTGGATTTCATTAACCTTTTTTGGGGTTAATTTGCCTTTAAGGGGGTGTGGCAGGGGGCGTGTCCTATGCCTACATACATTTGCTAGTAGGTATCCCTCTTTCCCATCTCATAATGTTGGGGTGTATCAGGATGCTGTATGGCAGTGGTTCTCAACCTGGGGGTCGGGACCCCCTCGGGGGTCGAATGATGATTTGCCAGGGGTCACCAAATCCTGGGCTGTTCCTGAAGCCCGCGCCACTCTCACAGCCTGATCGTGGTCGCCCAGCAGGGCTGTCTCTGAAGCCTGTAGGCGCCCAGCAGGGCTGTCTCTGAAGCCTGTGGCTGCCCAGCAGGGCTGTCTCTGAAGCCTGCGGCCGCCCACTCGGGCTCTTTGCAGCCACCCATTCAGTTCACGGCATGGTTGGGAGGCAGAGACTAGAGGTCAGCTGACTGGTGAGGAATGTGAAGTGGGAGAGGCTGGGGGAGACCCTATCTCCTGATTTCGGCATAGGTGTCACAGCTACGAGACACCACAGAGCTGAAAAAACAGTGTAGCCGGAGACAAAGTGAGTAACACTACCTGTGATTAGAGTTGCCATTAAAAGTCCCCACTACAGTTCTCAGATCAGCAGATTACCTTGATCAAGAGCACCTAAGTTGTCTGATTAGAACTCCCCCCGGCGCTGCCACTGAACCCTCCCCCCACCAGAACTGCCACTCATCCCAACTCCCCGCCAGCACTGTCACTCATCCCATTCCCCCACCCTCCACCAAGGGATAAAAATAGAGAATACATGGAAGGGAGAGGAAAAGAGGGGGAGGAACAAAGAAAAAGGGAGAGAAAGAATATAAGGAAAGAACAAGAAAGTCGGCTAGAGAGAGGGATGGGGAAAAAAACAAGAAATTAGGATAGAGAGAGCGAAAAGGGAAAGAAAGGAGAACAAAGACAAAGAGTGGTACATCCTAAAATGTACCATAAGGGGTTTCAATACTGTATGAGTGGAAGGGAATAGGGGGGGCACTAAATGTCCGTAGGTTAGGGGCGCAAATTACTTGTCTTGCCTCGGGTGCTGGCAACCCACACTATGAAAATAATTTTACTGTTAGGGGTCCCCACAACTTGGGAAATTTTTATCAAGGGGTCACGGCATTAGAAGGGTTGAGAACCACTGCTGTATGGGAAGAAGGCAAGCACCGAGGCAGTGTGACGCTAATGTGTGTGCTTGTCTAGTGGAGTCCATGCCTCAAGGGGTTGGGGCTGTTTTGGCAGCAAAAGGGGGACCTACTCAGTTTTAGGTGGGTGGTCATAATGTTATGGCTGATCAGTGTATGCAGTTTGTGTGTGTGTATATATATATATATATATATATATATATATATATATATATAATTAAAATTTTATTAACACTAAAAAATGGAATTACTTTGACAATTATAGTTTCCATTAAAGCGGTTGTAAACCTTTTTGTAAACCTAAACTTTTTTTTTTGGACCCTGCCAGGTAATGTTATATTGTGCTAGTATGCATTGCATACTAGCACATTATGTTAAACTTACCTTAAAACAAAGCATTCCAGCTGTAGGGGCTCCCATCTTCACCAGTCTTGCTTCCAGGCTCCGGCTCTGTGACTGGCCAGAGCCACGATGATGTCACTCCAGTGCATAAGCGCAGGAGCCGCTGTTTACAGCACAGCACGGGTGGCCGTTCCTTCAGAGCACATGCGCCAGTGATGTCACTGGCTGCATTTACAGTAAATATCTCCTAAACGGTGCAAGTTTAGGAGATATTTACACTACCTATAGGTAAGCCTTATTATAGGCTTACCTATAGGTAAAAGCAAGAGATGGAAGTTCACTTTTACTTCTTTACTTTAAGAAGAAAAATTGGTACTTTTTCCAAAAGGCCTGCCCTCCTCTGGAGGAGACATACAGCCACCCGTTCCATGTTTCGGAGGTTCCAAATTGAAATCCCTTCATTAGAAGAGCAAATAAGAGCAACAGAATGATAAAAAACATTGGAACACATAATGAGAATTTCAGGGGGCAGAATCAGTCATAAGGTGTTACCGGGGGAACCATGATAATATCTGCCCATCAGATTGTAGTTATGTAAAAGAGGTGAGAGGGGCCCTTTAAAGTGTAACTAAATTCAATATTTGCAGGTCATGTTTAGCGGGGGGTTAAATCGGCCTCCCCAGGCTGCTGAGAATAGTTGGCAAAGCTTTGGAGAAAATAGCTAATCAGTTGCAAAACTCATACGCTCGAAGCGCTGGAAAAGCTTCTGCATGCCAACGCCCTGCAAATGAGGACTTACCTTCACTTTCACTTTGGTTCAGAGAATTCTTGTGCTTTTGTATTGCCATCTAGTGGTGACGTGAGATATATTAATGATTCCCTTTTAAAATATTCTAGAATAGTTACAGAAAATATCTTATTTCAGGCAGTACCACCGTACCACGACTGATATTATCCATATGTACAAACCTAGACTTGCAGTTTTATTCTAATTATTAACTGTGTGTCCCTCATTCCTATCACACATTACCATGCATAGTTATTTTTCTTACAGATCATAAGGACATGTATTTGCAATGGAGATTTTGAGGGTGCCCAAGCCTGTTGTGTGCTATGAGTAATATATTTTTAGCAGTGGGAGATCATTTTACTTAGATTTCAATGTGGGATCATTATTTTATGGTACTGCTAATCACAGTGCAGAAAAGTATATATGTTTTGCATGAGTTAAAGTGATTGTAAGCCTAACAAAGCATATCCTTCTATAGTGTGTACATGTCCCAGTCCAAAGCACTAAGTATAATTTCTGTCTGCTGCCCCACTTCCATGCTATCTGCATCAGTCTCTTCTTAAAGGTTTTTGATCACCTCTGCGGTTTTTATTTTTTGCGCTATAAACAAAAGAATAGGGACAATTTTGAAACAAACGCATTGTTTTTTACTTTTCGTTATAGTAAATATCCCCAACAAATATATAAAAAAAAAAGTTTTTTCCTCAGTTTACTACATATTTTTGGTAATAAAAAATCGCAATAAGCGTTTATGATTGGTTTGCGCAAAAGTTATAGCGTCTACAAAACAGATGATAGTTTTATGGCATTTTTATTAATATTTTTTTTTTACTAGTAATGGCGGCGATCTGCGATTTTTTTTTAATCAAGATTATGGTGGACACATCGGACAATTTTGACACATTTTTGGCACCATTCTCATTTTTACAGCGATCAGTGCTATAAAATTGCACTGATTACTGTAAAAATGACACTGGCAGTGAAGGGGTTAACCACTAGCTGGCTAGGAAGGGGTTAAGAGTGTCCTAGGGAGTGAATCTAGGGGGGCGTGGCTGTGAGTGACAGGTCACTGATCTCTGCTCCCGATCACAGGGAGCTGTGATCAGTGACGGTGTCTGAAATGATTGTAATAATATAAATGAACTATAAAGACTCCATTTTGTGAAAAGCCGCCATTTTATATATATTGTCTGTTTAGAAGTATTTTTCCCTTGCTGTTTATCTTGTATATCTGTATAGGAATGTTTGTATGGCAACACACCCCTATTGTGTTTGTTTAAAGAAGTAAAACCTGTTTACTTTGAGGAAAGAAGCCTAGATTTATGACTTAATGGTTGGGTTGTCATATAACTGTTTATAGATAAGCAAAACTTGTTTTGGCCCCTCCCCTATCTTTTGTCCTATTAGTGCATATATACTGTATGTCTTCTCAGTACAATCAGACATCATACGAAGGCAACCTGCCTCTTGTCTCTCGTTAATATGATGTCTCCAGATCTGTAAGGGCGCTGTTGGGAGACCTATAAGAAGGATGGTTTGTCCAGAATAACTAATATTTCCTTTCAGATGGGGGCTCGTTTTCCGGGATAAGATAATTATCCATGGTGGGTAGACCTTTGTCTATTTTTGACGAATTCTTCCTTACCCTGCCTCTGATAAAATCTTAACCTTTTAAATTGAAAGAGAAAGAAAGGACTGAGCACGCCACGTCACACTCACGGGAGTATAACATTGTAAAAATATTTTTAGGGACACTTTTTTGGCTGCAGGCGGAGTTGCATTATAATTAGGGGGCGGGGTATGCATCTGTGGGCGCGCCGACAAATGGGCATGGTTTACGTGGTACAGTGGGCGTGGCTTAAATGGGCATGGCTCAAATTGGTGTGGTTAGAGTCTGAGATGAATGAGGGATGGAGGGGGAAAGGGGGGAAAGGGGGGAACAGGGAGGGGGGGACAGGGATGGAGAGACAGCAGCCCCAGATCCTACACCACAATAGAAATGTGTATTCAAGAGTTTAACAATCAGCAGATAAAGATACTCCAAACACCTGGTGTTAGCGCTTCAATCATCCCGGCATCCCATGATTGTTACGGTGTCAGGATGATTGAAGCGCATTATTTCTATTATTACATTGTAATATAAAATGAAATCATTCAACTCACCATAATGCAGAATTAGTGGGAGCCCTGAGCGTGTCACCTGCCACGTTGCCTGCCACCAGATGCCATCAGGTGTCCCCAGCGGAGCCTTCCTTACATCTGTGTCCCCATCAGTCCTCCTTACATCTGTGTCCCCATCAGTCCTTCTTACATTTGTGTCCCCATCAGTCCTTCTTACATCTGTGTCCCCATCAGTCCTCCTTACATCTGTGTCCCCATCAGTCCTCCTTACATCTGTGTCCCCATCAGTCCTCCTTACATCTGTGTCCCCATCAGTCCTCCTTACATCTGTGTCCCCATCAGTCCTCCTTACATCTGTGTCCCCTTCAGTCCTTCTTACATCTGTGTCCCCATCAGTCCTCCTTACATCTGTGTCCCCATCAGTCCTTCTTACATCTGTGTCCCCATCAGTCCTCCTTACATCTGTGTCCCCATCAGTCCTCCTTACATCTGTGTCCCCATCAGTCCTTCTTACATCTGTGTCCCCATCAGTCCTCCTTACATCTGTGTCCCCATCAGTCCTCCTTACATCTGTGTCCCCATCAGTCCTCCTTACATCTGTGTCCCCATCAGTCCTTCTTACATCTGTGTCCCCATCAGCAGAGTCCTCTTTACATCTGTGTCCCCATCAGTCCTCCTTACATCTGGTGCCCCCCTGTGACATCCAGACTATACGGCCCCCCTGTGACTTCCAGACTGGCTCCCCCTGTCACATCCAGACTATACGGCCCCCCTGTGGCATCCAGACTATACACCCCCCCTGTGACATCCAGACTATACGGCCCCCTGTGACATGCAGACTATACGGCCCCCCCTGTGACATCCAGACTATATGCCCCCCTGTGACATCCAGACTATACAGCCCCCCGTGAAATCCAGACAATACGCCCCCCCTGTGACATCCAGACTGGCCCCCCTGTGACATCCAGACCGCCCCCCGTGACATCCAGACTGGCCGCCCCATGACATCCAGACTGGCCCACCTGTGACATCCAGACTATACGACCTCCCCCTGTGACATCCAGACTGGCCCCCCCGTGACATCCAGACCGCCCCCCCCTGTGACATCCAGACTGACCCCCCGTGACATCCAGACCGCCCCCCGTGACATCCAGACTATACGGCCCCCCCTGTGAAATCCAGACTATACAGCCCCCCGTGACATCCAGACTATACAGCCTCCCCTGTGACATCCAGACTATACAGCCCCCCCATGACATCCAGGCTATACGCCCCCCCTGTGACATCCAGGCTATACGGCCCCCCCTGTGACATCCAGACTATACGGCCCCCCCTGTGACATCCAGACTATACGGCCCCCCTGTGACATCCAAACTATACAGCCCCCCGTGACATCCAGACTATACGTCCCCCCCGTGACATCCAGACTATACGCCCCCCCCGTGACATCCAGACCATACGGCCCCCCGTGACATCAAGACTATACGGACCCCCCTGTGACATCCAGACTATACAGCCCCCCGTGACATCCAGACCGCCCCCCTGTGACATCCAGACTATACGGCCCCCCCGTGACATGCAGACTATACGGCACCCCCGTGACATCCAGACTATACGGCCCCCCCTGTGACATCCAGACTATACAGCACCCCCGTGACATCCAGACTATACAGCCCCCGCCGGGACATCCAGACTGGCCCCCCGTGACATTCAGACTATACAGCCCCCCTGTGACATCCAGACCGCCCCCCCGTGACATCCAGACTGGCCCCCCGTGACATCCAGACCACCCCCCCGTGACAGCCAGACCGGCCCCTCCTGTGACATCCAGACCGGCCCCCCTGTGACATCCAGACTGGCCCCCCTGTGACATCCAAAAGGCCCCCCGTGACATCCAGACGGCCCCCCCGTGACATCCAGACCGGCCCCCCCGTGACATCCAGACCGCCCCCCCTGACATCCAGACCGGCCCCCCCGTGACATCCAGACTGGCCCCCCCATGACATCCAGACTATACGACCTCCCCCTGTGACATCCAGACTGGCCCCCACGTGACATCCAGACTATACGGCCCCCTGTGACATGCAGACTATACGGCCCCCCCTGTGACATCCAGACTATATGCCCCCCTGTGACATCCAGACTATACAGCCCCCCGTGAAATCCAGACAATACGCCCCCCCTGTGACATCCAGAGTGGCCCCCCTGTGACATCCAGACCGCCCCCCGTGACATCCAGACTGGCCGCCCCATGACATCCAGACTGGCCCACCTGTGACATCCAGACTATACGACCTCCCCCTGTGACATCCAGACTGGCCCCTACGTGACATCCAGACTGGCCCCCCGTGACATCCAGACCGCCCCCCCCGTGACATCCAGACCGTCCTCCCCGTGACATCCAGACCGGCCCCCCTGTGACATCCAGGCTGGCCCCCCCTGTGACATCCAGACTATACGGCCCCCCCTGTGACATCCAGACTATACAGCCCCCCGTGACATCCAGACTATACAGCCTCCCCTGTGACATCCAGACTATACAGCCCCCCCATGACATCCAGGCTATACGCTCCCCCTGTGACATCCAGGCTATACGGCCCCCCCTGTGACATCCAGACTATACGGCCCCCCCTGTGACATCCAGACTATACGGCCCCCCTGTGACATCCAGACTATACAGCCCCCCGTGACATCCAGACTATACGTCCCCCCCGTGACATCCAGACTATACGCCCCCCCCCCGTGACATCCAGACCATACGGCCCCCCGTGACATCAAGACTATACGGACCCCCCTGTGACATCCAGACTATACAGCCCCCCGTGACATCCAGACCGCCCCCCTGTGACATCCAGACTATACGGCCCCCCCGTGACATGCAGACTATACGGCCCCCCCTGTGACATCCAGACTATACAGCCCCCGCCGGGACATCCAGACTGACCCCCCGTGACATTCAGACTATACAGCCCCCCTGTGACATCCAGACCGCCCCCCCGTGACATCCAGACTGGCCCCCCGTGACATCCAGACCACCCCCCCGTGACAGCCAGACCGGCCCCTCCTGTGACATCTAGACCGGCCCCCCTGTGACATCCAGACTGGCCCCCCTGTGACATCTAAAAGGCCCCCCGTGACATCCAGACGGCCCCCCCGTGACATCCAGACCGGCCCCCCCGTGACATCCAGACCGCCCCCCCTGACATCCAGACCGGCCCCCCCGTGACATCCAGACTGGCCCCCCCGTGACATCCAGACTATACGACCACCCCCTGTGACATCCAGACTGGCCCCCACGTGACATCCAGACTACACCCCCCCTGTGACATCCAGACTATACAGCCACCCGTGACATCCAGACTATACAGCCCCCCGTGACATCCAGGCTATACGCCCCCCCTGTGACACCCAGGCTATACGGCCCCCCCTGTGATACCCAGACTATACGGCCCCCCCTGTGACATCCAGACTATACGGCCCCCCTGTGACATCCAGACTATACGGCCCCCCGTGACATCCAGACTATACGGCCCCCCCATGACATCCAGACTATACGTTCCCCCCTGTGACATCCAGACTATACAGCCCCGCCGTGACATCCAGACTGGCCCCCCCTGTGACATCCAGACTGCCCCCCGTGACATTCAGACTATACAGCCCCCCCATGACATCCAGAGCAGCCCCCCCGTGACATCCAGACTGGCCCCCCCGTGACATCCAGACCGGCCCCCCTGTGACACCCAGACTGGCCCCCCGTGACATCCAGACCGGCCCCCCCCTGTGACATCCAGACCGGCCCCCCCGTGACATCCAGACTGGCCCCCCCGTGACATCCAGACTGGCCCCCCGTGACATCCAGACTATACGACCCCCCCCTGTGACATCCAGACTGGCCCCCACGTGACATCCAGACTGGACCCCCGCCTGACATCCAGACCGCCCCCCCATGACATCCAGACTGGCCCCCCCCATGACATCCAGACTATACGACCCCCCCTGTGAATTCCAGACTATACAGCCCCCCCCCTGTGACATCCAGACTATACAGCCCCCCTCTGTGACAACCAGACTATACAGCCCCCCCAGGACATCCAGACTATACGGCCCCCCTGTGACATCCAGACTATACAGCCCCCCGTGACACCCAGACTGCCCCCCCGTGACATCCAGACCGCCCCCCGTGACATCCAGACCGCCCCCCGTGACATCCAGACCGGCCCCCCTGTGACATCCAGACCGGCCCCCCGTGACATCCAGACCGCCCCCCCTGTGACATTCAGACCGCTCCCCCTGTGACATCCAGACCGCCCCCCCGTGACATCCAGACTGAAGGAGCGGTGTATACACCGCTCCTTCACCGCTCCGAAGATGCTGCTAGCAGGACTTTTTTTCCTGTCCTGCTAGCGCACCGCTCCAGTGTGAAAGCCCTCGGGGCTTTTACACTGGAGACACAGCTGCAGCTGTTTCGGGTCGGTTTGCAGGCGCTATTTTTAGCGCAAGAGCGCCTGCAAACCGCCCCAGTGTGAAAGGGGTCTAATAAGATAAATTGTAATTTGACTGTAAGGTAGGACAGTCAGAGTGGTCTACAGTAGTTTGGAATTTTGTAGCAGCTTGAAGTTTCTATAATGTTATGCCCAGGTTGGCTTTAAGCGTTTTGGTAACGCAGTAGAAGCGTTTTGGGAACGCAATAGAAGCGTTTTGGGAACGCTGTAGAAAAGAGTACACGCCCATTGGAAGCTTGGTGCTCCTGAAAAAAAAAAAAAAGAGATGATCGATCAGGAATTTTATTTAGAAATAGGGGAAAAGTAACTCCCTTGCTTATATCCAAATATCGTGAGAGTGGTAAGTACTTTTGTATGTATGTTTATAAATGTTGTTGCTGTGGTGCAGATGGCACAAAGGTGTGTTAGCTATACTATATAAGTTATTGTTGGTATAGGGAATTCCCTTCCATCTGCTCAGAGAAATGCTTACATTATGTGTTTTTTTGTTTGTTGTTGTCTTTTATTCTGAATGCAGATGGATTGTTGGGTAGTTGATATATGTCCTATGATCCTGCCAAGACGGAGAGCGTTGCTAAAGTGGTCAGGTGAGAGGGACAGAGTAGGATAGGATAGGATCTGTGTGTGGTGCTTCAAGAGGATTGAATCACAGATTTAGACAAGGACAAGTTACTATTTGAGTGATTCCTCCTATTCAGAGTATTGTTTAGCACAATACATAGAGGTACATATCCGCTTGCATAAATCTGCCATTTCGCTTCAAGTAAAAAAGGGGATCAAACCACCGACCAGGCCTTCCCCACCGCTTTTGCACAAAGCTTACCGCTATATTTGCATTCCATATTCAGCGAGTCAGTGAGACTTGCTGAGGTGGAGAGTGAATGTTAAAAAAGGATTTAATTCAGAAAAGTTATCTACGGTATATAGATTAAAAATACATATTTATTGTTAAAATGTTGCAACTATTGTCAGTCTATTCATGAAATGTGTTGGGCACATATTAGGCTCATGCCCAATATATAGTTAATTGGAAACATTCAGGCTAGGTTTCCACTAGTGCGACTTTTCATGCGATTTGGGACTGAAACGTCACATGACAAGTTGTACCCCATGATTTCCAATGAGTACCGTTCATATCTGTGCGACTTCAAGTCACTGCGACTTCAAAGTAGTCCCTGCACCACTTTGGTCCCACTTTGATGCGACTTGAGGTCTATAGACCTCAAGAATACACAGGCATTTCTTCAAGTCGCGGTAAAAAACCCGTGGCAAAATCGCGCGACTTTGGGGACGCAATAGTGGAAACATAGCCTCAAAGGGTAATGCAACACGTCACTGATAAAATACATGTATACACTGGTACCAAATATTTTTTGTTTTTTTTGAGGAATCTGGTCAGATACAAATTTTTAAGAGTAGCGTTTCAATTTATACATAGGGGTATTTTGATTATTTCAGTTAGAATCTGACTTTAAGGACAACTTTAATTGTGTAATTGCCTATCCTTGTGTTATTGAAGTTGAAAGGTTTTTTGTTTTCTCTGTTTTGTGTTTAATGCACAAGGTATTATTTTATTAGTAAAGTATCTTATGTGTTTGTTTAAACACCTCAATACAGTGCATTTTCACCCCCTTCCTGCCCAGGCCATTTTTCAGCTTTCAGCGCTGTCACACTTTGAATGACAATTGCGCGGTCATGCAACACTGTACCCAAATGAAATTGTTATCATTTTTTCCCCACAAATAGAGCTTTCTTTTGGTGGTATTTTATCACCACTGGGGTTTTTATTTTTTGTGCTATAAACAAAAGAATAGTGACAAGTTTGAAAAAAACACAGTATTTTTTACTTTTTGCTATAATAAATATCCATTTTTTTTCTTTAAAACAAATTTTTTCCTCAGTTTAGGTCGATATGTATTCTTCTACATATTTTTGGTGTGAGTGATTCCTCCTATTCGGAGTATTGTTTAGCACAATACATAGAGGTACATATCCGCTTGTAAAAATCGCAATAAGCGTATATTGATTGGTTTGCGCAAAAGTTATAGCGTCTACAAAATAGGGGATAGATTTATAGCATTTTTAGTATTATTTTTTTAAATCTAGTAATGGCGGCGATCTGCGATTTTTATCGTAACTGCGATATTGCGGCGGACATATCGGACACTTTTGACACATTTTTGGGACCATTCACATTTATATAGCAATCCGTGCTATAAAAATGCATTGATTACTGTATAAATGTGACTGGCAGGGAAGGGGTTAACACTAGGGGGTGATCGAGGGGTTAATTATGTTCCTAGGGAGTGATTCTAACTGTAGGGGGAGGGGATTCACAAGGGGAGGAGACGGATCGGTGTTCCTCTGTACTGAGAACACACCATCGGTCTCCTCTCGTCTGACAGGACCTGGATATGTGTGTTTACACACACAGATCCACTGTCCTGCTCGGTTACCGGGCAATCGCGGGTGCCCAGCGGACATCGCGGCCGCCGGGCACGCGCACTGGGTCCCCAGTGACACGGCGGGCGCACACGATGGCAGTCGGCGGCGCGCACCCCCTGGCGGGCCGGGAAAGCGAAGGCGTCATATGACTCCCTCCCACAACGAGAGCTGCGCAGCCTGGCCATCAATTGACAGCCGGCGGTCGGCAAGCAGTTAAAATATACACAAAGAGTTGTCTCATATTGTGTTTTCTTGTTCTGGGAGTAGGTAATTAGGCCCATGTTCCTGATAATATATATTTCCCTAGAAGTTTGGGATTAAATTAAAATTGATGATGGGAAAGTTTGTTTGAATAACAGCCAGAGTGACTATTCTGGATATTTACCTTTTGAATTCCCAGAGTTTCAATCGTGAAGTGTTAATGATGTAATGTTGTTTATCCATCAATGTTTTGTTTGTTGCTGATGATCAGATATATTTGCAAAGTTGGGAGGCTGACTTCTGAGTCAGAATATGTGTTTGGGTAAAATGTTCTGTTCTGAGTTCCTCGGGTCCACTTGGGTCCCGGGAACAGAGGAAACTAAAGGTGTTTAAGTTCTGTTGTAATCCTGCTGAAATACTGGATTGGAAGAAAAAAATATCTAGTTAAATATATTGAATCTATATAATGAAGACTGTTGCTGAGAAACATTTTTTTCTGCACGCTTTACTTATGTTTAAGTTAATGAGGAATGTTGTTTTTAATACAGTGGAACCTCAAATTACGAGCATAATCCGTTCCAGGAGTATGCTCGTAATCCAATGTACTCACATATCAAAACGAGTTTTCCCATTGAAGTCAATGGAAACGAAAACAATTAGTTCCGCATTGACTTCAGTGTGATGCAATACTGCATGCGGCCAGAGGCTGGGGGGGCAACGGAGAGCCTCGGAAACGGCCGAAAAGGCCTGAGGGACACCTCGGCTGACCTAGGCAAACCTCGGAAAGACTCCGTTCACAAGCCTTTCTGAGGTTTGCCGAGGTCAGCCGAACTGTCCTCGGGCCTTTCCGTGCATTTCCGAAAGGCGCCGATTGGTGCCTTTGAGCTCTGCTCGGCTCCGGCGCCCTCCACCTCAGGCCAAAAGCGGTACAGCACACCGCTTTTGGCCTGAATCCTGCTTGTTTTGCAAGACAACACTCGCAAACCGAGTTAGGATTTTTAGAAATACAGTGCTCGGTTTGCGAAACGCTCGTAACTCGTAAACCGAGGTTCCACTTTACCTCCAATGGTTAAGGCCTGAATTGATCAGGTAGATTCTGTGATTATTCATGTTGGATGAGGAATATTTGTCCCAGCCAGCCAGTATTCAACCCCAGCCCCATACACATGAAGAAATGCCCACCCCAGTCATACCCTACCCTATACCCTATCTGGATGAAGAGATGTCTACAGCTTTTACATGGAAATCTTCATTGTTCATCTTTGTTGTTCAAATGCCATGGGAGGTGCTGAGATGAGTAAAGGCGGACTTCTCCTGGAAAATGTTCCTGGAATGACACCTTGAGGGTTAGCCAAATGACGCACGCCCAAGGCCTATGAAATTCCAGTGAGCACCACATAAGAGAGATCCAGATATGCCAGCCCGAAGACCCACGTCTAGCCCAATGCATCAGTTCCAGTCTGTCTGCGGATATCCAGTTCTATCCTTACAAAGAGGCAGGATTTTGGGGTAGAGGATCTCTGTAAAATATGGACGAACACAGAAGCGAACAAAAAGTTTTGGGAAAAGTTTATGAGAATGAGAATTATAATGTGGACATTTCATTTTCCTTCCCTTTTATGAATTTATCGGACATTCAGAAGCCATACAAGAGATTTTTTTTGTGCTTTTCTTTGGGACTATTTTTTTATTTGGCCTAAAGGCTGTTATGCCACTCCCACTCGCTGTTATGAACCACCACGCCCCTTCCCCCTTTGTATTTCATAGACAATTGCTATGCAGCTGAAATTATGTGTTTACTGTTCTCTAATTTTACATGCTACATTTATGGGAAAGTAGTCCAGGTGAATATCGGGGGCTTCAGGGTTTGTGATTGTCACATTTGAGACAAAAGAGAGGATTGAAATGATCGTAATAATATAAATGAACTATAAAGACTCCATTTTGTGAAAAGCCGCCATTTTATATATATTGTCTGTTTAGAAGTATTTTTCCCTTGCTGTTTATCTTGTATATCTGTATAGGAATGTTTTTATGGCAACACACCCCTATTGTGTTTGTTTATGATCAAGACGTCAAACCTGTTTACTTTGAGGCAAGAAGCCTAGATTTATGACTTATAGATAAGCAAAACTTGTTTTGGTCCCTAGCTCATGGAGCTAGAACAGCCCCTCCCTTATCTTTTGTCCTATTAGTGCATATATACTGTATGTTTTCTCAGTAAAATCAGACATCATACGAAGGCAACCTGCCTCTTGTCTCTCGTTAATATGATGTCTCCAGATCTGTAAGGGCACTGTTGGGAGACCTATAGGAAGGATGGTTCGTCCAGAATAGCTAATATTTCCTTTCAGTGTCACTAGGCAGAACGGGGAGATGCTTGTTTACATTAGCATCTCCCCATTCTTCCTCTCCGTGAGATGATCGTGGGGATGTCTGCGGGATCCGCGATCCTAATCACGGAGCTCGCGGCGGGCGTGCACGTGATGGCACGGCGACAAATTCAAAGGGACGTACAGGTACGCCCATTTGCACAGCCGTGCCATTCTGTCGACGTAAATGTACAGGCGGCGGTCAGTAAGCGGTTAATGGAGGTTGTTTCCTACTGTAATATCCAACATAACGCCCATGGTTTTATATGTGTATTTTATGCATAATCGCCTATTGTTAGAGATATCTAAATACTCCAAAGACATGCTGGTAGGTTAATTGGATTCTGTCTAAATTGTCCCTAGTATGTATGAATGTGAGTTAGGGACCTTAGATTGTAAGCTCCTTGAGGGTAGGGACTGATGTGAATGGAATGTACAATGTATATGTAAAGCGCTGCGTAAATTGACGGCGCTATATAAATACCTGAAATAAATAAATAAATAAAATATATATGGTTTATGTTGTACCTCAAAATCCAAATGTCTCTAGATCTATGACTTCTTAAAGTGGAGCTAAACTCTCTCAATCAATATTAACTATTTTGAATTCTTATGCATTAGTAAATATATAGGAAGGTATATCATATTTACTTGTTTTAAACTTTTTTTTTACATTTTTTCAGTTGCTTCCTGGTTTGTGGCCTAGGCCAAAATAATGTCATATCTCCCTAGTCTTCTTGGACATTTTGTTTTTCATCTGGAGGAGGAGATTTCTCAGCTAAGCACACACTCCTGCCTGCATACCTGAGCTAAGGGCAGATGGATTCCAGAAAGTAAATACTACATGAATCATCTGCCCTTACTCAAGATGGCCATGTGCAGAAATGGTAGGGGGGTTGTTTTTCAAAGTAATTTCTCAACAAATAAAGCATGGAGATATGGATGGATGGGGGAGCTTGCTTTGCATAAAAAAAAAGAATTAAATAGTGTTTTTTGCTTGTGGTGCTCAGATGCCCTATTAAATATTGAGATCCTAGTATCTAGCATCCTGGATTCAAGTCTTTCTTTCTTTCTTTCTTTCTTTCTTTCTTTCTTTCTTTCTTTCTTTCTTTCTTTCTTTCTTTCTTTCTTTCTTTCTTTCTTTCTTTCTTTCTTTCTTTCTTTCTTTCTTTCTTTCTTTCCCCATCCCCCTCTCTTTCTTTCTTTCTTTCTTTCTTTCTTTCTTTCTTTCTTTCTTTCTTTCTTTCTTTCTTTCTTTCTTTCTTTCTTTCTTTCTTTCTTTCTTTCTTTCTTTCTTTCTTTCTTTCTTTCTTTCTTTCTTTCCCAGACATAACGTCAGTTTTGAAAGTCAACACATTTATCAATAAAATTGCATCAGTTTTGTCTGTCCCAAAGTTTGAAAATCTGCTGAAGACTTGTGACTGATTTATCATGTTGCATTCCATGTTATATATGTGTTGTATCACTTTGTGGTTATCCTTTTGTCATATAGTGGGAAAGTGTGGCAGATTAGATTCAAAAAGTCATTTTCAGATACTTGTCCACATCACTTGATTATGTGACAGATCAGCATGCTGCAATCTAACACTTGCGACAAATGTACTAACACAGGCAGATATCCGCAGACTAATCACAGACATTTGTAAAACAGAAAGCAACGCATCAAGCGCAGATTTACCTATTATTATTTATTAATTTCAGGTACTTATATAGCACCGTCAATTTGTTCAGCCACAAATAATAGATAATGAAGTGTGAAGGATTTGTGTACATTCACATGGTGCGACATTTGGGAAAAACAGGGCGACTGTGTTCATAAACCTCTCCCTTTGTTCTCTGCCGGTGATTTTCAATGTTCTGCTGTCTATAGATAATTGTACACAATGTCATAGATACAAAGGGCAACTACTGATGTATCCAGTACAAATGGGACTTTAGATGTTGCTTCCATACTGTGTTGCAACTTTCTTATCATTTCTCTTTGTTCTCTATTGCATTCTGATTCTTTTCTGTGTTCTACTCATTTATTTTCCTAATTTCCATTGTTTTGCTTTTTTCTATTATAGCTATGCAGCATATGATTAATGGGTATGGACCAGAAGCACTTAATGAACTTCTGTTTAAAGGCAAAGTCCACCTTTTGGAGAAAATAATAAACTCATATATTTCAGCAGAAAAAAAAATAGCTTTTATTATTATTATTATTTTATTTTTTTGCAAATAAGATTGTAAAACATTGCAACCACAATCAGTGAATCATGGGTGCAATGCCAGACTCTTACAGACTGTTGGCCCCGTATTACACCCTAAATATGGGTGTAAAATGGTCTTAAAGGTAGACTTAGGCCGACCATGCACGGTTCGAATCTCGTCTGCTTCAGCAGAAACCGGTGTTCTGCTGAGAAAGTTCCTCTCGGCGGATAAGGACCCCCCTCTACTGCGCAGGCGCAGCGCCTGCGCAGTAGAAGCCGGCGGAAATAGCCGAAGCGAAATAGAGAAGAAATCAGCTGTACACGGCGCCTGTAAGAGGGCCCCTCGCGGGCTCGCTTCGCTTGCCACGCTTCGGGCACGGCCTTGCTTCGCTCTGCACTTTTTTATTCCCCCTCTAGGCCCACTTGGATGGTGGGGCTTCAGCCTGGACCCAGGGCGGAGGCGCCGTGTACAGCTGATTGAAGATTTTTATCTTCGGCTATTTTCGGCAGCTCCTAGTCATTCGTGCTGCGCAAGCGCAGCGCTTGCGCAGTACAGGGGGGTCCTTATCCGCCGAGGGAACTTTCTCGGCAAGACACCGGCCAAGATTTGAACCATTAATGAGCAGGCCTAATGTACCAAGTTGATCGATCAATCAACTTGGGTACAACCAGCCTGCCGGATTCTCTCGCAATTATCACTAGCTGCTGGTATAGCCGCTAGCGATAATAACTGTCTTCTCTTGGCGGGGATGACTTCCCCCACACTCCCCGTCCCCCTGCCGGGAGAAGACAACTGCTGATTCCCCTGTCAACACCAAAAGTACCTCTTTGGCATTCTACTTATTTCTATATCATTATTATTATTATTCATGATTTATATAGCGCCAACAGTTTATGCAGCGTTTTACAAAGTAGAGGGGGGACAGCACAATTACAGTACAGTTCAATACAGAAGGGACAGGAGGACCCTGCTCATAGAGCTTACATTCTAAAGGGAGGGGGTGGTGGTACAAAAGATAATAGATGCGGGGAATGATTTGATGGGGGTGGCTCATGGACAGTTGTTAGGTGGGTGTGGGATAGGCTTCCCTGAATAAGTGAGTTTTCAGGGATCTCCTAAAGGTGGACAGGTTAGGGGCTGATCGTGTAAACCAGGGCAGGGAATTCCAGAGGGAATTCTTAAATATATTGTAGAACCCCATATGATTGCTAGTTGAGGGAAGCCAGAGATATCCCTTGGCTTCTATCAGGACCACCCTAGGAGGTCTATCCACCTGTGCCTGCCTGTCTCAGAAGCATTTCCATTTGAACCATCAACTAATGTTTTACTCCTGAAGAAGACTGCATGTAGTTGAAATGCGTTGGAGTTTGTTCTTTTGTTTGATGGTGTATTTCCGCATTTGTGTGGATTTAAGCCTATATGGTTTACAATATATATCTTTTATGGTGCAGTTTTTATGCTGTTTTATATGTATGCTGTTGCATTATACGATCCCTGTTGTTCCAGGGTTCTTTTTAATGTTGTTGAATAAAATGTTGTCATTTTATATATTCCCTTTCTTTGCATCTCCATTCACAATTGTCCTTAGTATCTGAAAGACCCAAGCCTCATTCTGTCCATGCATGTGGGTTTCTTTCAAGGTCTGTATTATCTCTGTAACTGCAAGAGAGCTTTTCCGTTGATAAACACCACACCTACAGGCCAGATCACCAGATGAAAATAGAAGAAAGTCTAAAAAAGGAACTAATGCAGCCACCACATCTGAGAATTGATAAGATTCAATAAAATATATGGTTTTCAGTTTAATACTGCTTCATACCTCCCAAATCTTTAAAATAGGAACGAGGGACACCTATTAGCAAAAGTATGTAGGCATATGACATACTCCCTACCACACCCACCTTAAAGAAGAATTAAACAAAAAAATGATTAGTTAAACCCACAAGTGTTTTTTTTTTTTTTTTACTTCTACTATTCCTTTATATTGGCTTTTGAAATGTAAAATGCAGCAATTAAAAAATTGGATGAAAGGTTTAGCACCGGGAACACTTTTTGAAAGATAAAAAGTGCATTTTTATATACAATTATATAGATCAGACCAACATGAGGGACAAATGAGGAGGAAAGAGGAACAGTGGGACTTTGTTCCAAATCAGGGACAGTCCCTCGAAATCAAGGAACTATGCTGAATTGAAGCTGACATTCAGCCTTCCATTTGGCCTTGCAAAGTTCTACAGGCTCCTCTCCAATACTGAAATTGCTTATTTTGGTTTATCTCCCAGTGTACATTAGAAGCTGCAGCAAGCCAGGTTGACCCCATCTCATTTCCTGCCCAAGTACATCATCATCACCTACCCTTTCTTCTCCAGCCAGACTGTCCTTGGTCCACCCTTTTTATTTATTGGTTTAAATGTTTTTTCTTTTTAATCATAAAGGCTCAGCATCACACATGGGCATTACCTAGGACAGTCTGCCTAGAAACGCCCTATCCTCCAGGCTGACAGCCCCCCTTTTCTTACAAGCAGGACACTTGGATAGGCAGCATCTGAAGAAGGAGGGGGGCTGATAGGCAGAACAGCGGCGCAGACAACCTGGAGACTGATAGTCTCCCAACTCTACAGAATTCCCAGTTAGCGGAGCTAGGTGTAGTGTCCCTACTCTGTTCCTCCTCCACAGGAACCTTTCCCTAGCATTAAACACACTGTCCCTAACCAGTGAAGTCCTGTCCTTACTCTAGCCACTTTGAAAATGCCACAACTGTAGAGGGACAATGCTATTTATTAGTATCGCCCTCACTAAAGATGGCTGCAGGGGTCCTTCAGGGCAGAGGCATCCAATCAGACCCACAGATGACACCTACAGAGGCTTCAGAGGATCAAAGCTCCTTTCAACCTCCATTCCTTCTGTTTAGTGCCTACTGATACAGCGCCACCTACAGTGGGGAGAACGGACTGTACCTGCCTACATGCTCATTTCTGTCTAGGGGACTTAAATGCAGTTTTTTAATTAGGAAGCCCATACAATAATATTTTTTTTTAAATTCAATCAGCGGGTAAACCCATCACTGCCGGGAGAAGACAGTGATTATCGCTAGAGGCTATAGCAGCCGCTTGCGATAATCGGAAGTAGATCCGGCAGGCTGGTTGTACGCAAGTTGATCGATCAGCTTGGTACATTCAGCCTGCCCATTAAAGGTTCAAATCTCAGCCTGCCCATTAATGGTTTAAATCTCAGCCTGCCCATTAATGGTTCAAATCTCGGCCAGTTCCTGCTGAACCAGCCAAGATTTGAACTGTGTATTGCCGGCCTTAAAGTATATGTAAAGTTAAAACCTTTTTGATAAGTTTTGGGTGGAGTATGGAAAGATGTTGACGTTAGTTTGTTTGAAGTCTATTGAGGGTGCCAAACAACATTCCACAACTTTTAATGATTCACAGTAGAACAGAAAACATGTTTCATGAGCAAACTCCCCTTTTTTCAGGGCTCAGGTACCCCAAGTGATGGGATTCTTAGCATGGAATGATCACCAGGGATGATTTATAACGGTTTTCAAATTACCTTGTATCTGTGCATCATGAGATCCAGCCCAATGATAACTTGATTGACCTACTGAAAATATCCAGTACCAACTTCTCACTTTTGTTTAGGCTTATTTATTTTATTGGTATCTGTTATGGGGAGATCTGCTTTCTCTATTGATCATAAAGACCATTGCCACCGGAAAATAAATTGATGGGAAATCCAAAAACGTACAATTGCAAACAAAACAGGAAGTAAGGGAAATGTGAGGGGGGCACAATTCCAGTGACAACTGCCTGAAGCTGACCACACATGGATCGAAGATCAGCCGGTTTAGCAGGGATCGGACAAATTTTGATCCATGGATGGACTGGCTGGATCAAAGTACAAATGCACAGCGGAAGTATTCCTTCCATCTAACTTGAATGTGTGGGGGAATGGAGTCTTTTTTTTTTTTTAACCTGCTGGTTGAATGAAAAAAAATGAATCATCTATTGGCTGCCTAAGAGAGAATTTTCACTTACTTTGAGAGATTTTTTTCTTGCTGAGGCTGGCCATACATTATACAATTCTCTTGTACAATTTTTCTTTAGATTTAGCAAAACCATATGATATGAGGTCACACCTAAACACTTTGAATTTGTATGCAGTCAGGCAGGCCCTTACATTACATAGTCTAAAGGAATTTGAACAAGCAAATTCTATAAAGTATGGCCATCTTTAGTTTCGAGATTGGAAACTAAGGGAAATGTCTGCAATGAGACACAACAAAAAGAGTTTTAAGCTTTCTCTAATCTATCCAAAACTAAAAATGGCTTTAGAAACACCTTAAAGTGGTAGTAAACTCAGATCATTCTACCACAAATTACAAATAAGGTAACATATGTAGTTAGTGTGAAGCAATGCGTCGCATAGGGAAGGCAAATAGAATGTTTCTTACTTGAAAAAATAATCTTTTTTTTCAAAGCTTTTGCTCATTTGCAACCACCACCATAGTAACTGCTGTCTTCCGCGTCCAAATCGTTTTTTATTAAAAGAATGTTCTTATTTTTTTATTGTTTTATTTAAAATATATATATTAAAAATAAACTAAACAAAATAGTCCTATAATAATTACTCACTTTTGTTGTCAGTGGTTTAGACATTAATGGCTGTGTGTTGAGTTATTTTGAGGGGACAGCAAATGTACACTGTTATACAAGCTGTACACTCACTACTTTACATTGTAGCAAAGTGTCATTTCTTCAGTGTTGTCACATGAAAAGATATATTAAAATATTTACAAAGATGTGAGGGGTGTACTCACTTTTGTGATATATATATATATATATATATATATATATATATATATATATATATAGGATACAGGATAAATACTTTTATTAAAGAAGGTGTATGCTTGGAGGACAGTAGGTAATCGCCAATGGTCCCAAAAATGTGTCAAAAGTGTCCGATCTGTCTGCAGCAATGTCGCATTACTGCTAAAATTCGCAGATCACCGCCATTACTAGTAAAAAATAAAATTGCCTAAAAAATGCCATAAACATGCCATAAATCTTTCCCATAGTTTGTAGACAGTATAACGTTTGCGTAAACCAATCAATATGCGCTTATTGCGATTTTTTTTATTACCAAAAATATGTAGAATACATAATGGCCTAAACTGAGGAAGAAATTAGTTTTTTAAAAACATTTTTGGGGATATTTATTATGACAAAAAGTAAAAAGAAATAATTTCAAAATAGTTTTTTGCTTATAGCGCAAAAAATAAAAACCGCAGAGGTGATCAAATACCACCAAAAGAAAGCTCTGTTTGTGAGAAAAAAAGGACACCAATTTTGTTTGGGTACAACGTCGCACAACTGCGCAATTGTCAGTTAAAGTGACGCAGTGCTTTATCGCAAAAAATGGCCTAGTCAGGAAGTGGGTAAATCCTTCCGGTCCTTAAGTGGTTAATAATATTCAATTACAATATGACTTCTGTCGCAATTGTATAGGTATTTTTTTTTGCTAATTTTTTCCCCACAACAGTGAAGTTACTCTTTAAAGTGGAGTTCCACACAAAAATGGAACTTCCGCTTTTCGGAACCCTCCCCCCCTCCGGTGTCACATTTGGCACCTTTCAGGGGGGAGGGGGGTGCAGATACCTGTCTAAGACAGGTATTTGCACCCACCTCCGGCATAGACTCCCATGGGAGTCTATGCCTCTTCCCGTCCCCACCGCGCTGTCTCCTGGGAAACACACAGGTCCCAGAAGAGAGCGGGGACCACTTGGGACGCGCAGCGCGACTCGCGCATGCGCAGTAGGGAACCGGGAAGTGAAGCCGCAACGTTTCACTTCCTGATTCTCTCACCTAGGTTGGCGGCGGCAGCTGCCGAGAACCGAGCGGGTTCTCGGCGTCCCCTGCTGACATCGCTGGACCCTGGGACAGGTAAGTGGCCATGTATTAAAAGTCAGCAGCTGCAGTATTTGTAGCTGCTGGCTTTTAATATTTTTTTTTTTTGGCGGTGTGGGTGAACCCCCCTTTAAAGTTGAAGATTTTGCCTTACTTGGTTCCTACTCCCTTCCCCTCATCAACATGGAAATTAAATTGTTAGATAAAATTTTTCTGCTTTCATTAAATATCTTGTTTTAGACCCAGTGGCACTAATAGTAGGTCTGTGTGCTTCTCTATGAAATGCAGACAGATGTAGGTTGCTGGAATGGCCGGCAGGGTGCTGTGCATAGCTGTAACTTCTTTTCTCCTGTATAACCAATGACATTTGAACATCCACCAGAGGCCTGAATCTGATTGGTGGATAGAACCTTCTTAATAATGCCATTTTTTTTTTTACATTAAAGCGGACCTTTACCCATTTAAGCAACTAATTTGCATCTGGCTCCTCTTGCTTCCTTCTTCTGCAATTACATTGTAAAGTGAGTTTTTGTGTGTATTTGACACTTTTAGTGCTGCAACACAGTACTTCTGTCTATCTTGCTCAGGTGAGATTGATGTTGCGCTCCCCAGACACTGATGATGCTTGTGTGCAGCCTGATTACATGCATGTGTAGATATTGCTGCAGGGCTTTGGGAACCACCAGAGACCTGTGACATGTCTGTGCCTGTGCGAGGTTTTCCTGAGCTCCACATCTCAAAGATGCCTGGGCATTTGTGGGAAACCCCCTGCATGTGCACAGACAGGGCTGGTGCTACCACTAGGCAAACTAGGCAGCCGCCTAGGGCGTCCTGCTGCCTAGGGTGCCCAGCCGCTGGTTTCCCTACCATCTGTCTCCGTGCTATGTACGTTTTCGGTGCTGTATTATAAATACCTCTGTGATAAATGTTATAACCTCTAGTGGGCGCTGCAGGTATAAAACATGCACATCTAGGGAGATGCAGGGCATGCCTCTGCTGCATGTTACTCAGGCAGCCACTCGGTAGTGTCATTATAGAGGCACAGCACTGGACGACATGTCCTGATGGAACGGAAGCAAACATCCCCTGTGCGCCTCTATGATCAGTGCTCTCTAATGCAGCCGCATGCTTCCTCTAGTGCCGGTGTTCTGCCGAGAAAGTTCCGCTCGGCGGATTAGTTCCCCCTCTACTGCGCATGCGCAGTAGAAGCCGGCGGAAATAGCCGAAGCGGAACAGCTGAAAATCAGCTGTACACGGCGCCTGTAAGAGGGCCCCTCGCGGGCTCGCTTCGCTCGCCACGCTTCGGGCACGGCCTCGCTGCGCTCGGCACTTTTAGATTCCCCCTCTAGGTCCACTTGGATAGAGGGGAAGGAATCTGGACCGAGAGCGCAGGCGCCGTGTACAGCTGATCGAAGCGTTTGAGCTTCGGCTATCTCCGGCGGCCAACAGCACTACGTACTGCGCAGGCGCTGCGCCTGCGCAGTACAGGGGGGGAACCTATCCGCCGAAGGAACTTATTCGGCAAGACACCGGCTTCTATCACACTGATGCTCGGGCAAAGGAGGTGGATTCAGGGGTGGGGCCGGCAAAATTAGGTTTCGCCTGGGGTGTCAAAAATCCTTGCACCAGCCCTGTGCACATGATATGCGGCAGGTCTCTGCCAGGTTTCCGAAGGCTGGGCAGAGCCCTCCTGTGCATGCTCCAATTTTTTAAACACAGGAGGGGTCAGGGCCAAATCACAGGGGAGTGAAGCTCCTCTTTAAAGTGAAGTACAGCCAAAGCTGGTCTGGTTGTACTTCTCCTGTAGATCACAGGAGTGCAGTCCGTTATGTACCCTTGTGACCTATTTTCATCAGACGGCAGGCTAAAGCCCGCTGTTGGGTGACATCATAGGTCCAGGCTGGGGCAAGAACGGAATATAGTTGGGATCCACCCACAACCCTGAACCGGCACCTGTTAGCGAGCTGCTCCCACCCCCTCCACTGACAGTCACCAGCTCTCTGCTCAGGGAGCTCTGAGAACCGAGCGACCAGCGGTGTTTGATCGCTCTGTTCTCAGTCTTAGAGCTGTCGGGGGACAGATGCAGAAACAGACCAATGCTGCATCCACCTAGATAAGTATGATCTTGAAAAGAAAAATGTTGAACTTCTCCTTTAAGCTTTCAGTATAAGAGAAACAGCAGACAGATGTAGGCAGGTGGAGGCTGCAGTATATTCTCCAACCTGAAGTTGTCACTGTGCCATTTCTTTAGGCTGGCAGGAGCCCAATGAAGACTTATTATTTTCTGCTATGGGCTCCAGGCAGCCATCTAGGAGAGGATGGCAAGCCTATTGGATACCAAAGTCCTGTGAAATTTGGGCAAACTTCTTGACTGAGGATTCTATAAATAATGGGTTACTTCAGCCATTCTGGGTTCCTGTAGTGTGGAAATAAGATCAGGACAAAGCCTCCACTGGTTAGGAAGTGAGTAGGAATAGTGTTAGGGAGAGATACCTGTCGAGGAGGAAAAGAATCACCCTCCGAGTCCAAGATGTGATTCCCCCTGCTGCCCAGGCCTCCTTGCTGCTGGCTTCCCTCCTCTTCTCTCCCGCCGGCTGCTGAGGGCACATACTGCGGGGGGATCTTTTCAGGATGGAGAGTGGAGGAAGGGTCCAGTAAATATGTCATATTTACCAACACCTTCCTTTTGTAATTGAACACAGTGAGTGATCGGTACCAATCACTCACTGTGTTAATTCATAACTGAAGCCTACCAAACCTTGTTTACTATGCTCAGTTTGTGAATGAACAGGAAACCTCAGAGCACTTCCTATTCTTTCATCTCCAGTTCAGCTGAGGCTACAGAGAAAGGGTTTGAGGAATTTATGTGCTCAGTCTCTTTCTCTGTCTCAAAAGTGAGACAGTTTTTGCGTAAACAAACAAATGGTATCCTCACAGTATTTGTGACATGACTATGATGCACATAGACACTGAGACACACAGGCGCCAGCGTATATAATTAGTCAACCTAACTGTGGTTTGCTAGGGGGTTACTTTACACCCACCTTCTATAAATTCATTTTACCTGTGGTGTTTCTAAATATAAGTGTGATTTTCTGTAATGTTTTGGGGTCTATAACTGCTGTTAGGGATTGTACGTCTAATATACAGTGCCTTGAAAAAGTATTCATACCAGAGGCGGCTCTCTAATTAGGCAAATTAGGCAGTCGCCTAAGGCCCCGTGATTATAGGGGCCTCGCAGCTGCCTAATTTGCCTAGGAGCCAACTCTGAGGCTGGCCCACAGAGCACCCATGGATGAGACAAAGCGGCGCCTGTCACTCTCTGGCTCCTGTTATGTTTCTAAAAACGCGGCTGCGCACGGGCATGGATTATCCTCCCTCTCTCTCTCAGCTCTTTCTGGCGCTCCCACTCAGTGTACTCCAGTGCTGTCGGTAAAAATCTTACAAAAAGGGAGGAGGCGGAGCTACAGATGACAAGTAGTGAGATGGGAGTGAATAGGACGCTGAGAGCTCATTGCCCGAGATCGGAGATCCCATGGGGGGGATACAAGCAGCGCAAGTCCATTCTGCAGGGTGTGTGCAGGGTGGTTGGCGGGGTTTTGCAAGTTTCTGGGAGGTATTACTGTTCAGCAACTTGAGGAAGAGGGTTGAGATGCCAGGGGTGAGAGCAATGTCTGCTGGGAGGTGCGAGGCCAGTTCTGGTGCTGTGTGTGTGCGGCTAGCTTCACTTCCTCAGTGCACACCAGTGGTCTCTGCAGTGCTGGAGCAATGCATTAGGGCTTGTTCACACCATATACTTTCAACTCATCTGCATCCCCCTCCTGCACATACCACCCACCCCCATTCACACCCTGCCCCCCTCCTGCACATACCACTCACCACCAATTACTCCGTGCCCCCTCTTGCTCTTACCACCCCATTCACTCCATGCCCCCCTCCTGCACATTCCACCCACCCCCATTCACTCCGTGTCCCCCTCCTGTACACACCACCCACCCCCATTCACTCCGTGCCCCCCTCCTGCACATTCCACCCACCCCCATTCACTCCGTGCCCCCCTCCTGTACACACCACCCACCCCCATTCACTCCGTGCCCCCCTCCTGCACATACCACCCACCCCCATTCACTTCGTGCCCCCCTCCTGTACATACCACCAACCCCTATTCACTCCATGTCCCTCTCCTGCACATACCACCCACTGCCATACACTCAGTGCCCCCCTGCTGCACATACCACCCACCCATTCACTCCCTGCCCCCCTTCTGCACATACCACCCACCACCAATTACTCCGTGTCCCCCTCCTGCACATACCACCCACCCCCATTCACTCCATGCCCCCCTCCTGTACATACCACCCACCCTTTTTCACTCCATGCCCCTCTCCTGCACATATCACTCACCCCCATTCACTCCGTGCCCCCCTCCTGCACATGCCACCCACCCCCATTCACTCCGTGCCCCCTCCTGCACATACCACCCACCACCAATTACTCCATGTCCTCCTCCTGCACACACCACCCACTACCAATTACTCCATGCTCCCTCCTGCACATACCACCCATCCTCAATCACTCTGTGCCCCCCTCCTGCACATACCACCCACCACCAATTACTCCGTGCCCCCCTCCTGCACATACCACCCACCCCAATTCACTCCATGCTCCCCTCCTGCACATACCACCCACCCCCATTCACTCCGTGCCCCCCTCCTGCACATACCACCTACCCCCATTCACTCCGTGCCCCCCTCCTGCACATACCACCCACCACCAATTACTCCATGCCCCCCTCCTGCACATACCACCCATCCTCAATCACTCTGTGCCCCCCTGCTGCACATACCACCCACCACCAATTACTCCGTGCCCCCCTCCTGCACATACCACCCACTACCAATTACTCCATGCCCCCCTCCTGCACATACCACCTATCCTTAATCACTCTGTGCCCCCCTCCTGCACATACCACCCACCACCAATTACTCCCTGCCCCCTCCTGCACATACCACCCACCCCCATTCACTCCGTGCTCCCCTCCTGCACATACCACCCACCCCCATTCACTCCGTGCCCCCCTCCTGCACATACCACCTATCCCCATTCACTCCATGTCCCCCTCCTGCACATACCACCTACCCCCATTCACTCTGTGCCCCCCTCCTGCACATACCACCCACCACCAATTACTCCATGCCCCCCTCCTGCACATACCACCCACTACCAATTACTCCATGCCCCCCTCCTGCACATACCACCTATCCTTAATCACTCTGTGCCCCCCTCCTGCACATACCACCCACCACCAATTACTCCCTGCCCCCTCCTGCACATACCACCCACCCCCATTCACTCCGTGCTCCCCTCCTGCACATACCACCCACCCCCATTCACTCCGTGCCCCCCTCCTGCACATACCACCTATCCCCATTCACTCCATGTCCCCCTCCTGCACATACCACCCACCCCCATTCACTCCGTGCCCCCCTCCTGCACATACCACCCACCACCAATTACTCCGTGCCCCCTCTTGCTCTTACCACCCCATTCACTCCGTGCCCCCCTCCTGCACATTCCACCCACCCCCATTCACTCCGTGCCCCCCTCCTGTACACACCACCCACCCCCATTCACTCCGTGCCCCCCTCCTGCACATTCCACCCACCCCCATTCACTCCGTGCCCCCCTCCTGTACACACCACCCACCCCCATTCACTCCGTGCCCCCCTCCTGCACATACCACCCACCCCCATTCACTTCGTGCCCCCCTCCTGTAAATACCACCAACCCCTATTCACTCCATGTCCCTCTCCTGCACATACCACCCACTGCCATACACTCAGTGCCCCCCTGCTGCACATACCACCCACCCATTCACTCCCTGCTCCCCTTCTGCACATACCACCCACCACCAATTACTCCGTGTCCCCCTCCTGCACATACCACCCACCCCCATTCACTCCATGCCCCCCTCCTGTACATACCACCCACCCTTATTCACTCCATGCCCCTCTCCTGCACATACCACTCACCCCCATTCACTCCGTGCCCCCCTCCTGCACATACCACCCACCCCCATTCACTCCGTGCCCCCTCCTGCACATACCACCCACCACCAATTACTCCATGTCCTCCTCCTGTACACACCACCCACCCCCATTCACTCCGTGCCCCCCTCCTGCACATTCCACCCACCCCCATTCACTCCGTGCCCCCCTCCTGTACACACCACCCACCCCCATTCACTCCGTGCCCCCCTCCTGCACATACCACCCACCCCCATTCACTTCGTGCCCCCCTCCTGTACATACCACCAACCCCTATTCACTCCATGTCCCTCTCCTGCACATACCACCCACTGCCATACACTCAGTGCCCCCCTGCTGCACATACCACCCACCCATTCACTCCCTGCTCCCCTTCTGCACATACCACCCACCACCAATTACTCCGTGTCCCCCTCCTGCACATACCACCCACCCCCATTCACTCCATGCCCCCCTCCTGTACATACCACCCACCCTTATTCACTCCATGCCCCTCTCCTGCACATACCACTCACCCCCATTCACTCCGTGCCCCCCTCCTGCACATACCACCCACCCCCATTCACTCCGTGCCCCCTCCTGCACATACCACCCACCACCAATTACTCCATGTCCTCCTCCTGCACACACCACCCACTACCAATTACTCCATGCTCCCTCCTGCACATACCACCCATCCTCAATCACTCTGTGCCCCCCTCCTGCACATACCACCCACCACCAATTACTCCGTGCCCCCCTCCTGCACATACCACCCACCCCAATTCACTCCATGCTCCCCTCCTGCACATACCACCCACCCCCATTCACTCCGTGCCCCCCTCCTGTACATACCACCTACCCCCATTCACTCTGTGCCCCCCTCCTGCACATACCACCCACCACCAATTACTCCATGCCCCCCTCCTGCACATACCACCCATCCTCAATCACTCTGTGCCCCCCTGCTGCACATACCGCCCACCACCAATTACTCCGTGCCCCCCTCCTGCACATACCACCCACCCCCATTCACTCCGTGCTCCCCTCCTGCACATACCACCCACCCCCATTCACTCCGTGCCCCCCTCCTGCACATACCACCTACCCCCATTCACTCCGTGCCCCCCTCCTGCACATACCACCCACCACCAATTACTCCATGCCCCCCTCCTGCACATACCACCCACTACCAATTACTCCATGCCCCCCTCCTGCACATACCACCTATCCTTAATCACTCTGTGCCCCCCTCCTGCACATACCACCCACCACCAATTACTCCGTGCCCCCTCCTGCACATACCACCCACCCCCATTCACTCCGTGCTCCCCTCCTGCACATACCACCCACCCCCATTCACTCCGTGCCCCCATCCTGCACATACCACCTATCCCCATTCACTCCGTGTCCCCCTCCTGCACATACCACCCACCCCCATTCACTCCGTGCCCCCCTCCTGTACATACCACTCACCCCCATTCACTCCGTGCCCCCCTCCTGCACATACCACCCACCCCAATTCACTCCGTGCCCCCCTCCTGTACATACCACCCACCCCTATTCACTTCATGCCCCTCTCCTGCACATACCACCCGCCCCCATTCATTCAGTGCCCCCCCTCCTGCACATACCACCCACCCCCATTCACTCCGTGCCCCCCTCCTGCACATACTAGCCACCCCCATTCACTCCATGCCCCCCCTCCTGTACATACCACCCACCCCCATTCACTCCGTGCCCCCTCCTGCACATACCACCCACCCCCATTCACTCCGTGCCCCCCTCCTGCACATACCAGCCACCCCCATTCAATCCGTGCCCCCCTCCTGCACATACCACCCACCCCCATTCACTCTGTGCCCCCCTCCTGCACATACCAGCCACCCCCATTCACTCTGTGCCCCCTTCTGTACATACCACCCACCACCAATTACTCCATGCCCCCCTTCTGCACATACCACCCAACCCCCATTCACTCCATGCCCCCCTCCTGTACATACCACCCACCCCTATTCACTCCATGCCCCTCTCCTGCACATACCACCCACCGCCATACACTCAGTGCCCCCCTGCTGCACATACCACCCACCACCAATTACTCCGTGCCCCCTTCTGCACATACTACCCACCCCCATTCACTCCATGCCCCCCTCCTGTACATACCACCTACCCCTATTCACTCCGTGCCCCTCTCCTGCACATACCACCCACTGCCATACACTCTGTGCCCCCCTCCTGCACATACCACCCACTGCCATACAATCTGTGCCCCTCTCCTGCACATACCACCCACCGCCATACACTCTGTGCCCCCATCCTGCACAGACCACTGCCATAAAATCTGTGCCCCCTCCTGCACAGACCACCCACTGCCATAAAGTCAGTGCCCTCTTCGGCACATACCACCAACTGCCATACTCTCTCTTCCTTTCTTTACCCCTCCCTGCCAGCCCATTTGCTTGGATTATACTATGCTATTCCTCACCAGCCAACAGTATTCCCCATCCCGCTCTAGTCCCATTGACATCCATCTATCCCCCCCTCCCTCATGCCAGCACAAATCCTGCTCCCTTTTTACTCCAGTTCTCCTCTACCCATCACTCATCTCCTACCCACTCCCCCCCTTTTTACCCCCGCCTTCTTCTTCAAATATGTGAAAAGTGTGGCGTGCATTTGTATTCAGCCCCCTGAGTCAAAACTTTGTAGAACCTCCTTTCGCTGCAATTACAGCTGCAAGTCTTTTTGGGGATGTCTCTACCAGCTTTGCACATCTAGAGAGTGACATTTTGCCCATTCTTCTTTGCAAAATAGCTCAAGCTCTGTCAGATTGGATGGAGAGCGTCTGTGAACAGCAATTTTCAAGTCTTGCCACAGATTCTCAACTGGATTTAGGTCTGGACTTTGACTGGGCCATTCTAACACATGAATATGCTTTGATCTAAACCATTCCATTGTAGCTCTGGCTGTATCTTAAGGGTTGTTTCCTGCTGGAAGGTGAACCTCCGCCCCAGTCTCAAGTCTTTTGGAGACTCTAACAGGTTTTCTTCTAAGATTGCCCTGCATTTGGCTCCATCCATCTTCCCATCAATTCTGACCAGCTTCCCTGTCCCTGCTGAAAAAAAAGCATCCCCACAACATGATGCTGCCACCACCATGTTTGTTCTTGGTGATGTGCAGTGTTCGTTTTCCGCCACACATAGCATTTTGTTTTTACACCAAAAAGTTCAATTTTTGTCTCCTCTGACCAGAGCACCTTCTTCCACATGTTTGCTGTGTCCCCCAAATGGCTTTTCGCAAACTGCAAACAGGACTTCTTATGGCTTTCTTTCAACAATGGCTTTCTTCTTGCCACTCTTCCATAAAGGCCGGATTTGTGGAGTGCACGACTAATAGTTGTCCTGTGGAGAGATTCTCCCACCTGAGCTGTGGATCTCTGCAGCTCCTCCAGAGTTACCATGAGCCTCTTGGCTGCGTCTCTGATTAATGCTCTCCTTGCCTGGCCTGTCAATTTAGGTGGACGGCCATGTCTTGGTAGGTTTGAAGTTGTGCCATACTCTTTCTATTTTCGGATGATGGCTTGAACAGTGCTCTGTGAGATGTTCAAATTAATTTTTTATGAGCACTGACAGGCTGACCCCCCATCCCTTCAACCTCTGCAGCAATGCTGGCAACACTTCTATGTCTATATCCCAAAGAAATGACGCTGAGCATGTGCACTCAACTTCTTTGGTCGACCATGGCAAGGCCTATTTTGAGTGGAACCTGTCCTAAACTGCTGTATAGGTCTTGAGCTCAGTTTCAGGGTCTTGGCAATATTCTTATAGCCTAGGCCATCTTTATGTAGAGCAACAATTCTTTTTTTCAGATCCTCAGAGAGTTCTTTGCCATGAGGTGCCATGTTGAACTTCCAGTGACCAGTATAAGAGAGTGAGAGCAGTAACACCAAATTTAACACACCTGCTCCCCATTCACACCTGAGACCTTGTAACACTAATGAGTCACATGACACCGGGGAGGGAAAATGGCTAATTGTGCCCAATTTGAACATTTTCACTTAGGGGTGTACTCACTTTGTTGCCAGTGGCTATGTGTTGAGTTATTTTAAGGAGACAGCAAATGTACACTGTTATACAAGCTGTACATAAAAAAAATGTGAGGGGTGTATACTCACTTTTGTCAGATACTTTAGTTAAAGCCCAACTTTTGGCTCCACTAACCCCATCCCTACCCTTAAACCCCATTGCCAGCAGTATTTTATGTTTAATTTTGAATACTTATCTTTTACAGGTGTCTTCAGGCTTATCAGGTGATGTAATGGTCCATTTTTTTTTAGTGTTCTCACAGTGGCAGGTGGTCCTCAATGATGCAAAATATTACACTGTGAGTGCAGGAGACCACAATGAGGCCCTCAATGATGCCCTCCAATCACAATATGTCTTCAGTCTTCCACGTCATTCAACCCAGAAGACTGAGGACATCTTGCAGCAGAAAAAAGGACTGCAGGGAGAGCAGGTGCATATTGCAGTATTGTATTTTTATTTAAACTCTGTCTAGGTGACATTTAACATAATGTAAAAACAGACAGGTTTTAAATAAAAGTATCTCCACAAAAAAAAAATATATATCTCTGGGGACTAAGTGTAATTTAGCATTTGCTTTCCCTCTGATCTGTGGAAGCACATCTTTATTACTCTCTGTGCTGGTTATATCTCCACCCCAGGCTAAAGCCCAATTCGTGGGTATTCCTATGGGTGAGGTACAGCCAGAGCTAGATTGCCCTTTAATGGAAAAGAGCAGGTGATAAGTGATGTTGTTACCTGCCAAAATTTAGGACAAGGGACTGTAAACCACTGTTAAAATGTTATGATATGTATTTTTCTGTGACAAGAAGCCACTGAAGATGTAAGATGTGATGGTATAAATGTTGCAAAGTAAATCATCAAGTATGGTGTACTGTCCTCATAGAAGATGGTGGTGAAGCCAATGTCTAAGTGAAAAAAGCAATTGATAAGTCCTGTGGGGAAAGAGGATTTGACTTGTAAGAGAACACTTTGTTGGAGCCCTCAAAGACTTAAAGTGATTGTAAAGTCTCAATTAAAAAAAAAATAGCAAACGTGTTATACTTACCTCCTCTGTTGCAGTGGATATGCACATATCCTCCTCTTCTCGGGTCCCCCTTCGCTGCTCCTGGCCCCTCCCTCCTGACGAGTGCCCCCATAGACCAGCAGCTTGCTATGGGGGCACCCGAGTCGAGTCAAAGCTCTGTGTATCCATTTAGACACGAAACCGGCCTGGCCCGCCTCCTCTCACCCCTGATTGGCTAACTGACTTTGATTGACAGCCGCGACAGCCAATGGTGCCACGGCTGTGCCTCAGCCAATCAGGAGGAGTGTCCCGCATGGCCGAGGGAATCATGGACATCGCTGGATAAAGAAGGGGCTCAGTGTAAATATTAGGGGGTGCTGGGTGGCCTGCTACACACAAAAGGTTTTATCATCTTACTGTATAGAAGCATTAGTGCATTCTATGCATTAAGATAAAAAACCTTTTGCCTTTACAACTCCTTTAAGCAGGCTGACCACTTGATGCTACTTGGGTGGAATGTTGACCCCTTGTACAATGCCTGGAGCAAGCAGGAAAAGAAAGGCCTCTCAAGTCAAGATGTTCCCCTTGATATATTGAAAAGCCTAATTGTGAGCCCAAATAAGGCCTGGGTTTCCAACCCTCCTATATATGAAATTTTTGCAACTTGCCCTTGCAGGATTCCTAGTTGAAAAATGTGGAAAAATAATACTGGACCTGTAGGGTTATCTCACTGGTATTGATGTAGGGTTATATTAATATATTAATGTTGATGTAAATGATCTGGCTCCCAGGCAGACAGCTTTTGCAGCCCAGAGGATCTCCACAATTTCCTTGGCTTGTATTGTAATATAAGAAAAATGACAACTGAAGTGGCACACCACTCCTAAGAGGTCCAGATTTAACTTTTCCAGTAAAAGTTAGGAGGTAATCCAAAAATTAGCCAAGTAAAAGCAAAAGTAGGCTACTTTGTGGATTGTCCCACTGACTTTTATTGTCCCACTGACTTTTAAGTTATATCTGGACCTCTTAGCAGTGATTTGCCCCTTCAATTTTTATTTTTCTTATACTACTCTACAAGCCAAGCAGTCTGTGGAGATTCTCTGGGGTGTAGAAGCTGTCTGTTCGGGAACCAGATCAATTACATCAACATTAATACATTAAGATAACCCTATAGCAATACCAGTGAGATAACCCAATGGGTCCAGCAAAGGTGAAAGCAAAAGTAGGCTACTTTTTTGGATTGTTCCCGTGACTTTTACTCGAATAAAGTTGTATCCGGACCTCTTGGTATGGCACTCCAGATTCCATTTTGTTACATTCCAGGATTCCTAGGCTTAAATGAACCTGCCAAAATGGGGCGTTATAATTATAAAGTCATGAAAGGAGAGGGACAAGAAATGACCCCTTCCCCTGGTATATTCAATGATGGCACCTGTCTCTAGCATGCTCTTCTTGCCAGAGATGAGCATTGATAATCAAACCTAATTATGTCTTCACCTCCTTGTAAGTACCATGGTCGGACAGCAGTGGGTGGGTGATCTGTCCAACCATACTGCATGTGCATTTCATTGCTTGCTCTTCATTAGGAAAGAAAGCACAATTTATTTGAATGGTCCTGGAAAACTTGGACTGCACTGTAGGCACTGAACCTCGATGTACAATCTGCTAAATAGGGACTGCAATCACTGTTTCCTTTTATCTACACACACACACAAATGCAATGGGAGAGTACAAGAGATATACCGGTATCCAGATTCTTGTTCTCTGTGTCAAAAAAAGACTGGAATAATTGGCACAAGTCCAGCCTGCCTTACCTGCAACGATCGATGAATACTCCACAGGGTAGTTAATAAATTCCAAAACAGTAGAACCTCCAAAATTATCACAGAACTGAATCAGAATTTCTGTGACCCATAGTTTTATTAAAAACTCTAATTGGTTAGATTCACATATCAGGATTTATGATAGATCTGCTATTCTGTAAGGAACATGTCCAAGACCAAAACAACAGAGACACATAACCTGGTATATAAGGCACAAAACCTAGACCGTTGATCATTGGAAACAGTAATATGGCGTAACGGTCACACCTCTTACTTCAGTTTTACTTGGATGTCTACTAATGACTGCTAAACATATTACTGATCCTTAAGCTTTACCATCTAAAAATTTCTTTTAGATGGTAAAGTGTAAAAGTCTAAAGGGTAAAGTCTAGTAAAGGGTTAGAACTTACAGGTCCAGGATTTATTGATTTTTTGCTGTCTGGGCTGCCCTTTGTGAGACCTCCCCTCACTTCCTGTGCCAATGACCATTGCATATGGCCCTGCATTCAGTATATCTGGTCTCCCACAGTACAAAGAACATGGAAATGCAATTATTTTAGTAAATATAAACTGCTAAATACCTTTTTTCATCAGCAGTTAGAGCAGTCATGTGACTTCTATCAGTGTCTGGTTAAAGCTTGTAGGAGGAGTTTTCATTCTACTCTGACTGACATATGAGGCTGCAGGATCTCTGACCCTTTGTCTGGACAGTGCTTATTGACCTTTGCCAATCACATGCACCCTCTCAAGAAAAAAAAAACTTTCTAGCAATACACATCAAACTGAGCATGTGCAGAGTGACTCCAAGGGCTCTGTCTTAGCGGGAGATAGATTGAAGACAATGGAAGAAGGGGAGGATCAAAGAAGATAGGATCAGACTTTTTACACAATGCTTAACACCTTAGGTTCCACAGTGAGTATAACAAGTATGTTTCACTGCATATAAAGACTGATTTTACTGTTGTGTGTTTAGTAACACTTTAAAATAAAAAATAACTGACTGAGATTTCAACGTCTCCCTATAAATTATTGCTGACTGTGTCAGTGTTGGAAACATCTTTTGCTGCTGCCTGTCTCTGCACCATTGTTGACAGGTAATGGGAGGACATTTCCTCAGACTAATTTAAGGCTCTAAACCTTTCCCTTTCTAACTAATGCATAAATACATTTTGGCAGGAGTATCATTTTATTAGTATCCGCAGCCATCTTATGTGAGTCATGCTTACAATTCAATGGAATTTCTGGACAGGAAGTCAATTGTATATCGAAAAATTCCACCCCAGGTACCATTCTTATTCCAAATATAAACACTTAATTTACAATAATTTGTTTTTTTTCCCCCTTCATTAAAGCTAAGTTTTGAGCTGGCCCAAATATAACATTTGCCTGTCACCCCCCCCCCTTCCTTTCCACCCCAAGATATGTGGGATATAATGCAATGTAGTTTAGAAAGGCACTAATACAGTATGGTTCTGCAGCAGCTGGCATATCAGTCTTCTTTGCTCCGCCTTGGAGGAGGGCTGAGCCCTCAAGCTTATCATGTTGGCTGTAGGCAGCTGGTCCTGTATTTCATATAATGATAATGGCAAAGCAGAAACATCGGCTTCATTGAACTGGTTATAGCTATCGGAATTGGAAGCCTGCTGGACATGGTCGTATAAATTATTGTCTATTAGATCTTCCCTACACAAAATATGTAGTCTGAAGAGGACAGACAGATTTT